>CM034310.1:27473137-28673137 GCA_019925795.1 Dendrobium chrysotoxum
TAAGTTTTTAATGTCTGAAGACCTCTTTGCAGCTCTACAGATGGAAAAAAATGGATGTGATGTGTTTTGCTTTTCCAGCAGATAACCGAACTTTCTCCTGAAATGAATGTTAGTCAGCAAATACAAACTCAAAATGTTCTGGTTGGAGAATAAAAAACAAACTTTATTATGGAATTAGGTAATCAATATACAATATGCAGACAAGCTGTGCATACACATGAACCGTCAAGAAAAACTGGCAGAGTACAACCAAAACAACATTTTGCATTTTCTTCTCAAAGTTTGAAATCAGATATTGTGACATACTTGCATTTACTATAAAAAGAACGAAACTACCTTCATTCCTCAAAGAGGACGTAAAAGAAATTAACCCTTTGAACAAAAGAAGATAGGTTGGATCACTGCAACATGGACTGGACTAACAATGAACATACACTGGCAAGATCATTATCATCATCATTAGCATTATCTCAATTATTTAGGGTTGGCTTTACAAATCCCATTCTCCATTCGATTTTGCTTGGTGTTGTTTGAGGTGTTAACATATACTTAATGGAAATCTTTTTTGAAAATTTTTTATCCATATTAACTTTGGTACACCCCTTTTTCTTCCTAGTCCTTTGGTCCTCCCACATTAATTTTATTTACTCATCTTATTGGTGCTCTTCTACCCTCCATTCTACATGCCCAAACAAGTCTATTTTCTACCACCTTATCTTCCACAGGTCTTACTCCACAAATTATTTTATATCATCATTTCTAAAACTATGTTGGCCATTAAAAGAGAGCATAATTCTAAGCTAAGTGTTGCAGAGATGAGGATGCTCAGGTAGATGAGTGGCTTTACCCTTAGAGATAGGATACGAAATGAGCATATTCGTGAAAAGGTTGGAGTAGCTCCAGTGGAAGATAAGATTAGAGAGAGTCGCTTTAGATGGTTTGGTCACATAAAACGGCGGCCTCCCGATGACCCGATTAGGAAAGTAGAGGTCTTATAGATTTGACTTATGTTAAGAAAGTTAGATGTAGACCTAAAAAGACTTGGTTAGAAAATATTAGAAATGATCTTTCTTTATTAGATTTAAACGAGAATTTGACTTTTAACAGGACACAATGGAGAAAAAGGATTCATGTAGCCGACCCCACGTAGTGGGATAAAGGCTTGTTTGTTGTTGTTGTTCTATTTGTATTTACTATCCTATAGTTATCTACACAAATATATCTTAATATTCTCATTTATGCCCTGATCAACATGGCTAATTATGACTTCTTATCACCCAATAATATATATATAATATTTTTAGAATAATTACAATTTTATAAAATTCACCTTTAAGTCCCTATAAAATTCTCTTATTATATAATAAACTTGAGACACTTCTTCATATTAACAGCCCAACTTTAACTCCAGAAGTTATTTCTACATCTATATTCTTATTTTTCTGTGAAATAGATCCAATACACTTAAACATATCACACTTAGAAGTCAATTGATCCATTAGCTAAATTCCCATACTTCTCAACTTCATATCAAATAAAATTGCATTGCATTGTTGATCGCTAAAACAAAATCGGTTAGAAAAGCATCAAATGTTCAACGTCGACTACATGAAAGTTGAGATCAATGACAATGAGCTCGTGCATGGTCACCCATGAAGTCGAATGTGACAAGAATGATGAGGAACGAACATAGCTTTTAAGTGAAACCAACTCAAACATTCATATTGAAAGAAAAGTCACAATGTTGCCAATGACACCGAAATTAAGCTTAGTGATTATGATCATGTGCATGGTCACATAAGAGGTCCAACATGATGAGAATGAAAAAACAAAGACATTTTTTACTGAGAATATGACACAAAAAGATTTTCATGCATGAAAATCATATTAAACGAACACCCATGTAAGTTATGAAATTCATCATTTAATTCATTAATTGGACCGCATTGATGCATAAAAATATTGAGCTAACTTGCACACCCATATGCACCAAGATTGGACTCTAATGAGGTGAGTTAGGCGATACATCCAATTTCAATTTGAGAAGGGCTCAGCCACTTCTCACTAAATCAAGTAGAACCCTCTTATTTCTCATTGAAATTGTACAATCTTTGTAACTTTAAAAGGCTAACAGCATGTTTTAATGACTATCATGCTTTCCACTTCACCCAATTACTATGCATTTGCAAGCAATTACAAGAAAAGGGAAACCAAATACAAGAATTATGACCTATTTTTATTGGTTTAGGTAAAAATCCACAGTTTGTTGTCAAAACTATGAGAAACATAGAGGTTAGGTTCTTCATTTGATCCTCAATAACTTATGTGTTCACAACTTTGGTCAATTTTAATCCAATCGCAATGGTTTACACAAATATAGAAGCACAAATGTAAATTGCTTCAACCCAAGCTCGTTTGTCCCACATATAGCTCTCCATTTATCATCAAAATCACATGAAATTTGGAGAGTAAATCTTTGATTTGATCCTCTACAACTTTTATGTTCATCAAATAAATTGATTTAAACCCTATGGAATTTAGTTTTCACCACAAAGCTTACCAACAAAATCAATCCAACTATGGTAAATGTTGGTTTAACTCAAAGGACAGAGTGTTGCATGTGTAGTTTATCTCCTTATCCCTCCACAAGATCAGCTGAATCCTACAATCCTTTATCTTATCTCATGAAAAAGGAGAAAAAAAAAATGCAATCTCGCTATCTTATTTTCATTAAAATCAATTCATTTACTTGCTATCCCCAAGATGCAAAAGCCCAAATGCCTACTCCTCAAAAATCTTACACACCACCTCCACCCACTAGCCTTTACTCCAAATCACTCCTAATTGTAATTAGCTCTTCCACACATGCAAATACTATCACCGATAATAACTACACATGTAGCCTTCTTCCATCATACATCTCGCCAGCTCCTACACATTCTCCTTTTTTCTAGGGTGTCAAAATGGGTTGACAGGCTGGTTACAGGGTCCAACATGAAATTTACTCGATCAAAATCCAGTCAACTAGAACATAACACATTTAATAAACAGGTCGAAAAGACGAACCTGCTAGCAACCCAAATGACCCGAACCAAACTCGTTAACCCATTTTGATTAAAAAAATAAACTTATTAATTATAAAGTTTAGGATATTTGATCAAAAATAAGAAGATTACACCCACATGAAAAAAAATTAAATAAAAAAATATATTAAACGGGTTGTTTCAGGTCAAAAGCGAGTTTATGGGTTAACCTGAACCCGACCCGTTTAATAAATAAGTCGGAAACCCCAACCTGTTTATTAAATGGTTCAACTTAAACCCAATTAAATGGTTCAACTTAAACCCGGATTTTTTTGAGTCTGGTTGGTGGGTCTGGTCATTTATTTACACCCCTACTCTTTTCATATGGCAGCATTCTACTGGACAAAAGGACATAAAAACTACAAGAATAGTCAATCTCTCCCACCAGACCCATCTCAAATTTAAGACACTCATCAACCCTTCTCACTGACTTGGTGCCTCCCTACTCACCATCGATCATTCATCATTACTCTAACTCATTGTGATACTCATCAACCTTTCAAGCTCAAGGGTTGGATATTTCCTCATACCCATGTTCCCAATGTTGCTCATGAGACCAGCCTCTCATTATGCAACATGCACTCATTGCACCTCTCCCCCTCTTGAGCAAGTCAGCTTGGAGCATTTAAAAACCTTACATGGGGCTCCTTATCTAACTCTCTCTACTTGGCTAGAAACATATCCTCTCTCCAACCATCCCTCGTGGCCCTCTAGCTGCCAATTAATCATTATGTATGCAGGCTTGTTGACACACATACACATACCCCAATGATTTCTTATTCTCTCACTATCTCTACATGCCACTACTAGTTCCATTGTAACGCCACAACCTAGGACACCTTCCTTTGAAGCCCATGGCAAGTAAACAACAACCATTTCCCCTCTTTAATTCTAACCTAGACAACAAGATATAGTAAAATAAACCATTGATTTCTTCACCTCCTTTAACTTCTTCTATAATAATTTTTATCTCTCAAATTGACAATGTTGTAATTCACCTTCATCATTACAACTGTTGGACTCCTTCCTCACCTATTGTAGCTTCATTTTTAATCAAATCCCAATCTTTTTCATTTTTTATTATTTTATTAGAAAGTTAATCAAATTTCATTTAAATGTTGATTTATAATTTACTTAAAATATATCATATAGTTTATGTAGAAATCATGAAACTAAAGAGGAACTTGTGATTAAAAAGATTTCCCTATTTCTACATAATTTGACATAAATGTTTAAATTTTTTAAATAAATGAATACATATTGGTATATATTGTTAATTTAAAATCTTTATTATTTAGGACTTTTGAGTTGGTCTATGTTAACATTGTCTCTTTCAATCTCAACAAAGCGTTGGACTTCCATAGCACATTTTGAGGTAGGTAATTTTTATTTATTAGCAAATAAATATAAGCTTCTTTGTTAGAGGCGTTATCTTTGATGTTTTTAATAGGTTACTTAAATATTTAATAGATTATAAGTCATGCATGTCATGTTCAATTTTGCTTTGCACATGAATAGTGAATGATCATGTTGTTATGTCATGTGTTGTCTAGTATAATTGTTACCATGATAATTGATGCAAAAAATTTTTGTATCTTAAAATGGAGCATATGATGGCATAACTCATTTTACATGTACATTGTCTTGATTTATGTGACATAAATCTTGCTCATGCTTATATTGAAATCTCTTTGTATAAAATAAGC
Source organism: Dendrobium chrysotoxum (assembly GCA_019925795.1). Lineage (NCBI taxonomy): Eukaryota > Viridiplantae > Streptophyta > Magnoliopsida > Asparagales > Orchidaceae > Dendrobium > Dendrobium chrysotoxum. The sequence continues at coordinate 27,477,927 of CM034310.1, forward strand.
TTTGATCATATTGCTTATAGAATAATTATTATGGCAGTTGCTAATGACATAATATATAAAATATGTATGTTAATGTATGACGGATGTGAATGTCAATTATACCCTATCGTTGATTTGATTGGCTAATCGAGCTAATATGCCTAGAGTAACTATGCTGTTAGGGGTCATTAAAGTTCACTAAGTGAAAACCTTCCTCTTAGTTAGGGAATCTTAACAAAATGATTATGAATAAAAGAAAATATCATAAATGATTGATGAGTGTCCTCTGAATATATATGAATATGACTGATGTGCTCATACAAGAATCTATCAACTTTTAAATACATTAATTATTGTTCTGTTCATATGAAGAATTATGAACATCATATAGTAAATCATTTTCAAATAATTAAAACTTTTTATCATTTATACTTAAATAGTATTTGAATCCAATCTTATAATGACATTTGTTATTATAATAATGCAAATAAATTGCCTTTTTTATTGTTCATATTGTACTCATGTATCTTGTTGTTTGTGTTTTAACAATAGAATGTGCATATTGAGTTTATTTGACAACTCATTCATTGTTAATTTTTCCCTTAGTAAATCCAACCAACCAAGTTGATCGGTGAAACAGTTGTTATTCTTTGGGTTTAATATTTATTCTTTCAGACAATTACGTTTGTGGTTTTGGATTAATTATTGCAGATGGGGTTGATTTTTTTTCTTTTTTTAAATAATTTGATGCTTTAGTTTTCACTCTATGAAATATTGTTACACTTCTTTTTATTCAAAGAAGTTTCATTTTATATATGTTATGATTGTAGGCTTTCGCATGGATAAGTTTACACAGGAATTTCTTAGCAGTTAGTCCTCATTCCCAATTTAAAAGTAATGTTAAATCTTAAGAACAAGCCACCAAGAAAACTGAGTTATGTTATCTCTGAAAACACATTAGCAGCTGTTTCTACAACCTGAGAAGTTACTTCGTCAATGGAAGACAGTTGCACAGCACCACTAATAGGAAGAAATTAATACTACATAAAAGCAACAAGCAGCCAATGAATTGAACAATGATTTCCTTGGCTATCCCCAAGACTGTGAAAGATGTTAGAGCCAACAGGTCAATTCAAAAAGATATGAATTATTTCTTCCTGCAACTTGCAACCACTTGAAATGATGCAATGGAGACTAAATAGCCTTGAACAGATATCGAAATAGTTCTTTATTCATGCTATCATGAAAATGGTTTATTACTGGTAAAGCGCACCTTCCAAAATCAAAATGAATAGTGTATCACTAAATAACCTCAACGAGAGTAATTATTTTGAATTTAATTTATGTTCATCTAAGGCTTTGTTTGGTTGATCCTAAGTTACAAGACAATAACAAAGCACATGCTCATTTAATATAATTTTTTTAATTCAGGCAGAAATTACAAGCTTCTTTCCCACAAGCATAGTGACAGCCAATCCTAGAAATGCATGCACTGGAATGGCTCTATAAGATACAGCAACCTCTCAACGGTTTCACTTTCAATGCAACTTAGAGAACCAGCATCATTTTAGCTTCCATTTTTGGCAACACAGATCGTGATGGAAAAAGAATGCAGACAATATTATATATGGGCCCTGCTGCATTTCAATATACAAGCGGAATTATTTGCTATACACAAGGAAAACAGTTTGGCGGGTCGTACAAAGCTTAACATTTCAATGAAAGATTTCTATCGTGCCCGAGTTTTCAATATGCTTGTAAAAGCAAAGCACTAAATATGTAAATTTATCCTAAAATATCATTGAAAGGCATATGAAACCCAGAAATGTAAATAAACACTCTTTTCCGCAGCATCCAAGATGCATGCTCTGAAAAAGTGGAAGTTCAGAAATACCTCAGCGGCTTTCTTTGCCTCAGACCAGAGATCACAAAAGGGCTGACTTTCAGCATTAGAATCCTTAACATTATCAGATTTTCCGTTTGACATCCTTCTCTTTGTCTCAGGGTGCCCAAATTTAGTTGGTGTTCTATTCTTCACAGGTGTCTCACCTCCTGACTGCTTATTCTTCAAGTGTCTACCGCCTAATAAAAGGCATCAACCAAACATTCTTACAACTACATTTCAATAAAAAGCACAGAAACATGGTGTTGTGTAGACTTTTAGTACCAGTGTTCATTAAAAAGAAGGCTAAAGGAAAGCATCACATTACAAAAAACAGAGAATTCTACAAAGTAATTAATTAGTCAATGCGGAGATTAATCATCGAGTAAAAATTGGGTATGTTAACTCCAGTTGAACTTGGTTCAACTCAAATTAGAATGCAGCTAGGATATCCTTGAGGGTGTGGTGCTCCTAAAGCATGCTAAGGTTCATGTCATGAAATATTTCGAGCCTTTGGATGCTCCAAAGTATCATGCATGAGGTAAATGAGCATGTGAAAGATAGCTCCTAATTTTATTTGAGTGTTTGGGGCTCATTTGAATAGGAAAGGTTCATTTAGATGCTTTCAAACAAATTTTAAAGATCAATTTTGGCATGATTTAAGCAAATTTAAGAGTGTGCGAATGTGATTTGCATTTCAGGAATTCCAGCAATTTAGAGCATTCAAATCTTTCTTTTCAACTTTGCAAAGTGTTGGAGACGAATTTAATCAATCATGCCTTTTGTGGGACTCACAACATAGACACTAGGAGGTCAATGAGGAGTCTCACAATAATATGGGACTTTCTAAATGGATTCAATTCAACTTCAAGTATTTAAAAAATTCATGAAAAGCTCATAAACTTCAATATATGCAAATTGCTATGCTTGAAAATCATTTTTTTCATGATCTATGCTTTGAAAGAAAAATGCATACATAAAGAATCCTCTCATGTGCTCCATTTAATTTAGAATATTATATAAATAAGCTTAAATAATTTTAAAATAAGATGGAGTATATTGTACGGACTTCTAAGGGTCCATAGGATATTTCATATTAGTTTAGCAAACACTTGAAATTGAATGAGCATATTTACACACTTTGCAAACCTCAAACGAATAACATCCTAGCAAATATGGATGAGTTCCTACATTCTATGTCAATTTTGTCATGACATGAGCATTGGATTAGGAATGAATGCAACTAGCAACTAACAATACTTTGAAACCTACACATCGTCATTTAATTTAGAGTCAAACGACGACGTTTAGCCTATGGTTATAGGTGACGACTAGGTTCCAATATGAATGTGTCACATGCAAGATAGGGACATTGGAAACGAGTCCAATGACCGAGCACTTCGTCGCCTCTCTCTTTTGCCTCTCACATGAGAGTAAATTATGAGAAATCACTGGATTTCACAACTTTATCAAGAGGATAGTGAAATGTAGGGATTTTTTGGGTTTAGAAAAATGAAGATGCAGGGTTTCTAGGGACCTAGGGGGTTTGGGAACGTCATACACACATCAACAAAGCCGATAGACCTAGATTTTCCTAAGTTTTGATATTTTACCTCACCGAAACAAGTTATGATTCTATCTGACATGCTCTCGCCTTGAAAAGGCGAGATAATTGAAGGATGATGAACGAGCTCGCTGTCCAAGTCGCTCCAAATGTTGTCCCCACTCAAAATGCCTTCTCTATCCTCTTATTCCCCCTCGTTTTGTTTGAGAGGAGAGAGAAGTAGCCTTGTACTCTTTTGTTTGGAAGAACGGTAACAACAACAAAGATTTGACACGAGGGCAGCGGCACAGGTTTGAAAATTGGGGGCAAATCATGGTTGTTGATTGTAAATACTTGATTTGGAAGCAAATTGGAGCCCAATTGAGCCTGATTTGGATTGATTTTAGTCAATTTAAGATTGATTTGATTCGATCGAGCTAATTTGATGAAATTAAACTCGAATTGAAGCGATTTGAGTCAAATTGGATTCAACGATCTCAATTGAGTTGAACGTGTTCTAATCGGGTCGACTCGATTTGAGTCGAGTCGACACAAAAATTTTGTCAACAATAACAGATTTGTTAAACCTTCTTGTTATAGATGATACATGGCATAAGTAATGATAGCACAATTCTTACTAAATATTGCAATGCCGCTAAAATATTTTTGGTCATAAACAATGCATTTAAACCTAAAATGCAAGACCGGTACTTCCAAAAATCCTAGAGAACCTAATAGTGAATCAATTTCTTAAAGCATATCACATATTCTATCAGATCATTAGCTAGGAGGAAAGATAAGCAATGTATGATAAAATTAATAAGGAGGAACCCCATAGCCCAAGACTAATAGAGCACAGTATATATGATATATGGGTGTGTCCTTTTGTTTAACCACCACTTAAAATCAATAATGTATCAACTCTCTAAAGTATCAAACTACAAAATATGCGGATGCGGTGGTGGTGAGTAGCAGGTTTGTGAATGAGAAAGCATACCTGAACAGATAAACCTTTTATCAAAATGTTGGTGTTGAATGCCAGTTTGCTAAATATAAAAAAAGGATCCTCTAAATCAACGTGTAAAGTTCGGAATTTGTTTTTTATTCGAGGTATAGTATACAGTTCCAAATTGAATAATACTGCTTACTTAGCTTCCTTCTATTTGTTAAAATTAATAATGCAAATAAAATGCTTATTTTAAGTTCTTTTATAAATGAATAAGACAGAATCACCATCACTTAGCGTGTCCAGGCCAACAACACTTAAGGAAATGGCAGAATTTAGATCTCTTGGAACCAAAAACCAACTGATGGTGATTACTGCTTCATCATGAAAGAACATGCAACTCTGTGGAAAAAAATGTCATTGAGTGTGGATCTTAGAAACATATTATTTTGCCAAGAACAGGGATTCTATATCAACTTACTAACTTTTTCTCCTGTGGACACTCAACTCTTGTGCCTCTTTGCCATTATCTGCAGACTAAGACAAAGTTTGGAGATTCAGCTTGTGCATGTAGAATAAAATTGGGAAAGGGCAGTATTATATATCAATACTTTCATGAAGAAAGAAAAGAGAAAATTCAAGCATACATCGGACCAATACCAACTGCTCATTCTCAAGTAGCTTTAACCAATTCAATTACTTCAAAAAAAAAGGAAGTATATTGATAGAATGTGCTCCCTTAACAAACATGATCACTTGTGAAATTGAAGGCCAGTTATAATTAAGATTGACCATTGGCTTGCAGAAGTAAAATCTTGATTGATAGTCATTGATCCAATTAGCTGACAAATGGCAAATCTACAAATTAGAAGTCAGAGAACAGTGAAAAGCTCTCTTGCTGTTGAAACACTGATAGAACAAGAAATTGCAAGTAACTAATTCTAAAATAGCCATCAACAGCAAAATAATTTAGGTGAAACAAATTAAAAAATTTGTTTGGAAGACTCGCACTAATCCAGTGAACCATCATGAACGTCTCAGCGTTACATAACCAAAACATCAAATTATTATTTTTTGGATGTAAAGAAAAAACATGTCAGAGAAATAACAACTGGAATCAAAGTCAATAATTTGTTGTGTGATTTTATAAGAATATTATATAATATATAGCCTAATAAGGATCAATTAGCCCACCATCTAAGACAAGACATCATGATCCATTAACTGCAGGAAATATTAATACCAAAAGAGGAAGCTATATACATAACTTTGAATAACATAAATACAGCATCAATCTAATATATTATAGCACTTAGTAAGGAAAGAAATTTTATTTAATACAACTATCGTCTTTACACTCCATAGTGAATATCATGACGTCCCAACTTATCATTTAGTGCAATAAATTAGTCCTTCCCCAATGCTTTTGTGAATGTCTGCTAATAGAAAGTGTGCGGGTATATAAGAAGGACAAATCAAGCCACTTGTAACTTTTTACAAACAATATGATAGTCTATCTAAATATGTTTTACATGTTCACGAAAAATGAAATTAGAAATGATGTTTAATGATGTATGATTGTCACAAAGTACTTGTATAGCCATGTAAATGTGACAACCAAGTTACCTCCAAATATGTATTTGTCAAAGCTCGATATTCAACTTCTCATATGATCTAAAAACAATTTTTTTGGTTCTTGGATTTTCCTAAGATAAGAGAGTTCCCAAGAAAAATGCAACATCTTCTGGCATATCTCCTTGTTGCATGGAAACCTACCCAATATGAGTCGCAGAAGGCTTTTAAAGGAAGATTGTTGGCAGAAGAAAATGATAAACTTTGTCCAAGAGAACCCTGATATATTTGATGATGCATATGGCTGCATCCTAATCAGTTTTTCAGGGCTCATGGGCTCATGCATGAACTGGTTTAAGGTACAAACAGAACAGATAATATATGGACTTGAAATAGATTAATCTTCCAATCAATCTTCTATACTTGTTTCATTCAACGATAATTCATATGTTAGCTTCAAATTTTGTTTCGTTGGAAACTTGTTCAAGCATGCAACCATAGGAGAATAATCTTGTAAGATGTCCATCGCATAATTTCTTCAAGTCATAAAGATATCTTTCTTGGAACAGGGAAATTAAATTCCTACTAAATACCTCAAGTTTTCAAAGAATTTAATGTGAAATCAAGTATAAAAAAATATTTTATTTTTGCAAGTTAAGGTGTAAATCTCGAGACATTTTGAGGTGTAAGAGTCAAAATAAAAACATTAAATGAATTAAAATATGAAAATAAAGCATTTAAAAATAATAGTTTTACGTCATAATATAACAGCATAAATAGTTTTAAGTCATAATATAACAACATAAAAAAAGTCATACAAGCATTCAATAATAAGCAAGAAGGTAAAGTTAAAAATAATAGTTTTAAGTCATAATATAACAACATAAAAAAAGTCATACAAGCATTCAATAATAAGCAAGAAGGTTAAGTTAAACAAATATAAACAAGAATTTAAAAATAAATAAACATGTCCTAAAATAAATTAATTATAACTTGAGACTCTAAATTCAAAAGTCGCTCCATTTCACATCATTTTGAGGGGCTTCATTAGATCATAGTTGATTGCTTTCTTGCCTCCCTCAGCCTCACTAGTATCCCCAAACAATTTTCATTATCTTCAATCTCAATCACCTTTTTTATCTTATTAATAAAATCCAATAAAATATTAATTAAAATAATAATTATATTAACAATTTCTAATTTATATTACATATAATTTTATAATAACCTTTTCAATTATTTTCATGTTAGCTTATATTGTTCTTGCTCCTTCCACCACAAAAAAGTCAATATTGGGATCTTCTCATGTAATTATGATTGTTGTTCTTGTAATAAATTAACTATGACTTACGACTTTGAATTTAAAAGTTACCCCTACTCCCATAATTTAGAGGGTATTTATTAAAATCATTATTGTAGTTGATTGTTTTATCGTCTCCTTCAACCTTGCCTGTATTAATATTCTCCCAATCTTCCATATCATCTTCAATCTCAATTAACTTACTCTTCCATTGTCAACAAAATCCAATAAGAACATTATTTAAAATATTTTATAATTTATATTACATAGAATTTTAAAAATAAAAAAAAGAAAAAAAAAAGAAAAAAAAAATATTACATAGAATTTTATACTAACATTTTCTATTAATTTTTTGTTAACTTCTACTATTCTTGTTCTGGGATCTTTCTCATGTAATTATGACTTTTTCTTGTTCTTGGTTTTTTTTTTTTTTTGATATAGGGTTTAGTTTCTAATATTTAGTAGAATGAAAAAAAAAAGCTTTTGCTTTAAATAATAAAATCACTTGGGTCATTTAGGGTGTTATTTTCTTTTTTTTTCTAACACAAAAAATAGAGATGTATGCCTCTTTTAAAACATCACAAGGCACGCCTCAGTGGTTTGCGACGTAGGCCTTCTTTCCCCTATGTAAGGCACTAGCCTCAAGGCACTTTGCATGCACTTCTTTGGGGCAAACATGAAGGTGCACAATATATTGCATAGTTTTAAACTATACTCGTACTGGTTTCACACAAATATCCTTCTTGTGTGGACTATGAAAACTCCACAACATTAGCAATAGAGAGAAATTTTCGCTCGCTTCCTAAAGGGACATGTTGTTGTTGTGCTTGAATATGTCAATTGCATTGCATTCTTGCATTGTTAAGGACTCATATCCCAATTTTACATATGCATTTTTTATGCATGACCTTTTTGCCGCAAACATTATAATGAAATTTCAATGTTCAAAAGTTTTCATTTGTATGACCAAATCTATTACAATGATTGCAGTACCTATCTTTGAAATTATTTAAGCAGCAATTTATTCGACCATTCACTATTGCAGCGATGAAAAAAATTCTTGATTAATACTCATATCATTGTTGCTGCATTTCTTCTTGAATGGCTAGAGAGTAGGCATGACACATATTGGGTAATGGTGTAATCATAATCATATGGGCATTGGTGAGAACAACATTATAGGTGTTATTGAGCACCATGGGAAATTGAATTTGTTAATCGTCTTCCCTCTAATCATGGTGTGCTTTTAGTTGATTGTAGGTGGGAAGGGTTTGATACGTCTCTAACTCATTTCAAAGACTTTCAATCTTGATAAAATATGATGAAATAGACATCATACCTTGCTTGAGTGAAGCTAAAAACTCATGGACTAAATAGATGGCTGGTGCATTATTTTGTAAGGATTGAACTTCGAAGCTTTTCAATCTAGTTTTGTTATTATGGCATGAATTACGTCTTTGGAGAAGTCTAGTTCTACTGAGTAAGTTAGCCATGATAAGATCATCTAATTGCATTGATTCCAAAGTGCATATTTAGCAGATTCTTCAACTTCTAACAGTGGTTGAAATAGCCTTATTGATGAATATGATTTTGTTCTTGGTCGTGACAGCATGGATCGTGGCTCTACCCAAGAAGGTTAATTTGGTGGGGATGAGCATATGTCTGGGTTAATCAAAATGATAGATGTAGCATGGCTTTGATGGATCCATACCAAAGTTGACACCACTAGTACTGGGGCGGTTGGCGAGAGATCTTTGTGATGATGTTTGATCCTCATTAGTCATGGAATTAGCAAGAAGAAGAAAGAAAGTTTAGGCACCAAGAAAGGTGCACTAATGTCATGTTCAAGAAATAAAGAATTGGAATAATAACGGTTCGAATCAAAGTAAAATTGATGAGAACACTACATAATATATAGTCACAACAAGGATCAATTGACGCATGATTTAAGCCAAAACATTAGGATCCGTTAAATGAAAAAATATTACCAGCCTAAGGTCAGCTAAAATATACATAACTAAGGAAAGCATAACTCAATCTAATATATTACAGCATTTACTGAATAAATCAATTTCATTTGATAAAACAATATTATTCAATAGTGGAGCTGGCCTATCAATGTTTTATTCAACAGTGAAACAGTTTAGGATCGAGTTTTGCCTATGTAAGTTAAGATTCATTGCACAAAAAACGTCCCTAACTTCCCTTAAAACCATTAGCTAAAAAATCGCACCAGGCGATAGATTCAGTTACCTCTTCGGGAACTCCGTCCTGAGATTTCAACTTCTCGTTCCTCTTTCTCTTACCCTTCTTCTGTCTCCCTTCTGAATTGCTTCCTCCATCGTCCGCCACTGCATCCGGTTGTGGCGTTGCAACAGTTCTTGGTCCGCAGCCTTGAGAACTGACGCAGAATGAGAGCTTTGATTGAACCGATCGCCTTGCCCGATTCGTCGCCACTTGATATTTCCCGGATCCATCCATTGGTGTCGAGAATTGGATGGAATGAACGATCGGGAAAGAAAAGGTAAGCTGCAGCAGAGGATTTGGAATTGAGATCGGCTAGGGTTTTGAGGAAGAGCGGGAGCGGGAATTTTGTCCTCTTAGCCTTCGTTTGGGACCGCTTTTTTTTCTGCCTTTAAAGCGATTTTTTAATAAAAAAATTAAAAAATTTTTACTAAAAAAACTGCTTTATAAAGTACTTAAAAAAAATCGTTCCAAATTAAGCCTTACATAATTTTCGGAAGGATGGCTACCTCGATTCTGGGAAGCTCGTAAAAATGTGACCTGATATAAGCAGCTCTCCTTCCTGAGCGTTTGGATATCAAGTAGAGAAATTGGATTCTAGTCAAAGTATAGGTATAATATGTAAGTTTGGGTGTTGTCCTTTAATTTTTCTCCAAAAAATATGATCAATATTGAATTGGAAGACGTCAAGATTTGATGATTCGATTATGATTGAACCGGATGATATAATAAATATTAAAATTATTTAAATTTTATTTAAATAAAATAATTATAGTATAATAATCATACAATAATATAAATTTGTGATTAAAAAAATATACATAAATAATAGTTTTCATAATTTTAAATTTAAGCATATTTAATTTTTATATTTGATTCACATTGCATATAAATTTAATGCATATATGAATTCATAAATTTAATATAAATTATTATTAATTGTATGTTATATATTTAAATATATTTTACATCTATAGATTATATACCAAATTTATTTTATAAATTTACATCTAAAAAGTATTTATGTTAAATAATTTTGTTAGCAAACGTCTCTCTCTCTCTTATGACGTGGCACTACATTTTCTCCTGTACTCTATAAATAACGTTGTATTGTCTTTGTTTAATAATAAGATCGTTTTATTTCCTTTTCTCCTGTTCCGCCTTCTTGCTTCCACGCTGCCTTCTTTCATGGTATCAAGAGCCAATGGGGGATCAAGAATCTGCTGCCTCCCTTCCCCACCCTTCGTCTGCCATCTCTAACTCTCTTTCTGATCTTTCCATTCCCCATTCTCTGAAATTTCTTATCACCAATATCAAGAGCCTGGTTCCCCATCCTCTCACCACAGAAAGCTATGCAATCTGGCGCCTCCAAGTGCTTCAACATTTTCACGGCAAACGGGTATGCCGGTCACCTCACCGGCGCAGCCCTCTTCCCGCCGACGCAAATCTGACCAATCAACACAGATGGCGATTAGTTGATAGCAATCTCATTTCAGCCCTCTTCTCAACGATCTCGCAATCGATTCTTCCCTATGTTATTACCTCCACCACCGCCCAAGAAGTTTGGATGACTCTTGAACGTCGTCTTCAACCTACGAGTCGCTCTCGAGTAATTCAACTCAAGAACGAACTCCATCACATACAAATGAAAGACTCCACGATGCAACAATATCTCACTCAAATCAAGACTATCGTCGACAATCTTGCGGCATCGGGCTCCAAGATCGACTCGGAAGACATAATTCTATACATCCTCAACAGGCTTCCGTCATCCTACAACTCGTTCAAGATAGCCATTCGTAAATCTCTCCTCCCCATCATCTCGACACGCTTTACTCTCTTCTATGTAGCGAAGAAATAAATCTTCAACAAGAATCGCTGAAAGAAATTTCTTCGTCAACCACCTCTGCACTTTACGCCACCTCCTCCAACTCGGCTCACGGTCGCAATCAGAAAAAGTTTTATAAAAACAAAACCCAATCTACTCGGACGGAATCCACCGCACCTATCCATCCGCAGTCAGCAGCTTCCTCCTCCCGTCCTCAATGCCAAATATGTGGAAAAACTGGTCACATTGCCATAAATTGTTGGCATAGGTGCAATTTCAACTACGCCCCCACCACCTCCCGCCAACCGAGAGCAATGCTCGCCCCACCAACCTCCATCTACACGCAAGATTGGATTCTGGACTCCGGCGCCTCATCTCACCTAACTCCGGATAGAAACAATCTTCACCAACCGACGATGTATCATGGCTCGGATGCGGTTTCCATCGCTAACGAGAACTCACTTCCCATTCAGAATTTCGGCCAAGGCTTACTCCCTCTTCCCGATACTCCTCGTAAGCTCCATCTGCGTAATCTTCTTCACATTCCCTCTCTCACTCACAACCTTCTATTTGTGTCTAAACTTACTTCTGATAATTTCGTTTCAATATGTTTTGATGCTAACGGTTTTGAAATCAAGGATCGTCTGAACCATCGATCACTTCTTCGTGGACACCTTCATAATGGACTTTATCAAATCCGGCTCTCTCCCGATCCCGCTCCTACCGCCTTCCACGCCAACACCACTACCGCCCCTCTCTGGCACGCTCGTTTGGGACATCCTCACAACCGCATTCTTTCCATTCTTGCTAAACAAATACCTGAAATAAAATCTGTATCTTCTTCCTTTACTTGCACTTCATGTAATGTGGCCAAGAGTCACAAGATTCCATTTAATAAAAGTGTTTCTGGTTCTGCTTCTCCTTTTGATATTATACATTCTGACGTCTGGGGGCCGGCCCTGCACCTCTCTTTGGATAGCTTTAGATACTACGTAATCTTTGTTGACGACTATACTCGTTTCTCTTGGTTGTATCTAATGAATTCCAAAAATGAAACGTTCACCAAATTCAAACTCTTTTGTAATCTTGTTAAGACTCAATACCACTCAACTCCCAAAATCTTTCGCTCAAATGATGGTGGCGAATACATGAGCAATGCATTTGAATCCTTTCTTCAAGATCACAGCATCAAACATCAGATATCCTGTCCTCACACTCCCGAGCAAAACGGTCTCGCCGAGCGTAAACACCGGCATCTTCTCGATCTCACTCGAACTTTGCTACACGCCTCTAGTCTTCCTCACCAATTTTGGGCTGATGCCTTGTCCACCGCTAACTATCTTATTAATCGACTCCCCTCGAGTGCCATTCACTTTCAAACGCCCTTCTATCGTCTCAATGGCCAACACCCCGCCTACTCTCATTTAAGAGCATTCGGCTGTCTCTGCTTTCTGTGGCTCCAACTTTATGCTCCCAACAAATTCTCACCGCGATCCCAAGAATGCATCTTTCTTGGCTATTCTCCCTCGCACAAAGGCTATAAATGTTTCAATTTAGTCTCCCGAAAGATTCATATTTCTCGTCACATTCTCTTTCACGAGCATATCTTTCCTCTCCAAACTCTCACCTCCACTAATTCTTCCTCATCTACCAGCAAAACCATTTCACCTCTTTTGCTCATTCCCACCTCCCTCACATCCTGTTCCAGAAATACTATTTCTTATAAACCCATGCCTTGCACTTTGGCCATGCCTCCTACACCGTCCAGCAGCACTTCTATCCCTCCATCCTGTAACTCTTCCACTACTCATTCCGCTAACACACACAATCCTCCTCAGATTCCGCCTCCTAGCTCCGTGCACCCTATGCAAACGCGGCTACGGTCTGGCATTTCCAAACCGAAACAAATTTTCACTCTTCTTAGCCCTATTACATCTCCTTCCACCCCTCTCACCTATTCTCAAGTGGCCAAATCTGCACACTGGCGGGCTGCCATGACCGAAGAATTCAATGCTCTTCAGAAACAAGGGACGTGGTCTCTCGTGCCAGCTCCCTCTAACAAACCTATTCTAGGCTGCAAGTGGACGTTCAAAACAAAAACCCTTCCAAATGGTCAAATTGAACGTTACAAAGCCCGCCTTGTGGCTCAAGGCTACAATCAGACTTTTGGAGTAAACTACACTGAGACATTTAGTCCAGTCGCGAAGATGCCCACTATTCGTATTCTTCTCACTTTAGCCATTAATCGGAACTGGCCCATGCATCAACTAGACGTGTCCAACGCCTTCCTACACGGTGATCTTCCTGACGACATCTACATGCGTCAACCTCCCAGCTTCATCGATCCTCATCTTCTAAACTCCGTCTGCAAACTACAGAAATTCCTATACGGTCTCAAACAGGCACCTCGCCAATGGTTCCAAAAGCTAACCAGTTTTCTCCAAACTCAAGGCTTCAGGTTCAGTCTTTCCGACCCTTCCCTCCTTATATTTCATCATCGTCATGTACAGATTTACTTTCTCATTTACGTCGATGATATCCTTGTAACAGGAAACAACTCCAAAGCTATTCAATCTCTTCTGCATCAGCTTCACTCTCAATTCGCCCTCAAGCAGCTAGGTCAGATTTCCCTCTTCCTTGGAATCCACGTTCACCGCACAGTAGATGGTTTCTTTCTAAGTCAAAAGCACTATGCAACCAAGCTTCTCAAAGATGCTAGCTTCCTTGACTGCAAGCCGGCACTGACTCCGATCACGCCAAACCACAAAATCAATCCCACCATCAGCATGCCTTTCTCCGATTTGGCACTGTACAGGAAGCTCGCAGGCTCTCTTCAATACCTTTCTATCACTCGGCCAGACATCGCATTCGCCACCAACTCTGTCTGTCAACACATGCACACTCCCACCGTACAAGATTTTCTATCTCTCAAGCGCCTACTCCGCTATGTCAAAGGAATTGTGGCTTTCGGTCTTCCCATCAAGCCAGGGGATCTACAGCCCCACTCTTACACCGATGCTGACTGGGCATCCGACTCATCCGACAGGAAATCCATTTCCGATTTCTGTACATTCTTGGGTCTAAATCTCATTTCTTGGTCAGTAAAGAAACAGGTAACTGTGGCAAAGTCCTCCACTGAGGCCGAATATAGGTCGCTCTCCGCCGCAACTTCAGACATCATCTGGCTTCGTCGACTAGTGGAGGAACTCAATATTGCGCAATCCTCTCCTACTACCATACATTGTGATAATACTTCTGCCATCGCCCTTGCGAAGAACCCGGTCTTTCACACCCGAACAAAACACATACAGATTGATTACCACTTCATCCGTCAGCATCTCAGCTCAGGTGACATTCTTCTCACTCACATCTCCTTGCAAGATCAGATTGCGGACATCCTGACCAAGGCTTTCGCTCCAATTCGCTTTCATGACCTTCGTCGCAAATTAACTATTCGTCTCCCGAATGATTAATTTGAGGGGGGCTGTTAGCAAACGTCTCTCTCTCTCTTATGACGTGGCACTATATTTTCTCCTGTACTCTATAAATAACGTTGTATTGTCTCTGTTTAATAATAAGATCATTTTATTTCCTTTTCTCCTGTTCCCCCTTCTTGCTTCCACGCTGCCTTCTTTCAAATTTCTCATTAATAAATAGATAAAAAATATTTTTATAGTGTATAAATAAATTATTCTTATTAACTAAAATATAAATATTATTCACATTATAACATATTAATTAAAAATCTGTTTAAAAATATTAATATATATGTTGTGAGCTTCATAAACCTCAACTCATTATATTTAGTTCCATATCACTTGAAAATTTTTTCTTGGTATTATTTATATAGTTTTTTGGGTTTTCGTATATTAAGAACCCATATGGAGTGGTGGGTTCATGTGAAGATATTTTATGGTGCTTTGAGGCAAATAAATATAATAAGAATTTCATGATTAAGTATTTTAAATATAAATTAATTTGTTGAATTATGAATATTATTTAATTTTTAAGTTGTAATATAATAAATTTATTTATTTATTTATTTAAATAATGCGGCAATTGAACCGTCCAGTTTAAAGGAATCGGAACAGGTTCACCAGTTGAATCGATGGTTCTGACCGATTCAATCCGATTTGAGGCCGAAGTGGCGTTCACAGTGGACTGGACCAGCTTTGTGACCGGTTTATAGTTGAATCGATCAGACCAGCCAATTCGGTCCAGTTTTTAAAACCTTGCTTTTTAGTATGTTATGGGACGTAAAAAGAAGCAGATTATAATTGAACTTCCACCTCTACTTTACTATCTGTGTAAAAATAAAATACTTTTTTTGTGCAAAGGTAAGGGACGAGCCCACTTTCATTTTTTATAAAAGAAATTACAAAAGTAAAATTATAACACAATATACAACAACTTTGAAGTAAAGAGTTGTAGTTAAAAACCTATTATGCTGAAGAGCATAAAGCAAAACAAAACTAACTAGGTCAAAAGAGAAGAATAAAGATTGAAAATATGTAAAAATAGCTAAAAACTTTAAAAAACTATATAGCACTGGACTCAAGTAGTAGCCAAAAATCCACCATAACATAGATACATCACGGAGAGGACTCCTGATTGCCTTAAGACAAACAAAGACCATCCATGGAGTAAGGACATAGGCGACAAAAATCATACATCACAATTCAGAGAGTCAAAAAATTGAAACCACCAATGCTGTCAGGCCATAAGAAGCTCCACGGATTAGTGCTGCATGAATTTCAAAGAGTGCTAATCTTTCCACCTGAGTAATTTGAGTTGAAATGCTTCTATTTTTTGTGCAAGTGAGAATAGTACCAAGGCCACCAATTTGCCTTCCAAACTTCCTACCATTTCGCTCTTTCCAAATATGATAATCCCGAATGAGACTAGCAAAGGAATTTTTGGGTATTAAGCAAATCCCAATAGCTTTGACCCTCTTAGGGAGGTAGCTTTTCTTAAAAAATTGAAGGACTGCCTCTCAAACAGACTTGCCAATAATGTTCCAGGTAGAAGAATAGAATTCAAATGAAAAACTGTTAGGCTCAGGAGAGGATCCCTTGGGAGAGGTAAAAATAACATGCTTTATTTCTTCATCAGAAAAAAGGAGCCACCAAAGAGGGAACCAAGAAATGAGGAATGCAGTTGCCTTTGAGAATAGGAGATTTTGAGCAGAGATTAGGAGAGTTTAGAAGGTTTTGTTAATGATGAATAGCAGCAGTAACAATTTTAGTTTGGAAAGAGAAGGTCCCATTCTCAGTAGTTAATTTTCTAATTATATTATGGTTGTTCCTCCCCTTGATTTTACCATAAAGGAATTTTAAGTCTTCCTCCCCATGAGAATGCCAGTTGGTCTTGCTCCTTTGAAACACCCAGGAAGCCCATGCTTCATAACAGTATGACAACTTCTCAGAGATAGCCTTAGCTGTACTGTTAAGCTGTAGATTAGTGTGGTCCAAATTAAGAAGCTCAAAACAATGCAATGGTTGCTCTTCTAGGTTTTTAATAGAAGTGGAAATGTAATTGGATAACTGCCAGCATTGTGTTTTAATTTTCTTTTTGAGGCTACTGAGTTTGAGGTAAAGGGAAGTAATAGGGTCACAGTTGAAGTGCTCAGAAAGCGCAGAAATGACTGCCTCCCAAAATTGAGGAACTTTAGTCCAATAATTTTTAAATTGGAATCTACTATGCTTTGGGGATGGAGTATGAAGAAGAAAAGTAATGAGGTGGGAGTGGTCAAAGGTATAGGGGAAATCCACTTTGTAATAAGAAGCAGGAAATTACCTTAGCCAGTTCTCATTAATGAGCTGTCACAACTCGACTAGACATGACCTAATATCACACATGTAATACCATGTCCGATTCTGACAAGACTGATCCCAAGATCCATTCATAGAAGCACTAAAATAAAAACTTCCAATGTATATACTACACAAAGCCACTACTAAATACAATATAAAGTAGAAGACTATTGAATCTCAAAATAAATTTGTTTCTATATACAGGGGCGGAGCCAGGATTTTTTTGATGTGGGGGCACAAATTATTGAAGTAAAAAAAAATCCTCAACCTTTTTCATTCGAGCTTGGGACCTGCATTAGCATCTTTATTATTTTTTTTTTTCAATTTTTGTACTAGAAATCCGTTTTAAGAAGCAGTAAGAAAGTCGTCCCAAATGAAGCCTAAATTCAATTCAATTATTTTACACATACATTTTCATTTTCTCTCTTTGAATTCCTTCAAGCCGAATAGAGCTTAAATAAATAAGCAGACACAAATATTTTCTCAAACAATAGATATGCTTTTCTCAAGATTTTTTTTAATTTGAATTTATGGCATGAAATAGTGCTAATTTTGATATAACTATATAACTTTATAAGAGCAAAATCAGTTTCTTAATAAATTAACAAAGGATTGATTAATGAAAAAAATCGAAAAAAATTAGCAAACTTGTGCACCTTGGCTTCGCCTTCGCTACTCTTCGAAGTCTGAATGCCTAAGTCGACTATCGCTTGTTTATGTGTAGGCAAGAGAATAAAGAAGAACAGAGAGAAGGAGAGAGGGAGAGAAAAGAGAGTGGAAGATGAGAAGAGATGTGAGTTGCGAGAAGAGCTATGACCGAACGACTTCCCTGCGTGCGACTGGAAGGAGTTGGAAGGGGGAAACAGAGGAAGGGGGCTTCAGGTTGCTTGCGATCGAGAGGAAACCGACCAAGGGCTTTGACTGGAGTGTGCTTCGCGAACAAGATAATATGGACGAGGGCCTGGCAGCTCGGATTGGAGGTCGGCGTTGCCTCGACTATAGGTTGGATGGTTGAATGCAGGGGCGGAGTGCCGAGCAGTGATTGTGCGACTTGGGAGGGTCGAGGGCAATTGCCGACTGGAAGACGAAAGCAACGAGCAGGGCGAAGCAACTAGATGGGCGAAGCAACAAGGAGAGGGAGGAGCGACGAGGTGAGGGAGGCGACTAGGCGTTCTACGTTCTGACTCACGCACGGACCGAGCGAAGAAGACCTCCTGTTTCGACTTCCGCTAGTGTTTACGCAGGATTGTTATTAGGCTGGAAAAAAACCTTTAACTACTTAGCTTATTTGATATAATCTGTAATTAATACATCATAAATATATTTAATTAGATGTTAATGATAAAGTCAGTGGGGGCCCGTGCCCCCAAGGCCCCCACACTGCATCCGCCCCTGTCTATATATCACCAAAAATACATACAATTTATGGTCTATCTACAACAATGCTTGAGCAAGAGAAATAAAATAAAAACCAAGCCTGCAAAAATTAAATAACAAAAAGGGCAGACCTACAGCACAAATCGCTGAGCCTACTATCCAAATTACTCAGCTCGCTTTTTACACTTCCTCTCGCCTAAAAATAGAAGCAAAAGTAGGAGTGAGTTAACTTGGCTCAGTAGGTTATAGTAGCCTAAAACAAAAATCAATAACCGAAATAAAAAAATAAAAAATATGATACTATAAAAGTACTGTATGGAAAATTGAAATTCAAAGTGAAGCAAAAGCTAAAACTATATATATATATATATATATATATATATATATATATATATATATATATATATATATATATATATATATATATATATATATATATATATATATATATATATATGTAGCCCATAGGCCTTAGCACAATAGAACCCCATCTCGGTCGCCCACTGATGTCAACATAATAGAATCCCACCTCAGTCGCCAACTACTGCCAGCATAATAGAATCCCCCCTCGAGAGCTCACAGGCAATGTTCAGCCCAAAAAATGATATTCAGCTCGAGAGCTCACAGGCCTCGGCATAACAACACATCACATCATATCAAATTTCTTTCATCATTATACATATTTTTCAATACATTTTATAAATTAAAGCATAATTGGATTTAATTTAGAATTTACCAAAATGTCTTAACGACAGGCAACAAAAATACTATTGAGCAAAAATGCAAAATTTTCAAACATAATAAAATTATCAGAGATTATATAAAATATCATTATAAGAAATCAATCATACTATGGTACTATTTTTCAAAGTTTAGATTATTTTTTATTTGATAAAAACCATATAAAATCTAAAACACCCAATGAAAAATTTTTAGAGAATACTCAAAATTGAGTTATTGAAAATTAAGATCGGCAAAACAATACCTACCTTGAGGCAAATAATTTTTTCAACTAGCCCGATGGCTAAAAATGGCCCGAAGCAGCTGAAAAGAGTCTCTCTCTAAAAACCCTCTCTTTCTCTATCATCAATGCCGGCTACATGTGAATGGAATGAATTGAACAATGCTTTTTAAAATATATTTTATGGGTTGTTAATGGCCTAGCACTGTGGTGCTATCTCCAAACATTGTGAAACTAGTTCAAAATCTCAAAAAGCCAAGATTATACTACCGCAATGTCTCTATTTGGAGCCTTAGCTGAGTTCAGCACCAAGGCGCTGGAACACCAACATTGAGGCGCTACAATAGTGACATTTTTCAAATTTTATTGAAATTCATACCAAACACTTGAGACTCATCCTAAAACACACACAATCATTTTCATGCATAAAAATACTCTCAAAGATATGCAAATGGGTTCAAAACTAAAAAATTCAAAGATTTATCTTTTTTCATTCGGATCACTTGGTCTAAACTGGACTCTAATCTTGGAGGTTTCACAACTCTTTCCTCTTAAGAAAAATGTCATCCTCGACATTTTCAAATTAAAATAAGTCTGGATATACCTATCTCATATCAAATTCTTTCTCCCAAGTAGCTTCTTTGACGGTCCTATTCTTTCATTGTATCTTGACCATCAGAATCTGTTTACTCCTTAATTTTCTCACATCATATGCTAGAATCATGTCTAGCCCTTTCCTATAATATAGGTTTCGATGAACCTCTACATCATCAGTAGATAACCTCTTCCCAAAATTAGATACCCACTTCCTTAAAGAAGATGCATGAAATACACTGTATATATCTGACATATTATCAGGTAACAATAACATGTAAAATGTAAATAGAACTATTAATTCGCTCAATCACCTCAAAAGACCTAATGTACCTTGGATTCAGCTTGCTAATTCTCCCAAATATGCTAGCACATTTCATAGGGCCTATTTTGATATAAACAAAATTGCCAACCTAAAATTCCACCAGCCTATATTTTTTATCCTAATACTTTTATGTCTATGTTGTGCAGCTCTCAATCTTTTTTTGATCAGATGAATCTTTAATTATTATAGTGTCATCCAAAAAAGTAGACCCTATCACTTATCTATCCACAACCTTTGTCAAAGCTCAAGGGGTTTTGCACTTTCTACTGTATAAGGCTTTATAAAGAGCCATGCCTATAATGGACTAAAAACTATTATTATATATAAACTCTATTAGTGGGATATGATTCTTCTAACTATCATCAAAATATAGAATACAGAATCTCAAAAGATCCTCCAATACATGAATGGTCCTTTCAAACTATCCATCTATTTACAAATGAAAAACTAGACTGAAGTACAATTTTATACCTAGTCCCATTTGAATACCTCTCCATAACCTGGAGGTAAATTGGCTGTCATGATCGTATACAATCACCTGTAGTATACCATGAAATATGATAATATCTCTAACATATATCTGTACTAACCGGTCAACAAGATCAGTTTGTCGGATCGAAATAAAATAGTCTAACTTTATTAGTCAATCAATAACAACCTAGATGTCATCATGCCCCTATCTCAATCTAAGAAAACTCATAGTAAAGTCCTTCATCACCTCTTCCCACTTCCATTCTAGAATAGGTAATGACTACAGAAGATTACCCGTTCACTGATACTCTGCCTTCACTAACTGACAGGCCTAACCCTTTGAAATAAACATCTTGTGCCATTGACGCTTATTATCGTCTATGATTTTCTTTAATATCTGAGCTAAAGTTTTATTGAAGGCCTTTGCTAATCCATTTGCCCGAGGGTAATAGATGGTAGAGTATCTCCAATCGATGTTGTGACATTTAGCAAAACTATTTATCTTAGTACTTTTGAATGAAGGTTGTTATCTGAGATAATTCAATGAGGAACACAAAATCTATATACGATATTTTCTTTAAAGAATTTTAAAACATGATGAGTTTTAACTTCTCTCAAAGGAATTGCTTATGCCCATTTTGAGAAGTAATCTATAACTGCTAATATAAATCAATAACCTCTAGAGGATGGAGGATATATTAGACAAATGATATATGTACCCCAACTTTTAAAAGGCTACAAAGGAATGGTTAGATGTAGGATATTTGGTGGCTGATGTAAAACTACACCATGCATCTAATATTGATGACAATGGCGTACATCACTCATGCAGTCATCTATCATCGATGGCCAATAATATCTCATTCATTTGATTTTAATCTTCATTTTTGGCCCAAATTGGTCTACACCACACAATCCATCATGTACTTCTTCTACGATCTTCTGTGCTACTGATTTATTTGAATACCACAACTACATCTAATTGAATGATCTTCTGTATAAGGTGTTGTTAATCAAAGCATAAGATAATGATCTTCTTTTGATTTGATCTGCTACTGGTTTGTTATGAGGGAGCTTATTTTCTCACAAATATTTGATGAAAGGTTTTCTCCAATCCACCATTTCATCATCTATTACTAAAATAATTTCACCTCAGTTGATGATTTTTTGTTTATATGTTCAAAATCAACGGATGATAATATTTGATGACCTTGTACTTCTACTAAATTCGAGTCCCTTCTAAGTTAGCTTGAACTTTGGCTAGCTTTGCTAAGTCATCTGATTTAGAATTATGTCCATGGATAATCTTGTATAATATCATATTTAGAATTTGTTCTAGCAAATGCATTGTATACTGATGATAAGGAATTAATATTTCTTTCAATACTTTATAAATTTTAGCTACTTGATTGATCCCAAGCTATGAATCTCTAAATATTTTGAACTCTTCGATTTCATTTAAGATTGTCAATTCTAAGCCAATTATCAATGCTTCATACTCAACCTAGTTGTTCATACAAGCTTTTGACATATGGTAAGAGTAATTATCAAACCTTTATCTAGAGTGATAAATACTAAACCAATTTTATCTTGCTCTAGGGAAATATCATCGGATGCTCCCTATTGACTTGAAGCAACACCATTAAAATAAAATTCCCAGGTAGACTTTTCATTTGATTCCAATCCCATGATTTGTTCAACTGGTAATTTTTTGTTTATTGGGCAATCATCCTGCATAGGATAAATGAGCTGCTAAGAAGTATGCAATGGCTTGTCCATCTACTGCTCGTAAAGGGATGAATGTAATCTCAAATTATGGCAGAATCTTTGGTCATCGAGCTAGTCTTCTCGATAGCATCAATTGAGTCATTAAATATTACAACAGGTTTACTCTTGATATAAAATTTACTTTATGGAATAACATGAAGTGCCTCAACTTCTTAGCAGCAAATATCAATGCTAAACAATGCTTCTCAATATAAGGATAATGTATTTTAGTGGAAAGTAAATGTCTACTCAGATAATAAAGTGTGTTTTTATTTCTTTCCTCATTATTTAAGGCTAACAAAGCACCAAGAGATTCACTTAATGCCATCGTATATAAGATTAGTGACTTTCCCATAATGGGAGCTACAAGTACTATAGGATTTGTTAAATACCATTATATAATATCGAAGACTTTCTAGCAATGCTCATTCCACCGAAATGGAGCATCATTCTTGCACAATGCTGCAAATAGCTGACATCTGCTTGAAAGGTTTGATATAAATCTTCCAAGGTACGCTAATCAACCTTAAAAAGATCTTAATTAGGTAAGGCTTTTAGGTGGAGGAATTTTTATTATCGCTTTAAATTTATTCATATCAATTTTGATTCTATGGTGTCGAACTATGAAATCCAAAACATTTCATGAAGTGATACCGATAGCACACTTCAAAGGACTCATCTTTAAATTATATTGGCATAATCTTTTAGAAAATAATTCTCAAGTCATTTAAATGATATTCTCTTTCAAGACTTTTAATGACTAGATCATCGACATAACACTCCACTTGGTGGTGGGTGAGTACATAAAAAATCCTCGTCATTACTCATTGATAAGTTGCTCCAACATTCTTTAATCCAAATGACATAACTTTGTAGTAATAGATCCCCATCAACATTCTGAATGATGCATATTTTTTTCTTTGAGATCCATTTTATCTTTTGTATCCATATGAACCATCCATAAAAAGAAAAATCACATATAAAGAAGCGATATCTACCATGAGTTTGGTATTGGAAGCTAAAACTCATCTTTAGGACAGGCTCTATTCAAATCTCTAAAATTAATACAAACATGTATTTAACCATTATTTTTCTTGATTGGGACGATGCTAACTAACCAAGTTGGATATTTCTCCTCCCTAATAAATCCATCGTCGAATAACTTTTTGACTTCAGCTATGACTTGTTGTTCTATGTCAAGTTACATCCATCATCGTGCTTTCTTTACTGGAACCATTTTTGGTCAGATCACCAACTTGTAAATTGTTATATCTTGAGATAATTCAAGCATCTCTTCATAACTCTTGGCGAAGCAGACTTTGAATTCTGATAATAAATTGATCATGTTATTCACCTCGTTCTCATTCAAAAAGGGCTTATAAAAAATTAGACGT
The DNA here is from genome assembly GCA_019925795.1 of Dendrobium chrysotoxum. Classification (NCBI taxonomy): domain Eukaryota; kingdom Viridiplantae; phylum Streptophyta; class Magnoliopsida; order Asparagales; family Orchidaceae; genus Dendrobium; species Dendrobium chrysotoxum. The sequence continues at coordinate 27,501,923 of CM034310.1, forward strand.
GGGTTTCTTTGGTGCCTATATTTATTTCTTTTATATCATCGATTATAAATTTAATCACCTTTTTAAGTTCATAAGGTGTATCTCTAACTTAAGAGTCATCCAGATCATTTGAAGTTTCTAAACAAAGTTTGTTAAAATATTTAGCATTCACCAAAAAGAGACTATCAGATTCTAGATTATTCGATATAACTAAGCAATATTCATCATCATCAAATGAATGTAGAGAAGCAAATATAACACTTGATCTTGATGTGTATTTGTGCTATTTTGTACTCTACAAGTGTTCAAATTGTTGGGCTTCGCCTTTAGTCTAATTTGAAGGTGTTAAACATTCCTTAGCAAATTTATTCATATAATTCAAGAACCAATCAAAAGGGAGTTAGATTATCTTATCCATAAATAGATCATTAAGGGTTACATTAGTTTATAGGGGTTTAATAGTGGAAGGTATAAAGGTATTGGGTTTACAATCTAGATCTAAAGGAATCAAGGTTTTCACCTCCAACCTCTTTACATCATTTTGGGATAGTGGGGTTAAGGCAATATTTTCCACGTACCTTTTTAACTTCTCTATGGTATACATATCAGAATTATCTTCCCTAGTGACTTGGACCCTATCCTCATCACTATTAATTTCTATAGAAATCTTCAACTTTGGCTGATTAATAAATTTCTTATACTCTACATCTTGTGGATCCAAACACATAAGACTCTTTATCTGAAATGGATTCCAAATCAATATGTATTACATGCTGCCGTACTTGTATATATTGCTCTTCATTTTCTTGTATCATTTAATTTTTTTATTCTTGATCTCTTCCTCTATATCATTGTGCTATTTTACCACATATTTATGAGGGAGGGGAAGATGACCAACGAACGTCATGTTCGAGATTAGAATGTTGCCCTTTTTCCTTTTCTTCTTTTTTTTCTTTTTCTTTTCTTTCTTTTGCTTCTACTTCAGCCTATTTGAGATTTTTAGAGAAAACAGTCTGCTTCTTAGGCAGATAGTATGAAGCATCTTCGTATATGAGTTTGGGGCTGACATCTAGAAAATTTTCTAAGTGGCCCTTTACTAATGAATGGTGTAATTATGCTTGATGTAAATAAATCTTAATTAACTTTTGTTTATTTTAATACAATGCATGTTGATTGAATCTTTATGCAAAAAAATAATATGATTTGAACTTTCAAAATATGCATAAAAATATATTTTTCATTAGAGAGCACAACATCCAATAGATAGAACTGCATCCTAATAGGTTAGGTAGTCTAGCATGACTCGCAGGCAGGGAGGTGCCTTATAAGGACATAAAAAAGGTATGAATGCATGAGAACTCCGGATGTGCTATGGCTTACTTCTTAAGAGCATTTATCTTTCTATGTAAGCTTAATTTCTTGTATTCAGTTATGAGTAAAAAATAATTTTATCCTTAAGAGCCTACCAATATCCAGGCTAAAATAGAACATGCAATTAATAAACTTAAAAAAATCATGCAATTTCTACTGCATAAATAATTTAAACAATCATCAACAGAATATATAAAATAAAAAGTTCATGTGGCAAATGCCACTTAATATACAATCCTGTGTCTGTTGAATGTAAAGGTGGTCGGGCTCCACCGACAACAACGTAGATTTTCATATAATGATGCAAGTTCTTTTAAAGTGAAGCATTTTTTTGTCTTTATTCCTTTAACTTCCATCTTTAGATTCCTTTTTTGGGCTCCTTGGATCCATCAGATTTGGTTCTTCAAATGAAAAGTAACTCCCCCCCTCTATGGGGTGTTTTGTTTCTCTTAGGATTCCAAACTATCCAAATATGGAGTCCCAAATAAAAGGAACTCTCCCTTAAGGTATGTCTCCTATGTCTTTGGATTTGAAATTAGATATAGGAAATGCCTCACTTTAATTAACTTTCATAGCTCTTTTTAAATTTTATTTATATTTAAGAAAATTAAAAAACTCTTTACCCCCTATACGTTAGTAAAATAATTCATATAAAACTTCAAATATTTCACATCACAATTACTTGCATATTTTTTTGAGCAATTCAAAACTTTGTTATGCTTTTATTTAGTTGAGGGGGCTAAGCAATAGAAGCACCTATAAGAAAACTTGAATAACATTAAATCTTGATTAATTTTTAACCTATCCCCCCCCTTTATAATAGCTCTGCATAAGCATGACCACATACAGAAAATTTTATTAACATCCATATCATTTCTAGCACAGGAAAAATCTAAATGCTCATCGCATATCACATCATAAATAATGTGGTAAAAGCGTCACATCATAAACATCATAAATCAAATCAAACCATAGCAACCATCATTTATTCAAATAGAAATCCACATTAATATACATCACAAAGTGCATTAAATGAATAATAATTTAGCCTAAAACTAGAGTTGGTTGTCCTAATAAGCCATATATAGTGCGTGTAATAGCCTGTATGGCTTGGATATGCCTTAAGTTTATTAGTGTTTGAAATTTTCTAAGGATTGCATTTTATGTGTTGAAAGCTAAGAGAGTTTTTGTTTGAGTTCAAGTTTTAATGTTTGATGTTTTAGAATTTACTTTAGGATAGATTTTAATTGTTGAAGATGGTTGATAATTGGTTGTTTATAGTATTTTAATGAACCATTTAGAGCTTTCAATTCAATACATAATTGCCTTCCTAAACGGAGTCGAGCAAGGTGTATGAAAGCTTTAAAGGCTAAGTATTTTAATACTAATATAAAGAGTTATTTAAGTTAAGTAGTAATTACCTTTGTTTACATGAGGGCTATGAGGTTTATTTCACCATCTTTGGGTTAAGTTAATAGCCTAATAAGCTTAGGTTACCCAACAATTACCTATTTATTTTATGTTTAATTGTTGGTTAGTGAATTTTAATTAATTTAGTTTTTAGATTATTGGTTCAAGATAATTATGATTTAATGTTTACATTATGCCAACACATTTGTGTCATTATCATAATGAGTACGAGGACTAAGGCCTCCTTAGGACACGTGGCCCCATAGCTACAAATAATCCAACCTAAAAACTTAATTGATAGAGTGTTGGTTTGTAGCTAATTCTAATTCATTGATTACTCATTTAAGTTTTATATTTTTATAATTATATTCCATCAATTCATTTGTCATTTTATCACAACGGGAATGAGTACTAAGGCCTCCTTGGGACACATAACCTTACAGCTCAAGGTAGTATAGCCTAAAAACTTCATTGATGGAGGGAGTAGCATTTATGTTTAGCTGTCATTATTGTGTATTTCATTTAGTTCAATAAATTAATCAAATTCTGGATCTTCTAGATTTTATTGAATTTTTGAATTTTTCTCGATTATTTTATCAATTAAATTTGACCAAATTTTAAAATTTTAATTTATATTAAATTCGAAAGATTTCTTATTTTTTTAAAATGCTAGACATAGAGATAAGTCTAATGTATTTGAGTTTGTTTTGTTTGGAATTCTCTACAACTAGTTATGATTTTTCAAAGTTTAGTATATTTTAATAAACTAAATTCAACCAAATGTTGATTTTTTGGTTTGCAATAATTTCTAAAGGTTTTATATTTTTATAAATACTAGACCTAGAGATGAGTCTAATGCCTTTGAGTTTATTCAATTTGGAGTTTTCTATGACGAGTTATGAATTTTAAAAATTTGGTGATTTTAACGAATTATTTAACTATTTAATTAAAATAATTTTTTTTGTACTAAATCAAATCCAAACCTCTCGAAATCTTCTTCAAATATCATTGATGACTCCTAGGGATGATTACAAGTCTTTAAAATTTATTCGATATTTTTAATATTTCTAAATTAATTATTCCATTTAATTAGTATTTTTCTTAATTTTTAAATAATTTTCAATTCTAGGGGTTTTTGAGAGGGATTTTAATTTTATTGATTAAGCATTTAATTCTAAGGAATTTGACACTTAGTTTATTTTTTTATTTAATTTGAATTTATTATAATTTGTTGAATTTTCTAACCTAATGATGCATATAAAATTTGGGTTCACTAATTTTCTGACCAAATGAACTCCAAATTCAATGAAATATGAAACATAGGTGAAAGTTCGAGGAGGTTGTGTGACCTCAATGAACTAGCCCTAGGTGCACCAAGAGGGGGGCTGAATTGGTAATTTAAAAATAAAGTGCTAAACAAAAATTCTAATTTTTATTTTTTGCTACAAAAATAATTTGTAAACTAAATCCATGTAGATAACTTAAAATGGTGCATAAGCAATTAGTAATTTTAAAAGAGATTTTTTTTATTCTTTTATTACATGCAAATTTTCTTATTGCATGCCACAATCCAACGTAAGTGCAATTAATCGTAAATATTAAAATCAATAAATTCAAGTCGTAGATAATAATAAAAATTATAGAAAGAAAATAAATGCAAAAAGGAAAAAGCACACCAGAAGCTTTTATAATGGTTCGGTCAAACAATGACCTACAATGACCTACCTCTACTCCCCAGAGTCTTCCACTATGAGTATTGTACTATTACTATAGTGTCTCTCCTTTTGCCTCCATAGCAAGGCAGAGAAGCACTTACATAAATCCCTTCCACCAAACCCGGTGTGGTGGAGAGCCGGAAGTTTTATCACCCTCTAGGAGACGGCAGCGGACCTTCAATCTTTTTCTCGCTCTTGGAAAAGGCAGAGTATATTGAACTCCTTTCTCACCCTCTTAGTGATGGCATAGAACCACGTCCTTGAGCTAAATTTCTTTCTGGAGCCACCCAAGAAACCTAGATAGACACTTAGAGGAACAAGGCAAGACACTTGCTTGGAGTAATCGTGCGATCCCCTCACACTACTTCTCCCTCACATACAAGCTCTCCCTCTTCTTCTTAAAGCTCTCCTAGAGCTTCTTCTCAAAGCTCCCTTTCAAGAACACTCAGCAACCAAAGACTTAAAATAAGTCAATAAGAGATATTAAATACAAGGCCTCACTAAAATCCCTAAATTTAATTCTAGTGACTCTGATCATACAGTGCAATCCAAGATCGTCCAGTACGATTAGTGAAAAGTACTCATGTTAGTACAGTATGAAGAGCTAGGTGCTATGCAATTAGTTCAAAGAATTGAACTGATCGTTCAGGATGATTTAGATCATCGTTTAGTATGATTAGTTCAAATGATTAGGTGATGTACCATTGGTCCAATTGTCTTGTATGATCTAACTGTTCAATTAATCTAAATTTGTTCCCTAATTACAGGATTAATCTAAGTAAGATTTAATTACATCGCATAGTATGATATCGATCGTACAGTACAATGAGTACAAAATTTAAATTTCAAAATATTTCCTAAATTATGATTGGCGATTGGGATCATAATTTTTAATTGATTGTCCTATATGATATACATCATATAGTATGATTAGTTCATCTTGCATTAATTATCACAATTAATCATTTTAATCATTTTTTGATTAACTAATCATACAATACGATATGTATCCTATAGTATGATTAGTTCAAAAAATCCAACATTTGATATTGTCACTAACTCACTCCCTCGAGTGTGTGTGTGCATGGTTACCAAGCTTATATCCACCAAATAAATAATTTGACTCAAGAAAGATAAAAATATATAAGAATTGAAAATACAGACTCTTCATGACATACTTAACCATAGTCTACCCAATTTAGAGTGGATCAAACTTACAAGTGTATAGTAGACCTGAAATGTTAATGCATAGGAAAAATAGATATGCAATAATAGCTATTAATAGGAGATAGCACAGAAAGAAATTCAATAATATTTGTTATTATCAAAATCACAGGATTTGGGTTTATATTTGCAATAATATGTTCATTGAAATATATAATTCAAGCCCACCAAGTTTGGGGTCATGAGGATCTTCCTAGATTTCAAATTTGACCCCCAAAGGTAAATGCATCTATACCTTTGGGGATTTAATTTGGGAGATCTACTTACTGGATTGGGGTGAAATCAATGGCATTATAATCCTTACACTAAAACTGACAAACTACATAAAACTCAAATCCTAATTTTAATTAGTGTGTGAGCTATGAATTTTAAAAGTTTGGGTTAAAATATGACCCAAAATTTTGAAATTCAATCCACTAAGATCCAACCATCTCCAGGGCCTAAAATTTTTATGGTATGTAGGGAACATCCCTAAGTAGGACTTGTCCAAATTTGTGCTCATTTGGACAGCTAGATGATAATAAATTGAGAAAAAATATTTTTAATCAAACTCAAATAACTCAAAATCCACTGATCTAAATCACTTGAAATCAATTTTAAAATAAAATTGGGCTCAATATGGTTCAAATGAGCACATGAATATAAAATTTAGACAACATATGAATTTTTGAAGTTCTAAATATTTTTTTAAATTATTTCACTTTTTGCTTATTTTTTGCATTTTTATTCATTCCAGCCACCAACTAATGATTAGCAATCATTAGCACATGGTTTTGTGGGCCCTAGATGCATGTCAAGCAAAGGATTACTCACTTATGTAAGTTAGCAAGGTCCATAAAACATTCAATCCATGACTAGTCGATCTAATGGCTGAGGAAGCACCACATCATTGCACACTTCCAAGGTCATAGACCTACATTCGAATACCCAACCAAGTCACATGTGCATGCTACATTTGGGCCATCTGTCAATCGATTGGATGGTCCAAATCGATCCAAGCTTTCAAGTTCAAAATGAACTCAAACTTTGAATGCTCATAACTTTGTGCAAGATGCTCTAAATTCAACAAAAAATGAAAAAAAAGTTTCATGGCACTCTAATCTTCCAATACATGGAGTTTGGATGCTCTACGCATTGAAATATTAAAGAAATAGCCTAATAAAGGTAAAACACTAAAATAGTAAAATATCTCAATTCAGATTGTAAAACCTCTTGATTATTGGTTCATTGGACTCCTTCTAATATTCTCTTCAACTTCCTAGAAGACCTTGAGCTCTGGTTTCCACCGAATTAAAAGCTATTTGTAAATTATTACTCTCTCTCTCTCTCTCTCTCTCTCTCTTCTCAAATGAGAATTTGGGAGCTATTAAAAGTTGGGGAAATTTTGGGGAGACTTGAGAGGATGTTTTTGAGCTTAGAGAAGGGAAAATTCGAGAGTGGGATTAAGTATATGTGGAGTACTGAGTGAAAATGTATTTTAGGCCTCTTTTCCCCAACTAAGTTTGGAGCCAAAACCAATGGTTGGGATTGCCTTGGGAGGGCCTCTTGATGCTTGCCACCTGCTTGGGGAGTGGTTAGAAACGAGTGCTTTTTCCCAAGCGAAGGACATTACTGTTGCATCTTAGATTTCAAAACTATGTTCTTATATCATGTGAGTTTTTGATGATACCAAAATATTATTGTATTGATTATTATTTCTCCTAACATTTATTGGATATATTTTATTTGTATTGTTTGTGTGTACTAACATTTTAGGGAAATCATACTCCAGATTGCTGAAGACTTCAAGACAGATTAGGTTAGGGTTCTTGTAATTAAAGTCTGTTCTTTTTCTATTTTTTTCTTGAGTATGAGAGTGTAATTATAATTGTGTAACTGTGCACACAGATACTGGGGGAGTAAGACAAAACTTTTATTTTTAAAAACTAATCGTACTGTACGATTATGGAATCATACTGGACGATTTGACTAAGAGTTCCTCCAAAATGGAGTTAATAGAATTATGACTTAGAAATTTTATACTGATCGTACTCTATGAAATTGGAATCGTACAGAAGCTGATCAGAGTACGAAATGAGGTTCATACCAATTCGTCCCATACGAATTCACTATCTTTAAACTAATCATACTGTATGAAGGTGAATCATCATAGACATTGATTAGAGTACGAAATGAGGATCATACCAGTTTATCCCGTACGAGTTCAATAATTTTGAACTGATCGTACTGTACGAAGTTGAATCGTACAATTGCCGATCATAGAACTAAATAAGGTTCGTACATGATCATACAGACGAAAGGGTTACTTTTGAACTGATCGTACTGGATGATGTTGGTTCGTATAGACACCAATTAGAGTATGAAATGAGATTCGTACATGATCGTATAGACGAATGTGTTCAATTTTGAAGTGTTCGTACTGTATGATGCAAGTTCGTGCAGACGCTTAACAGAGTATGAAATTATGTTCGTATAGCATCGTACATCACTTTTTAAACTATTTGTACGTATGAAGTATGATCATGCTGTACAATCTAAGTACATTCAACTTAAAATTTTTAGTTTTCTGGATGATTTTTCTTGTCCTTCATATATAAGAGGCCAAAAAACTGACACTCAGGGATCTTTCTGTGAATTTATCTTGAGGTTGCCTTAGGAGTGTGTTTGCGAGAGTGTATTGAGATAGAAAAGTGAGAGATCTTGTGAGAGGGATTTGTGAGGGGATTCATAAAGTTTCCCAATGGTGAGGATCTCTTTTTGGTTCTTCATAGTACTTCCCTACTTCCTTGAAGGCTCTTAATAGAAGATTTTCAAAGGAGATCGGGTTCTCTGCCTTCACCAGAAGGGTGAAAAAGGATGTTGGTTCTCTGCCATCGCCAGGAGGGTGAAAAAGAATGTTGGTTATCTGCCATCACCAGGAGGGTGAGAAAGGATGTTGGTACTCTGTCATCACCAGGAGGTTGAGAAAGGACGGTGGGTTCTCTGCCTTAACCAGGAGGGTGAAAAAGGATGACGGTTCTCTGCCGCATCGGGTTAGTGGAACTGAGGTTTTTTTGAAGGCTTCCCTGCCTTACTGTAGGGGCTAAAGGAGAGTCACTTTGGTATAGTTCAATACTTGGAGAAGGAGTCTCCAGGCAGTGGACTTAGGTCTTGTTTGACTGAACTACTATAAAATTTAGTGTTCTTCTGTGCTTTTACTTTTACTGCAATTTTATTTTATGCACTTTATTTTATTGTGGTTGAAAAGTTATTTTGATAAAATCTATCATTGTATTAAAAATCTTAAATCAATTTTCTAAATTCAAGAGAAATTTTTAAATAACCAATTCACCCCCTCTTAGTTAGCCTTAGGACAATTGAATTAGGTTTAACAACCTACTCAAACTTTCAAGTGGTATCAGAGCTTATTTCAAAAAATTAAAGTTTAGATTAATTTTTAAAAAATAATTATCGCTAATTTTGAAAATCGAAATACTCCTCAAGAATATTCGATAACTAGACAACCATTGTTTGATAACATTCCATTTGACTTTTGGAAAACTCGCATGTCTACTTTTCTACAATCACTTGACTATTGCATGTGGATGTTTGTACATGTTACATATACTACTCCTACTAGACTTGTTATTGGCATTAGGATTGAAACACCATTTGCTAATTGGACATAGAGGAAAAAGAGTTAGCTCAATTAAACGCAAAATGTTTAAATAGTTTTTTCTATGCTCTTAAATCTGAAGACTACATGTGTGTTTTAACCTATAAAATTGGAAAAGAAATTCGGGATAGACTTTGCATTACATATGAAGGAACTAATGAGGTGAAATTATCTAGATTGAATATTTTATTACATAACTATGAACTTTTTTGCATGAAACTATACAAATCAATTAGTGACATGTATACTCGTTTTACATAGATAGTCACCTCATTGCATGCTTTAGGTAGGGAACTAATGAATTATGAAAAAGTAAATAAAATTCTATATTGTTTACCTACTGCTTATGATGCAAAGATAACTGCTATAATTGAGTCATAGCACTTAAATGTTTATTTTATTGATAATCTGCTTGGATAACTGATTGCTTACGAGCAAGGAGTGACTCTAAGAGAGATTAATGCAGGTGACAACCAGAAAGAGAAAAATATTGTGTTGAAAGTGGATTACTCGGAGAGTGATTAATCACAATCTGAGGATGAAGATGATATTACACTCATGACGAGGCAATTCAAAAGTTTCCTGAGAAAAAAACAAAGGAGACATTAGCAGTGGAACAAAGGTAAGTTCCATAAAAATGCAAAAGCTTATAACGATGTAATTTGTTATGAATGCAGGAAGCTTGGACATATTAAATCTGATTTTCTGAATCTCAAAGCCAATCCTAGCAAGGAGAAGGTTGAGGAGAAAACTAATGTACGGAAGGGCAAGAAGAGACTGTAAAGAGCATTCTGGGCGGACTCAATATTAGATACCTTAGAAATAGAAGTAGAGGAACAAGTCACTAACTTGTGCTTAATGGAAGACAACCTTGATCTCTCGGATCAAAAGAATGTATGTGATTTATCCTATGATGAGTTATTTGAAGTTTCTGAGAAAATCCATAATGCATATAGGAAACTCAAAAAGTTGCATGTTAAGTTAAACATAGAATTTTTGAATTTACAAAAAGAGCATAAAATTCTTAGGAATGACCACGCATCAATGGATAGCAACCACATGAGCTTATTGGATGAATTCGATGATTTGAACAAAAAGTATGAACTATTGAAATCATCACACACTGAACTTGAAAATGATTATAAAATATTTTTGGAAGAAACTGAACATAGGAAAATTGATTTGAGAATGAAAATTTCAATGTTAAAAAAATAGAAACTCATACCTAGAATTGAAAATGAAGGCTATTATGGAAAACAGACCAACACCCACACTTGAATAATTCTATGAGTCTAAGCAAAAGTATATACAAGTACAAAACCTAGGAAGAGACATTATAACTCATATAGATTAAAAAATTATTTTCTTGGGGTGAAATATTTTTCATATGAAATGTTAGGACACATCTCCCATACATATACTATTCATCATAGAACACATCTTATGTGGAGAGTTAAGGTGCATAAATCACAACATATCACATATACATCTGGTTTATTATTGTCAAGAGGTGAACCCAAACTTGTTTGGGTTCCCAAGTCTAACGTTTGATCTTTTTATAGAAACGCTCACATATAAGACCTCGTGAGAGCATTTAGTATCTAGACAGTGGATATTCAAAGTATATGACTATAGATGCAAATAAATTTATAATATTGGAAGCCAGGAATGGAGGCACGGTAACACTTAGAGATAATACCACTAGGAGAGTGGTAGGTACAAGTATGATTGGCAACAAGAACAATTTTTTTATTAGAATGTTTTATTGGTTTATGGCTTGAAACACAACTTGTTAAGTATTAGTCAACTATGTGATAAGAGCTTTAACATTAAATTTTTAACTACAAGTTGCATTATAAGCCTAAATGGAATTGATATGTTATATGGAAATAGGGTAAACAATGTATACATGCTTGATTTAAATTTTATTATGTCTTCAAATGTTTTTGTTTTAAAACTGTTAATGATGAATCTTGGTTATGACATAGAAGACTTTATCATGCAAGCATGAAAAATCTTAGAAAAATTACCCAAAAAGAGTTGGTTAGAGGAATACCTAAACTAGACTTCACTAAGGATCACCTATGTGATGCATGCCAATTAGGAAAATAGGTGAAGTCATCCTTTCATTCAATTAAAGATCTTAGAACTAGCAAACCACTAGAACACATACACATGGATCTTTTTGGACCGATTAACATTGTAAGTCTAGGAGGTAAAGCTTTCGGATTTGTAATTGTTGATGATTTTTTAAGATTCACTTGGGTCAAATTCTTATCTCATAAAGTTGAATCATTTGATGAACTTAGATAATTTTATACTTTGATCTAGAGAAGCTAGGGTACGAAATTTTATTAATTTAAAGTGATCATGGAGGAGAGTTTGAAAATAAAAAATTTAAAGATTTTTATAAAGAACAAAGAATTGATCACAACTTTTTAGCATCTAGGACCCCTCAGAAGAATAGGGTTGTTGAAAGAAAGAAAAGAATATTGATAGAAGCCGCTAGAGCCATGTTTGCTGAATATTCACTTCCAAAATATTTTTAGGCTGAAGCGGTTAGTACAACTTATTATATTCTGAATAGGGTGAACATTAGATCCATGTTAAATAAAACACCCTACGAACTTCTTAAGTGTAGAATACCTAACCTTTCAAATTTGTATATTTTTTGATTTAAGGTGTTTATTCATAATAATGGTAAAACTCCTTTAGAAAAATTTGATCCTAAATCCGATGAAGGAATTTTTTGGGATACTCTAGCGTTGGCAAATCCTGTAGGGTTTTTAACAAGAGAACTGTGGTAGTTGAGGAGACCACATATGTATTTTTTGATGAATCTGGCATTTCAAAAGAGCCAAGGTTGGAAGAAGTTCAGATTGAAGATATCTTCCAAGGAATTGAAAAGACAAATTTGAAATAAAATGTTGAGATGGAAAACCCTTTGCCTAGATAATGGAAATTTTTTAAGAGTCACCCTAAAGATTTGATTTTATGTGAACCTAGTGAGGGTATTAGAACTAGGTTTGGACTTAATAAAGAAGTGAACCATTCTATCTTTATATCAATGACTGAACCTACTAATATAAATCAAGCACTTTTGGATAAATTTTGGATTTTGGCCATGCAAGAAGAATTGAATCAATTTGTTAGGAATAATATTTGGGAATTGATTGAAAGGCCTAAGAATCAAAGTATTGTTGGAACTAAGTGGGTGTTCAAAAATAAAATGAATGATTCAGATGTTGTGATTAGAAATAAGGTAAGGTTGGTGGCCAAGGGGTATAATCAAATATAAGGAATTGATTTTGAAGAAACTTTTGCCCATGTAGCCAGACTAGAAGCGATAAGGGTATTACTAGCCTATACCTATTTTAAAAGTTTTAAATTAGTTCAGATGGATGTTAAAAGTTCCTTTCTTAATGTGGTAATACAATATAATATTTATGTTGAGCAATCTCCAGGTTTTGAAAATTTAAAATTCTCTAATCATTTGTTTAAATTAAAAAAGGCATTGTATAGACTAAAATAGGTACCTAGAGTTTGGTATGAGATGTTAAGCACTTTCCTATTAGAAAGATCATTTGTTAAAGGAAGTGTGGACACCACTCTTTTCTTAAAAGGGTAAGAGAAGAAATACATATTATTCAAATATATGTTGATGATATCTTATTTGGAATGACCAATAAAATCTTTGTGATAAATTTTCAAAGACAATGATTAGTGAATTTGAAATGAGTTTGATGGGAGACTTGAGTTATTTTTTTAGTTTTAGCATAAAGCAAAATGAGGAAGGAATATTTCTTAGTCAGTCAAAGTATGTTAAGGACATCTCAAGAAATATGAAATGGATAATATTAAACCAATGAGTACACCAATAAGTTTCTCAGTGTAGTTAGATAAGGGCCCTAAGGGAAAATCTGTTGATCAAAAGAAATTTAGAGGAATAATTGGATCATTGCTTTATTTGACTGCTAGCAGACCAGATATTATGTTTAGTGTTTATTTATATGCTAAATTTTAAGCTGATCTAAAGGAATCACATCTGACTGCTGTTAAGAGAATTTTAAGATATTTTTTGGGAAATCAAAACTTAGGGATTTGGTATCGCAGGCACAACTCTTCTTTTGAAATCATTGGATATTCTAATTCAGATTTTGCAAGATATAGGGTTGATCGAAAAAGTACTTCTAGAACTTGTGAAACTCTTTAGTTTCTTGGTCTAGCAGAAAATAAAATTCAGTAACCCTTTATACTGCTGAAGCAAAATATATTATCTTAGGTAGTTTTGTAACACAGGTTCTTTAGTTAAAATAATAATGGATTGACTTAGGATTTTTAATTGGCACTATTCCAACTTTCTGTGATAATACAAGTGCCATATGTATTTCAAAGAATCCTATTCAATATTCTAAAACCAAGCATATTGATATTAGACATCACTTCATTAGAGATCATGTGGCTAAAGGAGAAATTGAATTACATCATGTTGCTATAGACAATCAACTTGCAAACATTTTCACAAAACCACTAGCTTTTGAAATATTTAGCACTTTAAGAACCAGATTAGGTGTGATTGATCTTAATGCTTAAAATTGAATTCTATAAATTGAATTTGTAATGTGTTGATGTGTTTGTTTATTTTTTCTTTGTTTATTAGTGTTTGGATGTTTCATTAGTTATGTTTGTTTCTCTTCCGTTACAATTGTATTGTTGGTTTTATTTTTTATTGTTGCATATCATTGGATCTTGAGTGATTAATTTTTGAAAAGCTTTTTATTCATCATGACTTATTTTAATAGTTTTCTTCGTACTGAATGAAATGTATTTCGTACTAAACGAATTTTATGGCGTGTACCTGGTATTCTTTTAATGATGCAGAATGTAGTTTTTCAATACATATCGTACTATAAGCTATACTCACCATACTGTACGATCCATCATTTTTCATCTATATGATTAGGGATGCGATTTTTCAAAAAGTTGGTTATTGACTATAGATCGTACGTACAAAATTGCACTTCATCTATATGATCCAGTTATCAGTTTCTCATATAGGCGAACCTAACCATCATAAAACAATCTTTAATATTCTGATCATTCCGGACGAACACCTGTTCATCTGTATGAACTTGTGGTTAAAAAGCTTGTATGAAACGACTCCTCAGGAGTGACAGTTTACGAAAAGTCATTTTATTTTTGTCCATTTCCGTTCGTATGTACGAAAAATATTTCATCCCATACGATTTCAAAACCGTACGTACGATCTAAATATTGTACTGTACGTTTAGGTCATTTTCTTTAAATTGAAAGTTATTTGTTGAATTTTTCTTCACCAATCTCTTTCGATCTCGAGTTTTCTTGAGTTTAAACTTTCCAAATGGCAAGTAGTAACAGGAGGGCACGTCTTTTCAAATGATCTTCCTCTCACACTAGAGAAGTAGATGACAACCTCCTTTCTAAGGAGAATGAGGAAGCTTTCTTTTGGTATGTTTCAGCCAAAATAACCCCTTCTCGACTCCTCATTTAGAGTGACATCAACTTTTCTGTCATGCCCCTATTTGCCTCAACCCACTTTTCCTTTTTCCTTACCTTAATTTATGCCTACCATCGTGAAACTTTTCAAATATTTCTTGCAAATATGAAAATGAGTCAAGATCAGACTAGGATGACCTCTTATGTGTTTATGTAATGAGTTGAAATAATTAAGAAAGATCTAGGGAACTTTCTTCACCTTAGGACTGTAGAAGTTAGACCACATACAATGACCTCTAGTGAAGATTATGATTGGATGTATGTAAACCTAACTCTTAGAGTGTTGAACAAGTAAGCCATCTTTCTCGTATATATACCCGAAACCAGAATGCTAGGGTCATCCATCACATTTTGAGAACCTCTATAATTCCAAAAGCTGGTGATCATATAAATTTGACTCCTCTCTTATCTACCGTTACATACTTGATCATGATCGAAACTCCTATTCATGAAGCCCAACAAATCATTTACTACATTTACAAATTTTTTGATATTGGACTTTCTCATAATAGGGGGAAGAAAAATATGGCCTTAGGACATCTAATTACCTATATTCTAGAAAAGAAATACAACCTGATCCATCATGAACCTCCAAATAAACTTCTCATTTACTTTATCAATGCCTCTTTCCGTGCACTCTTTGGGCGGGATCAAAGTTCTAAGGGAGAAGATTTTGAGGGAGAAGAAGCAACCCCTGCACCTGCACCTAGACCTGATTAGAATTTCTACCATAAAATGCTCCAGCATTTTGACAGACTGGAAACTCATATTGGTCAATGCTTTGATCAAATTGAGAATCACCTGAACTAGCAGGATGCTAGATACAACAAGGATATGGGTTAGATCCGAGGGCAAATCGACTCAGTTAATACTAATGTAGCTACAATCAATAGCTACTTTACGGCGTTCAACCCTCAGCCACCTCCAGACTAGGGTCCCTCCGATTTATAGTTGTGATCTTTCTATTGTACCTGTTATTATTGAGATATTTTCAGTGATTTCATGTGTTAGTGTCTTCATGTTGTTGTTTTTTTATTTTTATGATAATGTTTTTTTTTTTGTAAAGATGCGTTTGTATGTGTATGTGATTTCATAGGGGTGTAGAAATGCTTAGAAGATGAAGGAATTTCTTGGCTTACTAAAATTTTAAATACTATTTTGAAGACTAAAAAGATGCCATATGAGTGTAGAATGAGTGTGTTAATTCCTATTTTTAAGAATAAAGGTGATGCACAAGATTGTGGGAATTATAGAGAAATTAAGTTAATGTGTCATACTCTAAAACTATGGGAGTACGTTATGGAGCGTAGGTTGCGGCGTAATACTAATATTTCTCAAAATCATTTTGGATTCATGCCAGGTAGGTCTACTATGGAAGCCATACATTTATTGGGAGGTTTAATGGAGAAATATAGAGAGAATAAGGAGGATCTACATATGATATTTATTGATTAAGAGAAAGCATATGATAAAGTTCCAAGAGAAGTGCTATGGAGAGTTCTTGAACTGAAAGGAGTTAATAATGCTTATATTCAAATCATTAAAGATATATATGTAGGAGTTATTACTTGTGTTCAAATATAAGGTGGTTTGACCAAGTATTTTCCTATTTCGGTTGTATTACATCAAGGATCAGCCTTAAGCCTATATCTTTTTGCTCTAATCATGGATGTTCTCACTAGACATTTGCAAGAGGATGTACCTTGGTGTATTCTTTTTGCTGATAATATTTTTTTTATTGATAAGACTAGAGAGGGAGTTGAAGGTAAACTTGAATTCTGGAGGTCAACCTTAGAGTCTAAAGGTTTTCGCTTGAGTAGATCTAAAACGAAATATATGGAGTGTAATTATAGTAGTAATAGACCTAGTGAGGGGATTGTGACTATGGGTGATCAAATCATTAATAAGAGTACATGTTTTAGATATCTTGGATCTATTATTTAGAGTGATGGGGAAATAGATGGGGATATTATCTGCAGAATTCAAGTTGGATGGTTGAAGTGGAGGAATGCATCGGGCTTGTTGTGTGATAGAAAAGTCCCCCTCAAGCTTAAGGGAAAATTTTATAAGATGGTTGTGAGACCTGCAATGGTTTATGGTGTCAAATGTTGGCCATTTAAAAAGAAGCATAATATTAAGTTAAGTGTTGCAGAGATGAGGATGCTTAGATGGATGAGTGGCTTTACCCTTAGAGATAGGATACGAAATGAGCATATACGTGAAAAGGTTGGAGTAGCTCCAGTGGAAGATAAGATTAGAGAGAGTCACCTTAGATGGTTTGGTCATATAAAATGGCGGCCTTTCGATGACCCGGTTAGGAAAAAATAGGTATTAGATTTGACTCATGTTAAGAAAGGTAGCGGTAGACCTAAAAAAACTTGGTTAGAAAATATTAGAAATGATCTTTCTATATTAAATTTAAACGAGAATTTGACTTTTAACAGGACACAATGGAGAAAAAGGATTCATGTAGCCGACCCCACGTAGTGGGACAAAGGCTTGATGTTGTTGTTGTTGTTGATGTGTTTGTATGTGTTTAAATGATGAATGAAATGATAGAATATTATTTTGATGTATATTGCATTTTCTCTTCTTGAAATATTTATGTTTTTTGAGTTAAGTCATTTGTAGTTGATCTGTAGAATGAAATTTTCAACTACTTTGCTCTACAAATTAATTTCCTTGCAAATTTAATCTCTCAAAATTTTAAATTATATTATGACTAGATGTAGATTAGAAGATCAATTTCATGTTCTTATAGACAAATAGTACTTAGTCAAAATTGTTTCAAAAATAGATATTTTATTTCTTTTTCAATGTGTTTATCTTTGTTAATTATTTGAATTTATGTTAAAGATTTATTGATATTGGAAAGACTGAAAATTTAAAATGATGCACAAAGCATGCCAAACAAAAGAATGTGCAATGTTCGCTAAAGTTAAAAGAGGCACAAAATAAGCCCAAACCGAAATGATACACAAAGTGTGCCACACAACATTGAAAAGATGCTCAATGTCGCCAATTAAAAATTCGTATCGATTTTTCCTTTGCCATTCTATCTCTTATACAAATTCATATAATTGGCAATAATCTTCACTATTGAATAAGAAACTGATTAATCTTCATTTCATCATTTTACAATAATTATGTTTATTTGATTTTTCTAGAACGAACATTGAACTTAGTTGTTCTTTGATTTAGAATTTGAGTTTTTTCTTTTTAAACATTAGGAAGTTAATATTGTATTTGCAATTACTTTAAAATTTTTTTCTTCTTTTTCAACTATTCTGATTTATTCTTCAAAACCTATCTTTTCAAGAGGTACTTCCCTTTTTATTGTTGTCAAAAGGGAGAGTCATGTTATTGTTTGATGTTTTATTTAGTTTTGTATTGGTTAATGTATGTGTTGTTTAATGTATGTGTGTATGAGTATTTGTTGTGTGTATGTTTGTTGTGTTTTTTGTTGTTGTTGTGTTGATTTTGTTAACTTTGTTTTTATGGGTTTGATTTTCATTGGGTTTGATTTTCATTGGAATCTTTTGTTTTAAATTGGTCATTCATTTTGTTGTTGTGTTGATTTTGTTAACTTTGTTTTTATGGGTTTGATTTTCATTGGAATCCCTTGTTTTAAATTGGTCATTCATTTAGGGGGAGCTTAGGAGAAAATTTTGCATTAAGTGTTAGCTCAAACAATACTTATTTTTCCATCATAAAAAAGGTAGAGATTGTTGCATCTTAGATTTTAAAACTATGTTCTTATATTATGTGAGTTTTGATGATACCAAAATATTATTGTGTTGATTACTATTTCTCCTAACATTTATTAGATATATTTTGTTTGTATTATTTTTGTGTACTAATGTTTCAGGAAAATCATTCTTCAGACTGCCAAAAACTTCAAGATAGATTAGATTAAGGTTCTTGTAATTGAAATCTATACTTTTTCTATTTTTTTGTTAAGTTTGATAGAGTGTGATTGTAATTGGATAACTGTGCACACACACACTGGGGGAGTGAGACAAAACTTTTATTTTTTAAAACTAATCGTACTGTATAATTATGGAATTATACTGGATGATTTGACTAAGAGTTCCTCCAAAACGGAGTTAATAGAATCATGACTTGGAATTTTTATATTAATTGTACTGTACAAAATTGGATTTATATAGATGCTGATCAGAGTATGAAATGAGGTTCATACCAGTTCGTCCCATAGAAATTCACCAATCTTTGAATTGATCATACTGTACAAAGGTGAATCATCCCAGATGCTGAGCAGAGTACGAAATGAGGATCGTACCAGTTCATCCCATACGAGCTCAATAATTTTGAACTGATCATACTATACAAAGTTGGATCGTACAGACGCCGATCAGAGTACTAAATAATATTCGTAC
Source organism: Dendrobium chrysotoxum (assembly GCA_019925795.1). Lineage (NCBI taxonomy): Eukaryota > Viridiplantae > Streptophyta > Magnoliopsida > Asparagales > Orchidaceae > Dendrobium > Dendrobium chrysotoxum. Next base: position 27,521,209 of record CM034310.1, read on the forward strand.
ATGATCGTACAGACAAAAGGGTTCATTTTAAACTGATCGTACTGTACGATGCTGGTTCGTATAGACGCCGATCAGAGTATTAAATGAAGTTCATACATGATCGTACAGACGAATGTGTTCAGTTTTAAACTATTCATACTATATGATATAAGTTCGTGCAGACGCTTAATAGAGTATGAAATCATGTTTGCATAGAATCGTACATCACTTTTTGAACGGTTTGTATATATGAAGTACGATCATACTGTATAATCCAAGTACATTCAACTTGGAATTTTTAGTTTTTTGGACAATTTTCTTGTCCTTCATATATAAAAGTCCAAAAAACTGGCACTCAGGGATCTTACTGTGAATTTCTCTTGAGGTTTCTTTAGGAGTGTATTTGGGAGGGTGTCTTGAGGTAGAAAAGTGAGAGATCTTGTGAGGGGGATTTGTGAGTGGAGTCACAAAGTTGCCCAACAGTGAGGATCTCTTGTTTGTTCTTCTTAGTACTTCCCTACTTCCTTGAAGGCTCTTAAGAGAAGATTTTCAAAGGAGATCGGGTTCTCTGCCTTCACCAGGAGGATGAAAAAGGATGTTAGTTCTCTACCATCACTAGGAGGGTGAAAAAGGATGTTGGTTCTCTTCCATCACCAGGAGGGTGAGAAATGGTGAATTCTCTGCCTTCACCAGGAGGGTGAAAAAGGATGACGGTTCTCTACCACACTAGATTGGTAGAAGAGAGGTTTTTGTAAAGGCTTTTTAGCCTTGCTATGGGGGCTAAAGGAGAGTCACTTTGGTATAGTGCAATACCTAGAGAAGGAGTCTCTAAGGAGTGGAATTAGATCTTGTTGGGTCGAACCACTATTAAATTTGGTGTTCTTTTGTGCTTTTACTTTTACTGTATTTTTATTTTTTGCACTTTGTTTTATTATGGTTGAAAAGTTATTTTGAGAAAATCTATCATTATAATAAAAATGTTAAATTGGTTTTATAAATCCAAGAGAAATTTTTAAATAACTAATTCACCCCCCTCTTGGTTAGCCTTGGGATAGTTGCATTAGGTTTAACAACCTACTCAAACTTTCAATTGCAAGGACCATGAGGTGGAAAGGAGGGTTTTGGACTTTTGTCCATATGGAGCTAAAATTGAGCCAATCATTGTGTGGGGTAGGTGAAAGACAACCTTTTGGAGCTACTTAAGTTGTTTTGACTAGCTCATTTAGGCAGGGTTAGCTTTGGGTCCATGGATTTAAGCATTTGGAGGGTTTTGGCTAGTCCATTTGGTTGACCCAAGTCAACCCATGGGTTGGGCTTGTTGGGTTATATATATAGGGTCATATGACACCTACTATAAGAATTACTGTAATTTAATTTCACATTGATTAGATTTTTGGTCAAGAAAACCACTTTGGATCCACTTGGTTTAGCCAAATTGATTTAACCAATTTGGCTAAACCAAGTAGACCCATAGACTAGAATTCTTTTAGGGGATTCATGGAGACCCTATGGACCATTCCTATGAATATGGTTATTGATTTGGTCAAAATCATCAGTTTTGAATTTTTTTAGGTGTTTAGGTGGTTTTGGTCAACCTAGGTTAATTTGGTCAACTAAGTTTAACCAGGGGTCAAAGAAGAGTCCAATTCATTCTAAATGATGTTTTGGACTAGTTGGAGGTGGTTTTATGATTGGTGGGTCTCTTTACATGGAATGTGGTTTATATGGGGAAAGGGCATTTTTGATAAACTTAGGTTGACTTGGTCAACTAAGTGGACATGGTCAACCAGGTTAACCATGGCATGGGGTTTGGTTCAATGCACTCTAGTTCACATATGTGATGTGTTGGAGGAGGTTTCATGGCTTGGTTTGATTAGGCCATGTTGAGGTTTAAGAAAAATTCATTTTTTAGTAGATTTCAAGGTTTTTAGGGTTTCTCAGGGTTTTGTGGCCAATCATGGTTAACCATAGTCCACTGAGGATTAATTTTGACTAAATGCATCATGACAATGATTATGAGCATGATTAATGCTTTTGAAGAGATTTATAAGGTGATTTTCCATAAGAAGTAAGGTCTAGTTCCATAGACTATAAATATTTGATGGTTTTGCATCCTTTGAAATGGATTTAGTATTAGGGGTTAGGATATTTGGAATGCTTCCAAACTGATGTGGATGATCCTAGGGACATGCCTAATCAATATCTAACTGACAGATTATGAATCCAATGCCATTTGATAAGGTTTTGAAGGGTTTGAATTTTTCTTAAAAACTAGTTTTGGACCAAGGGGTTTTAGGTTTAGATTTGAGTAATTGATTCTGTATTTTGGATTTGAGTTTAGTTTTCTGATTTAGTTTTGATTTGGGATTGAGTTTGAATTTGATGCTTCTTGGCCTCACACAAAAATGAGGTCAACAATTCATTATATTCTTTAGAATAACATTAATAATTTATTGTATTTTCATATTTATTATTACGTAATTGAATTTGCTAGTTTACTTGTTCATAATAATCATGAAAATTTTGAATAAAGGATAATGTAGCTTCTAAAAATGAAATATGGTGAATACATACAAAATTAATTAACTTCTTTAGGTTATAACCATAAATAATTTTGAATATATTTTCTAAGTTGTTCTAGAAATAGTATTGTTATATACTAACTCAAAACTTGGTAGATTTAAGTCCCAAATATTAATATTCCTACCTACTAAACATGTTATCAAGTTACTTAAGATTCTATTAGCAACTTTCATGGTGCCATCTATTTGAGGTGAAATATAGATAAAAATTCTAATAGTATTCTAAATTGTTTTCATAATTTTTTTAAAATATGAAACAAATCTAAAATCCATTTTCGAAATTGTTATTGATGGTAACTGATGCATTCTATCAATTTCTTTGAAGCAAAGTTTAGTTATGTGGGAAGCATCGTTAGTTTTTGAATAAGATAAAAGTGTGCCATTTTGGAGAAATTATTAGTAACTATAAAAATATTAACATGTCCAAGAGGAATTCTTTCCAACATCACCAACTAAATTTTATAGATTATTTTTCTTAAGGAGGAAGAGATGAAGGACAATGACTGAATATTTTGAGGTATTGATACATTTATGATTTGGCTTTTTATTATAATAATTATTGGGGTGAAATTTATGTACTATTATATATTATATTAAAATATTAAATTATTATGGCACAACCCAACCCAATATAACTCATCTGCCAATTTAAGTCATATTAGGTGGAGTACGAGACGGAGATTTATCGAAGATCTATTTGCAAGAATTTTTTTTATCATCCAAATGAATAGCATATTGCCACTAAATCATCAATATATTATACTGAAACAAAAATCATCATTTAACACACACACACACACACACACACACACACACATATATATATTATAACTATATACATCTAAAAAATCTATATGCAAATAATCATGGATTCCAATCACGTCAACAAAATACATTTAATCATTGATTATAAAATAATTAATCTATGATAGTAAAAAATAGTACCTCTATCATCAACTTGACCTCACTTCACTAGGTTCTTACATTTTTCTAAAATATATAAATATGAAGAATGAGCAAACAGTCCAGTAGGTTATATGAAACCTACAACTGCATTCAATGCTTGAAAATAGAATACTAAGCATGTCTTAACAGTTAATCATGAAATCTAAACATGTGTTAAATATGTAAAATTGTATGCTACTCATATATTTGAATTACATATAGTGCAATTATGACCAAAAACATCATTTTAAATCATTCGTTGTGAAGTGCATCGTACGATATCAAAATTTACCCCAAATAATTCACGCATGCATATCAAAATTTCATAACATATATTAAGCAAGTTAGATGTTTTGGGGTATTGTATTATATAAAATGATTCTAAGCAATTCATATCATCATGCATACCAGTATATCACCATATCTATATATTTAGATAATATAAAGATTCTAACTAATCATTAAATTATGCATGATAGTATACCACAGTATGTATAGGTCATAATTAATCATATCAAATCATATAAAAATTAATCATCATGTATAACAGTGCATCAAGACTATATATATATATATATATATATATATATATATTAGTCACTTCATGTCATTTTGCTATAACAATACATCATAACATATATAATGTAAGTTAGATGCTCTAGCAATTCATGTTATATCATATAATGTTTTCCATGTGAAAATCATGTCATATCATGTCAGAAGAAACATAATCATGGGTAACAGTGCAACATAACATGTGTGTATTTATGTATATGTGGGTGTGTGTGTGTTAATTCATATCATCATTTATAATAGTACATCATAACATATATTTATGTAGCAAGTTAGGGCATATGGCTAATCATGTCATATCTTGTGATTTTTCTCGTATCAATCATAAAAGTTATGTACAATATAATAACATATCATATCAGAAAGAATAAGAATAGTAACAATCTGGTGGCATCATATTCAAGAGTCATCAGTCCCAACTGATTTGGGGTATTGCATTATATAAAATGATTCTAAGTAATTCATATCATCATGCATAGTAGTATATCACCATATCTATATATTTAGATAATATAAAGATTCTAACTAATCATTAAATTATGCATGATAGTATATCACAATATGTATGGGTCATAGTTAATTATATCAAATCATATAAAAAATAGTCATCATATATAATAGTGTATCAAGACTATATATATATATATATATATATATATATATATATATATATATATATATATATATATAATGATTCTAAGTAATTCATATCATCATGCATAGTAGTATATCACCATATCTATATATTTAGACAATATAAAGATTCTAACTAATCATTAAATTATGCATGATAGTATATCACAGTATGTATGGGTCATAGTTAATCATATCAAATCATATAAAAAAATAGTCATCATATATAATAGTGTATCAAGACTATATATATATATATATATATATATTAGTCACTTCATGTCATTTTACTATAATAATACATCATAACATATATAATGTAAGTTAGATGCTCTAGCAATTCATGTTATATCATATGATGTTTTCCATGTGAAAATCATATCATATCATGTCAGAAGAAACATAATCATGGGTAACAATGCAACATAACATGTGTGTATTTATGTATGTGTGTGTGTGTGTGTGTGTGTGTTAATTCATATCATCATTTATAATAGTACATCATAACATATGTTTATGTAGCAAGTTAGGGGATATGGCTAATCATGTCATATCTTGTGGTTTTTCTCGTATCAATCATAAAAGTTATGTACAATATAATAACATATCATATCAGAAAGAATAAGAATACTAACAATCTGGTGGCACCATATAGAGTCATCAAGCCCAACTTGTTTGTATTCATAGTCTTATTACATTTACTTTGTATGTGTGATGCTGCAAGATCTAATTTTAGAAAAATTATTCGCTTTATCTTCTAATTAATCTACCTGAGCTTCTAATACTTTATCAATATGAATAAATTCAGTAGAAGCAACTATAAATCATACACATCATATTTTTATATTCATTTCTCAAAATTCAAATTAGAATAACCAAGAATCAATCATTACATTCAGTCTATCTATCTCCATATTCTCGACTATGAAAGAATGAAAATAATACATAAAATAAAATAAAACATGAAATCTTGATCAACCTCAATCAACTGAATCATGACCCCTTCCTAAAAACATGTAAAAACCAAGATTTTAAAATAGGATAGGATTGGCCAGTCTGATTGGTTCAATCATGAATCGATCACAAAGTTAATCCGGTCAACACTGAAAACTACTTCTGCATCACACAAGACTGAACCGACCAGAATCACCAGTTTAACCAATGAATCGATCCTAGTCCTTTAAACTAACCCATTTAATTACTGTATTATTTAAATAATTAAATAAATAAATTTATTATATTATAACTTAAATATTAAATAATATTCATAATTAAGCAAATTACTTTATATTTAAAGTACTAAACTTTATAAAGTAATTTATTTTAAATTAGCATAAAATTCTTGTTATATTTATTTGCTAAGTACCATGAAGCATTTTAATAGCCCCGCCAATCCATGTGAGTTCTTAATATATGAAAACCCAAAAAGCTACATACAAAATAGCAAGAAAAAATTTTCAAGTGATATGGCACTAAAGAGATGAATTGAGGATTATAAAGCTCATAATATATATATATATATATATATATATATATATATATATATATATATATATATATATATATATATATATATATATATATATATATTTCTATAAATTTTTTTTATTAATTCATTATAATGTGAATAATATTTTTAGTTAATATTAATAATTTATTTACAAACTGTCTTCTCAATAATATAAATATTATTGTAATCTAATTATAATATTTTTTTAAAATTTTGGGCATTGGTGCAATTTCTTAAGAAATTGATACATATCAGTAATAGTAGAGATTTTAGGACCGTCAATTGTTTGTTTTGCAAATCGATTTCATAAAAGTTTTCTATACATGATGGGTTATTTTATAGATATTTTTTTAATGATTTTTAGAGCTCTAAATTTGAAAATATAAAATAATTTATTAGGATTTTATACTCAAAACTAAACAATTAGAATAATTTCCTTTATATCCTATTATTATTTTAATCTAAATATTTTAATCCACCATCTTAATTTATTAAAGTCTTTTAAATTCCTATTTATTTGGCTGAAATAGAAACAAAAATGAAATTAAGGAAATAAGAGAGAAAAGTAAGGAGAGAGAAAAGAAAAGTTAAGATTTGAAGGCCGTAGAGCAATTTTTGTCAGTCGACTCTGTTAGAAAATTTGCTCCTCATTATAAGAATGCATTATTCTATTTTTGATTTGAGTGCTTTTGTATATTTTATATTTTATGCATTTAACTTTGTTAAAGCTTGCAAAAACTATGATATCTTAATTTTTAACAAACTTTCACCACATAATTTTTTGTGCATTATAGATATCGCCAATATAAGTATTTTGACTTTAATATTATTGATTTCACTAGTTAAAATAAAAATGACTATATTTTGTATTATTCTTTCCTAATTGAATAACTAATATTTTTACTATAAACATACTATTAATGCAAACATTAATTTGAAGTGAATGTGGGTATGTGGCTGAGTAATAGTTAATCATTTATATTGTTATAGTATTATGATAATATTATGTGTTTGAAAAAAATAATTAAAGCTTTATTGATATTGTCCTAATTTAGTATCACTATATGGATCTATATGATTTATGATCATATAAATGTTACTGCTATAATTTGATTGTTGACATGTATATTGCTTTTTTTTAATTCTTTGAGTTTAGTTATATGATTTGGTTATTGGTTGAGCTCTTAAGCTCATTATATTTGATTAAATAATTTCAGGTCAAGGCAAGGGAATAGAGGTGTGAGATTAATCATGATCCTTTTTATTTAGATTCTTATTATTTTAGCTATTCTTTTGTACTCATGACATAATAGTTATGATATGATTGCGTAGATCCTGAGTAGCATACATGATTTTAGGAAAAATGAATACAGATGTGTATATTGTTATTTTGATCGAATGTTTTATTTCTACTAGTATTTATATTTATAAAAGAAGTTAGATATCTTCGGTTGTTATATATTAAAAGAAAAAGAATAATTCTTCTAAATTAAATTTTGGGGCGTCACATAACTGAAATTGATGTAAGGCAAAAAAAAAGAGTATGCTTGTGGTCATTTAATTCAAAGCCCTGTAATCATATAACTATAAGAACATGTTGCAGTCAATATAAACTAAGTCATGTAATATAAGGAGTCAATATGTATAGTGTCATTTCGTATAAAAAATAAAAATTACTATAATAATATAATTCCTAATCAGTGACCAGTAGTAGTCCAATAGGTTGTGTTCTATCATCTCCTATGATGTTCATTTACAAAATAGTTTGTATAAGTTGTTATATGTATATTGTATGGAGTCTATGCAAGTATATCATATCCCTATCAGATGCAATGCATTTGATATCAGTCTAATATGTAGTGTCATATGTATATATGTTATATAATATTAGTATCATATGTAATATATATCATGTATATTATATGATTCATGTGAATCATGTACCCTTATATCCATCTTATCAATTATATCACATTCTTATATCAATCATGTCCTGCTTCATGTACATGTCATAGCATATCATATCACTTCTATAATTTCTCATATATACTAATTTCATGTACATAAGCAAGATAGGATATCTGACTACAAATAGGGTTTTTTTTAGATCCAGTCCTATAGGCCAACCATACAGGAATCAATCTCAATCATATCAGCCATGTTTTCAAGAATTAGTCTCATATAACATATCACAAGTCAAGTAGCTTTCATATAAGAAGTCATCACTTTTTGTCTGTCGACGTATCATATCATATCAGCCAGTCTCCTTATGCCTCCTTGTTCATATCACTTAGGATTATACCATAAATCTTATTTAAAGGAAATCTCTTCAGCCCATAATTATGTGCAGGGTAATATATCTCCAGACAATCTTTCTGGTTGTACACATATTTCATATTATATAGATCATAATAGTAAACATCATATGCACTTAATACAATTATCATTATACTCTCTAGTATGCTTGTAGTATGCTAAAAATGCATGTTGGCTTATGATATCATGTATTCTATGTTTAAATTTAGTACATTGATTTCTGATTATTTTATATTCATTATTATTCTACTCATTTCAATCAAAATAACATGTGAACAAATCCAATTAGTGAAATTTCAATATTAAATAATCAAAATGCTTATAATGACAATATCTACCACATATTAAAAGTTATATGATGGAAAATTAGTAAAATAAGAGATGTGTTTTAATCAAATTTAGAAGAGATAAAATACAAGAAATTAAAATCGTTGAAAATGGAAATAGGATTTGAATTACACCACAATCAGAACACTTTTCTCAACTAGAATGAAGGAAAAAAATATCTAAAGTGAAAATTCTCTCTTCTCCCTCCCTCTCTCCCTCTCACCCGCTCTTCTCTCCCAGCTAAGTAAGGAAAATGGAGGAAAGGATGGATGGGGAAATAATTTTGATAAAATAAATTTAGACATTTTTATTAAAAAATAAAGTTTAGACCCAACGCCATGGCACCCAAAACCCCAACACCATTACGCCCAATTAATTCCCCAAAAACTTGAGAACTCAATGCCAGGGTGAAACCCTTCTCGACATCACAGCACACTTATAGACCTAATTTTGGAAATTCAAAGAAATTTAATTAAAGTTGCTATAATCTATCCATCTTTAAAAAATGTCATCCTCGATATTACCTACTACAGATCAATAATAGATGAATAAAATCACTAATCAGCGATCACATCAATGATCAATCAAATCATATATTTAATCATTCACACATACATACTGAAAGTTCGATAGGGATGTTAAGCCCTAGTGAACTAGTCCCGAGGCTAACCAAGAGGGGGGGTGAATTGGTTATTTAAAAATTTCACGACAACAATGAAAATATTTTTGATACTGAGCAGCGGAAACAAGTAACAAGAACGAAAAGATCAATCACAGATATTCACCCAAGCAGTTAATATCAGAAAAGTAAAGTGCAAAACTGAATCAGAAAAGCAAACCAGATTTTATAGTGGTTCGGTCAACTTGACCTACGTCCACTCCCCGGAGCCTCCCCTCTGGGTATTGCACTAAACGAAAGTGTCTCTCCTTTTGCTCCCACAGCAAGGCGGAGAAGCCTTTACAAAATCTCCTTTTCACCATACGGTGAGGCAGAGAACCCGACGTCCTTTTACTTCCTCCTGAAGCAGGCAGAGAACCTTCGACCTCCTTTTGCTTCCACCTGAAGCGGGCAGAGAACCCGGATCTTCTTACGACGATCCTTCCAAGACGAACACCAACTAGACGAAAGACGACGAGCGGAGAAGACGACTCTGATCCGTGCTTGGAGCAACCTTAGTGAATCCCTCACTAACTCCCCCTCACAAGATCCTCTCTCTCTCTCCCAAACTCTCTCTCTCTCTAGGGTTTCTCTAGACAGGAAAGTGGCAAAAGATTTTTTTCTAAACAAAGAAAAAGATCTTTCATATGAGGGCTCAAAACCAGCCCTAAATCTCAACTGGTCGGCCTAGGTCCAGGACGATCGATAGATCGTCCTGTACGATCAGTTCAAAATCAGCTGATTCAGTCTGGACGATTTGGCTCTTCTGGACGATTAGTTCAAAAAGTTGTTCATATCCTCCCGTACGATCCTGTAATCGTCCGGGACGATTAGTGTAAATTGAGGAATATCGTCCAGGAGACAGTTCGGGTCGTCCAGAGAAACTTGTGCTGGACGACTCAAAAATGACTTGATCGTCCAGGACGATAGGTATATCGTCCTGTACGATTAGTTCAAAAAGTCCCCAAATCGTCCTGAATACAGTTTGGGTCGTACAGCTGAAATGCACTAGACGATCATGATCGTCCGGGATGATCCTGCGATCGTCCAGGACGATATGATCGTATCAATCAAGTATTAATTGCTTTCCTTAATTAGCAGACTAATTTAGGCATGATTGTACTAGATCGTCCAAGATGATACACGTATCGTCCGGGATGATACACGTATCGTCCGGGACGATCAGATCAAGTATCTAAAAATAAGAACTTGCCTAACTTGATCTGGCGGCTGAGAATTTTTGATTTGAGCAAATCGTCCTGTACGATCCAAAGATCATCCAGGATGATCTGCTTAATCAGACCCTCTTAACTTGGTCGCCCTAATTAGGGTTTCTATTTTTACCTGATCGTCCAGGATGATGTGACTATCGTCCAGGACGATCTGAACAAAAACTTGAACAAAAACTCTAATTCACTCAAGCTCTCCCCCTGAATGTGTGTGTGCAAGGTTACTTAGCAAGGGGATCAGTTACGTTACAATTGACTCAATAAAAAGAAAAATCATACATTAGACACACTTGGACCCGATCTTGAGTTGGCTTGATTTGCTCATGATCTTTTGTGCCTGAAATGAGTTAGCCAAGCAAAACACAATAGACACATGTTTGTCATCATCAAAACCAGATTTACAACAATCTCTCCCTTTTTGATGATGGAAAATATTTGTACAGTAGTTTAAAAATAAAAATGACTCAGAAATCGAAAAACAAATATTTTTTCCAGATTTTCATTTAACAATCAAACTAATACAAGAAACATAACACATAACAAACACAGAAACGACTACGACTGACTCCCCCTTTTGACATCACAAAAAGGAGGAGGAAAAACAGAAACACTGAAACATCAGTACAAAAATAGAAAAGAAAATAAGTACAAAACAGAAAACTAGAACTGAGGCGGATCCTGATCGGAAGAAAGAGGATAGAGGTGACAGATTAGGATCCCAAAAATACAATCACAAAATTAAAACAAAATAAAAACAAATAAAACTCACAGCAAAAATACATAAATCCAAAACAGATTTTTTTTTTAAATCAAGCTGCTCGAGGAAATCAGAATTTTTCCTTGATTTTAGATCCAAAAACCAATAAGAAGATGATTGACAGCGCTGAAATCCAAAAAAAGTTAGAAAAAATTAACTTTCGTAACTCCCACCTCGGGCACCTTATCGATGCAAATCTCTTTCAAAACAAACATCCAATTCAGAAGAAAAGAAATTAGATTCGAAAAGAGATCCTTTCAAGCCTCGTTCTAGAAAAATATCTGATATAATAGTGTTACAAAGTAAAAAATCAGAAATCAGGATTTTCAAACACAAGCTTTTGAATGTATTAAGTGGCACACAGATTTTTCTAAGACATTTAAAGATCTGAAAGAGAAGAAAGCTTAGATTGGGCTCATTTTATGCCTCTTTTTCAATTTTTTTGACGCACTGCGCATCTTTTGATTTTTTGATACACTTTGTGTATTTGGCATTTTCGCATCTTTTCAGTTTTGGGCTCATTTTATGCCTCTTTTTCAATTTGGTTGGCACACTGCGCATCTTTTGTAAGCTTTCTTCTTTTCATACTCGTTAAATAGTCTCAGCTGTGAGATTACCTTCCAGATATAGGAGATTCTCTCCACGATAAGGAAGAGTAATTCACAAAACAAAAATCATACTTCATATGATAAGTACAATCACTTGGTTTAGAAAATCAAAATAATGACTCAAGACTTTGAAAACACTATTGATATGAGGTAGATTACTGTAGGAAGATAAAATAAATCTCTATTTCAAAAACCAAATTTTTAATTTTGAAAAAGATTTTTATCCAAAAGAGACAATACACCAGTAAAGGGGTTAGAGGAAGAGAAACAATCATCAATATTTCTTCCCTTTAACAGATCCAGTGAGTCAATCACTACTTACCAGCTTCCAAAACAAAACCAAGGTAAAACTCCCAGTCACAAATTCAGATTTTCAGAAGTAGTGAGGAGTGATTAGACTTTGAAAAGCATCAAACAGTAAGTGCAAGAGATGAACTAGTGAATAAAGACAAGTAGAAAATCAAATCAAAGTAAATAGTCAAATCAAACTAACAGTAAGGCTAAAAACAGAAATCAGCAGAGGAAAAAAAATCAACTGAAAGCAAATAATCAAACTAAAAACTAACTAACAGAAAACAGAATACCAATCAGAACAATCAGAAATCAGTAGTTATCAGAATCAAGTATTTATATCAATCACTCATAATCTGGTTCTCAAAATGCTGAATGAGTCAAAGGCCAGTGGTTTAGTGAATATGTTAGCCAGCTGATTTTCAGTTGCTACGTGATGTAGCTCAATGTCCCCTTTTGTAACATGGTCCCTAATGAAGTGATGCCTTATATCAATGTGTTTGGTCCTAGAATGTTGGATTGGATTCTTAGAGATGCAGATGACACTAATATTATCACACTGAACAGAAATTGTGCCCACAGGTAATCCTAAATCTAAGACTTGTTGCTTCAACCAAAGAACTTGGGCCACACAACTCCCTAAGGCAATGTACTCAGCTTCAGCAGTGGAAAGTGCAACTGAGTTCTCTTTTCTACTGGACCAGGAGACTAAAGACTGTCCTATAAATTGACATGTACCAGAAGTGCTCTTTCTATCCACCATACACCCCGTAAAGTCAGAATCAGAATATCCAATAATTTCAAAAGAGGTGCTGTGCCTAGGGTACCAGATTCCTAGGTTTGGGGTCCCTAAAAGATATTTAAGAATTCTCTTAACAGCAGTCAAGTGGGACTCTTTAGGATAAGCCTGAAACGTTGCACAAAGACAGACCCTAAACATGATATCAGGTCGGCTAGCAGTCAGGTAAAGCAGTGATCCTATTATTCCTCTATACTTCTTCTGATCAACAGATTTTTCACTTGAATCCTTATCTAACTAACCAGAGGAGCTCATGGGAGTATTGATTGGCTTGGCTTTGTCCATTTCATATTTCTTCAAAATGTCCTTAGTATATTTAGATTGATTGAGAAAGGTTCCATCATCCGTTTGTCTTATGCTAAACCTCCAAAAATAGGACAATTCTCCCATCATACTCATCTCAAACTCCTTACTCATTATTTTAGAAAACTCATCACATAAATACTTATCAGAAGATCCAAAAATTATATCATCAACATAGATCTGGACAATGAGTAAGTCATCCCCTAATCTCCTCAGAAAAAGGGTGGTGTCTACGCTCCCCTTAACAAACTCTCTTTCTAACAGGAATGTGCTAAGCCTCTCATACCAAGCTCTGGGTGCCTGTTTCAATCCATATAAGGCCTTTTTTAATTTATAAACATGATTTGGATATTAGGAATTCTCAAAACTTGGGGGTTGTTCTACAAAAACATCCTCTTTTATCACCCCATTTAGAAAGGCACTCTTGACATCTATTTGAAACAGCTTAAATCCCTTATAACAGGTAAAGGCTAGCAACACCCTAATGGCTTCCAATCTAGCTACAGGGGCAAAAGTCTCCTCAAAATCAATCCCTTCTATCTGATTATACCCCTTAGCCACCAATCTTGCCTTATTCCTAACCACCACACTAGAATCATTCATCTTATTCTTAAAGACCCACTTGGTTCCCACAATACTTTAATTTCTAGGTCTTTCTACTAACTCCCAAACATCATTCCTTACAAACTGATTCAATTCTTCTTGCAACGCTAAGATCCAAAACTCATCCGAAAGGGCTTGATTGATGTTGGTGGGTTCAGTCATTGAAATAAAGGCAGAATGGTTCACTTCCTTCCTAAGTCCGTGCCTAATCCTAACACCTTCAGAAGGGTCTCCTAAGATCAGTTCTTTAGGATGACTCGAAGAATATCTCCAATCTCTAGGCAGTGTGGTTTGAGGTTCTACCCTCTCCTCCAGATTTGTATTTCCAATCCCTTGGGTAACCTCAACAATCTCTTCATCTTCTACTTCAGATCTAGACTCCTTAGGATCAGATTCATCAAACACAACATGGGCTGTCTCCTCCACCACCAAAGTCCTCTTATTGAACACCCTAAAAGATTTCCCCATACTAGAATATCCTAAGAACACTCCTTCATCAGATTTGGGGTCAAACTTTCCTAAGGGTGACTTCCCGTTGTTCAGAATGAAAACCTTACAGCTAAAGACATGGAGGTGGGACAAATTTGGAGTTCTACCCTTAATGATCTCATAAGGTGTCTTGTTCAGTTTTGATCTCATATTCACCCTATTCAGCACATAACAGGCAGTGTTCACCGCTTCAGCCCAAAAGTATTTTGGAAGTGAATACTCAGTAAGCATGGCTCTAGTGGCTTCCACTAAGGTCCTGTTCTTCCTTTCAGCTACCCCGTTCTGCTGAGGGGTCCTAGGAGATGAAAAATTGTGACTAATCCCTTGCTCCTCACAAAAACTTCCAAATCTTTCATTTTCAAACTCCCCTCTGTGATCACTATGGATGGTAATAATCTCACATCCTAACTTATTCTGAATCCAAGTAGAGAAAGATCTAAACTCATCAAATGACTTAGATTTATGTGATAAAAATTTAACCCAAGTGAACCTCGAATAATCATCTACAATCACAAAACTATAGACTCTCCCCCCTAAGCTGGCAGTGCTAATGGGTCCAAAGAGGTCCATGTGAAGAACTTCTAAAGGTCTAGAGATGCTAATGTCCCTAACAAAGTGAAAAGAGGACTGGACTTGCTTCCCTAACTGACAGGCATCACACAGGTGATCCTTAGTGAACTTAAGCTTAGGCACACCTCTAACTAAGTCCTTTTGGGTGACTCTCCTAAGGGTTTTCATACTGGCATGACACAATCTCCTATGCCACAACCAAGACTCATTAGCAGCAGTTTTTAAGCAAATTGAATTCTCAGATTTAATGCTACTTACATCCAGCTTATAGACGTTGTTAATCCTTTGCCCTTGCAAAATAACTTTATCATTTAAACTTAAAATGCAGCCAGTGGGCAGGAATTTGATGCTGTATCCTTTGTCACAGAGTTGACTGATGCTCAGCAAGTTGTATTTCAGTCCATCTACAAGCAAAATATTATCAATCATAAAATTCTTTGAATCACCAATTATACCTGAGCCTACCACCTTCCTGGTGGTGGTCTCTAAGTGTAACCTTGCCTCCAGCTCTAGCCTCTAGCGAAATGAACTGATTTGCATCTCCAGTCATATGTCTAGAACATCCGCTGTCCAGGTACCACATGCTCTCACGAGGTCTTGTGTGAGAGCACACCTACAAAATCATCAAATGTCAGTCTTAGGAACCCAAACAGGTTTGGGTTCCTTCTTATGAAAAGAAGAATGCGATGCATGCGTGCTGTGCTGTGAAATAGGCAGTTTGGGTCTCCACACCCAATGTGTACTACGGTGAACAGTGCAAGTGTGTGAGATGTGTCCTAACATGCCACATGAAAAACATCTAACACCAGGAAAAGGATTAACTAAACATCGTGAGTGATAGTGCCTCTTCCTAGAAGTGTATGAAACATGCTTTGATGAACTTGCAACAGATTTTTTAAAAGGTGGAGGTGCATAAAACTGTTCAAAAGTAGGCGGTATTTTGTTCTTTTCAAAAGCACTGATTTTCACTTTCAAAAACTCAACATGTTTATTCAAACTTGCAATTTCAAAAGTTCTTGCACTTTCATTACTTTCTAACTCACATGCCATATCATTCAATTTCTTAAAAGCAATTTCTAATTCAACATGTGATATTTTTAACAAATCATGCTCAACAGTTAAATTAGAATACTTTTTGTTCAATTTATCAAACTCATCAAGCAAAGACATGTGATTGGAATCAACAGTGGAATGATCTTTAATTAAAATATTATGCTCTTTTTGCAAAGTCAAATAATCTAATTTCAAACTAGCATGAGTTTTCTTAAGCTTCCTATACGATATATGAATCTTTTCAGAAACTTCAAATAACTGATCGTAAGTAAGCTCACATACCTCTTCCTGGTCGGACTGACCAGGGTGATCATCAGCCATCAAACACAAGTTTGTTTCCTCCTCTTCAGCTTCAGTCTCAGAAGAGTCGGATGCAAAGTCTGCCCAGAAAGCCTTCTGAATCTGCTTCTTATCCTTTCTGAACTTTGGTTTCTCCTTACCCTTCTCCTTACTTGGATGAGCTTTAAGTGTAGGACAATCAGCCTTAATATGTCCGGGCTTCCTGCATTCAAAACAAACAGTATCAGATGAACCCTTAAAATTTTTACTGGACTTACCCTTGTTCCACTTCTGATAGTTCTTATGTTTCTTTCTTAGAAAGCTTTTGAATTGCCTAGTGATTAAGGCAACATCATCGCTATCAGACCCGGAAGAACTAGAATCACTCTCGTTGGCCTTCAGTGCCACTATTTTCTCCTTCTTTCGTTCACCTGCATCAAGTTGCCTTTGGTTCACCCCTTGCTCGTAAGCAATGAGTGATCCAAGTAAGCTGTCAACAGAGTATCTAAATCTTTAGATTCAGTGATAGCAGTAATCTTAGCATCGTATGAAGAAGGCAAAGATCTAAGAATTTTGTTCACTCTTTCGTAGTTAGTAAGTTCTCTACCTAAAGCATGCAAAGAGGTGACGATTTGAGTGAACCTTGTGTACATTTTTGAAATAGTCTCACTAGGTTTCATGTGAAAAAGTTCATAATCATGTAACAAGATGTTTAACCTAGACTGTTTGACTTCAGTTGTACCTTCATATGTTATACACAATCTATCCCAGATTTTTTTTCCCGTTGTACAAGTAGAAACACGCATATAGTCTTCAAATTTTAAAGCACAAAAGAAATAGTTCAAACATCTTGCATTTAACTGTGCTAAGTCATGATCATCAAAAGTCCAATCTACAAATGGGAGTTCAGTTTTAATACCATTAATAATTCTATGTGGTGCTTCATAACCATCCTTAACTAACATCCACATACGATAATCAATAGATTGCAGAAAAGTGGACATGTGTGTTTTCCAAAAATCAAAAGGAATATTGTCAAACAATGGTGGTCAAGTGATTGAGTAACCTTCACCAGTATTACGATTGTTATTGTTAGCCATGGATCAAATTCAACAGTTTTTAAACAGAAATTTTGAATCCCGCTTTGATACCACTTGAAAGTTCGATAGGGATGTTAAGCCCTAGTGAACTAGTCCCGAGGCTAACCAAGAGGGGGGGGGGTAAATTGGTTATTTAAAAATTTCACGACAACAATGAAAATCTTTTCGATACTGAGCAGCGAAAATAAGTAACAAGAACAAAAAGATCAATCACATATATTCACCCAAGCAGTTAATATCAGAAAAATAAAGTGCAAAACTGAATCAGAAAAGCAAACCAGATTTTATAGTGGTTCGGTCAACTTGACCTACGTCCACTCCCCGGAGCCTCCCCTCCGGGTATTGCACTAAACAAAAGTGTCTCTCCTTTTGCTCCCACAGTAAGGCGGAGAAGCCTGTACAAAATCTCTTTTTCACCACACGGTGAGGCAGAGAACCCGACGTCCTTTTGCTTCTTCCTGAAGCAGGCAGAGAACCTTCAACCTCCTTTTGCTTCCACCTGAAGCGGGCAAAGAACCCGGATCTTCTTGTGACGATCCTTCCAAGATGAACACCAACTAGACGAAAGACGATGAGCGGAGAAGATGACTCTGATCCGTGCTTGGAGCAACCTTAGTGAATCCCTCACTAACTCCCCCTCACAAGATCCTCTCTCTCTCCCAAACTCTCTCTCTCTCTAAGGTTTCTCTAGACAGGAAAGTGGCAAAAGATTTTTTTCTAAACAAAGAAAAAGATCTTTTATATGAGGGCTCAAAACCAGCCCTAAATCTCAACTGGTCGGCCTAAATCGTCCAGGACGATCGATAGATCGTCCTGTACGATCAGTTCAAAATCAGCTGATTCAGTCTGGACGATTTGGCTCTTCTGGACGATTAGTTCAAAAAGTTGTTCATATCGTCCCGTACGATCCTGCGATCATCCGGGACGATTAGTGTAAATTGAGGAATATCGTCCAGGAGATAGTTCGGGTCGTCCAGAGAAACTTGTGCTGGACGACTCAAAAATAACTTAATCGTCCAGGACGATAGGTATATCGTCCTGTACGATTAGTTCAAAAAGTCCCCAAATCGTCCTGAACACAGTTTGGGTCGTACAGCTGAAATGCACTAGACGATCATGATCGTCCGGGACGATCCTGCGATCGTCCAGGACGATATGATCGTATCAATCAAGTATTAATTACTTTCCTTAATTAGCAGACTAATTTAGGCATGATTGTACTGGATCATCCAGGACGATACACGTATCGTCCGGGACGATCAGACCAAGTATCTAAAAATAAGAACTTGCCTAACTTGATCTGGCGGCTGAGAATTTTTGATTTGAGCATATCGTCTCGTACGATCCAAAGATCGTCCAGGACGATCTGCTTAATCAGACCCTCTTAACTTGGTCGCCCTAATTAGGGTTTCTATTTTTACCTGATCGTCCAGGACGATGTGACTATCGTCCAGGACGATCTGAACAAAAACTTGAACAGAAACTCTAATTCACTCAAGCTCTCCCCCTGAATGTGTGTGTGCAAGGTTACTTAGCTAGGGGATCATTTACGTTATAATTGACTCAATAAAAAGAAAAATCATACATTGGACACACTTAGACCCGATCTTGAGTTGGCTTGATTTGCTCGTGATCTTTTGTGCCTAAAACGGGTTAGCCAAGCAAAACACCATAGACATATGTTTGTCATCATCAAAACCAGATTTGCAACACATACATGTAAATCAATATGAATATTAATCAAATTATCATATAACATGCTATGCAATGCATTTTATCAAAAATAATATCATTCAAAATAAATAACTATACCAGTGGACCTCTCTGTAGCATTTCTCATTTCCTGCTCACTCAAACTATATACCCTTGGTTGTTTGGGTGTTATCATTATTGATTATGTGGGCTGCCTTTAACCTCCACTCAAATTCACTTCCCTAACATTAGTCTTGCTTATGAAGGTTTAACTTTATATTCTAGATCATATAGCCCTCTATCCATATGCCTATATAGATTGATCTATTTTGGATCCATATCTCTCCCTATATCCTCTATATGGATAGTCCATCATCATGCGTCCATAATAACCACATTTGAACCATTGTATTGTAATCAGATAGCACTATCCTAAATGTCTCTTACCACATTTGGGGCATTCTTGCACACTACTAGTTGGCACCATGGGTCCTCCTCTAACAGCAACAAATTTGTTTCTCTTTCATTGCTCTCTCCTCTTATTACCTCCTCACATGATCTCTTATTGTTCATATCATGTATGAATTGGGGAATAGCTAAATCATTTTCATGAGTTTTTCTCTCTTAACTAACTCCAAAAACTCAAGGATCCTCAGTGGTATAAGTGGATATCTCAGCTCATCCTTTAATCCCCTTAAGAATTTATAACATTTCTCCTCAGTATTATTGATCACTTGAAGTGCATACATGGCTAACACAGTAAACTCAACGTCATATTACATTACCAGCCTTTTCTCTATTCCAACCTTATAAAAGCTTACTTCTTTTGATATCTTGTTGATGAAGGTACAAATCAACCTCTGAAAGTGCTAACAAATTCCTCCCATGTGATTAGTAAGTTCAAATTGCTCTAAAACTTCTCTCTATTTTGTCTAATCCACCATCTCTTAGCATCAGCTTCAAATAGAAACATTACTAGTAATACTTTCCTGTTATCCAGGCACTACATACTATCAAAGATTTTTTAAATCCTTAATAGCCAATCCTCTGCTACTTGTGGCTTTATAGCTCTCTTAAATAATGGAGGCTTCAACTTGTGAAACATCTGTAAATATTTATCTTCTTCAATCTCCTTGCTCCCAATCTTCTTGCTCTGTACATCACTAATTAGCTAAGCTATCAAGCTGGCAAACAATATCATACTATCAGAACCCACTGGGGCCACTTTGCTCTACTTATTTGGTACTTCAGACAGATCCATTGCACTTAGTAAATTTCTCTTTTCTATCACATTTTAATCCAATCATATTTATGCATGCTATGAACTTGTAAGGAAAATAAACCATATTGCTGCCCATTTCTACCCCTCTCAATCAATTCCTATAACTATGGTTATAATCTAATTCTTCCAATAACCTTTGCTCTAATATCAAATTTGTGATGCCCTAAGATCTAATATTAGAAAAATTGTTCACTTTATCTTTTAATTAATCTACTAGAGCTTCTAATACTTTATCAATATGAATAAATTCGGTAGAATTAGCTATACAGAATATTTTTATATTTATTTCTTAAAATTTAAATTATAATAGTCAGGAGATAAATCATTATATTTAATCTATATTTCTTTGTATTTCTAACTATAAAAGAATGAAAGAAAATATAGAAAATAAAATAAACCTTAAAATTTTGATCAACCTCGCCCAACTAGATCATGACCCCTCCCTAAAAATATGTAAAAACTATAGAATGAATAAATAGCTTAGTAGATTATCAGAACGTATAACTAAAATCAATACAATGCAAACGAAACAATATGCATGTAGTTATTAAATTCAAAATACTGTAATCATATAACTGTAAGAATATATACCAGTCAATTTGAACTAAATCAAGTCATATAAGTAGTCAATATGTATAGTGTCATTTTTTATGAACAATAAAAATTATTATAACAATGTAATTCATAATAAGTGATCAGTAGTCCAGTATGTTCATTTCTATCATATCATATACCTTTTAATTATAAAATAGTTTGTTTAAGCTGTTATATGCATGTCGTACATAGTCTATGCATGTATATTATTTCCCTATTAGATGCAAGTGAGGAGAGAGAAGCTATGAAGAGAGAGAGAGAAGTTTTGAATTCCTGCTGATTACTCTTGCATTTTTTCTGCTAGATGGCGGAAGTTGGCTGCCGATGAATCAACTACTGATGAAGATTCTATAAAGATTACTGTTGGATCGTTCAATGGTAAACAATCAAACTTTCAAACTCCAAGGAATCGATACTCAGGTATTCGTATCAATGAAGACGGCAAATCTGGGTATTCGAAAAATTCAAATTTCTCTTTGAATTTGAATTTTGATGATTTTCCAAAGTTATCAAAAGGCAAAGAGATTTTAATCTCTAATGACAATTCCAAGGTGCGATGGATTAAAAATATGTATTTTATCAAAGATTCGGAGGCATCTTCATCAAAATCTGTTAAACCTACAGATCTGCATCACCGCATTCTAAAGTTAATCATTCTGCTGCTGAAGGAGAGCCTTTAATTTTGGATACACAATTCTGATATTAAGAATATTATGGGTAAGATTGAAGAAATTGCTTTTGATAATGTTATCATCCCTAATACTACGCAGAAGGTCTCTGTGATTCAAAATGATGCCTCAATCCAAGAGAAGAATAATGTCACAACAAGATGAAACCTCAATTGCTTGGTGCTTGGAGTCAACCTGAGCATATTTCTTTGGATTTTAATGAAGATATTACATCTTTTTGTAAGGATGGAGAGACTGTTATATTGGGGTCCGATTCTTAAAAGAAGAATTTGATGCAACTTGATAATGCTTTAGTTATCAAGTTCTTGGTGACAAGCTCCCTGTTTCTATTCTTAACAAAGAATTTTAGAGACTTTGGTCTAAGTTTGGTGTTTTTCAAATGACCGGCATTGGTGTTGATTGGATTCTATGCAACTTTCAATCCAAAGACTCTAGAGATGGTGTTCTAAATGGTGGTTCATGGTTCATTGGGAATCATATTACAGATTTTGACAAATGGTCACCATCTTTTTCACCTTTTACTATGAAAGGTCTCCTCTCCAGTATGGATTCGACTACCTCACCTACCTCTCCATTGTTGGGATCCAACTAATATTGCCAAATTGCTTCAAAAATTTTACATCCTTTACTTTTGGATGCTCATACTTTTAGTTGGCATAGGAGAGAATTCGTTAGAGTCTGTGTAAGACTAAATTTTGAAAATAAACTTCCTACTGATGTATGGATTGAGGGTTCTAATGGAAAATTATTTCAATCTATTGAATATGAAAAAATTTCAAATCTATGCTTTAACTGTGGAAAGCTTGGCCATAAGAAATCAGATTGCAGTCAGCTAGTAAATGCCAATCTTCAAAATGCTGAAGTTAATAAGGAATGTCCTCCTCCTTTTGGGGGCAAGGAAAGCAACAAGTCTATAGTCAAAGATCATCATAGAAGAACTGGTCCGATTTCCTCTTCTGATGCTTATGGCAGCTGGATTCTTATTCAAAGGAAAATCAGAAAACCAAAGTTTATTCCTGCTAAGAGAGATTCTAAAAGCAATTTTTCAACATCAGGTTCCAGATTTTCTCCACTTGAAGAAATCACTATCAAGAAGGATAATGATAATGTTAATGAGATTTCTGTAGATGATTTGATAACTGCTCCTTCTACTAATATTTCTTTGTTACTACATCAGAGCTAACCAAAGAAGTTCCAGCAAATGAAGCTGTCTCAAATAAACTGCAAGACACGTCTGACGATGGATTGAAATATAAAGTTCTAGTTTCAGAAATTGCAACAAATCCTGAAGATCTAATGGAAAATTCTGAGCAGGTTTGCGTTCCTGAACATGTTGAATTGCTTGGAAATTCTAAACCTATTAGTAATTAGGCCAAGCTTAGTAGAGAACTCAAAAAAATTAGGACCTATTAAAGAGGTTCCTAGAAGAGGATTAACTACTGGTGGTGAAGCCTTCCCTATAGTTAAATAATGCAATTAATTCTTTTTTGGAATTGTAGGGGAGCCCGCAAGAAGCAAGTGGGCTTCATTTGAAAAATCTTATAAATCAGCATGATGTTTTTTGTATTGGTTTGTTAGAAACCAAAGTTGAAGTATTGGATAGGAGTGATATTAATAAGATTGTTGGTATGGATTGGCACTTTTTTCATTTTCCATTGATAGGAAAATCTGGTGGTATTCTAGCTCTGTAGAAGCATAGAGTTGCCAATTTTTCAATTCTTATGTCTTCTTCTCAATGCATTCTTGGAAACCTGGTTTTTCCCAATTCTATTACTTATAAAATTGGTATTGTTTATGGCAATAAAGATGCTTATTAAAGAAGGCTGCTTTGGCATTCTTTAGAAGAGTTTTTATCAATAAAAGAACCTTGTATTATTAGTAGGGATTGTAATTGCATTTTATCAAAAAATGACAAAAAGGGAGAAAAAGCTTTTTCTATGAAACTTGGTTCTCAAGAAATGAAGGATTTTATGTCTCGTAATGATTTGTATGACCTGTCATTTATTGGGCCTCATTATACCTAGTGTAATAATAAAGATGGGATAAGCAGAGTATGCGAAAGGCTTAACAGAATTTTGTTAAACTCTTCTGCCCTTCACTTAATTCCATTTGTTGTTACCAAACATTTAGCTCGGATCTGCTCGAATCATTGTCCATTGGCTATTAGTTTGTGTAATAAGGTTATTAAGCATCATAGGTTCTTAAGATTTGAAAATGTATGAACTTCTTATCTGGCTATTGGAACATTATTTCTGAATCTTGCAAGAAGAAAGATTTTGGCTCCTCGGTAGATGTTCTTCAGAGAAAATTATTTAGACCTCTCAAATCACTGCATTTCTGGAGTAAGAGCAAGGTCAAAGATCTTTCTCTTCTTAATTTGTCTCTTAATGATAGAATTTTGATGTTGCAAGCTAAAGAAGCCATTTCCTATCTTTCCAATGAAGAGATCATTGAATTGAGAAGTAAGGTCAAAGAACTTAATTCCACTCAAGCTAGATTAGTGACTTGGTGGAGGCAAAGAGCTAAAGCAAATTAGTTAGAACATGAGGATTCTAACTCTAATTTTTTCCACACCTACGCTTCAGCTAGGAGGAATTATAGTAGAATTGTTAAAGCTAAGCTACCTTATGGAGTGATTTTCGAAGATCATTGCTGCATCTTTGAGGTGTTCTCTCAGTTTTTTAACAACAAGTGGAGATCGAGGATGTGCTCTCTTAGTGATTGGCCTCTTTTCCATGAGGAAATCAAATTAAATTCTATTAATCACCATCTTTTGGAAGAATATTTTACTATGGAGGTGCTCAAAACTGTGATTTTTAGATGGGACAGAATAAATCACCTGGATTGGGTGGTATTCCCCTTCATTTTTCAAATTCTATTGGGAAATTATTAATCTTGATGCGTGGAAAGCTGTATTTACTTTTTTTCAAACAAGTTTCATGCCTTCCAATTGGAAGGATACACTTGTAATACTTATTCCCAAAGTTGAGAATGCTTGTGAACCATCCAAATTTAGGCCCATTAGCCTTTGTCAAACATATTACAAGATTGTTGCAAATATGATTTTAAATAGACTCAAGATTTTTTTTGCCTACATTAATCTCTGAAGAGCAGGTAGATTATGTTCCAAATAGATTTATTTCTGATCATTGTCTCTTAGCTTAAGAGATTTTTCATAAATTTAGATTCTCCTCTTATAAGAGAGGTTTCATTGCCTTAAAAATAGACATGGAGCAAGCTTATGATAGCAGGTGTTGGCAAACTTTAAATCAAGTTATGGTTATTATGAACTTTCCTCCCAAATTCATTGATTGGGTCATGCAATGTGTCAGTTTTCCAAGATTTTTGATTCTTATTAATGGTTAGCTTTTGAATTGGATTAAGGCTGAATGTGGTTTTAGACAAGGTTTCCTCTTGTCTCCCTTTCTTTTCATCCTTTGTTCTGAGCTTGTTTCCAAAGATTTTCAGCAATATAAGTTGAACATTGGCATCAAAATTTCATCTAATTATGAGAGAAAATCACATTTGATATATGCTAATGATGTCATGATTCTTGCTGAAGCAAAGGCTCATTCATTGGATCTTATTACTAGCATTTTGTCTAATTATTGCTCTTGGACGGGTCAAAGGGTGAATTCAGAAAATCCATGATTCTCTGCTCTATGAAGATGAATAAAATAAGGAAATTGAGGATTTCTAAGCAATGTGGGTTTAGGTTTGTTAATGAGTTGCATTATCTCGGTCTTCATTTTTTATGAGGAGAAAATTAACTTCAGATTTTCAAAATCTTATTAAGTATTCTATAAATAAGCTAAACTCTTGGGGAAGTAGATTTTTATCTCTTGCTGGAAGAGTCACTTTAATAAACTTTTCTCTTCTTTCTCTTCCTATATGTTTCGTTACTCATTCCCTTGTTCCTAAGGGAATTCTTGAAGTATTGCATAAACATTGCAAAAGTTTTCTTTGGCATAAAGAGAATGGAAAGCAAGGAATGCATTATGTCAATTGGAATGAGCTCAATCTACCAAGTACTAATGGCAGTCATTGCTTGCATTTAGCCTCCTTATGGGAAGGTCCATTGAGATCAAAATAGGCATGGAATTTCATTCAAAAACTAAACTCATTACTAAATAGAGTTCTTATTGTTAAATATGGTAGCAATATTTGGTTTTCATCTCAAAGAGGCCCTTCAGCAACCTGGAAAATTATTTTAGATGGTGCAAAGCATTTAAAGCCTATTTTAAGATGGAGAATAGGTAATGGAAAGAACATCAGCATTTTGGAAGATGTATGGATTTCTAATAAATCAATTAGTATGTGTTCAACCTTTATCAAAGTCAACATTACGGAGCAGCTCACAGTGGATGCATTACTGAGTGACAATGTGATTTGAATTACAAATTCATGAAAGAATCTTTTGGAGAAGAGCTGATTAGTGTTATCAAGCAAGTTCAATTCATTTCTAACTGTGCGGAAGACAAAATGGAGTTAATACATTAGCATTCGGGTAGATCCATAGCAGCTTTAGCCTTTGAAGAGAGGTTCAAATCTTATGAAGTCAATGATTTTACTTGTTTGAAGAAGCTTAAACTGAAACCAAGGATTCTTTTTTTTTTTTTCTGGTGGAGAATTGGAAGGAATACTCTTACCACAAATAGTTGGCTTATGTACAGAAGGTTGCTGAATTCCAATCTTTGTCCAAGAGGATGTCTTTTGGAAGAAGACATAATGCATATTTCTGTTTTTTGTAAAATGCTAATTGAAATCTTTGATGTGCTAAGGAGATGGAGAATCCAAATTCCTTCATTTAATTCGGCTTCAGATATATGGGATCATCTCTGCTCTTTATCTACAAAGAATCCTGTTCTTTCTAGAATATATTGCTCATCTGTTTTTTTGTTGTTGGAAAGATAGGAATTGTATCAAACATGGAAAAAATTCTGCATCCTCATCGTTTATAGCAGCTGAGGTGTTGTCTATATCTATTGAACCATATCTTAATCAAATTATGGATAACTGGGCTGCCAACCGGTTCTATGAACTGAAAGGGAAATTTTGGCATCCTCCACCTCAAAATAGGATTAAGATTAACATTGATGCGTCGTTGCTTAGCAATAATGGTGCAAGCATTGGAGGAGTTATAAGGGATGATAAAGGAAGGTTTATCTCTGCATTTGGAAGGCAACTTTATCATTGGGATATAGCTCAACTTGAAATCATTGCTATCCTTGCTATTAAAGATGCTCTTGAAGATTGGATGGTTGGAAGGAATTTGGATAGAAGGGGACAACATCAATGTGATTATGCTTTTTCAAAAAATCCTTCACCACTCAATTTTGGCTGGATGCAAATTCTGAATCTTTGGATTTATCTTTTTTACATGACTTTAAGTGTATTATTTTTAATTGTATTTCTAGAGAAGAGAATAAGGTTGCAAATTGTTGTGCAACATATGCTATTAGTGGTAGTTTCCTTTCGGACTTTTTCCATAATAATCTTCCATCACTTTTTACTTTATTATTGAAGGAAGAATGTGAAAATTAGCTATCATATAATTGTTCTTTCTCTTTTATTTTGAATAATATTGCAATTTGCATTTGCCTCAAAAAAAAAATATTACATGCAATGTATCAAGTATCATTTTTATCTGTAGTTTCATATGTATATGTATATAATATCAATATCATATGCAATGCTTAATATTATATGGTTCATGTGAATCATGTTCCATTATATCCATCTTATCAATCATATCATGTGTGCCGCCCTAGAATCTAATGGAAGGATCAGATCACTCATAACTAAAATTAATTTACTTATCCATGAATTAATAATAATAAGGGCTACTAAAATTCAAAATATAAAAGAAATAAAAACAAATTCACTTCGTCAAACATAAATACAATAATCTAGTTAACCTTTCAAGCATCTATACATCCAAATAATTAAATTGGATTACAAAAATAATACCTTAAGTCAAATATAGAGAATCCAGCTCCTACACTTGATCTGCTCCGCTGGGCCCTTCCCTTTCCCTAAAATTTAAAAAAAAAAATAGAGTGAGCACACCAAGCTCAATAGACTCCCTCTCTTACCTATCATAGATATCAATATCCAATTCAATTATTGAATAACACTTGATGAAGAAAAATATAAGATTTACAAGAGTAATGAAAATGTAAATAAAATAGAAATTACTAGGGTTTTAGTGTATGCTTGACTTACAAAGTTTATACTTATGCTCACACTTCCACTTTCATAGAAGTTTCTAATATATAGTATGTAACACTTAGTCTCAAAAGTTTACTTACACTTTACTTTCACTTTTCAATAGAATTCATACATAGATTAAGAGCTTTATAATACTAAATTCTAAACATTTCTTCAACTTAATTCATTAAATTATTAACAGATGCAATATAATGATTATAATATACATGTCATGATGCTTGCTTATAACTTCACTTTCACTAATGCCTCCCTTTAACCTCAAACACATGCCTATGGAAATTAGCGCAATAATCAGAATAGAATGGTGCCACATAACCTCCCATACCTACTTTCAGTAAGTGGGGCCAAAATCTCTCCCACATCCACATTAGGCAGTTGAGACCAAAATAGAATATATAAGTCCCTTGTAACATAATAAGCTTTCTTCTTTTCCCACATATCACAACATCTCCAATGCCATGTTATGTAGCAATGTAAATGCAATGCAATAGTAATTAGAATTTTAATGTAATACTCAGAAAATGCATGAATTATTATTATAGAGACCACATGATTTAAAAAATATAATATTGATTGAACTTTGTCCCTTTCAATTTCTAACTTTAAGGGAACATTCACATGAACATTTTAAGACTTACATAATCATTATCTTTGCCAGAAAATCCTAAGTTTAATAATATACTTAGAAATTCATGCAAAAAAAAACTAATTAACTGATAAAATCTCAATATTATATAGCCAAAATACTCATAATAAGGAGTACAATAACATATTAAAAACCACACCATGAAAATTTTATAAAACTCAAGAAAAATATATTTTCATTTGTAAATTTTTTATAAACTTACTAGAATTAAAATTGGAGATAAAGGTTTAGAAGCCTACTTGATGCCCTATAATATCTTAAATAGGCCTGATGGATGAATTCCAAGTTTTGGTCTTCAAACCCCTTCTCTCTCTTTCACTTTTCTCTTTTCTACTTCCTTCTCTTTCTTTTTTTTTCTGACAAGATGGATAGGGGAATGAATTTACCTAAATGGTTTTAGACATTTTAATATAATAAATTCACTATTTTAGCCTAGCATCATGACGCTCACATTCCCAGTGTCATAGTACACTAAGAGAATCTTTTAGATGCTCTCAGAATATCGTCAACTAAGACCCAACACCATGAAGGAGCCACCCTGATGATGCAACGCACACCCATAGCCTATTTTCTTATCCAAAAACCCAAGTGCTCAATGCCACAATACTGCCAACCTTAACATTGTGGTGCTAGTAGAGCAATTTTTTAATTTATATTTTCACTTCTCCAACTTAAACCTTGGCATCTTATAACCCCATTAAATATTCTAAGGCTTATAATTTCTAAGCAAATTAACACGTATGATAATGTCATGTTATATCATATCCCTTATGTAATTTTTCACGTATGCTAATGTCATGTCCATAAGTAGTATACTCAAGATTTGACATCCAGTTAGATGTGATGTTCTTTTTTTTTTTGTATCCAATTCTATAGGCCAATCCTACATGAATCAATCTTAATCATAACAATCCTATTTCCAGGAATAAGTCTCATATCATATATCGCAAGTTAGGTGGCTTTTATATAGGAAGTTATCATTTCCTACCTATCAGTATATCATATAATATTAATCAGTCTCCTTATGCCTCCTTATTCATACTTAGGATTATACTAAAAATATTATTTAAAGGAAAGACTGTTGGCCCATCCTCCTGTACTAGATAATATATCTCTAGCCAACCTGAATCATTCAATCATCTTCAACTTGCCTTTCTTGCTTTTATACACATTTTACATCATATAGATCATAAAAGAAAACATCATATGAACTTAATACAATCATTAGTGTACTCATCAGTATGTTTATAGTATGTTAAAAATGCATGTTAACCTAAATAAATAGTAAATATATACATATCATGTATTCTATGTCTAAATATAGTACATTAATTTTTTATCATTTTAAATTTAATATTATTCTACTCATTTCAATCAAAATGACATATGAACATAAGCACCTAGTGAAATTTTAAATTTAACTAGTCAAAATGCTCATAATGAGGATATCTATCACATATTAAAAGTTATACAATGAAAAATTACTAAAATGAGATATATTATATTTTAATCAAATTTAGGAAAGATAATTTCTAAGAAAGAAAAATCACTGAAAATAAAAAATAGGATTTACATTACCTACCATGATTAGAATGCTATTCCCAATTGTAATACAACAACAACATCATCATCAAGCCTTTATCCCACTGCATGGGGTCGGCTATATGAATCCATTTTCTCTATTGTGTACTATTAAGAGTCAAATTCTCATTTAAATCTAATAAAGAAAGGTCACTTCTAATATTTTCTAACCAAATCTTTTTAGGCCTACCTCTACCTTTCATAATATAGGTCAAATCTAATACATCTACTATCCTAACAGGGCCCTTGGAAGGCTGCCATTTACATGACCAAACCATCTAAGGTGACTCTATTATAAATCTGGATCCAAGTCCTATGACTTTGATGACAACAAATATTATTCGGTTCCTTACTATGCTATCTCCTATACATTATTATTATCGCATATCTATTTTTCCTGTGCACTAATATTTCAGGTTCATCGTACACTTATAAGTTTGATCATCCCAAGAATGGGTAGACTATGGTTAAGTATATCATAAAATGTCTGTATTTTTAATTCTTATATTTTTTTTATTTTTCTTGAGTCAAATCATGTATTTAGTGGATACTAAGCTATGTAACCATGCACACACACACACACTCAAGAGAGTGAGTTAGTGATAAAATTAGAAGTTGAATTTTTTAAACTAATTGTACTATACGATATATATCGTATTGGATAATAAGCTCATAAAAAAATCAATAAAATAGCAAACTATGATAATTAATGTAATTTGAACTAGTCATACTGTATGATACATATTATATGGGACGATCAGCTAAAATCAAGATCCCAGCCACCAATCACAATTTAGGCAATATTTTGATATTAAAATTTTTAACTAATCATAATGTATGATAGGTATCGTATTGTATGATATATTTAAATATAACCTAAATTAATCCTATGATTAGGGGATAATTTTGGATTAATTGATCGAGTCAGATCATACAAGATGATTGAGACCAATTATAATGTACAACCCGATTCCTTTATGGGATAATAATTTTTCATCGCCAATCATACATGGTGATAATTCAAGTTGTTTGAACTAATCGTATTGGATAATGCTCAAATCATCTTAGATGATCAACTTAATTCTTTGAATTGATCATACAACATCTAGATCTTCATATAGTACTAATTAGAGTACTTTAAACTAATAGTACTAGATAATCCATGATCGTACTGTACAATCAGAGTCAACAGAATTGAATTTTAGGGCTTTTTATGAGGCCTTATATTTAAGCTCTCTCCTTGGACTTATTTCAAGTCTTTGGCTGCTGAGTGTTCTTAACAGGGAGCTTAGAGAAGAAGATCTAGGAGAGTTTTTGGAAAAATAAAGAGAGAGCTTATGTGTGAGGGAGAAGTAGTGTGAGCAGTTCACTCGGTTCTCCAAGCAAGTGTCTTGTCTTGTTCCTCTAAGTATCTATCTAGGTTTCTTGAGTGGCTCTAGGAAGAAAATTTTCAGCTCAAGGATATGGTTCTCTGCCATCACCAGGAGGGTGAGAAAGGAGGTCATAGTACTCTACCATCACCAGGAGGGTGTGAAAGGAGGTCCACGTTCTCTGCCTTCTCTAAGAGGGAGAAAAAGGAGCTTGAGATTTGCTGCCTTCTCTAGGTGGGAGAAAAATGATTAAAGGTCCACTGCCATTACTAGGAGGGTGATAAAGCTTTTAGTTCTTTGTCACACTGGATTTGGTGGAAGTGATTTGTGTAAGGGCTTCTCTATCTTGCTGTAGGGGCAAAAGGAGAGACGCTATAGTGATAGTGTAATACTCAGAGAGAAAGACTCCGTCGAGTGAACGTAGGTCATTGTTTGACTGAACCACTATAAATCTCTAATATGCTTGTTCTTTTTTTTCTTTTTCTCTCATATTTAATTTTTTCATATTTAATTTTTGTTATAACTGCTTGGTTAAAAGCTTTGTTAATGCTTCATTCTGCAAATTAGAATATCATCAATATTGGTTTGAATTTTGTTATATTTATTCACTTATGTATCAAGTAAAAATTATTACTTTTTTTTAATATTGAAAAATCCAAAAATATTGACTTTATTTTTGAAGTAAGCAATTAGTTAATTTTTAAATTCACCAATTCACCCCCCTCTTAGTGTGGCTAGGGACAAGTTCATATAGGCTTAACATCCTTATCGAACTTTTAATTAGTATCAGAGCGGTACTAAAAAAAAGTATTTTAGAAAACCTAAACGAAAATAATCCGTGGCACATTTTAGAAATATGAACATCACAAAAGATTACTCTATTACTCATCCATTTTTGTTTGATAATATACCATTTGATCTCTAGAAAATACGCATGTCTACTTCCTTATACTCTATCAATTTTCGTATTTGGTTTTTAGTATAAGAGGATTATTCTGCACCATCTCATTTTATCAATGACATTTAAACTGAGTTACTATTCAATAAATGTAGAAATGAGGATAAAGACTTAGCTTAATTAAATGTAAAGTATTTGAATTATTTTTCTATGCTCTTGCGTTAGAAGATTATATGAGAGTCTCTACCTATACCACGGGTAAGAAAATCTGGGATAAATTATGTATAACATTATTGACCTCATTTCTGTATGAGGTCACTAGGACCTACCTGGATTTTTTTTTGGTGACCTAATGATTAGAAGATGTCCACTTCTTAATCATATAGGTCCCAATCAAAACCAAATCCAAGTCTAATCAAATCCAATTCCACCTTTCAATTCAATCTCTAATCCAACTTTTCACCAACTTTCAATCAACCTTAAAATCATATCCAATCAATCTCAATCATTCATTTAATTTTTATTGATATGGATAATTTAAACTCAACTATTCAAGTCCAAAATCCAATCCAAATCCAACATTCCAAACCAAACCGCAAGATTAAGGACCCACATACTGAAACCCTTTCTTGGTGGTTTTTATACCACCTTGAAACCTAATCAAATGACCTCTGATTTAGGGTCTATCAATTACATATTATTTAGATATGTCTCTAAGGTCAACCCATCAAATTTGAGCTCATTCTGAGGCCCCTAGCTTCAGAAATTGAATTGATTTCCAAAGGCTGCAAAACCTTCAAATATTTATAGCCTATACCACTGGACTTTCCATAAAGTGGAATTTTGCCTTGGGACTCTTTCCAAACATTCTAACCATATCCATGGCCTTTTTTATGACTTTTTGATCAATAATCCACATTTTGTTAGACCCATCCTGACCTAGAATTGACAAGGAGCCAAAATGACCAAAATGCCCTTTAAAGGGATTTTTTGTCTTTTCCCCAAAATTCAACATGGCCTAGCTATATCAAATCTCAAAACTTTTTTCAATGGATCCTAAATGTCATTAGGAATACATTAGACCCAAACCCATCCTTTGGTTTGACCTGGTTGATCAAGTCAACAATGGTTAACCAAAGTGGCCCTTAAGGGTTTAAACACCCATTTCAAACCAAATGAGCTCCCCTTGACTTGGGACCTCTTCCATTGAGTTCATACAACCAACATGAACTCAATGGACCCAACCCTTAACCCTAGGTCAACTTGGTTGACCAAGTCAACCAACTTTTACCAAATACACAAATACCTTAAATTTATTCAAACCCCTTGACCAAGGCCTTGCTAAGCCTACCTAAACCCATGCGGTGACCATTAGGTTCCTACGAGACTCCTCTTGAGGACCCAAGACTTGGGCCTACTTGGGTTAGCCATTTGGCTTGACCCAAGTGTCCAAAAATAAGTTTCCCTTGAGCCAAATTCTACTATAAGCTAAATTGAATCAAACCAATGGTGGTATTGGGTCCCCCATGACCCAACACACTTTCCCTAGTTGACCTAGCCCTTGGGTCAACTTGGGTTAGGAATTAGGCTAATCCAATGTGGTCAAAACCACTATGGGTTGAGTTATTTCCAAACCTAGGCCTCACCAAGCCAAACTAACACCTCCATTAGGTCGCCCTAGGTCCAACACACTTGCCCTAGTCAGCCTCACCCTTGGGTTAACTTGGGTCAACCTCTAGGTTAGCCCAAAGTGGTTAAAACCACTTTGACCCGAGCCATTTTCCTTCTCAGATCATATCAAACCCAATTGACACTTACATTGGGTGCCCCTTGACCCAATGCATCTTCGCCATCAATCCTATGACTTGACTCAACTCAGGCTGCACGCAAGTTAACCCAAACCATATAGGTTTGGGTCAGGCCTATCCTTCCCATTGATCCAAGATTCCCCATGCTTAATTGTCCCTTTAATCAAGCTCACCGGACATCTTTCCACCTCAGTTTGACCAACCCCTAGCAGGCAGTGGTCGAAATGAATAAAAAACCAACCCCGGTAGTCCCCCCATCCTCGAGCTCCACCCAAAGGCTTCCAGGCTCTAAGTTTGCTGGGCTCAAGCTCATGAGACCCTGGAGACATGTCCCCTTCTAGTTAGTGACCATCCAATGGCTCTCCCAAGTGATCATGGCCGTTTGAATTCACAACCATCACTTGAATTGGGCATTTCGACCCAGGCATCCCCATTAGATTCCATCTCTTCAAAATCATTCCCCATAGCTCCCTGAGTCTTCCTCTTTTGATCCCCAGCTTCCCAACCTCTTCGAACCATCCATTCAAGTGAACTCTGATGAAAGCTCTCCACCCTTTGCTTGAAGTCGTACTTCTGGTGGTCCTCCGGCCAAGACGTCTGAAGGAGAAGTCTTCGCCTCCATCCCCTTAAGCTTCCTGATAGAAAAACCTATTCGTTGGGGCTTTCTACATGGTGAGAATCCTTTCCCAACCTCCCTATCTAGGTAGTCCGGTCAAGTGTGAAGAAAAGTTTTAATCCAATGGATTTCCACCATTTCCCTCCTTTGATTTCAATCAACGGTTCATATTATATCCCGTAATTCTGGAGTCCGTTTGATCGCAGGCGTTCGATCAATGATATGGAGGCTATATTTAATCATGTATTTACATAGTAAGCCATAATGATTAGCTGACCAATCAGATGGCGCCTGCGTGTAAAGCCCCGACTTACTATGTAAATCCTGATTTAATTTCACATGAAATTGAGGGAACTTCAAAAATTCATATCTCCCTCAAAACTTGACCAAATTAGGAGTTTTTAAGCTCAATTGAAGTAGTTCAGGGAGATCTTTAAAAGCCCCATGGTATCAAGCCATAATTCTGCATGTGTTTATCTCAATTCCAGTAATAAAATTTATTATAATTTAGCATTTATGTTCAAATTATATGTGTCCATGGCTTGGAACTTTGGGAGATTGATCTTGGGCATGTTAAACACATGCCCAAAATTTCTCCCATCTATTTAAGGTCTTTAAGGGCATTTCTATATTAATTTAAGCTTAGGGGTCATGGTTTAACCCCCTAAGTTCAAATTGATGCAATGTTCTATCCAATGCAATTTAGGATCTATGATTTTGTGTGTTAACTATGCTTAGGATAGGGAGTTTAGAGCCACTAATTGTACCCCCTCCCTTGCTCTGGTAGTGAGCTAGGAATTTTCTAAGGTAACCTAGTGGTTACCTTTGGTGGTTTGGTTAACCACATTAGAGGATTCAATTTTGGCCCAAATTCAATGGGCTTGGGCCTTGGGATCAAGTTATCTCATGGCACAAGTTTCACTGGAATTGGTTTCCATTTGGTTTACCAACTAGAAACCCCAAATCCCTCCTAAAATTCGACTTAGAAATTAATTAATTCATAATTAATTCATATAAAATCCCAAAAATTCATATAAGGACTCTAATTGCTCATAATGGAACCCTTAATTCATGAAAAATAAAAGCCTTATAATGAGACCTTTAATTTTAGCAATAATTTACGTTAAAGGATAATGGATAATTAATTAGATTAATTATTTAAAAATATTTAAAAATTTCAAAAAAAATTCTAAATACTTGGAAACATCCCTTTAGGTCAGTATTGACCTTTTGGGGTGGTTCTAAGAGGTTTGAGACTAATTTGGATCAAAACCTAAAAATCCCCTTAATTAGGCAATTTTAGAAAATACAACAAATCCAAACTTTGGAAAATCACCAATAATTCTAGAAAAATCCAATTTAATAAAAATCAAAGCCATTTAACTCTAATTAAAATATATTATTTTTTCAAAATATCAAACCTCTAAGATTAAGTTAAAGTCAAAAAGTCAACTCTCCGGTCAACCTTAGTTCAAAACTAGGTCAAAACTTCAGAAAATTATAACTTAATGTAAGAAATTCTAGATTGAGTAAACTTAGAGTCTAATTACTCATATTATGGTCTAATATTTTAAAAAAATGTGTTTAAAAATCATTTTAGTTTTAAAAGTTAACTTTCAACCCTTTAATTAACATAATTAAATAAATCTAATAATTTCAAAATTCAATAATTAACCTAAAATTCCAAAAATTTCTAATTTAATCATTTAAATCAATAATCATCCAATTGGATTAAAACTCATCAACCTTTAATTCCCAACCAATTGAATTAACTTAACTTACATCGATTAATACTAGGTAACTTAGGCCTACAAGCCTATTCGCTTAGCCCTAAGGAAAGTGAAATAAACTTCATGGCCTCGATGAGCAACAAAAGTAATAATCATTTAACTATTAAAATATATCTAAATTAATCTTTAATTCATTAATATTTAAACTCAAATATAAATTTACCCTTCGACCTTTCAAAAATCCAAACACTAAATAACTTCAATATTTTGCCCAGCTTAACATATCTAAGCCACACAGCTTACCTCATATACTTTAGATGATTTGCTAGAACAACAACCTCTAGTCTAGGATAGGCCGGTGTTTACTTTTTACTATTGTGTGTTAGGTTTTCTGAGTATTCATTGCATGTTATGATTAAAAATTGATTAATATAAGTGTTTACTTACTTTAACTATAATCTGTGAATTGATGTGATGGGCGATAGAATACCCTTAAGTTAAGAACAATCTGATTTCTCATTAAGTTTTCTGCAAGTGGCCACACTCATACAGGGCTATAAATCAAGGGGTCAAAGTTAATGATTTAACTGATGAATTCTTATGTAGGTGCTAAAATTCCTTAAGTCCCCCTTGAAATCAAAAGAGTGTGACCAAGTGTGGCTGAGTTTTCAATTCAATGTATATATATAAATTGGTTGGGATTTATTTGATTTTAAATGCTTAGGATAACCCTACAAGAGAGTCTATATTTTTTTTAATATTAATATAATTTTCTTAAAGTATCGAGTTATGAAAGTTAGACATTTAAGTCGAGATACATGTATCCAAAATTGGATTCCAAAGAGGAAAGGATACCCCCTTACGGTAATAGTCCTTTTCCATTTGGTAGCCCAAATTTAGATAATGTTAGTACACAAACAGGGGCGGAACCTTGTTACCGTGAGGGGGGGCAATTGCCCCCTCTAAAAAAAAAATTTACTTAGAAGAAGGACATTTTTGTAAATTTGCCCCCCCTAAATTATTTATTTTTCCCTACCCGACCCCTCGCCGCTCTCGCTCTTTCGCGAAATATCCCGCACGGCCGCCATTTTTCTTCTGGCTTCTGCACTTCCAAAGTTCCGATCTAGAGACGGGCAGAACGCAGACGGCTGAAGCCTCCCAATTTCCTGCTATTGATCGAAGCTACGAGCTAGGGTTTCGTTCGTCGTTCGAGTAGGAGCTCTCTCTGGTTCGTGCGCGGTACGCCCCAGCCCAGTCGATCCTCCTTCCCTATCGCTGAGTTCGCTCCATTGCTCTCTTGCATTTTCATTGAAGTAGCCAAGCAGGTGATAACCTTGATATAGCACTTTTCTTTTAACCTTCTTCATGCCCAATTCCTTCTTTGTTTTGTAAAGTATCGGCTATCTCCATTATTTTTTGCTTATTTGATTAAGGTTCAATTTATGATCTTTAGTTATGGTTTGGCTGCTGCTTTTTTTTTTTGGCACATTTTTTCTTAAAATTAGTAATTAATCTCCTTCCTTTCTCGCTATACTTTACACAGTCTTGCCATGAAAACCCATCGTTAATCCAATCGACACAATCACATAACAAATCTTTACAAGGAATAAAATTAAAGTGAGAAAGAAAAATTAATGGTATTAATGTATGCATCGGCTTATTGCGTTCCACGTCCCAAAGCGCTCCTCTCTTTTGAATTCTTTTTCTGTAGCAGTGAAAAAAGAACCATTAGTCCCACAATCTGGAGAAGCTTTAGAAGATATATTCGAACTTATTAATGTTCAGAATGAATTTTAGATTCATTAAATTTATTTTAAAATAAATATAATACATGACTTGATAATTAAAATTTATTTATAAAATTCATCTGCTTTTTTCTTATATGATGATTAAAATTTATTTATAATACATGACTTGATGATACAAAGCCACAAACAGTTTGATTTGTCCTGTTGTATCTGGTTCACAAAAAAGTTTTATTATTATTCTTATTTTGCTGAACTCAATGCAGTTTTGTTTGATTGCATGATTTAGGTAGGATTTAGCTTAAATCCTGTGATTTTTTTGGCATCCTTAAATCCTATGACTTTGTAAATATTGTTTTACCTTTGTTATTGGCTAAATCTAGGATTTTGTAAATTCTATGAGGAGCTGGATTTAATTTCCAAGCTTTCTCACCTTTTTCGTTCTCCTAAAGTTCTATTTAAATACGAAACACCAATTTTTTCATATGTTATATCAGATGGAATGATATTTAAAAAGGAAAGAACGTTTGGAGACTGATGTTAATAATCTCCCATCTGATCCTGGAAGTCAACCTTCAATTTGGTCTTTTGATGTAAATGAAAGAGATAAAATTCGGAGAGCATATCTGTTGAAAGGACCCCATCAACCAAAAAGTCATCAATTCCCTCAAACAATATTTGGCAATGTTGCACGTAGATTTAATCCAAAATGGTTTGAGGAATATCCTGATTGGTTAGAATACAGCGTGCAGAAAGATGCTGCTTTTTATTTGTATTGCTACTTATTCAAACCTCAAGAT
Organism: Dendrobium chrysotoxum; assembly: GCA_019925795.1. Classification (NCBI taxonomy): domain Eukaryota; kingdom Viridiplantae; phylum Streptophyta; class Magnoliopsida; order Asparagales; family Orchidaceae; genus Dendrobium; species Dendrobium chrysotoxum. Next base: position 27,560,495 of record CM034310.1, read on the forward strand.
AAAACTATTACAGGATAAGGTGGAGGAGACTCATTTATTGGAGAAGGGTTCAAAAATTGGAAGAAGAAGGAAAAATTGTTAAGTCACGTTGGAGATCATAATAGTGCACATAATAAGGCAAGACACAAATGTGAAGACCTGATGAAGACTCAAGAACAAAGTCTTCTTGTTCTATGGTTGAGCAAAGATGAGAGAAATAAAAAAGATTATAGGGCTATGTTGATTGCTGCAGTAGATTGTGTGCGATTTCTGTTACACCAAGGGTTATCATTTCGTGGTCATGATGAGTCATCCGGATCAGAAAATTGAGGAAATTATTTGGAGCTATTTGATTTCCTTAGTAATCATAATGATGAAATTAAGAAAGTTTCATCTGCATATTCAAACTCTAATTTGAAGTTAACTTCACCAAAGGTCCAGAAAGAAATTTGTTCTGCTGCAGCTGCAGAAACCTTGATATCAATCATGAAAGATATTGGTGACTCATACTATGCCATTATAGTTGATGAATCTCGTGATATTTCTACAAAGGAACAACTAGCTGTTGCAGTGAGATATGTTGATAATTTAGGGCAAGTTGTTGAAAGGTTTATAGGCATTAAACATATCGCATCGACTACTGCAGTTGCCTTAAAAGCAGCCATTGAAGATATACTTGCAAAACACTCCTTGAGCATACATAGGATCAGAGGTCAAGGATATGACGGAGCATCTAATATGCGTGGGGAGTTTCATGGTTTGAATGCCTTAATACTTAATGATAACCCACATGCATTCTATGTTCATTGATTTGCTCATCAGCTTCAACTGTGCTTAGTGGCTGTGGCTAAAAATCATTGGCATGCGAAATATCTTTTTGAGATCACTTCAAGAATAGTCAATACTGTTGGAGCTTCATGCAAGAGGAGTGATGCCCTTAGAGCCATTCAACATGATAAAGTATTATTTTATTTGTCTAAAGGGGAGTTAACCAGTGGTCGAGGATTGAACCAAGAGACAAGCTTACAATGAGCTGGTGACACCCGTTGGGGCTCGCATTTTCATACATTAATTAACTTGAAGAAAATGTATGCTTCAGTAATTGAAGTTCTTGAAATCATCAAAGAAGATAGGGTACATGATCAACAAGCTGTTGAAGCTGGTATTCTGATAAATGCTATGGAATCTTTTGATTTTATCCTTGCTATGCACTTAATGACTGATATTTTAGGTGTCACCAATGACTTATCACAGGCCTTACAGAGAAAAGATCAGGATATAGTGAATGCAATGAAGTTAGTGCAAATCTCTAAACAACAATTACAGATGATGAGGGATAATGGCTGGAATTCCTTATTGGAAGAAGTATCTCGTTTTTGTCATGTTTTTGTAAGTTGATGTTCCTGTTATGAGTTGTACATTCAAAGCTCACCGACGATCAACACGAAGAAATGAGGATGTGACAAATTTACATCATTATCGTGTGGAATTCTTTTACACTATTATTGATATGCAACTTCAAGAGCTGAATAATAGATTTTTTGAAGTTAGTACTGAATTGCTTCTTTGTATGTCATGTCTAAATCCAAGCAACTCATTCTCTGCTTATAATAAGGAGAAATTAATTCGGCTTGCAGAATTATATTCAGCCGATTTTTCTATAGTTGAACTTGTGGCTTTAGAGCACCAGCTATCGACATACATTCTTGATATGCGTACAAGCGAGGAGTTCTCATCTTTGGAGAGCATTGCTGATCTTGCAAAATAATTTGTTAAGGTTAAAAAAGATATCGTGTACCCCTTAGTTCACCGGCTTCTTGTTTTAGCATTAACTTTGCCCGTTGCCACCGCTACAGTGGAGAGAGCGTTTTCAGCAATGAAAATTGTTAAACATAGATTATGCAGTAAAATGGGTGATGATTGGCTCAACGATTGTCTAGTGTCATATATTGAGAAATAAGTATTTGATTTAGTTCCAAATGAAGTTGTAATGCAACATTATCAGAAGATGCAAAATAGAATGCAAAGCTTGTAATTTTTATTGCAATATAATAGCTTGTTTGAATTTTATTATATATATATATATATATATATATATATATATATATATATATATCTTTTTATAATTTTGCCCCACCTAAGAATGAAGGCTGGTTCCGCCCCTGTACACAAAGAGAAAAGAATAACCTTCTCTTCGGGGAAAGAGTTTTCTTTTTTATTTGGATATCCAAATATGATGAATCTGAGGAGCCTAAAGAAGAGGAGGACGAGAAGTTGAATACAAAGAGTATCCCACTCAAAGTCAACTTGCATTAATCCTAAGATTAAAATTCGGGTTTGTGGTTAGTGGTGCCCGTCCACTTTTAATTTGTGTAAATAATGAGTTGTAATAAACATGTAACTTAGTTATCAATATTTATTTAATTGATACAATTTATTGATGTGTTTGATTTAATTTGATTGCGATTAAGGTTGTCTGATTTTCTTAGTTATTTTGGCTATTACATGTCATTTTTATTTTAGCCTGGATACGCGGAGGCTCGTGAGGGTATGCTAAAAACTATTTTACTTTAGCCCGGGACCACCTGGAGTTCTCATAAAAGTATATTTTACCTTCTCTTTTTTGTTAGGAACCTCCCCGCCTGCAGGTTTTAGCAGGCCATCTGACCAATTAGAGTGCAGTCCTATCAAGGGATTGTTGTGTAATCTCTAGGATAAAAACTATTTTTTAAGCCATTTTAAAAATTACTTCATATATATTTTATACATTCAATCGAGTCGATCATCATGCATTATATTAGAAACTACTTAAAAGGGTTTAAAATTTAAATTGCATTCGATTCAAGCATTTGCACCCTACATAAGTCAAGGGACTAATTAGGATACACTCTAGACGTCGATCCCAATTTTCAAAAACTTTAACAATATTATCCCTACCACTCTTTTATTAATGACTGGACTCATGATTTTAATCGACTAGGTTGTTAGTTGGCTCCCCAATCTAGGCTGGGGTAAGTCTAGATTTTGTATTACAGTTGCTAGGTTCAGGTCACTGTGGTCTAGTACCTAATTTAGATTTAGGATTTGGGGTAGATTTTGAATCATAAGACCTCAACCTCCAGGAATATAATCCTAAATTTTTAATAAATATTCAACTCAAATTAAAAATTTTCTCAATCCAAAATTTAAAGCCCAACATTTAGATTAGGTTAGGATACTTTTGTATCATTTTAGAATCTTAAAGTGTCTCATACCCCTACCCCATTAACTCTGGAAAAAAGTGTTCAAATTCAATCTAATCCCTATTAAAACTCCAAATTCACATTCTTTGATATTACTCCTAGAAAATCTCTAAACAGAATTTTTGCCATTATTTTAATTGAGAGTATTCGTAGGAGATCCCAGTCTCCTATGATGTAATTAACAATGAGGGCTTTCTCTCGTAAGAGATTTAGAACCCACACCCTACTTTTCCAAAAATCAATTTTTAAAATTCAAATTAATTTTCTTTGGAAAAATTAAAATCAATGACGATCGGTATTATTATGTTCAAACAATCGATAATGAATGATATTTTCTTCCTCTGGGGAGATGCATCATTTATTGATGAAACTTCGAATTTGAAACTAATGATAATTCATCTAGATTATTATAACTAGATATTTGATCGAACTTTACTTTGACCCTTCGGGTCCATATACAGTTCTTTCCTAAATTTGGCTATGATATTTGAGATGGAATTTACTATTCTAAATCTGAGCCCCATTTTAAAATTTTATTTCCACCTCGCGAGATGGCTTACCTTTTTTGATGGGAAGTTTGAATTCAGAATTAAAATTCAAATTCAATCTCGAATTCCCCAAAGAAGATTAAACTTTTCAAAACCTCTTTTCAAAACTCCATAAACACACATTTGAGGGAACTAATGAGGTTAAACAATCTAGGTTGAACATCCTATTGCATGACTATGAACTCTTTCGCATGAAATCTAGCAAAACTATTTAAAAAATATACACTAGGTTTACACCTATCTTAACTTCTTTGTATGCTTTAGGAAGAGAACTTTCCAAATTCTAAGAAAGTAAACAAAATTCTTAGATATTTACATAGTAACTATGATGCTAAGGTTACCGCCATTTATGAATCAAAGGATCTAAATATTTATTCTATAGATAACTTGTTAGGCTCACTCATTGCCTATGAGCAACATGTGAGTCAAAGATTACAGGATGTAGAAGACAAAAAGAAGGATAAAGTGGTAGCACTAAAAGCAAATGAGTCAGAAAGTGGCAGCTCTACATCTGAAGGAGAGGATGACATATACTGATGACACTGCAATTTAAAAGCTTCCTAAGAAGAAAATAAAAGTATCATTAGCAGTGGAATAAAGGTAAATCAAATAAGAATTGAAATGTGTCTTCTGATACTATTTTTTTTGAATGTAGGAAGCTAGGGAACTTAAGGATGGATTGCCCCAACTTAAAAGCTTACCCAATTAAGGAGAAGGGTGAAGAAAGGACAAAGTTTAAAAAGGCAAGCAACAGACTCAGAAGGCATTTTGGGCATACTATGTTTCAGATTCATCAAAAACATAAGTAGAAGAGGAGGTAACCAATCTATACCTTATGGTAGATAATAATCTTGATTATTCTGATAAAGAGGATATATGTGAGCTTTCTTATAATGAGTTATTTTAAGTTTAAAAAAAAAATTCATAATGTATATAGGAAGCTTAAGAAAATGTATACTAGTATGAACTCTGATTTTCTAAATTTGCAAAAAGAACATAAGTGCCTTAGAATAGATCATTTTGCATTAGATAAGGATCATATATCTTTACTTGATGAATATGATGCATTAAATAAGAAGCATATTAATTTAATTAACACACATGAATCCTTGATGTTAAAGCATATTGAATAAGCACTTGCATATCAATTAGATAGTAGTGAGCAAGTATTAAAACCAGAAGTGGCTAGCTTTGAAAGTGCTAATGAGTTCTTGAGAGCAAAAGTTAATACACTTCAGAATAATAAACCATCACCTGTATTAGCACAGTGGCATAACTCATCATTACAGCATGCATCATATACCCCTAGAAGGAGGCACCATAACCCACATAGATTGATAAACCCTTTCCCAGGTGTTAGATGTCATTTTTATGGCATGCTAGGTCATATAGCCTATACTTTCACTGTCCACCGTTGGACATATTTAGTATGGAGGCCAAAATTATATGCATCACGGTATAGCATGCATATATCTCATTCATCAAAGCATCAGTTGGAACCTAAACTCACTTGGGTTCCCAAATCTAATATTTGAATGACTTTGTAGGAATGCTCTCACAAAAGGCCTAGTGAGAGCATGTGGTACTTGGACAGTGGATGCTCAAGACACATGACTGGAGATGTGAAGCAATTCATCACGCTGGAGGCCAGGGTAGAAGGCAAGGTAACACTTGGAGAGAATACCACTAGAAAATTGGTAGGTTCATATATGATTGGTAATTCAAAAAAATTTATTATTGAAAATATTTTACTAGTAGATGGATTGAAACATAATCTACTTAGTATTAATCAATTGTGTGACAAATATTTTCACATTAAAATTTTATCTACTAGTTATATGATTAGTTTGAATAAAAATACTATTTTAGAAGGAAAAAGAATTTATAATGTTTACATGCTTGATTTGAACTGTATTGAATTTAATAATTCTCTTTGCTTGAAAATAATTGCTAATGAATCCTAGCTATAGCATAGGAGATTATGCTATACAAGCATGAAAATTATTAGGAATATAACCCATAAGGACCTAGTCAGAGGCATACCTAAATAAGACTTTTCTAAGGACCATCTATGTGATGCCTATCAGCTAGGAAAATAAATCAAAACATCTTTCCACTCAATTAAGAACATTATTACCTGTAAACCCTTAGAAGTTCTTCACATGGATTTATTTGGACTGGTTAAAACTGTTAGCTTAGGCGAAAAAGTATATGGATATATAATTATTGATAATTACTCAAGGATTACTTGGATTAGATTTTTATCAGATAAAAGTGAATCATTCGAGAAGTTAAGGACATTCTCCACTTAGATCTAGAAGAAATTAGGTTGTGAAATTCTAACCATTCATAGTGATCATAGTGGAGAATTTAAAAATGATAAATTTGAATCATATTATAAGGAGCTAGACATAGAACATAATTTTTTAGCTCTTATAATCCCTTAGCAAAATGGGGTTACTAAAAGAAAGAATAAAATCCTGGTAGAAGCTGCTAGAGCCATGTTAGCTGAGTACTCTCTTTTTAAATATTTCTTGGCAGAAGTAGTGAATACTACTTACTATGTTCTCAATATGGTTAATATCAGATCCAAACTCAATAAGACACCCTATGAGTTACTCAAAGGTAGAATACCCAATCTCTCTCATCTTCATGTCTTTGGACATAAGGTGTTTATTCAAAATAATAGAAAAATCTTCATTAGAAAAATTTGACCCTAAATATGATGTAGGAGTTTTTCTTGGATATTCAACTGTAAGGAAAGCCTATAGAGTCTTCAATAAGAGGACATAAGTTGTGGAAGAGATCACCCATATAGTGTTTGATGAATCTGATAAATTGGTTGAGCCTAAGTCAAAAGAAGAAGAAGTGGTTGAGGTCACCCAATGAGTAGAATCTATTGGCCTAGGAGTTAGAGGAGAACTTCAGGAGCCAATGCCTAAAGATTGGAGATATTCTTCTTGTCATCCTAGGAAACTTATCCTAGGAGACCCATCTGAAGGTGTTAGAATTAAGCATGGACTTAGAAAGGAGGTTAGTCATTTAGCATCATTTCAATGGTAGAACCCTCAAATATAGTTCAATATTTATCTGATGAATATTGGATTCTAGTAATGTAAGAAGAGTTGAATCAGTTTGTTAGAAATGATGTTTGGGAGTTGGTGAGTAGACCCAAAAACCAGAGTGTTGTAGGAACCAAATGAGTTTTTAAGAATAAAATGAATGACTCTGGGATAGTAATTAGAAATAAGGCTAGATTAGTAACTAATGGGTACAATCAAATTAAAAGAATTGACTTTGATGAGACCTCTACCTCTGTAGTTAGAGTAGTAGCCATTAGAGTTCTATTAACCTTTACCTACTTTATGGTATTCAAGCTATATCAAATGGATGTTAAAAGCGCCTTCCTAAATGGAGTGATTAAAGAAGATGTATATGTTGAGTAACCCCCAGCTTTGAGAATTCTATATTTCCTAATCATATATTTAAACTAAAGAAGGCTTTATGTAGATTGAAGCAAGCACCTAAAGCTTGGTATGAAAGGCTGAGCACTTCCTTCTAGATAAAGAGTTTGTTAAGGGTGGTGTAGACACCACCCTATTTATAATAAAGGAAAGAGAAGACATACTCATAGTTCAAGTCTATATTGATGAGATAATGTTTAGATCTATAAATAAAAATCTATGTGATAAATTCTCAAAAATTATGAGGAGTTTGAAATGAGCATGATGGGAGAGCTTACCTATTTCTTTGGATTTAGTGTGCATCAAAGGGATGATGGAACTTTTCTTAGCCAATTAAAGTATACTAAAGATATCCATAAGAAATATGAGATGAAAAATACTAACACAATCAATACTCCCATGAGCTCTACTATTTAATTAAATAAGGATATAAATAAAAATTTAATTGATCAGAAGAAGTATAGAGGGATAATTGAATCACTCCTTTACTTGACTGTCAGTAGACCTGATTTCATGTTTAGAATTTATCTTTGTGCTAGATTTCAGGATGATCCCCAAAGAATCCCACATAAGAGCTGTTAAAAGAATTCTTAGATATATTCTAGGAACCCAAAACCTAGGAATCTGGTGTCATAGACATAATATTTTTTATAAAATCATAGGATATTCTGTTCATACTTTACAAGATATAGAGTTAATAGGAAAAGCACCTCTAGAATATGTCAATTCATAAGACATTCTTCAGTCTCCTCGTCCAATAGAAAATAAAATTTTATAGCCCTATCTACCACTAAAGTAGAATATATAGTTGTAAGGAGTTGTGTTGCACAAGTCCTATAGTTTAAACAATAAATCTTGGATCTCAAACTTCCTGTTGGCACTATTATAATTATGTGTGATAACACCAGTGTCATTTGTATCTTAAAGAATCCAATTAAACATTCCAGGACTAAACACATAGATATTAGGCACCATTTCATTAGAGACCATATGACGAAGGGGGATATTGAGCTACTTCATATAGCTACTGAAAATCAATTGACAGATATATTTATAAAACCCTTAACTTTTGAAACCTTTAGCATCTTAAGGATTATATTAGGTATTATAGATATTCATAATTGAATTAGGATGATTTAGAAATTAAAATTTAAAAAAAAAATGTGTTATTCTCTTGAATTTACTTTGTGACTTGTTGTGTTTTATTTCTGTATTTATGATGTTTTTTTTATTTGTTTTTCTTTTTATGAATTTTTTCATCATCACACACCTAATAAAATATTGCTCTCATCATGCTGTATGATTCCATATCGTACTGTACGATATTTATAAAAATATCAAAGCACATCTAACAGTTCAGATTGATCAATTATTGGTGATCTTACTATACGAAAACCTAAATCATACTGAACAATACATGTGGCAATAGACATTGGACTAATTGAATTTGCTGCTATGATATTTAATATCGTATCATATTATATGAACACCTATTCAATCAGGGCGATCTAACCAGTCAATGATAGTCCAAGCTGACACCTCAGGATGAATGTCTTCTCTCTAATTATCTAGTACAATATTGATCGTACTGTATAAAAAAACCACCTTTTTGACTGATCGGACTGGAAGAAATTAAATGCACTTGATTGTATTGTAAGATCTGGCTGATTTCTATTTAAAGGGAGGGAAATCAAATCTTTTCTTTACTCAATCCATTTCAAACTCTTCTTACCTCCTCCTTAAAGATTTTTTCTTTGAAATGACCGGAGGAAAGCGTTCAAGAGCTCTAATCGGAAGCACCTTCCAATGACCCGTGGATCCTCGGTTTGTCGAAACTAGGGGTGTAAACGAGTTGAGTCGAGTCGAGTATCTACTTTATCAAGCCTGGCTCATTTAACTCTTACTTAGCTCGAGCTCGAGCTCGAAATCAAGCTCGATTAGTTGGCTCGAGATCGACTCGTTTAGAACTTATCGAGCTTGAGCTTGACTCGAAAGCTCGAGCTCGTTTAAAAAGCTCGAGCTCGTGATCGAGCTCGTTTAAAAAGCTCGAACTTAACTCATTTAATTAGCTTGAGTCTTTAATTCTAAACCAAAATTTTATCTTTTTTTGGAATTTTTTTCTAACACTTAATTAAAATTTATTTTCAACAATAGCAAAATAACTTAACAAATCATAAAATGTCCAGAAATTTAACACTTAATTTCTTCAAAAAAAAAATTTAAGTTGTAGAAGAAATCTATAAATTATGAGCAATCATCTTTCTTTAAAAAAATTTATTTAAAAATTTGATCAATATCAACTTATCAAGTGCAATTTTTATACGGTTAAGTACTATAAAAACTTGAATAATATAAAAATAGAACTTTTATATCAATGCTAGACCAAATTGCATTTCATATCATCATTACAAAAAAAGCAATTGGAATCATACAACCCATTAAGAAGTTTCATAATAGAGCATAAATAAGAACTGAATAGAACATAGAACTATATATTCCATGTCTGTCTGATATTTGGATGTTCCATATTCTTCAAATTCTTCCATCTCTACTATTTTGCAAAGTTATGAAATAAGTGTTCCATCACTACCCAGGCACAAAGGAAAGTAGCCAACAAAGATATGAAGAATATGATTTCTTCTAATTGATGTAGCACAAAACAAATAGAGGAACAGTTTACTTACAGCTTGCTTAGCAATTACTCGAGCACAAGATGTCTTGCCAGTCCCTGAAATCCATAATCAGATAGCTTAGTATGCTAAATATTCTATGATTTACAATGGAAGATTTGCAAGCATCATTAGAAGCGTTATGAGTAAAATTCCATTTGCAATGCTAGTTGCAAGTTGGTTTTGATAATTCCAAGGAATATAAAAGGTACAGAACATATATGTAAATTGGCTAGCAATAACATAGATAATAAATCATGTTAGAACAAAAATTAATATGCATACAGCTAGCAACAGGATTAAAAAAATAGATGAATAAATCATTTTTCATTAGAATAAAACATTTTCTTCATGGGTTCATGATGCAATGAGTATATGCCTATTGCTCAAATAGCTCAAAATACAGGATATAAGTGTTGTACTAGTATAGTGTAGAAGGTAATGGAACACAAAGGAGAATATAATTCTGACCTCCGATTTTCTCATGTAATTGGTAAGACAATCTCCACCTCTTCATCTTCTTCTTCCTCCTACAATAGCAAAGATAATTGAATGTTAATATATAAGTTGTTGGGATATCAAACAAATGTGTTCTACCTCGTGGATAAGATTTATTACCTTGACCCTTCCCTTCAGGCCATAGTGGCAGTGAACCCAGTTGGAGCCACATAGAAGAGCTTGCACAGTGTCAACCCCTAATATTGATCGATATGTATCAACTACTCTTTCTCCAGCACTGAATGTGGACTCTGAAGCTACTGTACTAATAGGGATGGATAAAATATCAATTGCCATTCTAGAAAGTATATGATATTTGGCTTGATTGTTTTTCCACCATACTATCACATCAAACTTCTGCCCTTCACTACAAAGTTCTAATCCATCTTCCAGGTAGTTGTCTAAATTTGATTTTAAAGGTCTTGTGCTTGTTTTCGATGAAACATATGGGGTGAAATCATGCCAACCAACTATCAATTGCCATTCTATGAACATATATCTAAACTAAACTCAACAGATATGCTTTTAAAAAAAAATTCACCCATCCATACATCCATCAATTCATGTATGAACAAATTCAAGTGAAATCAGCAAGTTAACTTCTCAAACAAGTTAGAGGTTATTTGGTTTGATATTATCAAGATTTTTAGATAAAATGAGGGATCTTCTTGGTTCAATGTTATTTAGAAAATATTATTTTCCACAAAATAATGTGATATTTCAGATGTAAGCAGCTCAGCATATCCAATCAAAAGCTTGTGCTGTAATTTAAAAGTTATCATCACACGGGCTTCCAATCCTTTTAGACTCAAATTTAAAACTAAATTTCAATTTTCTAAAGTAAGATTATGTCTCTGTCTTGGATTTGATCAAATGTTTGAATCGATCTGTAAATTATTGTTGATATTTAGTATTTCTCCATTGCAAGATGGCACAGAAATAAGCAATCTGCTTTTATTTCTAATATTTTATGAGTTTTTTATTATTTAGTTGTAGAACGTGCAAAAAATTAAGGGTACTGGTTCTTTTTTTATTTATCTAAGTGACTAAGCTAGTCTCTGAAATCAACAACTCAACTTCTCAAACTAGTTAGAGGTTATTTTGTTTGATATTATCTAGATTTTTAGATAAAATGACGGATCTGCTTGGTTCAATGTTATTTAAAAAATATTATTTTCTACAAAAAAATGTGATATTTCAAATGTAGTATGTTTTGTTTGATGTATCACTTATAAAATGAAATACTATTTAGGATAACTAGGTGATCTGTTTAAAAAAAAATTCAGAAAAGTTTTGGGAAATCAACAAAGAACCATCACTTTGCTGATTTGTGAAATCAACATAGAAAGAAAGAGGAAGGAGAAGAACTAAAGAAAAAAGAAGAGGAACTAAAACCAGTAAAAGAAAGATGAAAACACCAAAGGAAGAAATTACCTGGCATCGGGCCATCGGCTCACCGTTGCAGTCGCGTGAGAGAGGGCCAGACAAGACCTAAGAGGGGTCTTTGTGCGGCGGCTGTGTGCGGCCCTCTGTCTCGTCTTGTATGGGAGGATGATGGAGGAATTCGGGCGCTGCTTGTCCAGTCGAGTGAGGGAGAAGAGAGACGGGAGACGGGAATAGGGGGGATTGCACAATGCGGCTAGGGCATGAGGACGCGAGAAATATTACGAAGGCAGGCTAGGGTTTTTTTAGCCGTATAATATGTATTATGTAATAAGCTTTTAATATTCTAAAAATAATAATATTATAAATATAATATATAATATATAATCGAGTAGTTTGATAAGCTTTCGAGTCGAGTTGGGTTGAGCTCGAACTCGAGCTCGTTTATCATTCGAGCTTAATTATAGGCTCGAGCTCAAGCTTGAGGCTCGATAAGCTCAGCTCGCGAGCTTGTTAACGAGTTGAGTTCGAGCAGGCTCACGAGCCGGCTCGGCTCACTTACACCCCTGGTCAAAATAGCTGACGAAACGGCTTACAATCAGTATAAAATTGTTGGGATCATGCCTTCCAAGATCGTAAACCAGGAAATTTTAAACTTCCAAGTACTCACTCTTTTCACTCACACTACTCTTTGTTTCATTCTCATAATGTCTTTCCCATTTAATTCTAAACTCCTTTTGAATTCTTTGCAAGTCTTTGTATTAATAGTTAGGGTACTACCCTCCAATCTTACGTCAATAGAAGGCCCGTGAAAATTACCTACCATAACTTTCTTGAATTTCTCCACCTTTCTACCACTAGCGAGAAAATTCACCTTGTAGCTTCAAACACCAATTATGATTGGACCCAAGCTAACACCATCCTTAGGTAATCAAATGTTACATACCAAATTCCTCATGTCAATACCTTAGAGCAATATGCTATAATCATCTATCCTTCACAACTCAATAATTCCAAAAGCTGGTGATCGAATTAACCTCACACATGTTTTATCCATGACCACCTACTTCATAAAAATTGAGATAATTTTCAATGCAACTGACTTAATTATTTGATATCTTGAGAATCTCACTCACATTCGAGATCCTAGACATAAAAGAAAGCCAAAGCTTACCTTATGTCAAGTAATTGCATTCATCCTTAAATATAAATACAACTTTCAATTCCCTGCACCACCAAATCATCTCTCAATTTTTTATTCCAATAGCTCCTTCCACATCCTTCACAGCACTCATCAATGTAATGTTCATTATATGGAACCTGAGCCAAAGGAGGCAGGGGAGGACAGGCACCAGCACTAGTTCCAGCACCATCACCTATCCACCAGCAATCTCAGTACGATATGCTGGTTTAGAGGTTTGACCAATGGGAGGTTTATTTTGATATATACGTAGAAGAGCAGCAACATCAACATGAATATAATATGGCTTACTTTGAAAACTATGTAGCACAACAACACTAACAACACGAATAAGACATGGCTTGGCTTGGAGAGTAGTTCACCTCCATTCACCAATTCGTCCAACCACCACCACCACCACCTCCATATGATCAGGATCTTTATACTTTTAGTTTGCTCTGTATTTTAGTACTTGTGTTTGTATTATTTTTTTGTCTGTGTTTTGTGATTTTTATTTTGTTTTGGTGTTTTTGTTTAATGATTTTCTCCTTTTTTATGATATCAAAAGGGGGAGTAATTTATTGTTGGTAGGTTATACTTTATGATTGGAATGATTAATTCACTATTTTTTCTATTCATTTTTTATTATTTGTGTGTTCTTTCTTTATGCATTATTTTCTTTTAAAATAAACAAATTAAAAAAAATAATAATATATTTTGAAAAAAATATACACTCTCCCTATTTTTGAAAGATTCACTTAGTGAGGGGGAGTTTAAGAAATAGCAATTTTTTTTTATTATTTACCAACAATGTTTGCCATCATAAAAAAGGGATAAATTGTTATAAATCTGGACCCTAGTCCTGTGATTTCGATGATAACAAATATTATTAGATTCCTTACTATGTTATATCATGTACATTGTTATTATTGTATATCTATTTTTTCTGTGCACTAGCATTTTAGGTCCACCGTACACTTGCAAGTTTGATCAGCTCAAGATTCGGTAGGCTAGGATTAAGTATGTCGTGAAATATCTGTATTTTTAATTCTTATGTATTTTTATTTTTCTTGAGTCAAATCATGTATGTGGTGGATGCTAAGCTTGGTAACCATGCACATACACACTCAAGGAAGTGAATTAGTGACAAAATTAGAAGTTGAATTTTCTAAACTAATCATACTGTACGATATATATCATACTGGATGATAATCTCATTATAAAATCAATAAAATGGCTAATTTTGATAATTAATGCAGTTTGAACTAATCGTATAGGATGATCAGTTGAAATATTATATGTGGTGCAAATTTTTTTGAATTTTATAGTCACAACCTACATTATTATAACATTATAGGCACTCTATTTTATAACAAATTTTATTTTTCATTAATATTTTTCACTTTATAAAATTGATAAACATCTTTAATTTATTTTTTAAAAAATAAACTCATACATTTTTGATGTAGTCATTAACAAAAGTAGCATAATATATGTATCCTCTTAAGTAAACAATGGATGATGATCCTTAATCATAAGTGTGCATTAAATGTAGTCTTTTGGAACCTTTCTGTCTTTAATGTTTAACAAATAATAAGCATTTATTTTCTAAAATACTATCTTCACAATAAGTGGATTCGTATATTTTGAACTTAGAATATATTGAGGATGTTGAATGTGACAATTATATTAAGGGATATGAGCCATCAAGTCTCACACCATGTAATCAATTGATTTGGACACTAATCAACCTTTACATTACTAAACATATCTTTAATATTGTATATTAGAGTTCTTTTTATAGTAGCACATGATAATAATATATTTTTCTACAATTATTTTATTTTTAGGGTTATTAATTCAAGGTCTATATGAATTCAAGAGAAGATATGTTGGATGTGTAATAGAATATTACTGGGATGAAAAGTGCTGACATGTGACTTTATTGAGGGAGTTGAATATTTTATTCATGTGGCATATCAACTACCTTCGGTTAAGTCAGATGGAATATTCATATGTATATGCTCAAAGCACAAAAATCAAGCTTATCTTAAATCTGATGAGGTTAAGCTTCATTTAAATCATAAGGGATTTAACACAGGATATTAGCTTTGGACCTCACATGGAGTACAAACCACATATAGATACTCATTGTGGTCCCTCCATAGCTTCAAGAATAGTAGAGGAAGATCAAATTAATATAATGTATGTAGAACTTATTTTTGATGCAGCGGGTCTGAATATAAAAGGACACATGGAAGAGTCACCTAACACAAAAACATAAATATTTTATGAATTATTATGTGCTTCTTAAAAAATAATTTGGGATGGTTGCACTACTCATTTAAGTTATCAGTTGTTATTAGGATACATAGTATACAAATTGAATACAATATTCCTCAAGCGTGCTTCAATGACTTCAACGGCCTGCTTTAAAAAACTAATCCTATGAATAATTTAATACCCACAGATTTATATTGGACAAAGAAGTTAGTATTAAAGTTGGATCTCATTGTTATAAAAATTGATTATTGTATGAACGGTTGTATATTATACTACAAGGATAATGTGACAAAAGGTAATTGTCGTACATGTAATGCACCTTGATACAAACCCAAATCTTGAAAATAATAAAAAAAGAAGGATGTTCCATAATCTTGATTATTTTATTTATTAATTATTCCCAAACTTCAATAGTTGTATGCATCAATGAGTTTCGCAAGTCATATGAGATGACATAAGGAGAAGTTAGCTCATAATGGTGTTCTTCCTCATCCATCAGATACTGAAGCATAGAAGCACTTCGATCGGACACATCCTTTATTCGTTGTTGAGTTATGTAATATAAGATTAGAATTATATGCTGATGGTTTCACTCCAAATTGTCCGACAACTTTAACCTACTCTTATTATCATGTTATGTTAACATCATACAACATTCCACCAGAGATGTTAATGACCACTCCTTACATCTTCTTGATGCTTATAGTACTAAGAATGCAATCAAAAAGTAAAAGTTAATGTTTAATTGTAATGTTTTTCATCTTTATGTTTAATTGTAATATTTATCTTTATATTCTTTTTTAATGTACAGTGTCAGAAGAATTTACTATTTTTTGTTTACATTACAAATAGCCTCAGGTAATGAGCCTCATTATAGATCTTTTACTTTGATGTTTGATTGTAGGAAGAAGTTGACCATTGGACCTACAGGGTTGAGACAGACTAAGTAGAGTATGGGGCAGACAGTTCCGCCGGTTGTATATGTATCATCGTCGGGGAGTCATATCATTCCCCATTGAGTAGGGCAAGGGCAGATAGTTCCACCGGCTGTAGGAGTACCACTACATAGGGCTCACTATCCTTCTCCTACTGATAGTAGCCAGTAATTTCCATCGTCATATCTCATCCAATCAACACCCTTTTACCTATATTACCCCCCACCACCATCACAAATAGTTCCATCAACCTACCCTTATCCTTCTTACCATCAACCTTATTATTATCCACCTCTCGTCAAGCCACGTCAAGTTGGACCATCTACAGAAGCAGAGGATAAGGTTGAGGAGCCAGCTACTACAGAGGAAAATGTCTGTATATAGAGCCTGAGGGTGATACATAAGTTCATATTATTAGTTAATTTTATAATTTGATATGTTAAATAAATAAGAAAGATTATCTGAAATACATTATTATGTAATCCCATGAGGCAACCCACTAACACAATTTGGGACACCATAAGGAGTAGATATGATGCTCCATACTTATCTTAAAAGAAAATTCCAAAGAAGATTAGAGATATATAGTTGAGGGAATTTTAGATAAATAATTATGATATATTTTTTAAAATTTTTAAATAATTTATACTAGTATCTTTGATTATGATAATGTTTAATAGAAATACTTCAAATGGTTTCATGTGCATAATGCGAGGATCAAAACTAATTTTGAAAAGAGATGCTCCACTCGACGTTAAGATATGTTCGCTGACATTAGAAAGTCTGGTGATCACCCATTATGGCTTGGAGAGGGTGTATGGGATGATCTAACCAGAGCTTGGGCCACCTTTAAGTTCACTAAGAAGAGAGAGCACAAAAAACAAAATAGAGCATCCGACTGTGTGGTTTTAGCAAACTCTCTCCACACGAGTGGTTCAGTGCCTCATACTGAGCATAAATGATGCTGGTAAATGATTGCACTTATTTCACATATATGTTTATTATTTTAACTATGTTCTCTTGCAAAAAGAGGTACTTGGTCGGGAGCCTACACTGTTAGAGCTACATATATGAACACACCAATGCCAAGTTAATCATCGGTTGGTTGATAAGAAGAAAAAGAATGCTCATATGAGTATCAAATTTTTAATAGTGATCATAAATAATATGCAAATTGAATTGAATTTTCATGGACTTGATCTCTTGCAGGATGATTGTTGACCTCATTTTTGTATGAGGCCATTAGGACCCAATCCAGACTCCAGATGAATCCAGGCCCTTAGATCTATTTAGATCCTAGGATCATTTTAAACCTCAAGCCCTAGGACTTCTAGACTCTAGAACTCTCCCAGATTTTAAATCTTAAAATCTACATAGCCTTAGATCTATTTAGACCTTAGATCTATCTAGATCCTAAATCAATCTAGGCCCTAAATTAATCTAAATTCAAATCAATCCTAACTCTAAATTTATTCAAATTCTAGATCAACCCTAACCTTAAGCCAATCCTGACCTTAATTCAAGCCAAATTTCAATCAAATCTAGACTTCAAACCTCCCTTGATTTTAAATCTATTATGATCCTAACTCTAGTTCAAACTTTGATCATGCCTTTGATCTAGCTCCAATCATATTCAATCACTTATTATCATCATAAATGATCATAAATGACTTGGATAACTTAAATTCCAGCATTCAAATTCAAAATCTAGATCAAATCTAGAAATTTAATTCAAAATCCAAAGTTCAAAGACCCTGTCCTGAAACCCTCTTCCAGGGAAGTTTTAAACACTTCAAAACCCAGTCAAATGACATCTGATTTAGAGTCTATCAGTTACATATTAATGGGATATATCTCTAGAGGCAACCTTCCAAATTTGAGCTTATTCTGAGATCTCTAATCTTTGAAATTGAATTGATTTCCAAAGGCTATAAAACCTTCAAATATTTACGGTCTATACCCCTGGACCATCACCTAGTAAATTTTGACCTTGGAGCTTTCTTCAAAGCCTCCAATCACTTCCAAACCCTTAATTATGACTCATTAAACATTAAACTGCATCTTGTTAAACTTACTTTGACCCTCAGTTTACCAAGGATCAAAATAACCAAAATACCCCTTGGGGGTATGAACAGTCACCTTGGATCAAATGAACTCCAAATCAAATACAACTACCTCCAGCAAGTTTCAAATATCAAACCAAATCTGTTGAACACATTTTCAGACCCTGGGTCAACCTGGTTAACCAAGTCAACTAGGGTTGACCTAAGTGACCCTTTAAGGGTCCAATAGACCCATTTGACTCAAATGACCCATTTAAACCCTAGAAACACCTCCAATAGACTCAAAGTATCATTTCAAACCTGTTAAGCCCAACCATTGACCCTGGGTCAACCTGATTGACCAAGTCAGCCAAGGTTGACCAGATCAACTCTTAAGCTCCTTAACACTTAATCAAACCCCAGATGAACTCAAAACTCCTTCAAACTCCTCTAGTCATTCCCCCTTAGTGATGTGGACCTGATAGGATCCCTTGACCCAGTCAACGATTGACTTGGTCAACTGGACCCATAACTGGTCAAAACTAGCCTTCATGACTCAATCCAACCCATCTAGTTAACCTTACCTATTTAAACTTCATCAAATGCTTTCAATCCATGATTTAAATGGTTCCAAAATCACTATAAATCAAACTTTAATTAGTTTGACTGAGTCAACCTTTTAATCTTGGTCAAACTCTTATACTTTGGCTAAATCCTTATGCATCTTTAATCAAGCCCTTAGAAGTCCATTCAAACAGCATCCCACAGCCTCTAAGTGCCACCTCAGCAATCCCCTTGACTATTTGACCAGTCAAATGGTCAAATAATTAGTTTAGAATGGTCAAAGTGGTCAAAGCCCTTTGTTTAAACTTCCCCATTCCATTTAAAATTACTCCAACTGCTTCAAATTTTTTCTGGAAGCTTCTTAGGTCTATTTTGAAACCTAAATTAAGTCTAAACATCCCCTAATTATCCCATGTGCACTAGAGTCCAAAAATCCCTTTACACATGGGATTTGCTCTTGTACCTTTGATTCCACTGCTCCTAACTACCCCAAGCCAGATGTCAAGCATCAGGGAATAGAGGTAAAGCCATCCCAACCATTCAATCCACCTGGGGACATTTGAATAGGGCAAAAGGCCCATTTGAAGCCTCATTATAACACTCACACTCTCTCACTACTCTAGCCCTCTCAAGTCTGATTATTGACACATCTGAGCTCCTCAGACATCTCTCACCCCTTTCAAACCAAAACACCACCGTTAGAAGCCCGCCGACGATCAAATTCTGATGAATCAAAGCCTAATCTGTTCAAGAATTATACAGCTCGATTCAAGCCATTTCGAATTGCGACTTCAACTAAGGATCTATATGAGGACAGTCTATAAGCTCAGATATTTCAAAAAATATGGAGTTTAACGGTGAGATTCTTCAAAAACTTTAGATCTAGGTTATTAAACTTAGGTTTATATAACTTTCTTCAAAGTGCTTTTTAAACTGTCAAATCACCTCCACAAATTCTGTTCATGTTTTTAATCTATAGTTAAAATTTCATCTAAATCCATTAAGTATTTGACGAGAACGAGCTCTTTTTCTAGTTTAGGGTTCGGTTTACACTGTTTTATAATTGTGTAGAATCGTGACCGTTGATCATGAGATCAAGGGTCATGATTTGGTCTTTCGGCGCTCCGATCCAATTGCGCCGTTAATCCCGCAGCCCGATCTTCCGTCCGGCTCGATCTAAGCCCTTGGTATCAAAAGACGGGAGATCTGATGGCGTAGACATTTTGCTAACGTGGTTAAGTGATACCACAGTCCGCGATATCAGTTAACCAATGATTGTCGACGATGCAATTATTGCGCCGCCACGCAATCATTGCTCCGTGGTTTGGGCTGGCGAATCCAGAGCTGCCACATGTCCTCCCGCTACCGTCGCCACCGCCAAATGTTGAAAATCATTTAAAATTGTTTTTTAAATCATTTTAAATTCAGAAAAATTCTAAAAAAAATAAAATATTAGAAAATTATTTAAAAAATAATAAAATTAATATCTTATATTAATATTTTAAAAAATTAAATATTTCAATTTAAGATTATTGTTAATTTAAATTCTTAAATATATTTTTGAAATTATTTAAATGTTAATTACTAATTATTTTAAATCAATATTTAATGATTAAATTTTAAATATTTTATTTAAATTTTAATAATTAATTATTAATTATTAAATATCAAATATTAATTATTAATTGTCTTAAATATTTTGTCTAAATAATAAGATAAACTTTAAACATTTTAAAATTAAAAGTTAATTTTAAATAATTAATATTAATTAAATAATTTAACTTATTTAAATAATTAAATATTTGATTAATTAAATATAAAATTATATTTTAAAAGTAAAAATTTATTACAAAATTTTGAATAATTAAAGAATTGATTTAAAATATTATTATTTTGAAATTTGATTAATTTTAAAACATTTTACTTAAATATTTTAAATAATATTCTGTTAATGATTAATTAAATATTATTTATTTTAATGATTAAATTAAAGATTAAAAAAATTATTATGATTTCAAGTAATTTAAAATTTCAGAAAATAATTAAGATTTAATTAAGTTTAATTTAAGAATTACATTAATTATTAATTAATTTTAAATTATTTTAAATACCTTTAATTACTAAAAAACTTTAAAATTTCATAAAAACTTCAAATTAAATCACAAAATTATAAATAATATCTCAAATTTTTTAGAAAATTAAGAAGTCTAATTTAAAATTATTTTCAAAATTAAAAATTCAATTTATTTTAATTAATTTTAATTATTTGAATATTTTAATATTTAATTAATATTTCATTAAATATTATATTAAGTATTTTTAAAATTAAAAAAAATTATTTTCAAATTACTTTGAAAATTAGAGCATCTCTCAAGTATTTAAAAGTTATTTTAACAATATTTTTAATTATTTTATCTTTAAAACTTATACATTATATATATATATATATTTTTTAAAATCTATTTTAAAATTATATTTATTTAAATCTCTAATTCTTGAGAGGTCTTTTGAAATTTTAAAAGTAGATTGAGCATTTGTGAATAGAATTATTGGGGATGATTAGTGGACAATCATTTCTTGATTGTCCACTAATCTTATCTTTAACTACATATCTTATATTGTAATTATTGCCTGCTTAGGGTGCACACACCACTTAGCTTAGGCTCTCCTAGATCTAGAAATTGATTGTGATTGTGTATGCATGTACATGTTAAGTCCAAGGGTTAGTGGAACCTTGATTCAAACCTACTCAAACCTGTAGACATCTTAAGGACAATAATTCAGAATTTGATTAGAGGATTTAGAATAATTTCAATAATTAGGATTCATTCCCAATTGATTTGAAACTTTGAAAATTTGAACTTAGTGACATGCTCAGTCTATAGAAAAATTTTCACTGATTTTTGAAAATATTAAGCCCCTTAATTAACTTAATCATGATTAAACCTCAATTAAATTCTTAAAATTTTCAGAAAATGTAATAAATCAAATTTAAATCCAAAAATTATAAATAATACATTTAACTAACTAGAATTAAACCCTTAATCAATGAAAAATAAAAGATCCTTGACTAGATATCAAATTTCTTCTTAATTTAATATTTAATATTTAATTAATTTAAAATGATTAAAAAATTCAAAAAATTTCTTAAACACTTGATAATCCCTCCTTAGATCATTCTTGATCTTTGGAGGTGATTTCAAGAAGTTTAGAGATCATTTGGACTCAAATCATTAAAACACCCTTAATTAAATAATTTTAAAAATTCAATAAATACATAAAACTTCAAAAATTCATATCTAATTCAAGAGAACTCCAAATTGAGCAAACTCAAAAGCATTCAACTCATATTAAGGTCTAATATTTATCAAAAATATTAAATTTTCAGAAATCAATCAAATTTAAAAGAGTTAACTTTTGGTCAAACCTAATTCAAATTCAAATCAAAACTTCAAACCTTCATAATAAAATATAAAAAAAATCAAAGTTCAGTGTACTTATAGTCTATCTAATTGTGTTAAGATCTAATATTTTAATAAAATACTAACTTTTTAGAATTCAAGCTTAATCAAAAAGTAAACTTTTGACCCCCTAATTAAGTGATTAAAATAATCTAAAAAGTTTCAGAATTTAATAATTGATTTCAAATTCTAGAAATTCAACTAACCTCTTAATACATAATAACCACTCATGAAATGAAGTTTTTAGGCTGGACTACTCTGGGCTGCAGGGCTACGTGTCCTAGGGACACTTTGTTCCTCGAGCCTAGTGGGACAACGCCATGAATGGATTCAAAGGAGTGTAAAACTTAATTTTAATTGATTAATGATTATTTCACTAAATTTAAAATCCTTAATTCAGATACATTAACTTAGTTTATAGGCTGGACTACTCCGGGCTGCGGGGCTACGTGTCCTAAGGAGGATTTATTCCTCGAGCCTGGTGGCACAATGCCACGAACTGGTTAATGATAAACTTAAACAAATTAAATTTTAAAAATTAGCAACCAATCAACCTTAATTAAAAATTAATCAACTTTCAAATTTTAGTCAAATCAATTCACTTAAATATGCCGGGTACTACTAGGTAACCCAGGCCTACGAAGCTATTAATTAGCCCTACTAAAGTTGAAATAAACTTCATAGCCACAGTGAGCAATAAATGTGATATTCAACAAACAATCAAAATCAATTGTAGAATGAATTTCAAATTAGTAAAACTTAAACTCAAATTCAAATCTCGCTTAAGCCTTTCAACCAATCAGAACATCAAATAACTTTAACTAATTATCTTACTTAGGACATATCCAAACCACACGACCTAACTCACACACTTTAGATGATTTGCTAGGACAACCAACTCTAGTCTTAGGCTAAAATGATGTTTACTTTTTTGTTACTTACGTGTGCAGATTTTTTGAGCTTTTACTGCATGTTATTTACTAGTAGTAGAATTGATTGATTGTTTATTTACTTACTGCACTCTATATTGTGATTGATTATACATTAGATCTACCCCTAAGTTATGGATGATTTATAATAATTCAATCTTATACAGGTGGCTATGCTCATACATGACAATTAAATTAAAGGGGGCAATTAAATAATCAAGCTTTAAAATTAACGTTATTTTTTATAGGTGCTCCAGAAATTATTTAAGTCCCCCTTTAAAGTTAAAAGAGCATGGCCAAGAGTAGCTGTGTTTTGAGCATTTAAATTTTAAATATATTAACTACTTGGGATATTTATTAACTATTGATTATTAAGATAACATTGTAGGTTCGAGTCTAGATTTTTAAATTTTGATTAATGTAATTTAATTTGAATTGAGTTGTAATGTTAAGTACTTTGAGATGGGATGATTGTGATCCAAACTGGATTCTAAGGAGAAGAGTGAAATCCCTTAGAGGAGAGTACATCTTCACTTGGAAATATAGTTTAGGTTACTTTTAAATATTCAAGGAGAAAAGATAACACCCCTTTTGAGAGGGAGTTTCTTTTCACTTGGATATCCGGACCCGACGATCCAAGGAGCCTCGTAGAAGGACAAATAAGTGAAGAATGAAGAGAAGACCCATTCTCAAAGTCACTTGAGTCTTAGGAGTATAATCTGAATTATAGTCAGTGGTACCCGGCCACTTTACTTTTCCTGCAGACCCTAGGTTATAATATTAAAAGGAACTTGCCTATAGACTTTCAGTTTAAGTTTTAAATTTAATTGATTTGATTATTTAATTAATTTAATTGATGTGTTGATTGCGAAATTAGGATTGCCTGCTTTTTGTAGTTTTTTGGCGATTATTGCATGTCGTGTTTTAATTTAGCCTGGAACCCGATCGGAGGCTACTTAAACAAAATTAAAATATTTAAGCTCACATAGTAACTCTAACATTTTAAGAAGTAAGGCCGGGACCACCGAGAGTTCTCATATGTATTTTTATTGCATCTTCTTTCCTCTTGTTAGGCATCTCCACATCTGTGGGTTCTGACAGACCACCTGGCCTATAATGGTGCAGTTCTGTCAAGGGGATCTATGCAATCTTTAGGATAAAATATATTTTTATATCTTTTTAAAATTGCGTCATTCTGATTTAAAGTATTTGAGTCAATTAGCATACATCGTATTAGCAATAAATTAAATTGAGTCTAAAACTTAATGCATTTTTATTTCAAGTTTCATATCACCCAACATATATCAAGGGGCTAATTAGGAATCTGCTCTAGATGTCGGCTTCGCTCTCCAAAAACTTATCTTAAATAACATCCTTGACTCTCTACATTAAAGATTGGACACATGGTTTTGAAACATTTAGGTGGTTTAGCTGGCTCCCCAATCCAGGCCGGGGTAAGTCCAGATCCTGCACTGCATTAACCCAATTTAGACTTAGGTTTTGAGGTAGATTTTTAATCTTAAATCCTCAACTTCTGAGATTTGAAAACCAACTTTCCAATAAAATTGATCATTCAAATTAAATATATATTTTAATCAAATTCAAGCCCAACACTTAGGATAGGATGGGGCACTTCAATTATTTCAAAATCCCAGGTGCCTCCTACCCTTCCTCCTTCAACTCCAAAAGTAAGTGTTCAACCTTAAACCATTCCCGATTGAAAATTTCAACCCTTACCTCCTTTGAGATCGAGCTTTGAATTCCAAAATAAAATTTGTATCGCTATTTTAATTGAGAGTATTAGTAGGAAAATTTCTTGTTTTCTGCGATGTAATTAACTACGAGGGCTTACACTCATCGAAGATTTAGAAACCCAGACCAAATTTCAAAATTAAGTTTTTTAAAACTCTCAATTAATTATCTTTGGAAAAATCAACTTTACGATCATTATCATCATTTTCAAATGGTTAACAATAAGCAATATCCTCTTTCTCCGAGAAGATATATCATTCTATTATTATTTTGATTATGAAATTAATGATCTATTATCTAGATTATTGCAGTCAAATATTTGATTAAACAACACTTTGATTCTCCGAGATCATATATTGTCTTCCTTAAGTTTAACTGTGATAATTAAGATAAATCTCAAGTTTTTGAAATCTGAACCTATTAGGGAACGATATATTCGCCTTTCGAGGTGATATATCATTCATAATAAGCTTTTGATTTCAAAATAAAAAATTCCAGAAATTTAACTTTCTCAAAGAAAATTAAATCTTTTTCAAACTATATATATATATATATATATATATATATATATATATATATATATATATATATATATATATATATATATATATATTTCAATCAAACAATGATTTTATATGAGTTCAAGAGAGTCAGTTTTTTATTGCGGAGGGATCATCTTAAGGATTGAAGTAGTACTCTGAGTATCACACAAATCCATCAAGGCATACGTATATGAGATAAATCCATCCACATCAACATCACTTAGTGACAGTGGAGTTGAGGATATTATCAGCCAGAGGGTGGCTGCTCCCACCAAGGAGATAGAGGAGATGAGACAAATGCATGCAAACATACTAATGCAATAGCCTGAGATGAAGACAGAGCTGCGATCACACCTAAGCCAAAATCAAAAGAAGAAGGGCCAACAGCCTGAGCCTAAATATGAGGGGAGTGAAGAGACTAAAGATGATTAGAATAGATTTTTACATATATTAAAAAATATTATCAGTTTTTTATTTAAGCTGTTAATGATATTTGG
This sequence comes from Dendrobium chrysotoxum, assembly GCA_019925795.1. Classification (NCBI taxonomy): domain Eukaryota; kingdom Viridiplantae; phylum Streptophyta; class Magnoliopsida; order Asparagales; family Orchidaceae; genus Dendrobium; species Dendrobium chrysotoxum. The sequence continues at coordinate 27,586,463 of CM034310.1, forward strand.
AGAACTTATTCTGAATGTATTAAGGATGATATTGTTAGGAGATTTATGTTGCTGAATTGAGCAGTTTCTGTTTGCAACGATTACATTTTAAAATTTGTCAGATTTATGTTTTGAATCATTTGGACAATGTTATTATTAGCATTGTTGTATTATGATCGAATGTTTCTTGTACTATATACGTATAAACTGTTATAGCATGAACTGTGTTAATTATCCTATTGAAATAGTAAAGGGATGCAATTTTTTTAGTATGCTACAAGTTTCTAGCAGATTTCTGGCAAAAATTTTGTTAGAAATCCTCGATACGACACTAACAGATAGAATGTTCAAAGGGAGGGGGGCGAAAATTCTGTCAAAAATTTTCTTGGAAATTTCTGGTGGCCGTAATTCTTTATGTTCCATTACTTTTAGCGATGCCTTCTTGCAAAAAAAAATTCATCAGAAAATTTACTGGTGAGAAAAAACCATCGGATTTAATTTGTCTACGCACGATTTACTGGTGATTTTTTTTTTGACAGATATCCACTAGAAAATAGAATTTTTACCAAAAATTCAATGATTTCAGCCGAAAAATTTTGTCGGATATGAACGTTTTTTCTGTAGTATTCATAATACATCTTTTCAAGTTTTGTATTGTACGAAGTCATTTGTTTAGTACAAATAGTTTAAATTTTGAATTTATCTATTTTTAAAACTTTCAAGATTTTAATAATTTAAGTTTGAATTGCTGATCATCCAGTATGATCTGCATCGTACTATAAAATTAGTTATGTAATTTTCAACTCTAATTTTGTGTTAATTAATCTCACTTGAGTTTTAAAATTTATAAAATTGACATTCATATTGTAAAGTATGAAGTAAATTTTATAGTATGATTAGGTTAGAAAATCAAATGCTTTAATTAACTATGTTTGACTTTATATTATCCCATGTGTGTGTGCGTGATTGTTCAATCCACGTCATGCCTAACATATAGAAATCCCTAAGAAAAATAAAAATATAATTTACTAGTTGACTCAGTCTATTTCTTAGTCTTTTTAGTGTTGGCAGATTTTCTTTGTGTTCAATTCCTTTAACTTCTGCAAGTCCTTTGTCTTGAATCTGTCACTTGTGTGCTTCTTGTAATGTTAAATTAAATGAAATTTCCTGCACATATAGCTTGATTAGTGATTAGTATAACCAATAATTTTTGTAATCATGAAGACCCTAATGTACACCAGACACATGGGGTTCAGCAACATGAAAGTCTAGAAGACTATAAAGGATGGCTAATACATTTGTTTTCCTGGGGAAAAGGATAGAATGATCTTAAGGTTGGGATAAAATGACAAAAATCTTAGAATAATAAATATTCTTAAGAAAAAAGATAGATAATGATTAGTGGTTCACAATCCTTTAATAATTTGATAGCTTACAATGTTTCAAATTTGAAGAAATGGGGTTTATCCATCACATTAATAAAGAGAAACATCTTCAAATCCAAATCATTCAAAGTTGAGAAGAATTTTTAAGGCAAATAACCACCTAAGTACATTAGATTGGCGAGTTGTTGAGAGTTGTGAACAATTGAATTCTCTTTTTAATATATTTTTGTTATGGAGAGCTTTGAATTTAAGCATATTTTCTATAATGAATAAATGTATTATTACTATCAGCATATTTCATTTAAGATGGGTTAAGCAATTATTGTGGACTTATTGTTGCTTTTAGGCTTATTAAATTAAATATTTAAATGAACTAGTCATGTTATAAATTATAAGAACTATCAAATAAAGCAATTAGTCCTTAATGTTGAAAACATAAATAAAGGTTAAATGACTTATTTGACTCATTAAATTGATGGCGAGAGATATTGTGAGTGAGAGTACTTCACAAGAATTATTTCATTTGAGAAAATGTTGGGCATCTAACGAGATAAGATTACAGATGAGACGACTAGTTTAAATAAGGTTTGTTTGAATTGATTTGAGGACTAAGTAAGTTGCTTATTCTAAACATGGAGGTAGTAGAATACTTTTTGGATTCCATGGATCTATTTAGTTATTTAAAAAAAATATATATGTAGCATTAAACTTGCCATTGGAAATAAAGAAATGATTTGCTCTGATATGATCACAACCTTTGGTCAAGCAAGCAGCATTTTATCTTTGATTTTCCACCTTTTACTTAGGTTTGCATATTAAAATATTTAAAAAAAAAGAGATATCCCTTATGGTTCTCGTTGTTTTCTACCAAAAACCTTAGTTCTTCATTCTCTACTCCTATCTTTTCAAGGTTGTTGATCTTGGCTTTTAGATTAACAAAATAACTCTCGAGAAGATTATCCCAAAAAACACCGCAATGGCTCTAGAGAAGGGGAGATTTATGAAGCATGCACTATATATGGACACTTTTCTCCTTATTTGATTATAACTTTTCTTAATCTAATATGCAAGGAATCAAGAAAAAGTTGAAATTATTGTGGTATTTTATTTGGTATTGGCTTGGTGGCTAATTCCTTAAGGTTTGCTTGGTTGCTTACCCTTCCTTTAGTGAGATTGTGTTTATCTATAGTTAAAATTTCTTGAGAAGCCTGTCGACATAATTGTTGGCATCAAATTTTAAAAACTATAAATGTCACTTGATGTTTGGGTCTATTCAATTCATATTTCTCGTCACTCTTTTGATTAAGTCAGGTAGTCAATTATCTTGATTATTTACCCTTAATTAAGTTCAACACCCCTGATTTGATTCTCTAACTCAAGTTAAAGGTGATCCCCTAAACTTTGGTCATTGATGTGATTGATTAGATCAAGGTTAATCATCACCAAGTTCTCCATTTTTAGATCAAGTCTATAGCTAGCTTATCGAAAATCCAAACGTAGCCTTTAGTCTGAGATAACTAAGAACAACCATAAATTGAGCATAAGAGCAAATTGAGCTTATTAACTAATAATAATTGCATCAAATCTATTAATTCTTCATTGTAAATATTTCAATTAGCATAAATTTGACAAACCCAACTCTAGGTCAACCTTAACTCTACTAGCTTAACACTAATTCGACCTAACATGCCAGTTGGAGGTCAAACCCTTTATTTTCTCTATCCAATTAATGATTCAATTTTCTTTGAATTCACCCTAAGGGGCTGTTTGGAAACAAGTGGGATTTAGTAAATCCTATAAATCCGGATTTAGTAAATCCAAAATGTGTTAAATCCTAAAAACTATTTGGTATGCCAAATGTTAAATCATGTTAAATCCTAAGAAACTGTTTGGTAATATTTTTCAGGATTTATGGTAGTTATGGATTTAAATTTTAAGAAATTAATTATGAAATCAGGATCATTGTATAAAACATGATTAAACAAACTTGAGTTCATACAAAATTATCGAAAATTCAATAAAGAGCAAATTATAAAGTAATATTGACCAAAATGACATATGGAGTATTAAATAAGACAATGCTTTAAATTTCCAGATATCTTCATATCTACTTCTTGGGAGCCAATTTTTTTTCATGACGATCGATTTTTTTGATTTGCAATCTGAAATAAAGAAATAAAGGAATTATTATAAAATGTAATGTAGTTAGAGAAGCTTAAGACAAACCAAAATTCTTACCCAAGCATTCCATAAATCAATGGAGATATTGTGCCTAATTGCTTCACTCTGAATTCTTTCTCCTATACTCGCTTGTAAGTTGGGATCCTCCTCAAGCATATCAACTTCCCCACTTTTAGCATCATGTTGCATTTCCGTCTGTGACATATTGAAGTATAGATTATGTCCGTGGTATCGGCCAATAAAGTTATGCAGAATGGCACAAGCAATGACTATATCTTCTTGAACACTCAATGGAAACTATCGCATGTGTGTCAAAACCTAAAATCGTTCCTTCAAAATCCCAAAAGTTTGCTCAACCACATTGCATAGCTGTACGTGTCGGTGATTGAATAACTCTTGTTCAGCAGCATATCACCTTGACGTACTTCCACTATAATCGACTAAGTGATATCGATATCCGTGAAATGAGGTAAATAATTTATTAGTATTTGCATAGCCAGAATCAACCAAATAATATTTGGTGTGGGGTACTTCAAACTGTTCGTGTTCTACTGCCCATCTAAGAACACGCATGTAAGCAGTAATCCCTCCCACCCAGAGGCTACATATACGAACTATCAATCAAAGGACACCGCAGTCATTATATTCTGTGAAGTAAATTCCTTACGATTATGATATCAATTTTGTAAATTAGTACTGACGACAACTAGAATATGTGTACCATCTATCGCTCCAACTGCATTTCTGAAGAATGGGTAAAATTGTTCATTTACACGTACGAATGGATGACAATCAACATCTACTGGAGGTAAACTTATAAATTCATCCGACAAAGACACAACAGCCTGTAGAACTTGATTGAAGTACTGGCTCACTGTTTCTAATGAATGCTGGAAAAACTCACATAAGAAAATGCCTAGTTGTTCTGCTGCCAGCATATTCTTTGTGTTAGCTAGATGACCACGGCTTACAAGCAAGTCTCCTAAGCTTATGAAAGCATCTGGTGGCAATCTAAAGCACTGGTAAGCTCACCCTAGATAACCAGATAGCACGTCCACCACATATTGATGACCGGTATATGTTTTATCAAACATAGGATGTCGGACTGAGCTTTCATTGTCTGTGTTCTCAACTTCTTCTATAATAGCCAGGACAATCTCTGCAGTGGCATTCATCACCTGCATATGCAGATCAATCATCTCGCATAGTCTATTTTGAATAGCATCGCGTAAGTGGTTCGACATCATATGGTTGAACTGTAATGGATGAGAATAAAGTTTAGTTCTCAATACTAGCATCAACCAAATAAAGCAGAAACATCATACAGAATATAATTAATAAAGTATATAAGGGCTCCAATTTTGATCTATGGTTTAGATATTATTAATTAAAAGGAATAATCAGCCAAAAATCATAAATGAACACTGGAACGTACAAATAAAACTTATATGTATTTATATCATTGCTTAAATAAATCCACATCCATCTAAAAAAATATCAGATCAACATCTAGATTATCATTTTCTCTAGTTTCGAAATAATGTAAATTGCTAAAAAGGCTAAACTATTGGTACACCAATCTAAACATAGTGCGGATATGAGTCACAGCCAAATTTTGGAAGCATAAAACCTTGGGTGGTTTTCAACTACATATTCAATCCACTTATGCAGAAGTTCGCCCTCCCATGTCATTAATATTGCTTTATTATCTTTATTCTCTTTCAATGCATCTTGAAGAGCCAAAAACACTTAGGTTGTTAAGTTCTCCACCGTACTTAATTTCTGTAAACATTCAATCATTGTGTACGGGTCATTCCTTTTAACCGTTTCTTTAAAAATGATAGCGTTTTTATTAGACTCAACCAATAAATTGTTAAGGTTTTCTAATGGCCCTTTTTTTCTTAGGTTTCCTTGTACTTTTTCCAGGAGCATTACTAGAACTCTTAGAACCTACTGTTTGACTAACAATAGGTTCTGAATTTGGAGTGAACTCATATGTTCCGTCAGGCAAGTTGCTTGTTGGAGTTTCTTCGAACTCGTACGTTACACCAATAGCAGTGAGAAACACATCTTCATACTGAGGTGTCTCATCATGTTCTAAATTTACTATTTCAGCTTTTGTCTTGTTGGATCTAGCACCAGTTCCCACTGCGATATTATCTGCGCAAAAATTTTCAAATATTTCTTATTGGTGGAATGGGTGATGACGAAATCGTGAAAGCTTTGGTGTAACCTGTAACACAAGTAAAAGAAATGAGTCATCATAATGTGAGGTTAATCAAAAGTATAATTACTTCATGAAATAGTTACCTGAACAATTTCTTCCCACAGCTCCTCAGTAGCAATTGGTATGTGTAATTCCTCATCCCAGCCCCAACCACTTCGATTTGTTAGTTGATATAGTATACGAAAATCAGCTTTCATATTTTTGAATCTAATCATGACAGAAGATTCTGTGTAATATATACCCAAACGCCTATTCAAGATGTTAACTAAAGTCGACCACTGCTCCTTCCTTAAGTTATTGTTACTTATATTACCATGTACGAATTATTCGAATAGAAGCTCGGCCAGTACAACGTTGTGCTCCTCAAGCCACCTAGGATTTCTAGACGTGCTTTTAGGATGGATGGAGATATCTTTATCTGCACGATGTTGGGAGCTAGAGGTACCATGAACCACACCTTTTTCTTTAAGGAACCTCTTCATTTCTATCAAACATTCAGCGAAAATGTAGTAAGATGATAATTTGATTGACCTCGCTTTTGTAATTTAATTATATAGAATATTTTCATGAGTAATACCCTTCTGTGCTTCACAAACTCTCCAATCAAGATCAGACCCATACTTTTTGAGATAAATGGCATTAGATGACTCGTTGTCGCTAACGGAATCAAAAATATCTTTGCCAAACCCGATGTAAAAAGATCGCTTCATTCTGATTTTATTTAGCCTAACCACCATACTACCAATCAATTATTTGTCGCGTTAACATAACAAATACCATATTACTAGGCAATAGTTCAAGTAGATATCAAGGTGATATTTAAAAATTGAAGTTAATAAAATGCCATGAATAATTTCGTAAAAAAATTAACTTACAAATATATGAACTATGATGAATCAAATTAACTAAAATAAATTTTGCCTAACAACTTCATATAAGATGCAAACTGAACGCTACAGTACCAATATTTATGCATAATTGCGTACATATCCTACAACATGAAGAGAAAGAAAAAAATGCAAGAAAATTGTCATTCTATCAACACATTACGGGAAAAAAAATACAAACATGAATAAGAAGCTAACGCAGGCTACAAAAATTTAGAGAAAGGAAAGACCTGTATCGCGTGTGTCTGAGGAAGCAGAGCAACACTCCAGGGATGAAGAAGGAGAATCCGAGAGGTTAAGGCGGTGAGGGTTGAGCTCTGGCTTCGTTGGTTTCGGCAAATAAGGGCAACGATGGAGCTTCACGACATGGGTGCTGCGGGTAAGTTTTTTGCCTCACTTTAAATCTCATTAAATCCACCAAACCGAGGGATTTAGTAAATCTGAGATTTAAGCTGTAAATCTGTAAATCCCGGATTTATTGAATCCTGGGATTTAACGGGCGATGTAAAACCGTTTGGCTGGATTTAGCTTAAATCCGACTTAAATCCCGCTATAAATCTGATACCAAACATCCCCTAAATTTTATCCATTTCAAACTCGGCATGAGAAAATGGCAACCGCTCTCTTCTCCTTCACTCCCTCCTCCACCGTCATCACCTTCCCGCCCCAAAACCCTAATCCCAATATTCTCCTCACTCGCTCCTCGCCTCTCGCCATTCCCGTCTCAGCTAATCTTGATGTCATCCCTCGTCGATGGTCGGCTATTCCATTTCTCAGCGCGAAGGCGCTCTGCACCGCCGTTCCAACCATACATGTCAAAGGAGAGCTCCTCGACATCTCGAAGATCGGCATATCGGAGCAGATCGTTACTGCTCTCTCTCACCGAGGCATCACTGAACTGTTCCCTATTCAGAGAGCTATCTTGGAGCCTACATTGGAAGGCCGTGATATGATTGGAAGTATTAGTAAACAATGATAAATAATATCTGTACCACTTTAGTAATGTTGTTTATGTGCTACAGTTTACCATACGTAATGAGGTGGCATCATCTCACTCGAGCTGATATTTAAGAGTCTTCTCTCTTCCTCTATATATAGCTAGGCTTCTACTTGTAATGGATAGCTGTTTCTATATACCTTTACCTTTTCTATCTTCTCCATCTATTACATTATTGTTCTCTGTTTGTCATGCTCTTCGATTTCTACATGGTATCAGAGATCGTTTCTTGAATCTTGCACTATGGTGAATTCTTCCACATCTCAAACCAGCGAACATATCAATTTGCCAACTCCTCAAGAACCATTCATTCCTTCAACCTTGAAGTTCGTTGTCTCCAATCTCAAGAATACCGTGCTCACTCAATTAACTGCCGATAACTATTCACTATGGAGATCTTAGATCATCAAGATTTTTCGCGACAATGGCATCGACACATTTCTTGATTCGAAAATCTCTTCACCTCCGCCTACGCTTCAACTACCTAACGGATCCTCTGCTCACAATCCACTCTATGATAAATGGATTCTTACCGATCAAAACTTCGCAGTGGCTATATGCTCCACAATCGCCTCCTCTGTTCTACCTTATGTCATCAATCTTGATTCTACCGCGGCAATTTGGGCCACCCTTGAGACTTGATTCCAATCCACTAATCAATCAAAGGCGATTCAACTTAAAAATGAATTGCACAATATCTCCCTCAAGAACTCCATAATGACACCATACATATGTGAAATCAAAATCTTGGTCGATCAAATAGCCGCAGCCGGATCCGTGGTTGATACAAAAGACATAATTCTGTATATTCTCAACGGTCTTCCCAGTTCTTATCAATCCTTCAAGACTGCGATTCGCACCATGCTAATGCCAACAAGCCTCGATCATCTTTACCCTCTTCTTCTTAGCGAAGAAATTAATCTCGCCTCTGATGCTGCTCATGCTACGCCTGCTAGCGATCCCAACATTGCTCTATACTCGAATAGAGGACATGGCCATCGTGGCAGAGTACATTCTTCCGTCAATTCCAATACATCTAGTCGTCCAACTACTGTCTCCACCACTATCTGTCAAATATGCTACAAGAAGGGACACTCCGCATCCACCTGCTGGCACCACCCGAATCTCCAATACACTCCTTCATCGCCATCCATGCCGAACAAAGCATTCATTGCCAGCTCTGATAATGCTCCTACAAACTGGTTCTTGTACTCCGGCGCATCCTTGCATCTAACCAATTCTCTCGATAATCTCTCTATATCTTCTCCTTACCACAGTTCCGACAATATAACCATTGGCGACGACAGATCTGTCGGCATTGCACATTCTGGATCGGGATTACTCCCTACTCCCTCTCGTAAGCTGAACTTAACACAAATTCTATACACACCCTCTCTCCGTTACAATATCTTATTTATATCTAAATTAACTCGTGATAATAATATCTCTATTATTTTTGATCCCGTTGGTTTTACCTTTAAGGATCTCAAGACGAATCAGGTTCTTCTTCAAGGGTCGTGCCATGACGGCTTATATTCTATCCAGACTCATCCTTATACTTCCACTCAGAATGCATTATCTGCCACCACAACTCGTTCGACTCTCTAGCATAATAGGCTGGGCCATCCTTATCACAGAACTCTTGATTTCATTTCACGTTGTAATCCGCATCTTAATATCAATGTCAATTTGCTTTCGTGTCTATCTTGTAATCAGTTGAAAGGTCACAAACTTACGTTTGATAATTCTGTAAATCGTCAAAAGTCTCTTCTTGCTCTTATACATTCGGATGTCTGGGGTCCAGCTCTAGTCATCTCGATTCAAGGGTATAAGTATTACGTTATATTTGTAGACGATTATTCAAGATTTACATGGTTATTTCCGATGCGCCATAAATCTGAGGTCACTAACATTTTCATTAATTCTAGAACTAAAATTGAAAATTACACCTCTCAGAACATCAAAATCTTGCGCACTGATGGTGGTGCTGAATATATCAATCACTCGCTAACCTAATTTCTTCAAACTCATGGAATATCTCATCAAATTTCGTGCCCATACACACCTGAATAAAATGGGGTGGCCGAGCGCAAGCACATACATATAATTGAAACCACTCGCACTCTCCTTCACACATCTTTGGTTCCTTATAAACACTGGCCTGATGCGGTTCTCACTGTAGTGTATCTAATTAATAGAATGCCGTCTCTCACTACTACCAACCTATCACCTTTTCAAATCATGCATAACACTAAAACCGATTACAGTCATCTTCGCACTTTTGGTTGTGAATGTTTTCCTCTTCTTCCACCTCACACTCGTCACAAACTACAACCTAAAGCCAACTCTTGTGTCTTCCTCGATTACTCTGACATATACAAAGGATATAAGTGTCTACACATTACTACCAATTAAATATTCATGTCCAGACATACTACCTTTGATGAATTTTCTTTTCCCTTCTCTAAAACCTCGCTATCTAAAACCACTACACCTACTGGGATCCCTCCGTCTCTCCTAACCTCCGCATCGGTCCAATCCTTGTCTCCCCCTCTTAATAAACCTCAATTTGCTTTCTCTGTGCCTCAATCATTCCCTCCTGCACCACAATCTTCTATAACTATTCATTCTGAGAATCATTCACCTCATTTTGAGCCCTCTCAGCCCACTTCCGAACATCTCCCTTCTCATCACCCTATGGTTACTTGGTTGCACACCGATTCGCTTAAACCTCGTGTCATCCTCGATCTTATGCATACGCAAGCTTCGCAAACATCACCATCTGATCCTACATCCTACACTGATGCGGTAAAATCACTTGAATGGCATCAATCCATGGCTACAGAATTCCTTGCTTTGCAAAAGCAAGGAACCTGGAGTCTAGTCAAACCGCCTCCGGAAATATCAATTATTGGTTGCAAATGGACTTATAGAACCAAACGGCATGCTAATGGATCAGTGGCAAAACATAAAGCAAGACTTGTTGCTCTTGGAAATCACCAGGAATACGGTCTTGATTACACCGAGACTTTCAGCCCTGTCGCTAAGTATCCAACCATCCACATTCTTCTTACTGTTACTCTGTACCAAGGCTGGACTGTTCTACAGCTAGACGTGGCCAACGCTTTTCTACATGGTAATCTGTTTGAAACAGTTTACATGACACAACCGAAAGGTTTCGAGGACTCTTCCCATCCTGACTATGTGTGTCTCCTGCACAAAGCTCTCTATGTTTGAAACAAGCCCCTCGACAATGGTATAATACTTTCACATCTTACTTAGTGTCCCTGGGATTCTCGCACAGTACCTCAGATCCTTCTCTTTTACTTTTTCGAAAATCGCATGTTCAAATTTTCTTATTGTTATATGTTGATGACATCCTCATAATTGGTAATGATCCTCATGTCATCACCAAAATTTTGGATCAACTGCATATCCGATTCTCTATGAAAATCTGGGAGAAGCCAGTGATTTTCTCGGTATTAAGATTGATCACCAAAATCAGAGCTATTTTCTCTCTCAAAAACACTTTGCCCACTCAATTCTACAACTCGCGAACCTCACAGGCTGCAACTCCCTTGCCAATCCCACTTGCACAAAGCTTCCATCTGTTTTTTCTTCCGAACCTCTTCTCTCTGATCCGGCTCTTTACAGGAAAATCACAGGATCTCTTCAATATCTAATGATCACTCGCCCCGACATCGCCTACAGCGTCAACTTGCTCTCTCAACATATGCACAACCCTCTTCCCCAACATACCTATCTCTCAAAAGACTTCTCCGCTACATCAAAGGTACGATTGACTATGGAATACCAATTACAAAAAATGATCTTTTGCTCAAATCCTTTTATGATGCCGATTAGGCAGGAGACCCAGTTTCTCGCAAATCTACATCAGGTTACTGCACCTTTCTCGGCGATACTATCATCTCTTGGACGGTCAAAAAGCAGCACACCGTTGCCCGATCCTCAACGGAATCGGAATACAGGGCATTGGCCGAACTTGCAGCAGATGTTATCTGGCTTCGAAGACTACTTACCAACTTTGGCATATCGCAGGATCATCCAACTGATATGTATTGTGACAATACATCTGCAATCGCTTTGGCATACAATCCTGTCTTCCACGCTCGAACGAAGCACATTGAGATCGATCAAAAATTCATCAGGGATCACATCAAAAATAACAACATTCGTCTCTATCCTATAAGTACGATCGATTAAGTAGCAGACATCTTATCAAATCCCTCTCCACGCCTCGGTTTTATACTCTTCAGCTCAAACTGACAGTCATCTAGGACCCATCAGTTTGCAGGGGTGTATTAGTAAACAAGGATAAATAATATCTGTACCACTTTAGTTATGTTGTTTATGTGCTACAGTTTACCATATGTAATGAGGTGGCATCATCTCACTCGAGCTGATGTTTAGGAGTCTTCTCTCTTCCTCTATATATAGCTAGGCTTCTACTTGTAATGGATAGCTGTTTCTATATACCTTTACCTTTTCTATCTTCTCCATCTATTACATTCTTGTTCTCTGTTTGTCATGCTTTTCGGTTTCTTCAGGAAGGGCTATAACCGGATCAGGAAAAACTCTTGCATTTGGTATTCCTATATTGGATAAAATTATCCGGGATCAGACTCAAAGCTGGAAAAAACGAGTTCCCTCTGCTCAATGGATTCATGATCTGTCAAGGAAGTATTTGAGAGACCCTGTAGTAGTAGATCTTGTTGGAGACTCTGATCAGAAGTTAGCTGAGGGTATCTCACTCTATTCTGTTTCCTCAACCTCTCCTAACAAGCAAAATCTCCTTCCCACTTTGATTTCAATGTATGCTCAGGGTGGTAAAAGTATTATTTTCACCAAAACAAAGAGAGGTGCAGAGTCACTCTCAAGGTCCATGGGAGTTGTAATTGGGAGCAAAGCATTGCATGGAGACATGCATGCAGCAGTCGCAAAGGGACAAAACTCTTGCTGCTTTCCGTGATGGACGGTTTCGTGCATTAGTTGCTACAGATGTTGCTGCACGTGGTCTTGATATCCCTAATGTTGATCTGGTTGTTCATTTTGAAATTCAAAACACTCCCGAGATTTTTCTTCTTAGATCCGGCAGAACTGGTCGTGCTGGTAATAAAGGGACCACAGTACTTTTGTTCACTGAAGGTCAACGTCGTACAGTCAGAAGCATTGAGCAGGATTTAGGATGCAAATTTGAGGAGCTGCGAGGTATTACTGGTGAAGGTGGAAAAAGGACCTCTGAAAAAGTATGATGATAATTCTATAGAGGAAAATCTTTGGCTGTCCGAAGATGGTTCGGATGATAATGCTCATTATGGAAATTATAGACGGTCCCAAAAGTCTTAACAATTATAGAAGCTCTGAAAGTAACTTCAGAAGTCAATCTTATGATTCTGATAATTCACGTTATGGAAATAATGGGAGATTTAGAAAGTTCAACTCTTACGGAAATTCTCAAGATAACTTAAGAAATCAATCTCATGAATCCGATAATTCACAGTATGAAAATCATGGGAGATTCAGAAAGTTAAACTCTAATGGAAATTCTCAAAATAATTTCAGAAATCAATCTCATGACTCTGATCATGCACAGTATGGAAATAATGGGAGATTTAGAAGGTATAACTCGTACGGAAATTCTCAAGATATATTCAGAAGCCAGGGAAGTCCTAGAAAAAACAAAATTTCAAAGGCCTACCAGTCTGTTCATGATCAGAATTCATCAAACAGAAGTTCCTTTTCATTTGATAGCTTAGATCACTGGAATGAAAGCAATACAGATGAGAAATTTGATTTCCCTGCAGAATCTACAAGATCAAAAAGGACATATGGTTCTCGTAAACACCATCAGAAGAAATCAGAAAGTGATAATGATAATTTCGATTCCTTGTTTGATTTGTTTTAAAGGCAAAGGAGAATTCTAATATTGTTCTTCCCAGCTGCTTCTTCAAAGATTACAACAGAAACCCCTGGTAACAACTTCACTCTTCTTCATTTATTCTCCTCAATATATTAATTCAGCTTTTAGTTATTCTGATTTCTTGTATTGAGATACTGCAAGATTAGCTCCGCCTTAGGAAGGTCTAGGGTCATGTTTGACTCAATTTAAGAGATTGTAGAGCCCCATTTTAGCTCATTTGAATTATCTTTTGTTATCTACGGGCTTTAAGATGTTGGTATTCATATCTTAGATAGGCACAAGCTTAGGACACATTTCCTTAGACATGCAACAAATAATAAATTTAATCTGTGGTAGCAGTCTATCTCCATAAAAGTTTGTATTTTTTTTAGAAATTTGAATCAATTAAGACAAACTCTCACACACATCACATATGCAAGTTTAGAACCCAAAACTTTTTGATTAGTAACCCAAATTCCCAACTAACAAATTAAAATCTGATGCATCTTAAAAGATTGTATTAAAGAAGAATATAGAATATCAATAGTGCTGCTTTTGCCACCCCTTGTAAAAGCCACAAATTTAAAGGTAATCATAAAATATCAAGTTGGTTAGCCTTTACCAGTATATCCCACCGCCCAAGGACCATAGTACGCTAAAAAATATGCTGTTGTCCCCACTGATCAAACCCCTTTATTACCTTTATAACCCCCTCTTCCTCTTTCTTATTTTCCATGCCAATCTCAACAGAAGTTTTGAGATAGAAAGGTATTACAAAAGTTCAGGGAGAGGATGGTGGAAGATAAGAAAGCCAAGGTAAAGAGAGGATGGCTGGTGGTGATCATCGGCCTGGATGGTGATGATAATAGTAACAGTGGTGGACGTCGAAGGTTCGCAATCCCAATAACGTACCTTCATCACCCACGCTTTCAGCAGCTCCTCGAGGCGGCGCATGAGGCCTACGGTTATGCGACTACTGGCCCTTTGAAACTACCGTGCACGGTCGATGACTTTCTTCGCCTACAATGGCTCGTTGAGCAAGAATTGCAAAGACGACGGTAGCGATCGCAGTCATATCTTCTACATATCATCGACTCATGATGATTATTAAACTCTTGTGGACAATTTATAGAAGAACTTTCTAATTTAGATTCCTATGAGAGAGTTTTTTGTCTACATCAACTTCTCATCAAGAATTATCATACGTGTTGATTAGTAAATTAATCGTATTTATATAATTTATCAAAGCTCAACCAATATGAAAAATACTTTTTCACATTTGCTAGAATGTATTACTTTTCTTAAAGCAAGCAAAAAAGAAAAAAATGTAATGTTCTGTTGTCCAAAATATATCTTCAAAGTAATGAATGAAAAGTTTATGATAATGGTGTATTAGGAATGGCCCTAATGGGTAATTATTCGCTGCATGGATTTGGCTTCGAGAAGAAGATAGCATAATATGCCATACACGTTTTCAATAGGTTTAGTGTGGATAAATCAATCAGTCAAAAAGTATTTCATGAACTAATGCAATGCACCCAAAGCAGAATCTCGTACATTTATAACCACAATTAGGTATGTCAATAAATAATCCGACGGGACACAATCCGAAAAATCCGGATTTAATTTGACCTATTTAATAAATGGGTTGGGTTCAGATTTGAAATTCCAACCCATTTAATTGACGGGTTGAGTTTGGTTAAAACGCGAACCCAATTTTGACTGGATAATATGATACGACCATGACACAACCCGAAAAATCTGGATTTAGTTTGACCTATTTACTAAACGGGTCGGGTTCATATGTGGAATTCCAACCCATTTAATTGACGATAGAGTTTGGTTGAAATGCAAACCCCATTTTAGTACAAGAATATCTTGAAATTAGCAAAAATCAGTAGCAAAAAGCTATCCCAAACAAAGCCTAAATCAATGACAGCCTAAGGCTTCATTTGGGAGGGCTTTCTTACTGCTTCTTAAAGCAGTTTTCTAGTATAAAAATTTTTAATTTTGTACTAGAAAACCGCTTTAAGAAGCAGGAAAAAAGTTGCCCCAAACGGAGCCTAAATCTTAGTTAGAAAAGAAGGGATGTGTGCTCTTCCTTAAGAAGTCAAGAGTAAATCATCAAGATAAGTCTTGGATGACCCAAACAACAATACAAGATAAGTTGAGTCAATAATTATATTTATTATTATTTTTGATAGTACTCTATTTAATATTATTAAGTAAAAGAATTTTTGAAACAACCATCACACACATGAGGGTAAGCAATAAAAATATTCTAATAATTTTAAATAAAAATATAAATTTATCTTTGGTATATCATCCTGTACGACCAAGATTTTACAATATGATATAAGTTAATCGAGAAAAAGATAAGATCAATGTGTATTAATTAAAAAAATTCACAAATCAATTATCATGACTTAATCGTACTATGCAATGCAAATCGTAAAATATAATCAAGCCTACTTTTAAATTAAATCACTATTGCAAGATTATTTTTTTAATGAGATTAATTCAAATTTTAAATTAATCATACCATATGATATATAATCATCTTACTAAATTAATCTAATTAAGCTGCACAAATTAAGATGTTATTAATTAATGTATATATGTCATAACTAATCATACATAATGACTGTACTAAATGATTAAAGAATGGTCATTATAAATTTTAGCTATTTGAACTAATCATACTATATTATACGATTGGCACAAATTTTATAAATCTACTTATTTTAAGATTTATTGTTTGGGCGCTTAACATAAATACCTTTCTAAATATCCTAAAATGTTGTTGTGACAAAAAACTTAGTAAGAGAGGTGTGCTTTGAGAGAGATTTACTTATGCTTTACATTCAAAAATCCTAAGTGTGAAAATATTTTGTCAGGCTTGTACACAAATTGATTGTTTCCACATTTCTTCTATCTTATTCCTTGGAGGTTTGATAGTGAGACTAGGAGCCTTCATTTAATTGAGTTTGTAAGTGGTCGGTGAGGTTTGATAGTATTTTCACTATAAGATGTGAAATAGCAAGTGTGCTATATCATCTTCTTGCTTGGAGTTGAGAAAGAGATTGTAGGGTTTTTCTAACACTCATCAAGGAAAGAGGCTTATCTGTCTGGTGGTGATTGAAAGAGAGAATAATGAATCCATGAGTTAGAGGGCACAAGGTGTCACAACCCAACATGATAAGACTCACAGACTGGATAGGTCCTATCGTGTTGGATTGCAACGGGTGAACCCCAATATCTAGTTTTGAAATTTTTTTTTTTAATTTTCTTCCAATTATAAACTTTAAAACAATAATAAACACAAAGATAGTATCTACATCTAGTGCATTAGAAATAAACTCATCTAGAAAATTTTCCTTTCAATTATCATCCAAAAGTATATATCATCATAATGCATGGCTATTGGCCGAACTACAAACATAATAATAAAACTAGCCAAAATTGTGCAAAAATCAAAAGAATAAATACCTATACAAACTTAGATCAAAATTCTAAAAATTACTAATCAACAGGCTCTTTCCCTTTCCTTTTCCCAGACAGGGGCGGAATCACTGTAGCGGCAGGGGGGGCAATTGCCCCCCCTAAAAAAATGTAAAATCTTTATAAGTATAAGGGCTATTAAGTAATTTGTCCCTCAATAGGTTAAAATTTGCCCTAATATCTGATATTTCTGCTTAAAGTCCGACATAAGACCTCTCGCCTTCGCCAGTTCGCCTCCGAAAAGCTCTGAACCTGATCTCCCTCTGGCTGGGCTCTGCCATCTCCAGCTCTCTGCTTCATTTCCATTCTTAACGCTCGAATCGGCTGGGCTCTGCCATCTCCGGTAAGTATTCTACTCTTCTTCGTGACTTGTTCGGCTCTTCCGCTTGCTTCCGGCTCTTTGCAATTTTTTTTTGTTTTCTCTGTATTTGGAGAAAGAATATGGTTATATGGCATGCTTTTTTTTGTTAATCTCCACTCCACCTTCCATTTTGAGCAATAGCTTATTTTTCAGTGTGCCCTTTTCTTTTAAATTTCTTAGATTTTGCATCTCACTGAAATGGCTTGTGATTCGGAGGTTACCTCAAAGGGTTTTTGTCATATTAGAATTTGTACATATATATGACTTTAAGCAAAGTCTTCTTTGCAGAATCTGCCCAAAATTATTATTATTTTCTCATGGATTCAGCTGTTCTCATTTCATTGATAAAAGTCTTTTAGGCCTAATTTAACCTTATTTTTTAAATATTTGCAATAAGGGCCCTTTAGCTTTTATTAATCTACTCTTAGATGTTGCTGAAATGACATTCTCACCCCTCTTAGGATAAATTCTTCCCCTTTTATCATTTTAAGGAATAAAATTATTAATAAACTATGTGAATGAAGCAATAATTAGATTATTTTTCATTAAAGTCTAAACATTAAACAATTAATTCATTGAATTATATATGTTCATATAACCTCCAATTTTCATTATTTATAAAACTAAATACTTTTGCATAATTTTTTTAAATATTAAAATTCTTAAATAAGTAAATTTTAGATGTTTCATATGTAATTTTCATATTTCACATTTATTTTTAAATTTTTTTACTTAAATATCATGATTCACACCAAAGTCACAACCAATATTTTGTATTTTGAGAAAGAAAACTTCAAAACTTATTAACAGGAATGAGGAATCATCTAATGAAGAATAAACTACACAATGTTCCATATGCAGATAAGTATTAAAATCATCAAAGTGTTACAATATTTGAGGAATATGGAATGATAAACATAGAAAAGAAAGCAATCAAATGCTTATTTTTCAGAGTTTTCTTTGTGCCAGATAGGATTATTAAATATCCATCCAGCATACATCACAGCTAGTGAACAAATTGTTGATAACTTCGTTAAGTATTGCATTTATTTTTGATATTCTCTCCATAGCATAGGCTAAACTGAGTACTGAGTTACTTCTTTGTGTGTCATGCTTAAACCCAAGTGATTCTTTTCGTGCTTATGATGAGAGGAAGTTGATATGTTTAGCAGAGTTATATCCAAGTGATTTTTCTATAATTGAGGTTGTTGCTCTTAAAAGTCAATTACCAACTTATATTATTGATATGCGGACCAGTGAAGAGTTCTCCTCTCTAAAAAATATTATTGATCTTGCAAAGCAGATTGTCAAGTTCAAGAAGAATGATGTGTATCATCTAGTTTACAGACTTATTACTTTAGCATTAACTTTACCAGTTGCTACTGCTACAGTTGAGAGAGCATTTTCAGCAATGAAAATTATCAAACATCGATTGCGTAGTAGGATGGGTGATGATTGGCTCAACGATTGTCTTGTGCCTTACATTGAAAAAGTTGTATTTGATTTAATTCTCAATGAAGATGTAATCCAATACTATCAAAAAATGTAAAATAGATTAATAAAATTGTAATGCTTTTTAGTTTTTCTATCATAATGGAATACAAGATTTTACTTTGAATTATGTCCTCATTTTATTTTATTTTTTTATATTAGTCTATTAATAAGAAATTTTGCCCCCCCCCCTAAGATGAAAGGTTGGTTCCGCCCCTGTTCCCAGACCCTAAAAATAAAAAGTAAAACATCTATGAGCTAACAAAGTTTAGCAAGCTACAAATATCATTCTAAATTTTCAAACACTTCCTTTATTAAGCATTTATAAGAAAATTTAAATGCAACATAATAAATCACTATGCTGAGTAGGAATAATAATTGCAAGAATAATAAAAGCAATTATTTGTAATTCAACTAACAATGCTGTGAAAATTAAATAAGCCAAAATTATCAACTTCATATCGTAGAGCCAAAAGTAACAGATTTTTTATTTTCACAGACTGAGTCCAAAGATTTTGGCCTCTTATAATTCCTAGCAGACATATTTTCAGAGTGCTTTAGATTCTGTGAATTAGATAGTATCTAAAAGATTATGGCCACTTATAACTCTCAATAGACAGAATTTATAAATTCTGGCCTCTTATAACTCCCAATATATAGATGTCACATCAAACTCTTCAATATCACTAAATTCAATCACACAAATACATATTTCATTGAATTGTTGCACTTAATATGATGCCCCAGAATCTAATTTGAAAGAATTATTCTTTTGATCTTTTAATAAACAACACCAAAGCTATCTAATATTATCTATCATTAATAAACAGCAAAACATATTCTATAATTTAAAACATCAATATACACATCTATTTTTAATCTCAAAAATTATATACACTACTCACGATCTATACAATCAAATCATAACTACTATGTCATGAGTGCAAAAATAACTAACATAAAAAGAACCTGAATCTGAAGATTTTTGCTAACACTCATGCTCCCCTATCTTGACCTGAAACCAATTAACCGCATATAATGAGCTTAAAAATCCCATCAGGTCACCAAAATATACAACTAAAATCAAAGCATGACAAAAGAGCAATATGCATGTCAACAGTCATATCATAGTAGTTATATTCATATGATCATTGAATTAGTACAGAAAAAGTAAAACTCACATATAATAATAATAAAATCTATAAATAGTAAAATACTATGATACAGAAGTCAATAAAGTGATAAATCTATAAAAAATCATAATATCCATATAGAAATTAGATAAAGCATCAAATTCAAATATCAATAAAGATTATCGAAATCATGTCAATATAGTAAAATTATATAAGAGTGTATACATACTATCCAGGTATTTTATATCACGTGCTCAGTATATCACATGCTCAGTATTAATACAGTGAATCAGTAATATCAAATAATATCAGTATCTATATCAGTAACAGTTCAGTGACAAGAGTAGTAAATTAATACAACAACAATAAATCCGTGCAATAATAATAAATTCGTACAATAATAAGAATAATACCTCAAGAATATACATTTTAGTAGTCATACTAAACAAGTAAGAAGTATTGGCTATCACGGTATTTTTTCGTATTATATCAGTATCAGTAAACAGAGTCGTCAGTCTTTGCCCGTCGGCACCGTATCATCTCTTTATAACTCTTAATCAGTATCATATGAATTAGTAGAGGATAACACCAAACCACAGTATTTAAAAGAAAGCATGTTGGCCCACCATTCTGTACAGGTTAATCAGTCTCCAACCAATGGGTCAACCAGTCTATACTTATCTTTTACACACACAGTAGTATCATAGTACTATAACAATAATTTTAATCATATATCCACATTCATTTTTAATGCATTATAATAAATAAAATATAATTGAGCTTAATTCAGAAAATATCAAAATGTCATAATGGTAGACAATAAAGAATCATATTATGCAAAAATGTACATTTTTAAAAAATTATCAAATTATCAGAGATTATGTAAAATGATGTTTTAAGATTTTTATTGTACTACACTATTATTTTTAGACTTCAAAATAAATTTTTGGGTAGATAAAAATCATTGTATTTTCAAAATCACCTCATGAAAAATCTTAAATAAATACTCAAAATATTCATAATCAGAATCTCTATAACATACAAAAAGTTACGCGGCAAAAGTTTTGTCAATACAAAGTTATTCACATTTTTTGATAACGAAAATATAAATTTGATCAGAAAAATATCAAAAATATAAAATCTTTGAAATCAGAAATAGGATAAATGTCCCTTACAATGAGACGAGTAAATTTTCCAACTGGCCTGATGGCCGAAAATAACACCGCGGCCTCTAAATCTTGATTTTTTCCTTTCTCTCCTCAAATTTCCTCTTAATTTTGCATTAGGCTTCTCTGTTATCCAAATTCCAAAACATAAAAAGGATTTTATAAAGTTCTATAATGCATTTAGATATTTATAATAATATAATAATATAATATGTATTTAATATTTAATTAAATTAATTCTTTAGTATAAAATTTAAATAAATTATTTTAAGACTTCAAAAATTATAGAAAATATTCATAAAATAAATAATTTTATTTAAAAAATATCGATGAAATCAATTTGTAAAACAGACATATGAAGGTCCCAAAATTCACACTTGTACCAACAAGTATAAATTCCTTAAGGATTTTCACCGATGCCCAAATATTACAAAAAAAATTGTGCAAGTAAAATACCAGAATCAAAATACTATGAAAAAGATGGATTACAATTTGGAGTTATAATGACTGCAAAAAAAATTGACAAAGTCAAAATACGGGATATTACAATCTATCCACCTTAAGAAAATGTCATCCCCGACATTTCCCTTAAGGATTTCGGTACAAAATTAATATAAACCAAATCCATCCAATCAAAACTCAAATCAAATCAAACTCAACTCAAAACTCATCAAAAATCATACAGTAATATAGTTCATTCTATCACATATCATTCAATTATGTAATCAATTACGCATACAAAATAATACACCTGAAACTATCCATTCTACCCAACTCTTAATCAAATCCTATAGCTCTGGTAACAATCAATTCTTCCAATAACTATACTTTGATTCTAATTATGATGCCCTAGAATCTAATTTGGAAGAATTCTTTTAATCTTTTAATAAATAACACCAGAGCTATTTAATATTATCTATCATTAATAAACAGCAAAATAGATTCTACAATTTAAAATATCAATGTG
This sequence comes from Dendrobium chrysotoxum, assembly GCA_019925795.1. Taxonomy (NCBI): domain Eukaryota; kingdom Viridiplantae; phylum Streptophyta; class Magnoliopsida; order Asparagales; family Orchidaceae; genus Dendrobium; species Dendrobium chrysotoxum. The sequence goes on from CM034310.1 coordinate 27,608,658, forward strand.
CATATCTATTTTTAATCCCAAAAATTATATACACTACTCAAGATCTGTATAATCAAATCATAATTACTCTGTCCTGAGTATAAAAATAGCTAACATAAATAGAACCTGAATCTGAAAAATTTCTGACCAATCTCACACTCCTGCTCCCCTACTCTGACCTAAAATTAATTAACCACATATAATGAGCTTAAAAAGCCCAGCAGGTTACCAAAACCTACAACTAAAATTAAAGTATGATAAAGGAGCAATATGCATGTCAACAGTCATATCATAACAGTTATATTCATGTGATCATTAAATTAGTACAGAAAAAGTAAAATCACATACAATAGCAGTATAATTTGTAAATAATAAAACATTATGATATAGAAGCCAGTAAAGTGGTAAACCAGAACGGGAGTCAAATCTATAAAAAAATCATTATATCCGTACAGAAATTAGATAAAGCATCAAATCTAAATATCAATAAAGACTATCAAAATCATGTCAATATAGTAAAATCATATAAGAGTGCACACATACTATCCAGGTATTCTATATCACGAGCTCAGTATATCACATACTCTATATTAGTACAGTGAATAAGTAATATCAAATAATATCAGTATCTATATCAGTAACAGTTCAGTAATAGGAGTAGTAAAATAATGCAGTAACAGTAAATCCGTGCAGTAATAATAAATCTGTATCATAATAAGAATAATACATCAAGAACATACATTTTAGTAGTCATACTAAATAAGTAAGAAGTACTGGCTATTACAGTATTTTTCCATATTATTTTAGTATCAGTAAATCATTGGCTCAGTAAATAGAGTTGTCACTCTTTGCCCGTTGGCATAATATCATCTCCTTATATCTCCCAATTAGTATCACGTGAATCAGTAGAGGACAATATTAAATCACAGTATTTAAAGGAAAGCCCGTCAGCCCACCATCATGTACAGGTTAATCAGTCTCTAACCAACGGGTCAACCAGTCTTTACTTATCTTTTACACACACAGTAGTATTACAGTACTATAATATTGACCTCATTTTTGTATGAGGTCAGTGGGACCAATCCAGACCTTAGAATCTTCTCAATCCTGAGGATCAATCTTAACCCTAGTATCAATCTTATCTTAGATCAACCCAGACTTTAAAATCAATCTAGATTCAAATCAATCTCAATCTTAAGCCAATCCAGATATATTCTATCTCCAGATCATCTCAGACCTCAGATCCTAGGATGTCTAAACTTTAGAATTCCCCTAGATTTCTAACCCTAGGATCTACCCTGACTCTAGAACAATTTAGGTCTTAGGATTCTCCTAGACCTTAGATCTATCTAGACCCTAGGATCTACTCTAGATCCTAGGATTCTACCAGACTCTAGATCATATGATCTTCTTAGGCTCTAGGACCTACTCTAGACCTTAGGATTAATTTAAGATCTTATATCAATCCAGATCTCAACATAATTTCAGCCTCTGATTAATCTAGATCTTAGTTCAATCTAGATTCAATCTCCAAACTTATCTAGGACTTTAGGACCTATCCTAGACCTTAGGATTTCTGGATCCTAAGATTCCTCTAGATCCCAGGATTTCTAGATCTTAGGGTTATTCTAGACCCCAGACCCTAGGACTTCTAGACTCTAGGATCTTCCTAGACTTCAGTCCCTAGGATCTACTCTAGACCTTAGGATTCCTTTAAGCTGATCTAGATCCTAGGATCTACTTTAAACCCTAAGATTCCTCTAGATCAATCTAGATTTCAATTCAATCCAGACTTAATTCAAATCTAGATATTCAAACTCAAAATTCAGATCAAATCAAGATTTCCAGAATCAAATCCAAGACCAAAGGCTTAGGTCCTGAAAGCCTTTTCTAGTGAATCTTTGAACACTTCAAAATCCTACCAAATGACCTCTGATTAAGGGTCTGTCAGTTCCACATTGATATAACATGTCTCTAGAGGCAACCCTCCAAATTTGAGCTCATTCTGAGGTTTCTAACCCTAGAAATTAGATTGAAATCCAAAGGTTGTAAAACCTTCAAATATTTACAGCATATGCCATTGGATCTGCCACCCAGTGGATTCTGACCTTGGAGCCTTCTCCAAACCCTCAAATCACTTCTAGACCCTTGATTATGACCTCTTGAATATTAAACTATATTTTTTTGGACTCACTTTGACCCCCAGTTGACCAGAGATCAAAATGACCAAAATACCCCTTAGGGGTGAATAGTCACTTTTGATCAAATGAGCTCTAAATCAAATGCAACCAATTTAAGCAAGTTTTAAATATCAAACCAAACCTGTTGGACCCAAACCCAGACCCTGGGTCAACCTGGTTGACCAAGTCAACTAGATTGACCAAATATGCCTTTAAGGGTCAAAATAGGTCATTTTGACCAAATGACCTCCTCAGACCTTGGGACCACCTCCATTGGTCTCCAAATATCATTTTAAATTTGTTGATCCCATTCCCAGACCCTGGACCCACCTGGTTGACCAAGTCAACCAGAGTTGACATAAAGGCCCATTAAGAGCCCAAATAGGTCATTTTGACCAAATGACCTCCCCAAATCTTGAGACTACCGCCAGTGGACTCAGAATATCATTCTGAACTAGTTAGACCCAATCCCTGACCCTGGGTCAACCTAGTTGACCAAGTCAACCTAGTTGACCCATTAGGCCCATTAAGGACTTAAATAGGTCATTTGACCCAGATGACCATTTCAAACCTTCAACTCACCTCTATCAGACTCAAAATATCAAATTAGACCCATTGAGTTCAAATTCAGGTCTTGGGTCAACCTGGTTGACCAAGTCAACCTAGGTTGACCTAAATCCCCTTTAAGGCTTTAATGGGTTATTCCAATCCATTTGACCTATCAAACCCCTTTCAAGCCCCTAATCAACTCCAAATCATGGCCTGATCATATTTTAAAGCCTTGGCCAATCAAACCCAAGTCAAGTTGACTTAGTCAACTTAACAAAACCTAGTCAAAATACCTTAAATCCTCATATTTTCATTTAAGCTTAAATCCTCTAGCCTCAAACCAATTTTAATCTATTCAAACCAGCTGACATTGACACTTGGTTGCCACCTCAGCAGTCAATATTGTCACTTGACCAGTCAACACATGGTCAAACCCTTTAAAGCCTCTCCCACTCATTCAAGCTCAAGACCCTTAAGCTTTAAATCCCCTTTAAGCCATCAATTCAACACCCAAAGCTTTATCCCATGCCACCTCAGTTGCCATGTGGCATGGGGACCAGTCAAATGGTCAAATCAAGGAATTAGGTTGGTCAAAGTTGGTCAAACTACCTCAAATTACCTTCCTCTCCATGCCAACTCAGCTCAAACTATTTAGACTTGCTCTAGAACCTTCTTAGGGTTATTATCAACCCTTAAATGAGGATCCAATGGCTCTTATCATTCCCATATGCTCACAAGATGATAAAACCCCCTTTACACATGGAAATATCCTTGTGTCCTTTTGATACTCCTGCTCCCACCTACCCCTGGACAAGTGGCCTAATCCTAGAGAGCCCCTAAGTTGATCCCAGCCATCCAAATGATGCCTGGGGACGTTTGAATAGGGGAATACTCTCATATGAGCCATCATTCAAACCATAGCTCTCTCTCTCTCATTATCCCAGCTCCTCCAAGTCCAGACCTCAACTCATTTGTGATCTCTAGACCTCTCTCAACCATCCTCGACCAGAATCCACCGGTTGAAGTCGCCGGCGATTGGTTTTTTGGCGAGAACAATCACATTCCATCCAAGCTTCTATAAGGCGCGATCCATAGCTTTTCAAGCCGCGATTTCTAAAGCAAAAAAGGATCGTGGACAATCTACAAGTGCAACCATACTATTCCCTCGTAAATCTAACAGTAAAAACTCTTTAAAACCTCATATTTAAGTCACATAGCTTAGTTTTAAATAGCTTTTTATAAAGCAGGTTTTAACCCAAATAACTTGTTCCACATCATTTCTATTTATCTAGGCTATCTAGGTTTAAAATTTTATCTAATTTGGTTGACCGGATCAAGCAAACGAGGTGAAAAACCCATTCTAGGGTTCATTCGCAACGCTTGCCCTTCATGCATTTTCTAGGCCGTTGATCACGTGATCAACGACTCAGATCTGTTCTTTCTGCGGTTCTGTCCGACAGCAGATCCGATCCCGCAGTTTAGCATATGGTCCGGCGCAATCTTGGCCATTCGTCCCTTACCGCGAGCATTCGACGGCCCGCATCAGCCGCTGACGTGGTTAAGTAATACCGTTGCCCGTGGCATTAATTAACCAATGATTGCTGGCGGCGCAATGACGTGCGCCGCCGCACAATCATTTGCCGGCGGTTTGCAGTGGCCAATTGGCCGCTGCTACGTGTCCTACGCCGCCGCCGCCGCCATTTTGATTTAAAATGATTTAAATTTTTTTAAAATCATTTTAAATTAAAAAATATCAGAAATTAATTTTAAACTAAAATATATTTATATATTATTATAAAATTATTTTAAATATTAATTATTAAAATTTTAAATTGATATTTAAATGAAAGTGTAATAGAATTTTTATTTATTAATTTTATTTTCTTATTAAAGTTTTAATTTTAAATACTTTATTTAAATCATAATATAAAACTTAAATATTTTTAAATTAAAAAATAATTTGAAATATTTTATATTATTTAATATTTTAAGTAAATAATTAAGTAATTAATTAACATTTGATTAATTAAATATTAAATCATCTTTAAAATTATTCATTCATTTTAAAAACATTTAATAATTAAAATGTAATCTAATTGAAGTATTTAATAATATTTAAATGATTAAATAATTAATTAATATTAATTAATTGAATTTTAAGTTTTCTTTAATCAAATATTTAATAATTGAATAATTATTTTAAATTATTATTATTTTGAAATTAAATTCATTTAAACTATATTTTACATTTTTATTAATCAAATATTTAAATATTAAATAATATTTAATTAATATTAAATAATTTAAATAATTTTAAAAATTTCAAAGAAAATATTTTAAATAATTCTAAAATTTCAAAAGATTTTTAAGATTTAATTAACTAAATTTAAATTTATTTTAATCATTAATTAATTTTAAATTAATTAAAAGACCCTTTTAAATAATTTAAATTTTAAAAATTTATAATAATTTCATTTTAAATAAGAAAAATTAGTATAATATCTCAAAATTTTTAGAAAATTGAGTATTTTAATTTGAAACTAATTTCAGAGATAAAAAACTTGATTTATTTTAATTTATATTAATTATTTAATTATTTTAATATTTAATTAAATATTATATTAAATATTTTAAAAATTAAAAGTTTATTTTCAAATAAAACTTTGAAACCAGAGGATCTCTCAAAAGTGTTTTAAATTATCTTTATAATATTTTAAGTTAATTTATTTTGAAAATTATATTTATATGTATAGGATTATACATCTATGTACATATGTTTTAAAATTTCTTTTCAAATTATATGTATTTAAATCTTTTGAACTTTGAGAGATCACATGATATTTTGAATATAGATTGAGCTTGATTGAATAGAATTTATGTGGAGCGATGATTAATCAATGAATAATTACTTGGTTAATTATTCATTGATTAGTCTTTCAATTAATCAAATTTTAACTTGATTTGTATGTTTAGGGTGCACACATCACCTAGTCTTAGGGCTCTCTTAGACTTTGAAATTGAATGTATTTGTGCATGTTTATGTTCATGTATATGTTAGTCAAGGGTTAGTGACTTTGATTTAAGACCTAATTAATCTAGTGACATCATTAAGGATAATAATAAAGGATATTGATTAGAAAACTTAGAAAAATTTCATTAATTAGGATACACATCCTATTGACTTGAAACTCAAATCATTCAAACTTAGTGACACTCTCAGCCTTAGAAAAATTCCTTATTGAATTTTGAAGTCATTAAGTCCCTTAATTAACTTAATCAACTTAAACCCTTAATTAAGCATTAAAAACTTCCAGAAAATGTAATAAATAAAATTTAAATCTAAAAATTATAAATAAGACCTTAAACTGACCAGAATTAAATCTTTAATCAATAAAAAATAAAATCCCCTTGACTGGACTTTAAAATCAAGTTTAATTTAAGTTTAATTAAAATTTAATATTTAATTAATTTAATTAATTAAAAATAATTAAAAATTCCAAAAATTTCTCAAATACTTGATAATCACTCCTTAGTTAATTCTTGATCTTTGGAGGTGATTTCAAAAAGTTTGGAGGTCATTTGGATTCAAATCATCAAAAGTCCTTTAATTAAGTTAATTAAATAATTCAAGTAATTCATCAAACTTCAAAAATTCATAACTAATTTAAATAAACTCCAAATTGAGCAAACTCAAAGGCATACAACTCATCTTAAGGTCTAATATGTATTAAAAATATTAAATTTCTAGAAATTAATCAAATTTAAAAAGTCAACTTTTGGTCAAATCTATTTCAAAATCAACCCAAAACTTCAAATCTTCATAATAAAATGTAAAAAAATCCAATTTCAGTGTACTTGCAATCTAACTGATCGTATTAAGGTTTAGTATTTTAATAAAATACTAATTTTCCAAAAAATACTTTAAATCAAAAAGTTAACTTTTGACCCCTTAATTAAATCATTAAAATAATTCAGAAAATTCCAAAACTTAATAAATCATCAAAAATTCCAGAAAATATCAATTTAACATCAAAACTAGCAATCAATCAATTTGAATAAAATTTATCAACTCTCAAACCCTTAATCAAACTCAAATCATTTAATCATATCAGGTACCACTAGGTAACTTAGGCCTACGAGGTTATTAAATTAGCCCCAAGGAAGGTGAAATAAACTTCATGGCCTCAGTGTGCAATAAAAGAGGTATCCAATAAATAATTAAAATTAATTTTAAAATCAATTTTAAACCATTAAGATTTAAATTTCAATTAAAATCTCCTTAAAGTCTTTTCAACCAACCAGAATCTTTAACAACTTCAATCAAATGATCCTACTCAGGACATATTAAATCCACATAGCCTATCTCACACACTTTAGATAATTTGCTAGGACAACCAACTCTAGTTTCAGGCTTGGCTGGTATTTACTTTTCTGCTACTTGCATGTGTCGGGTTTTTTGTGGTTTTTATTACATGCTGGTTGTTAGATTTAAGTAATTGAAATTGATGTGTTTGTTTATTTATTTACTGTATTCTGTGATGTAATTGATTGTACATTAGATCTACCCTATGTTAGAAACGATTTGTACTGATTCAATCTTATGCAGGTGGCCATGCTCGCACAGGGCATTTAAAATTAAAGGGGGTAAATAATTAAGCTTTAAAAATTGACATATTTTATGCAGGTGCTAAGCATGCTAAGACCCCCCTTTAAAATTAAAAGAGCATGGCCAAGTATGGCTGGTTTGAGCATTTAAATTTCAAATATATTAACTGCTTGAGATGTTTATATAATTGTTGATTATTAGGATAACCCTGCAGATTGTTGAGTCTAGATTTTTATTTTAAATTCAAATGTAATTTGATTTGAATTGAGTTGTAATTTATTTAAAGTGATTTGAGAATGGGATGTTTAAGCATCTAATTTGGAATCCAAAGAGGAAGGGACATCCCTTAGGGGAGAGTTTCTTTCCATTTGGAGATCTAAATTTGGATGATTTCAAGTATCCAAAGAGAAAAGATAACACCCCTATTTAGGGGGAGTTTCTTTTCATTTGGATATCCAGACCCGACGATCCAAAGAAGTTTCAAGAAGACAAAGAAGTAGAGAACGAGAAGAATCCCAATTCTCAAAGTCACTTGAGTCTTAGGAGTAGAATCTGGGTTATTGTTAGTGGTGCCCAGCCACTTTACTTTTCTTATAGACCCTAGGTTGTATAATTAAAGGCACTTGCCTATGGACTTTCAATTTGAGTATTATATTTAATTAATTTGATTAATTATTGATGTTGATTGCGATTAGAAATTTGCCTGCATTTCCTTTTTTTTTTTTTGCGATCTTGCATGTCGATTTTGATTTAGCCTGGAATCCGATCGGAGACTCGTGAGGGTACGGTCAAACTATTTCTACTTTAATTAAAATTAAAAATTTTAGGCTCAGATAAAAACTCTAACGCCTTTAAGAAGTAAGCCCGGACTCGCCGGGGATTTTTCATGCATTCATATTAACTTTTCTCTTCCGTGTTAGACACCTCCCCGCCTGCGGGTTTTGACAGACCACCTGACCTATTAGGGTGCAGTTCTGTCCAAGGGGATATTGTGCAATCTCTAGGATAAAACCTATTTTTTAAGCATGATTTAAAACTGCTTCATTTTGATTTTAAGTATTTAATCGAGTCAACTAACATGCATCACATTAGTAATAAATTAAAATTAAGTCTAATTCTTAATTGCATTTCTAGCATAAGTATTTCACCCAATATATGTCAAGGGGCCAATTAAGGATCTGCTCCTACTCTAAATGTTGGCCTCGCTCTCCTTAAACTAATTTTAAATAACGTCCCTAACCACTCTTTCATAAAGACTGGACACATGGTTTTGAAGCGTTTAGATGGTTTAGTTGGCTCCCTAATCCAGGCCGGGGTAAGTCCAGACTTTGCATTACATTAGCTAGATTCCGGGTCACTAATTTTCAGTACCCAATTTAGACTTAGGATCTGAGGCAGATTTTTAATCCTAAGACCTCAACCTCCGGGAATCTAATTCCCACTTTCTAATAAAATTGATCATTCAAAACTTAAATCTTCTTCCATCAAATTCAAGCCCAATACTTAGGATAGGTTGGAGTGTTTCTGAAGTGATTCGGAATCTCAAAACACCTCATACCCTTCCTTCTTTGACTCCAAAAAGAACCGTTCAATCCTAAACCAATCCCTATTGAAATTCCAGTCCCTACCTCCTTTGATATCAATCTTTGAAAATTTAAATGAAATTCGTATCACTATTTTAATTGAGAATATTCGTAGGGAATTTTTTAGTTTCCCATAATGTAATTAACTACGAGGGCTTGCGCTCGTAGGAGATTTAGAAACCCAGATCAATCAAACAAAAATGGCGATCGTTATCGTCATATTCGAGTAATTAACAATAAATGATATTTTCTTCCTTTGTGATGATATATTATTTATTAATATAATTTTGAATATGAAATTAACGATAATTTATCCAGATTATCATAGCCAGATATTTGATTGAACTTTATTTTGATCCTTTGGGATCATATGTGGTTAACTCCTGAATCTTGCTACGATATTCAGGATCAGATTTATAATTCTAAATTTGAACCCATTATGAGATTTTATCTCTACCTTTTGAGATAGTATATTATCACTAATGGATGTTCAATTTTAGAATTAAAATTTAAATATCAATTTAAATTATTCCCAAAGATAATTAACATTTTCAAAACTTATATTTTTCAATCAAACATATAACAGTAATTTTAATCATATATCCATATTTATTTTCAATGCATTGCAATAAATAAAATATAATTGAGCTTAATTCAGAAAATACCAAAATGTCATAACAGTAGACAACAAAGAATCTTATTATGCAAAAATGTACATCTTCAAAAATTTATCAAATTACCAGGGATTATGTAAAATGATGTTTTAAGACTTTTATTGTACTACACTACTATTTTTAGACGTCAAAATAAATTTTTTGGTAGATAAAAATTACTTTATTTTTAAAATCACATGGTAAAAAATTTCAAATAAATATTCAAAATGTTCATAATCTGAATCTCTATAACATACAAAAAATTACACGGTAAAAGTTCTGCCAATACAAAGTTATTCACATTTTTTCGGCAAGGGAAACACAAATTTGATTAGAAAAAAATTAAAAATATAAATCTTTGAATTCAGAAATAGGATAAAAGTTCTTTATAATGAGACGAGTAAATTTCTCAACTGGGCCGATAGACGAAAATCGCACCGTGACCTTCAAATCTTGATTTTTTTCTTTCTCTCTCCTAAAAATTTCTCTTAATTTCACATTAGGCTTCTCTGTTATCCGAATTCCAAAACTTAAAAAGGATTTTATAAAGTTCTGTAATGCATTTAGATATTTATAATAATATAATATTTATTTAATATTTAATTAAATCAATTCTTTAGTATAAAATTTAAATAAATTATTTTAAGACTTTAAAAATTACAAAAAATATTTATAAAATAAATCATTTTATTTAAAAAATATCGATGAAATCGATTTACAAAACAGACACGTGAAGGTTCCAAAACTCTCACTTGTATCAACAGGTATAAATTCCTCAGGGATTTTCACCGGTGCCCAAAAATTACGAAAAAATTCGTACAAGTAAAATACTAAAATCAAAATACTATGGATAAGTCAGATTGTGATTTGGAGTTATAATAACTCTAGAAAAAAAATTGGCAAAGTCAAAAAATGGGCTATTACAGTTAAAGTATACATGCACTCATTACAAAAGTTTATTATAAATAACTTTATAATTTTTGTAATCTTAATAATCTATTTTTTTTATAAAAAATAATCAATTTGAGTTTTACTATATCCATTTTTATAAGTAATGAGATACTCATCTTTTTTCTTAAATAAAGTATTTGCAATTACAAATTCATAGTTAAAAAAGATTTAATATGGTCTTACCACCTTCATCAGTCACTCCAAAGCCATAGCGACAATGAATGCTTTTAAAATCATCTATCTCTCTACCAACATGTCTATTTCAATCTCCTCCAATAAAAACTCCTTCTTCGAGAGGTATCTTTTGTATTAATTTTTCTAGGTCATTTCAAAATTTTAATTTTGAACACATATCCAAACCTATTTGAAGAGCATAAGAACTTATAATTTAATAATTTAAGAACTGATTCCCGAAATTCTCAAATGTTTGCTGGTTCATTTTACAATTTCTATTTTGATGTTTTTAGTTTTCTATTTAGGACCAAAACAATTGCAAGTTATTTTCATTAGCAGACACATAGTGATTGTTGTTTCTGTTTGCTAGTTCAGTTAGTTTTACAATTTTTGTTTGCTGGTTGGCTTTATCTTATGTAGTTTCACATGTGTTGGTTTGCTAAGTTCCCCTCTTAGAAGAACTTATATATGACTTCTATATGTTTTAGGTAGTTTGACTTTGCACAAAGATTATGAAGAGATATTTTAAGTAGTCATCAAAATCTTGTATAGCAACATTTATAAAGAATTTTAAAAAAATTAGGTTATAAGACATGAGAGATAACAAGTGGAATGACTTTATTAATAAAGTGACTTCATTTTGTGATGAACACAAAATAACCACTCTGAATCTAAATGATAAATGGGTTGCTCGTGGATGCCAATGACGTGGACTTCAAGAAATGACAAATTTGCATCTTTTTTGAGTTGATATATTCTACGCAGTAATTGATATATAGCTTCAAGAGTTGAATAATGGTTTCATAAATGTAAATATTGAATTATTTATATGTATTTCTTATTTGAATCCATCTAATTTGTTCTATGCATTCAACAAAAAGAAGTTAATTAGAATGACAAACTTATATCCAATCGATTTCACTCTTTTATATTTGATGATTCTTGATAATCAGTTTGAAACTTATATTATGAATATGCAGTCTTATATTCAATTTTCATTGTTAAAAAATATATGAAGTCATACTGAAAAATGATTCAGAGCAGGAAGGAAAACCTATATCCCCTTGCTTTTAGGTTATTAAAACTGACATTAGTATTACCTGTTATAACAACAGGAGTTGAAAGAGTATTTTCTGTGATGATTATCATAAAAAATCGAATGCACAATCGAATTGGAGATAATTTGATGAATGATACTTTAATCACTTATATTGTAAAAGAAATTTTAGATTGTATTGACAATGATGTTATTATTCAACTTTTTCAAAATATGAAGAAGAGACATTACAAATTATAAGTGTTTTTCATCTTATATTTAATAGTTTATTTTTTAAATAAAATTTTTAAAAACTATCAATGCGGTCCCAAGCTCGAATGAAAAAAGTTGAGGGGATTTAAAAAAATAAATAAATAAATAAGGCCCCCTCTATGAAAAGTTTCTAGCTCCATCACTATTTTTAGCTATAGAAGAAACTTGGATCAAGAAAATTAAACTGAAATTTAATTACAATGATTTTGACATCTATTAAATTTATTTTAAAAATTATTATAGTATAAATATTAATTAATTAATTATATATTATATTAATGTTCAAATAAACTAATAAATATAGAATTTATTATGACTATATTTTTGAGGGTGTCAACCCTAATAATCTATATTAATTATTGTTTGACGTAGTTCAATTTGATCTGTTAGTTAAGAGCTTTGGCTATCAATCAAGATATATTGGATTCAAATTTTGTGTATATGATGTGTGTATAAATTTGATTTATATTTTATTTGAAATAGCTTTTTTATTACTTTATAAAGCAGCTTTTTATTATAAAAAATTTTTAAATTAAAAAATTATCTACTAAAAAACTGTTTCAAAAAACAGTAAAAAAGTTATCCCAAATAAAATATTAAATTGTGTTTGGAATAATTTTTTTATTATTTCTTAAAATAATTTTTTATACTAAAAATATTACTTTAAAAATCAATAAAAAAATCATACCAAATGAAACCTCTATCGGCCTAAATGCCCAAAAAAAAATAATAATAATAAAACTATTATTCAACTATATTGTGCACATAGACGACGGAAGAAGAGTTCCCCTCCCTCCCAAATATCAGCTAACCCAGTCCGCTGGACGCCATATGGACAGCCATCCTGTGCCGGCCAGGGGAATCATCTCTTCCACGCCCGATGTCAACAGGTGGACGAGTTCCTTCCTACTTAGCCAGCGCTCCTCCTTCAACCCGTCGATTTTGACATCTTCGTCGTCTTTGTCCTCTTCGTCGTCTTTTCTCCTCCTTCATCGTCTAGTCTGGACCATCTCCTTCTCCTTCCATCTTCTCTCTCATTCCTTTTAAGGAGGATCTGTTTTTAACCAATCGATGGAAACGAGAGAAGCAAGTAAAATGCAAAAGCCGAGGGGAATCACTGGAGCAGAGAGAAGGGTTTCATCGAAATGGATCTTTTTATTTTGCCTTGCGAGCTTCGGGCTCGGAATGCTGTTCTCGGACAGGTTGACTACCTATCTCTTCGCCTAAATGGATAAATAGAAAATTAAAGAATTTATATTTTTGGTTGAGCAAAATGTGTTTCTCGTGAAACAATAGATATTTTATTTAAAGCGTCCTCTTCTGGAGCAATTCATGTTATTCTAATCATGAAGCATTTCGGTCGTGTAGGCTCTGGCCCATTCCAGATTCGAACAGGAAGTTCTTCACGCAGCAGAGGCAGGAGCAGGAGCTTCACGCCGTGTCCGAAGATTGTTCAACTAAAACGGTCAGAACTTACCCCGATTCATCAGGTATTACTGTTTTTAAGTCTTTTTTCTTCTTATTTTAACTGTAATTTACCATGACAACAGAAACTTGGGCACGATAATGATATAATGGCAGAGGTAACGAAGACCCATGAAGCCATACGGTGAGTTGAAATTTCCCGAGCAATTTGTTTTGATTTATATTTATATTTGTGTTAGTTTGAGGCTTGGGGTTGTTTAATATCTCGGAAATTCATTGATGTCAGATCTTTGGATAAGGCAATATCATCACTTGAAATGGAGTTGGCTGCGACAAGAAGCTCTCATGAGCTGATGGGTCTGGATGGTTCTCCTACCATTGCAGGATCCCATCAGCAAAGGAAAAAGGCTTTCGTTGTTATTGGGATCAATACTGCATTTAGCAGCAGGAAGAGGCGTGATTCTGTCAGAGAGACTTGGATGCCTCAAGGTTTTGGACATTTTTTTTTTTTGGTTTGCACTCTATTTGTAGCTTACATGATTATGCTTGCATTCACATAACTTGAATACAATTTTGCAGCCGTCGATTTCAAATTTGATTTGTTATGTTCTACTGTGAAAGTTCGCAGTACAATTACATACACAATCTTCGAATTCAAAACCTTTTAATTGATAGCTAAAACTCTTGTTGATCAAATTAAGCTGCGCAAAACTCTCTTCAATTAATTTATAATCCAAGTGTTGGTTCCCGCATCTTGAACTTTGTTCTGTATCCTGAGTCAATCAATCATACTGGTGAAAATGTGATTAGCTCTTCAGGTCCTTGATATATTCATATATGTCTTAGTTATCTAGCCCACACATCAGCGTTCTATAGTAAATTCTAATCAATGATAGCTGAATACCCCTAAACTGGTCCTCTGATTAATTTTCTTGAGGCTTTTTTGTTTGATATCAAATCGCCTTTTGTAATTGGAATATGAAACATCAAGGGATAAATAATTTTCCACTATTTATCCAACTTTTGTTTACACTCCATTTTTATGTTCATTGATGGAACCTTTATAGCTTTTGCTTTTTATGAACTAATATGGTTGCTTAATATACTTCTTTAACTAGTGTTTTGTATTTGATATGCTTTGTTTACATGCTTTTACATGGTCAATTGGCTGAGGCTTTGCCGCACTGGTTATCAAATAGCACGTTTTATTATCCTTTTAAGCTACATTGTTTTAGGAGCTGTTTGTTCAGCTAAAAAAAGAATAGGAATATAGTGAAAAATAAATGTAATGCATTGAAAATTTTTTTGGATTGTTCTGTTGGGTACATTATAAATGTAGGAGTTTATTTTTTTGTCTTGAAATAAAAGTAATTAGTGTAAAAACCGACGACAACAGCCGTGGAATTGTGTTCTAGTGGTGGCGGTTGGCTAATGGAAATGACAGGCCGGCAATGGATGGTTGACAATGGCAGCGGTTGGCTGAGGTGGTGGTCGGCAATGGGAGGCGGCAACTACCGATGGTGACAGTTGGCGGATGGCAATGGAGATAATCGATTGCACTCGGCGGTGGCGGTAGCTGCCAACAATTGACAGCGACGAGTCATGTTTTACACAAGCTGCGTATTTAGAATTCACTCGAATTAGGCGAATTCTAAATATATTGAAATTTTATAGTGGAACACCATAAAATAAAAATGCATGCATTTGCTCTGCATTATTCTTCAATCACACACGATCAATTACTCAAGAAATACTCGCCACCAAATATCCGAGTAAATTTGCTAAGCATGCATGTATAGACCAATGTCACACAGCTCTGTTTGAATTAATTACCCAAAATGTCTAATGAGAATGCTGCCAACTTCTATAGTGTGTGCTATCGAACAAAGAAAGAAAAAAAAAACATCATGCCGTTTATAATTTATTCTCCATAACTTCTTTGATTTGTCTTCCACCAACTATGTACGACATAATTAGAATCTTTTATGCCCACTTAGGGGAGAAGCTTCGACGATTAGAACGTGAAAATGGAATTGTGATCCGCTTTATGATTGGCCACAGGTACTTCATTTCTGTTGATTTATTTTGCAAGTAATTTCAAGGAATTTCATGATATCTCTGATTCTGTGACATCCATTTGCATGTTTTAATTTCTAAATTGCATTTAACCGTGCTAACTCTCCAGTGAACTCTTCCATATTCTTTTATAGTGCAATAAAATCCTGCACGAGAAAGCCTTTTTTTTTAATTACATAATGTTAATGTTTTGACAAACCTGACATATATACTCTAGAGATGATAATGATAACTGCCTGAACACAATTTTACTTTAGATTTTATGATAGTAATATCTGTCCAATTTCTTTTAAGCCAACCTATACTAGTTTTTTTTTTTTTTTTTTTTTTGTTCACCTGTTCCTTAATTTGATCGCTTAACACAACCCCTTGATTGGAAAAGCTTTTAGATATATAAGAGAAAATTGCGATGCATAGTTGTGCACTCTCTAATTCCTTTCCATCAAACCCCTTAAGGATTTATGAGATGTACATATATGCTATGAATGTGATGTCTATGCATTTTCAAACTAAAATGGAGGATATATGTAGGCATTGTGTTGTACATTCTTGATGAGCTAATAAAACATCATCCCTGGTGGAAGCTAACATTCCTCATCCCTCATACATAGACACCAAGGCTAAATGAAAAACATATTTTACCATTTCAGTTACCAAATAGGAACTATAAGATCCTCCCTTTATAAATATATGTAAATGTGCATGAAAGCATGCACATGCACATGCACATGCATGTCAGTCATTTTCAAAATCCTTAAAGGGAATTAGGATTACCATGCTACTTAGAAAAATTTAAGTTGGGCAGTGAGATCCCTCAATCATTCATTGCTTAACCTCAAATACTTGTGATATGAAATGATTTTTTTTGGGATTATTGTTGGGAATAAATTCTGGTGATTTGCATAAAATAGATTTAACACCTCATGAAACATTTTGTGGAAATGCATGGAGAATGAAGATCCATAAAGCCGGTCCCAAACTATTTGATACAAGTAATGATGAGTGAGAACAATTTTCAATGATTCCTAGACATATTCTTCTTGCATGTTAGTTTAAATCATGTTATAGTATTTTCCTTATTAGGTGTTTCATTGAAAAATGGGAAAAAAATGGACCATGGCAATAAGTATTATTGTTTTTGAATTTCTGAGACTCTACTCTTGGCATAAACTTGATTTGAGATTCTTTTAACTTGGTTTTCTTTTCAAAAGCATGCAATATTACAACTTTGATTGTACTAGAAATGTGTGAAACAAAATGTATGTGCACCTCTTCAATGTTATCATGATTGTGGACATCAGACTTATTGATTAGCTTATAAATTACTTTTGCTTGTCAGAAAGCTACATTTTCTTGTTGAGTAATTCTGTTTATGCTTATTTAAATGTGCACTATTGATTTGAATTATTTAATTGATTGGCTGAGGAGCAAGCTTGATATTCAACAACAACAACAACATCGAGCCTTTATCCCACTATATGGGGTCGGCTACATGAATCATTTTTCTCCATTGTATCAAGTTAAGAGACAAATTCTCATTTAAATCTAATAAAGAAAGGTAATTTCTAATATCTTCTAACCAAGTCTTTTTAAATCTATCTTTACCATTCTTAGCATAAGTCAAATCTAATACATTTACTCTCCTAACCGGGTCATCGGAAGGCTACCATTTTATGTGACCAAATCATCTAAGACGACTCTCTCTAATCTTATCTTCCACTGGAGCTACTCCAACCTTTTCACGTATATGCTCGTTTCGTATCTTATCTCTAAGAGTGAAGTCACTCATCCACCTGATCATCCTTATCTCTGCAACACTTACCTTAATATTATGCTTCTCTTTTAATGGCCATCATTTTGCACCATAAAGGCTTTTCTTTTGTGGATATTACAAACTTACCAATTCGACCCATCATGTATGTTCAGCTATAAACTACAAAGCTTTTCTTTGAAAAAATAAATATTTGATATCGTCATTTAAGCAACTACATCATATATTCCTCCTCTGTCATAGTTCAGCACAGAGGGGAGTTGGACAGATAATGATAACCGTTAACTAGTTAAATGATCTAATCATCAAATCTGAACCTTGGAAATGCTAGGGAAACAAAAATCTTTTTCCAACAACTGAGAAGCTGTAGTTGACCAAAATCAACATATTTCTTTTACCATCTCTTTTTTAAGTGAGCTTATTTCTTAGTATAGATATAATTTCCATCAAGCATTTAACATCATTGACTCCCATACGTTTGAGTGGCGCTTCGTTTAAGCCTGTGTTTTTGAAAACTTGAAAGTCTCCACTCTGATCCCCAACATTTGGGTCTTGTTGCACATAAGTCACTCTACTAGCATAATTGGCAATTGAGTAAAAAAAGATGTTAACTAGTTAAATGTTCCATGTCACCATATTTTCGGTTGCTATCTTTTTTTTTTTTTTTTTTTTTTGATCAATGAAAGAGTTGGATCAATTGTAACCGCATCAACTCAGAAATGACATCATTAAAATCTCATATCACATCATGTTGATCTGAATCAATTTGTGCTTTGGCATTTAAAGTTTTAAAAGTTAGTAGACAGAGCAATAGAGTTAAAACAAGACCTATGAATTCTGGTTAGTATATCCAAACTAATGATCTGAGGACTCTACTTTGGATATTTCTATATCCTTGTTCCATTAATTCTTCATCCGTTGCTCTCCTATCTTATCAAAGTGTGGCTATTGTTGGCCCCACTTGAAGTCATCCAAATTGGTTGTGAACCTTATTCTTCTTAAACGGGTCTATTCTAATTGAATTCGTTGAATATATATTTGATATTGGTGCCAATCAATCCAGGAGCAAGATTCATATATGGTTAAGGTGCATACTCTGATTTTACTTCCAATCTGAATATCATTTTTATCCCGATCAAGTTGCTGGCTTTGATCTTTTTTATTACCATCAAACTACAATGAAAGAAAATAGTGTTTTATTCTTCTTTAGAAAATTTGAAAGCAAAGCGATTGACTTGTCTAATACTAATTTCAACATGCAAATATCACTTCTCTCCCTTTCTTTCCTTCAAAAACCTAACACTACAATAGAGCAAGTTGATGATGGGAGTATTTTGGTTGTAGAAATTAATATTATTTGACCAAAGTAGTTCAAATAAATTTTCTAGAAAATGAACAACATCTCTAGAAATGCAATACTCCAATGCCAACGGATAGGGTGTGGATATATCCCTGCAGAAGAATCCTAATTCCAGAATGGAACAAGAAACTGAAAAGATTGAACTTCATGAAGACTTGAATTTCATCTAGGGACCAATCAGAAACAATTAGGGTATTTGATCATAAAATTAATAATTTTAGTATAAAATAATTCATGTTAGCTAAATTAATGGAGATTTTAATGTTGTTAGCAAAAAAAGGCCTCTTTGAAGTCTTGAAACTAAGCTAGGAAATGGAGGGCTTTCAAAAACTTAGACCATGTGAGGTATCCAAATGATAATTACCCTAGTTTCCATGCTTGGATGTGCTCGAGTATGTATTTACCCTTTGTCTTCCTGTTTTCTGTTATTGAAAATAGATTGTATAATATGCAAATAAACATGCGAAAGCGTAAGCATACAGTCTATGTTGCTTCTACGTTCTGGATGCAATTAATTCCATTTGTTAAACACTACTTGGTTTTTCTTGCACAGTGCTATATCAGACAGCATTCTAGATAGGGCAATCAATTCAGAAGAAGAACAACATAATGACTTTCTTAGGCTGGTAAGTTGCATTCTTTACTCCATTAAACAAGGCTTAAATGCCTTAATTTCTTTATTAATAGCTTCCATGAGTTTGATCAGGATCATGTTGAAGGATATCATGAATTATCTGCGAAGACAAAGATATTCTTTTCTACAGCAGTTGCTCAATGGGATGCTGAATTTTATGTAAAGGTTGATGATGATATCCATGTTAACTTAGGTATATGTCTACCTTTGATGCATTTTGTATATTGGTCTTCTTATGAAGGGCATTCCTGCTAATTTAAGAAGCATTTCACTTTTGTTTCAGGCATGCTGGCTGCAACTCTTGCACGCCATAGGTCCAAACCCAGGGTGTACGTTGGGTGCATGAAGTCTGGTCCAGTCCTTTCAAATAAGTAAAAACAACACAACGCCCCTAACCACCAACGCCCCCCCTCCTCAATGCATTTTCATATATTTGTTGATGTTGAGGCAGTCATGTCGAATGTGTATTTTGAGCTTTGCTATTATTTTCTTTGTTTAATGATTCGCAGGAATGTGAAGTACCATGAGCCCGAGTATTGGAAGTTTGGAGAAGAAGGGAACAAATACTTCCGCCATGCAACTGGTCAGATCTACGCCATCTCAAAAGATCTGGCAACATTCATTTCTATCAACCAGTAAGTCATGACTAGTGGTCTTATATATTGCAGGCTTATTATTTATGGCTCTAATATGTTTTCTTCGTTTTATATAGACCTATACTACACAAATATGCAAATGAGGACGTATCTCTTGGTTCTTGGTTTATTGGGCTGGAAGTTGAGCATATAGATGACAGGAACATGTGCTGTGGAACTCCACCAGGTGCAATTTTATTTCCTTTGATTTGTATTCCGTGGTCCTTAGCAAGTACCTTTTTATAGTTTTTGTCAGAAACCTTTCTAGATCTTCTTGAAAATTTGCGTTGTCTAACCCTATGATGTGTTTTTCAATTACATGGATTTGAGACTATACATTTTATCAGGAAAGAAATAGGCATTTTTTTCATGAAACATACATTACAAGAAATACCTTTGGGTGTGAAAACGTCCCTAGCTGGCTTCTAGACTTCTACTCCCAGCTGGTTCCGACCTTGAGTTTCAACCCAGACTTCCACCCTAGCTAGCCGCTAGATCTATGACCTCTTAGACCCGTAGCACCCACATTCACCTCATCCTTCTCCCTATCGCCTCACGGATCATATTCCATGGGAGCTAGCTAGTTGTACAAGGGAACACTTATGGGTTGTGCTACTGTAATTATTATGTAGTCATTGCTCTTTCAGTTTTAAATTTGTTATATTTCCTATTGAAAATTTTCTTAAAATTATATAAATTTTATATAATTTTTGAAATAAAATATTCAACAAATTCTCTAATTCTTGTCATATAATCAGAGCTCTAAGCTATTCTTTTTTCCTTAGGGTCACTTGTGGTTTTCTTCCTTTCCCAATTGTTCACCCTTGTTGAAGCCTGCATTCTCTTTCCCTTTTCCTTATTTTTTTCTGGTTTTCTTTGATTATAATCATAATTTTCCTCTCTATGATAACAACACTACCCACATTCCCTTGGCCGTAGGTTCTCTTGGGATTGAGGGATAGAATCCAAATTCAATGGGATAGTTTCAAAACATCCATTTAATATATCGATTGAATAAATAACAATCTAAAATTGTTGCAATTGATTCGCCTGTTCTTTAAGGGAAGAGAAAATTTTGATCATTTATTAGACACCAAACCTGAGCAAGGAGATCCCACATTTATATTTGGGACAAACATGACTCTACGGTGATGATTTGTTTATGAAACTCAATGGTTCTTGAGATAAGTGATACATGCATATTCCTCCATTCAATAGAGAAAATATGGGATATGATGAATCAAATGTATTTTAGAGTTTGTGAAACTCCACAAATCTACAAAGTTAAGAATAAGATCTCATCCACAGCAAGGAGAATGATCTATAAAAAAATATTCCAACCTATTGCAAAATATATAGTAAAAGATTTATCAATATCAATGTATTCAAATGGAATACAATAAAGATGCAACAATTCTGGCAAGAATTTGTACTCTTACAACATCAAATTTAACGTGTACCCTAAACCCTAAACCCTACACCCTTAACCCTAAACCTTAAACCCTTGAAACCCTAAATCCTAAACCTTAAACCCTAAACCCCAAACCCTTAACCCTTGAAATCCTAAACCCTAAACCCTTGAAAATTTTTTCCATTATCTAAACGGAAGAATGTGAGTCTTGATTACCAACAATGCTACTGAAGGCTTGACTTTAGTTTCAAAGGCTGCCAACATAAAGAACTCTAGCTCAACAACTTCTGATGTTGTGGACCACAAGCAATCTACTCCAACAAAGATGACCAATAGGGATACTCTATGGTGCATATGCATTGTAAAAAGGCTTAACAAACAATGGAAAGACTTTGAAAACTTATTGCCAAACCATAAAATCTAAATTGGACAGTGCAACGAAGACAAGCCAAGGAGCAAAGATATGCATATATGCAAATGTATCACATATGGGAGAAGATAACACCCATAAATCACCCACTGAGTTTCACAAAGATGAAATACTTATTCGTATCATTGGAAAAAATATCTATAATAGATATTTGTATTCTAGTATTCTTAGGTATTATTTCCTCTTCTTATGTCTTTGAAGTTTCAAAGATACTCATTTCCTCTTGGATCATTGATTCAAGAGCTACAAATCATATACATAACTCCCCACATTAATTTATTTCATACATTTCTTATCCTAGCAACAAGAAAATAATTATTGCCAATGGATCCATTAATGATTATTATTGGTGAAGAAAAAAATTCTTATAAATATATCTCTTACACTTCAAAATATTCTCATATATTTAAATTGTTAATCAAATTATTATCAATCCAAAATCTAACAAATGATTCTAATTGCAGTGTTATGTTTTATCCTTCATATTGTGTCTTCAAGAACAAGGCTCAAGGATAATTTGACTTGCTAAGAAAGGAATGGCCTCTACAATCTTGAGGAATTTATTGATAAAATAAATTTTCATAATACATTCAATAGTATCTCTTATTTTAGAAATCCTAAATCCAGATATCCAATAAAAAAAATGATTTGGCTCCAACAACCACATTTTGTTCACTAATCACTTATTGTTGTCAAGTCTATTTTTCCTCTATTGTTAAAAAATATGAATATTGAAAATTTTCATTGTGAAGTTTGTGAATTAGCTAAACACAAACGATATAGCTCTACTTTTTCAAAAGAGTATTCCAAAATAATATTGGAGGAAAATTATTTTATCAATTTCTCAGATCATAAATAGGTTACCCATAAAGGTTTTTGGGTTTCAAAAGTTCTATACTATTTCTAATTGATTTTTTTTCTCACTTTAACACCTCAAATAATCTTATTCACAAAATATTTGGTGGTGTTGCCTTTGTTCATCTCAAAAGTTAGGAAAACTTGATCCATTGGCTATTAAATGTGTTTTTATTGGTTATTCTCTTATACAAAAGGGTGTAAGTGTTACTACCCCTACGAAAAAGGTGTATATGTCTATTGATGTCACCTTCAATGAAGAAAATTATTTTATTACTATTTATCTTTAGAAAGATTTTATTGCTACTTACCCTAAGAAAGAAAAATCATTCACAAATGATGAAGATAGATTTTTTCCACCTTGATTAGATAGCAAGCAACTCTATCCCTAAACTAGCTACTCCTACCCAAATCAAGTTCGTACCTATTGTAATTATACTTCAGTTATTTCATTTTATTCCATGATTTTGTATGTTTCCCATTAAATGCCTTTCAATAATTTTATAAATTTTGCATAAATATTGGAATAATATATTCAACCAATTCTTCAAGTGAGTTGTGTCAGCAGGTACTGTTTTTTCATGTTTTATTTAGCTCCATTATATCATAATTAAAAGCAATAAGCTAGTTAGGCACAATTTGGGACTTTTTTTTTCTGTTTTGTTTATATCAAAGTTAAAAGCTATATGCTAGTTATGTACCATTTGGTTATACTCTTCTAATTACTATTGATGCTCGTTAATTGTCAACGGTCCATCATATATACATTCCTAATAACTTCAGTAGATAATGACACATTTTCACAATCTTCATGATACTCATCATCCGATGTTTTATGAGCGACAAATATTATTTGATAATCTTTCGATCTTTTTCTATTCTTTTCTTTTCAATTGATAGCGTTGGCCTAAAAAATATCTCCATGATTGATCTTCTAAACATGAAATCAATTGACTATTTGATAATGATGAGATTTTTTTCAAATTTGTCCTCCATTTTCATTCTCAACTTAATTGTAAAACTTATAATCTTGATTCCCTTTTGATTAACATAATCTTGAATTGCTTTATATATGGATGGATGCCTCCAAAATTTTGATATTTCTCTAAATCTCAGGCAGTATGCCATCTAATCAAATCTAAATTTTTTACTTCTATGCATTCTCTTTAAAGCTAAATAAACTTCTAATTTTCAGATGAATCTTATATAATACTTATAATTCCGCTAACTATATTCTTCCAAACAAATCTTTTCATTCTCAACAGTTTTTTTTTTCAATTATTAAATATATTTTATTCATAATAACAATTTTGTATCACCTAACTCTGCTAACGTATCCTCTTCATTGTGTTCAATCTTTTTATAGATTCTACTAGAATATCTATTAACCCTTTGCTGCTCTTATTGAGCCTTTTGCAATCTGACATTGATTTTTGAAATCTAACAAAAAATGCCTTGAACCAAATTCTAATTTTTTTCCTTTCATTTCTTTCTTTATGTCCAGATTGTGAATGGAAAGCCCAAGCAGGAAATGTATGTATTGCATCATTTGACTGGAGTTGCAGTGGAATTTGCAAGTCAGTTGAGAGGATAAAGGATGTCCATAAACGTTGTGGGGAAGGAGAAGGATCTGTATGGAGTTCTCTCTTCTAAGTTCAATCCAGGCTTTCAGTTTGTGGCAGCTCCCAGTCACATGGCCATTATCTTCACAACAGCATACAATGCAATTGTAACATACCTTGAGACTGAAGAAAGTTTACTTTCTCAGTGTCAAAAATAAGATAGCGGCACACAGTTGATGCTTAATACATGCATTGCTGTTCATTGTTTAGATGGCGGTGCAGTGTTGGAGAATCATGATATTTTGAGCCAATAAAATGGCTAACAAGGAGCTTCTTTTATTCATGTTCAGAGTTCAATTTTTACATCATGAAATCAATAGTTTTATAATAGGTTTCGATGTTTCATTTACTCTTTCATGTAGGATATGCTGTAAAAGAGTAGCTTTTGAGCTCCATTTCTGCCCTATTATGTACTTGAAGATGTATGATTGAGTTAATTCTGTTATTCTTCTAAAGATTAAAAAATTTTGTTGTTGATATCATTGCATTGCTAGGTTGTCGGCTACTATTTAGGCTTCATTTGGGATGGCTTTCTTACTACTTAAAATAGCTTTCTAGTATAAAATTTTAATTTTTATGCAAGAAAGCTGCTTTAAGAAGCAGTAAGAAAGCCGTCTCAAACGAAGCCTTAATCTTCTCATACAACTATTGATTGTTGAGAATTTTTTTTAGTAAAGTATGGGTTGTAAAAAATTATATCAGGACCTTCTGAAGCCAAAATGCATTAGTTTAATTTGTAATAAAAAAATTTAAGGATATTTTGGAAGAAATTAGAAAATAATGAAATTTATGAACGAAGCATGAACTTAAAAAGATTGAAGATATCTATAAAATATTGATTTTCATTTGTTTTCTACTTATTTATGAGATATTTTTGTTTTGTAAATGAGGTATACGGGTAGCTCATTTAGGCCCTCAATTTGATTTGTTTTATTGCATCGGAAGATCCTGATATAATTTTTTTTTCCTGAAATACGCATTTATATTCCAATATTATATCCATGTATCATAAATTAGTTATATGAATGCTGTTACATAACTTAGAAATGGTGATCACCATCTGAATGCAGTAGCATTGTATTCATCTTTTGGTTAAAAACAAAGTTTACATTGTTTCTCTGGAGACTGGAGTTGTTCAGAATTAACAGCCTAGTTGGTTATTTCTTACAGGCTTTAAATTTCTGCTGCAAATGTGTATGACAGTTCTGCATGCGTGGGTTGATGTCATGAACAATAGCAACATTAATGGGCTGTTTAGATGCAAAATTTAAGCAGGATTTAACCTAAATCCTACCAAACAGCAGAGAAATGACAACTTACAGAATCTTAAATTCTCCGTTCTTCCTGAAATCCCGGATTTAGTAAATCCGATAGTTTGGCGAATTTATGGCATTTAGCCGAAGAAGCGAGCGAAAGGAGTGAAAGATCGTTACCTTGGTGGCGAGCTCCCATCGTGACTTTGGATCCGACAGGGACAACGTCGTTGAAGGAGGCGAAGAGGCTTCCTTTAGCTACTCTTTCACTACTCTACTTCACGCGAATCACGCGCAGTCGAAGCAGCAACGAAGAAATGGAGAAGAGGAAAAGCAAACCCTAGGCCTGTAGAAATTATATAAATAGACAGGCAACGGGGAAGAAGATTATCGTCTACTCCGTTTTGCACCGAACAGCTTTTCTTATTTTTCTTATTTATTTTTTCTCTTTATAGATTTCAGTAATAATAAATTAGATAATAAGAAGATTTAATTAATATGATTGATGTTCAGATATTCATTCAAAGATTAGAGATTAAATAAATATTTTTTAATGTTTCTTTAGCTTAATATTTTATTTATTAGTAATTAATAATGATATTAATATATTATAAGTAATGACTTAATTAATCTAACAATGATTGATAAATAAATTTTAAATTAGAATTAATAATATTTAATTATTTAAATTATATATAAATAAACTAATTTTAACAATTGATATTAATTAATTAAATATATAAATAATCAATTTGATATTATTACAATCTTATTTGGCTAAGATGTTTTAAATTTTGAAGTAGCCAAACAGTTCATCAAGATTTAAATGAATTTAATTTCTATCATGCCAGGCAATTTTCAAAATTTAACTGCATTACAATATGATAACTCTAGATTTATAGGATTTATTGAATGCTACCAAAAAATAGGACTATCACTGTCCAAAATTAGATTTTTCCTGAGCCACAAATTTTCTTGCAGTAGTTTTAAAAACGCTGCATGCCTTCTGTGATTGCAATGCGCTGCAACGATATTTTCGGTGATTTCATGATCACTGGGAAAAATATAACGAAGTGCTAGTTATTGCAACGGTTTTAACCGCCACAACATCATAGAATTGCAGCAGTATAACCGCCATGATTAGCTTAAAAAAATGATTCACAGAATTGTGGCGAATTAAACCACAACAAGAGTCCAGAATAGGGCCGTATACGCGAGTAATATTGCTGAGTTGGGTTAAAAATAAATTTTAAATCGCAAGTATTAGAAAGGGTTTAAACCGCCATTAAAACTAGCGGTTTAAGCCATCGCCCAAAAACTTCTATAGCAACGATTTTTAAATTGCTGCTAGTAAATGTTGCGAAAAACATCATTTTTTATCAGTGAATCCTACTTGCAGCCAAACAGACCCTAAGTATTAACTCATGATAATCTTGTTGAATGATACAATATTTGTGATGATAATCAGAATTTTACCGGAAAGAATGAATAAAGTAAAAGATAAACAAAAAGAGAACTTAGAGAGACAAGCTATAATATTTACAGGCTCGTCTCTTGATCTCCTAGTTATAGATAATGGTAGGTTGAACGCTACAAGAAATGTTATATTTGAGTACATAAATAGAATTGTGTAGCAATGTTTAATCATATTTACTTAACAAATTTTTAGTTATCTAATAAAAGAAATAGCTACTAATAAGCATCAAGTGTCTCTTTAGGACGGCTATAGCTTATCGTCAATGTGATTATAAAGTTGTTGTTGAAATGAAAGTAACTTTATTGAAAGCTACTGTATAAAATAGCTTCCTAGCATAAAATGTTCATGAAAAATAATGCGATTGTAATTTGAAAAGTAAAATAGTGAGAGAGCTGTCCCAAACAGATCCTGAATCAATCTTGCACCTTGCTTACTTTGAAGGACAGGAGAATACTTGCGCTAGCTGTCTGTCCAGAAGCCTATCTCTTCACTCAATTTGGCTAACTGGAAAGCTTGGAACATGGGCTATATAGCTACAGTACTGCTCGCAGCTCCTGTTGGAGAACTTGGCTCAAATATGATTCAAACACAGTCAGAAAAGACTGAGATGTGCTCTGAGCCTCTTCTTATGTATTGATTGTATACTTTAATCACATGAAATATTGGAAATGGCCATAAAATCCTCACTGTTATATCTGGACTGAGGCGGTTGTTCCAGCTTCTCCTTAATGAAGGAAAGCCATCGAGAGATCTGATTTAGTAACATCTTGATCGATATGAAGCCGCCTGCCCCTTAGTTCTGATGATTATCTTCACATAGTTCAATACTGTATGCCCTTACTTCATGATTTTGATGTGTATTGATTATAATTATTGCAGAGCTTAGGCTTCATTTGAAATTTTTTATTATTTTTTAAAACAACTTTCTAGTATAAAAGTTTCTTATAAATAATAAAAAAATTGTGACCAAAAGACATAGGACACTTGATGAATTATTCTGGGCTTGGCTTTTTTTTTTTTTTTTTGGGTGTTAAAACTCATAGAGGGGCCTAAGCATTAGTTTCAAAAAAAATTGTTACAAGTTCTTACAGGGGTCTAGAGCCACTAATGCTTAACGAGCTACATCCAAAATAAAAGAAAAATAAAACCTATGAGCTTAAGAACCCGGCCCACTATAATACAAAATAAAGAAATAGAAAATAAACTACAGGGCAGCAAGTAGCCACCACCCAAAAAAGAGCCAGAGCGTAAATAAGCAATATGCCTAGCTAAAAAAGGAAATACAACAGCCAAATAATAGGTCAATCCACCAGAGTAGACCGAAGAAGCTAACAACCAGAAAGTACAACCAGCAACAATGAACAACAACTCAAACAAACAAAGCTCAAAAAAATGCATCCAGACTCCAATAAAATCAAGCCATGTGGCTTGCATACAAGGTATGTATTATACACAATGTGTATAAGTTGTATATGGTTGTGTACAAAGTAGAAACCATGTGTGACTTGATTTCATTGGAGTCTGTACGCGAGCTACGTCCGAACTCCACATGTGATAATTTCTCGGCCCATTGAGCTTCTAAAAAACCTTTGTTGTTGAAAATATTAAGCTACTTGAACTAATAAAAGGTCGTGAGTTTGTTCCTCGCCTGGAGCTCTGGAGGATTGGCTGGTTCGGGTGTGGTTCTTGGTGAGAAGGTAGAGGCATTTTTAGGAATCGATGGGCATTTCTTGGCTGAAGAAGGACCAATATATATATATATATATATATATATATATATATATATATATATATATATATATATATATGTTTTTGAGTAAGAATGGAAAGACATATGAGATAATTGAGAAAATATATATTCTAAAGAAATTATATTTAAATAGAAACTAAAAAATACTTGGCGGCTGAAATCGAGCAAAGAGGCACAATGCCTAGGACACGAGATAATAATCGAATCTTTAATATTGCAGCGGTTAAGATCATCATGAGCTGGTTTAACCGCTGCAACTAGATGCACGATTTTAACTGACGGCCGACACTATTGCTATTATCTTGTAGCAATTTTCAAACCTCTGCTAGATAATGCTATAATTTCCCCTCCATTTTAGTAGTGTGAGACTTCTTAGCAATGGTCTATTTCTATTTTCTATGTGCATGCATGAGCTTTTGCATTGTTGATCTTTGTCTTCTCATTCTATACAAATATATATTAGAATATCATTGAACAAATTAATTATTATAATTATATTGATTCTAATTATACAAAAATATACTGAAAAATAATTATTTATCAGCTGAAGCATTCTTCCATTAATGTTCTAATACTATTGGTAGTAAGAGAACCATGAACTGACAAATCTTCTATATTCCTCTTTGATTAAATAAAATAGAGTGCCTTTTTCCATATATAGTTTCCATGATCTTGATAGAGACTTCATTAGAACTTAGAAAATAAGCAATCACAAAACATCAAAACTTCTGCACAGTGAAAATACAAAAAAAAAGGATCAGATACAATTTTAGATCTTTCTTCTCTGTTCTATATAAATATTTGCCTAGCAAAAAATAATTAACTACAACTCTATACTTTTAAAATGTAAGATGAATATATAAGAAAATGCTAATAACTTTTATGTCAGGATATCTTCATCCAAGCTTTTTTTGTGAAGATATAAGCTCTATGAGCAGGCAAAACAACTGCAGTATCCAAATAAATTACTTATAGAAATATTTATAAAATGATAATCCAACGGTCATATTGTGCTTGATCAGACAACCTGCTAGAGAAAGAAAGAAAAGAAAATCCCATAAATCAGTATCATATTGTTTCCAGCTTGCATAAATTTGGAAGGAAAAAAAAAAAAAAGAGTTTAAACCTAAGAGTATTGGTAACAAAATTTGAATATTTCTTCTTGGTTGTATGCCTATATTTGCTGACAGATCTGAAAATAGGGTTAAAATTGGAATTTTTTTATTTTGCATGGGATGCATGAACACATCTAAACATAACATGAAGATCATTCTAAGTAGAGAAGGAAAGAACAATCACTACAAGTACCAGTAACATCCCCTTCTTCGATCACAAATGCGCCATGATCTAGAAAGCGAGGCGCAAGGAATGAAGCCTGGTCCGAGATCTTTTTTCCATGATCAATCTGGTTAAAAAACTCAATTAGGGTTTACTACAAAACCCTAATACATAACTGTTTTTGACTGATTTGGAGCATGATCTTGGATCAAACTTCATTCCAACCACCCACTTTCCTTTTGCTCTCTTCTACTCTCTCGATCTATCATCCTCCTTCCCCTCTTCCTCTAATCTCTCTCTAATGATTCTTCAATCACACTTAAGCATAGAGGCTATATGAAAATATTTTTGAAGGGATGGGATCATGGGAATAAGTCCATGGTAATATTCCAAGCACATGATGGGCAAGTCATGAGTATGATAAAATATTGGCAAAAGAGATGGGTTTTGGGGAAAGAACTTGTCTTCTTCTAAGAAGCTCTTTATGGGAGTGAGTGATGAGCTTTTTCACGTTATCTATCAGAAAAAGAGAGCCTAAAAATAATAAAAGGGGAGAAATGGAGAGCATGGGAAGGATACCTTTGTTGGATTAAAATAAGAAAAAGTTTAGGTGGAGAAGTGATCAACGAGGAAGGGAATAGTACTATCTCTTTGGCTTGTAACAGATGAAAGAAAGCAATTAAAGTAAAGGAAAATTGCATAAAGTGAGAAAACAAAGAGAAATTTTATAAAGATTCACCGACCAAAATGATTTGATTATGAATTACATGACTATGGTATGTGATTTCTTTTATGAAAGTTAAATTATTAATACATTTTGGTTTTCAAATTAATGGATTTGGTTATAATTTTTGTTGAATTTTTATCAATCCATTTGTATGTAAGGTTTTGTATGGTCCCATTTTTCTAATGTTTTACTTTTGAGTGGATTTACATTAGAAATTTGCTTAAAAATTATTATTTTATACATTTGCTTTATCTAAATTATATGGCATTTGAGCTAAATTATGGAGCAAACAATGTTTTTTTTAACGGACAATGATAATTTTTAGTTCATAAAATATAATAAAATGCCGTGCAACCATATCATATAATGACTTAGTTAAAACAATTTAATGGGGTTTTATAGGAACTAAAATAGTATGTCATTTTTACAGCAATTAAAAATTCTATGAGAGTCTAAGATGATTTTATTTCTTTAAATTCAACAAAATACAAGGCTATCATACAAATTCCCAATTTTCTCTTGGCCAATGGTTATATAAACAAAACAAATATTTCATTTTGTACCTAAGCAACTTAGAGCATCTCTATCCAAAAAATCATTTTTGTTAATATATTCTTAAGCTTCAAACTTGATGAATTACACTTTGGATTGAGCTTATAATGATATTCAATAATTACATGATAGTGTTTGTATGAGTGTGAGAGAGAGAGAGAGAGAGAGAGAGAGAGAGAGAAAGAGAGAGAGAGAGAGAGAGAGAGAGAGAGAGAGAGAGGGAGAGAGAGAAACAAATCGAAATATTAAAAAAATATTTTAAAATGAAAATCCAAAATTTTGTTTGAACTTGAGCGCTGCGACGCTGAGGCGCTAGCCTTTGAGCACAGTAGCGTTAGAAATTATCATCGCGGTATTGAACACTATGTTCTATAGTAATTCTGGATTCAACATAAAGCGTTGCGACTCTGGGTCAGAGTGCTGCAGCATTAGGCCACTATTAATTTTTTTATATATTTTTTAATAAAATCTTAAGCACTAAAAGCCTTCAGTGTCGCCACCTCCTCCCTCAATTTTCGTGGCTTGCTATGGAAGAAAAGAGGGAAAGGGAGAGGAAGAGGAGAGGGAACATAGAGAAAGCTAGTTTTGGTTTATTTTGTCCGTCGCTTTTGTTATAAAAAGCCTTCTGATCATTCTAAGTAACTCAAATCTCACTTTAGTTATCAATGATATTGAATTTGATGTATTTAATCTCTTCTAAATCAATAAAAATATATATTTTTTCTGATTTATTACACTTTTACTGTATAACATTTCACATATGATAGATGTGAACTTTATGGATATTTTGATTATAATATTATTGAATTTCACCGAATAAAATGAAAGTTATGATTTTCTGACCAATTATTATTCATATTTTCTTAAATTTTTAGATTTTAGCATTTCATGCATGAAAGAGAGACTATACAACTGATGTGAAATAAATGTAATATTTGTATGTAAGCAATTAAGGAAGACTAACTGGTAACACTATAATTAATACGGTTTGTCTCTTAAAATATAATACTCTGTGGTGGAGGATGGGCTGACAAACTTTCCTTTAAAGATGGTTTGTGATGTTATTCCAGTTGTAGCATGTAATTGATGAATGACTTCGCTAACGGGCATAGGATGATGACTCTTAATAATTTATTAAAAGCCACATAAAATGATAAAATAACAAATATATTATAATGATAATAATAATGATGAATATAAATGAAGGAATGAAAATACTGCATTAAAGTTGGATGTCCTGCCTTGCTGAACCCTATACTAAATCATATACTTATGCTATTAGTATATTGATAACATTTCTAGCATTGATAGATAGATAGAAAAATATGTGTGCATTATATGTACTGATTTCATAACAATAAATAATTGATAAAATATATAAAATTGATGACCTTGATGATATTGACGCCCGCATGTTCATACTGTAGTACTGATTTATTGATGTTAGATTATTTATATTCACACACCTATCATTGATTTATATATTTCAACATAATATTTCTTCTATTCATTGATCATATTGAATCATACTAGGGATAATTGATTATTGATGATATTGAATGCTACTGATTCTATTGATTGAGCATGTATATTAATTTTTTGGATCTTATATTGAAAGCTTTTGTGAGTTTTAGATTTCTACTGGGCTTTGTAAGCTCATTATGTGATTTTTTTTAATTCAGATTAGGGAAGGGATCATGATCGTATGGTGTGAGACTGATTGAGATCCTTAGTTTTTTTTTTCAATTTCATTCTATATTTTTTTATTCCTTTATAGTCAGGAGCTATTGATATATTAGTAATTATTAGTGATCTTCTAACTATTGTAAATGATGAATGAATATAGTGAAATGTTTCCTAGTGTATGATATTTAATTGCTTTCGTTGGATATTGAGTTATATGGATAATTTATAGAAATAGAAATAAATATTATAGGAAAATAGGTGATTACCGATGGATAGTAACAATAAAAAAATGCCAGAAACTATGCTTTTCCAGCAAAAAACCATACGACGGTAATTCACGCATCACAAATAAAATACCGACACAAAAATTTCACCGGAAACCTTTCCAACGGTACTTCCGACGAAACTCCGACAAAAATATTAGACATATATGTCGATTTTTGGATGCCGATTTCCGGCGTATTTTTCGCCTTTGTTTCCGGTGTAAAATTACACCAGAAACAGTGGCGAACAATACGCTGGAGTTATCATCAAATACTGATTTGACAGATATACCAGCGTAAAATTCGCCGGTATTACCGACGCACGATTACGTCGGTAATAGCCATTAGAAGTCGTGGTATCATATGGTGGCGAACTT
Source organism: Dendrobium chrysotoxum (assembly GCA_019925795.1). Taxonomy (NCBI): domain Eukaryota; kingdom Viridiplantae; phylum Streptophyta; class Magnoliopsida; order Asparagales; family Orchidaceae; genus Dendrobium; species Dendrobium chrysotoxum. The sequence continues at coordinate 27,642,224 of CM034310.1, forward strand.
ACCGGCAAAAAATGCACCGAAAATCTGTAGCATACAGAAAAAAAATTGCCTTCTCACAATCAAAATGGATTTCCACACCTGCAAATAAATTTCCACATAATATCTAAACAATATATAATATCAACATCTGATTTATAACAACATATAAATAATATTAACAACATATAAATAAACACAATCTGCTTGTTCAATCGTTAAATATTCAACTGTTTGATCGTTAAACATTCAATTGTTCAAAAGTTTAAAAGCAATAAGTTACACAAGTCAATCAAAATGTGTGACATAACTGCTCTGATTCAGTCTCCTCCGTCACAGAATCTGCATTCTTCTGACTAAGCTGCTCCCTCATTTTTCGTATTTCATCCAATAATTGACTATTTTGCATCTGTAACTACTGCTACATCTGTTGTTGCTGCATCTGCATCTGCAACTGCCATTCAACTTGAGCTTTTCTAACATGCTCTTGCTCGGCAGTAAGGGCAGCTATCTGTTGGTCATATGTAGAGTTCTGGGAACTTGATGTGAAGCTGGAGCCAGTAGAGGAATGCCCTTTGTATACATGAGTTTGTGAGCCTAAACCATACACTCTTCCGTGTTGCATCCCTCCTACTGCTTGCGATCAAATATGGTACTCATAATATTCGATCGATCCAGTAAAAGAACATTCACCTGTTGCAGGCTGGCTCTCTCGAAGTCGTGTATATTCCTCCTACGATAGTTATTAAAAATTTAATCAAATTAAACATGATATAAAAAAATTTAAAATTATATACTTATATAGGCTTTCCTCGCTCGCTCATCAACCCATTGCTGATCCTGTCGCTTGTGAGTATGACTATATAATTCGTCAGGTGTCAGCTCTCTACCCAGCACCGATTTCTGTAATAGGCATATATTAGTATTCATATTAAAGTAAGTTAATAAAATATTTATAAATTCCTTACCAAATGCCTTCTGTGCTCAGTATGTGGAACAAAACCCCTAGTATGAAGGGAACTACCCATGCCCCTAACATCAAAAGCTCTGTTCTATCTATTTTGATCTCTTCTTCTGGTATACTCTGGGCTACCCCAAGTAGCATTCAACTCAGCCCATGCACTTCAACAATCCAGAGTGGTCGCTCACCAGACTTTTTAATATCTGTGAACATATCTCGCATGCGACGCTTCTCAAAATTCTTATTAATTTTATCATTGTGCTGGGGTAGCCAACAAAAATCTTTCTACATTTGAGAATATATAATATTTATTAGGTGAGAAATTTATATATAATACAGAAAATATTTATAATAACTAACCTCAAACTCTTTAAACTATATTTTTTGCACTTCCTTAGGGACTTTCTTCCAAGAAATATAAGGAGCATCGTACATGCTCCGTATATGTCCTGTATCTTATGCATTGTTTGTTTTGACGGGTAAAATTTGTAACAAATAATATTAGTTGAGAACAAATATTTAGTCAATTTGAAATGATAAATTTAATATTATGTGAGTACATACGTGTCACTGTCAGGTTCAATCAACATGCGACCATCTGTCGTCTGCCCTACCTGCTCTGCTATAACTGGGGTGGAAGGTCCACCTGTGACGGGCTGAGGGGGTGGTGGGGGATAGTATGGCGGGACATATGGTGGATATGGATATGTAGGAGGCAAGGGCGGAACCCTATATACTTCAAGGGGGGCAATTGCCCCCCCCCCCCCCCCCCCCCAAAAAGCTCTTTTGTCCTAACTTGCCTAATATTTACATTTAATTCTAATATTTTCTTTCATATTTTTCATAACAATTTAATTACACCATATTTTTTTTATTTTTCTTGCTTAACTTTTTTTAAACAACTTTTTGTAATTATATATATATAATTTTTAAATATTTAATTATTTTTTACTGAACTTGCCCCCTCTCAAAATTGAAGCTGGTTCTGCCCCTGATAGGAGGGACACCAGGAGATAGGGGTGGGAAGTAAGGGTAGAAGGGAGTAGTATGCGCTACATCTGGCGATGGTAAGCGTGGATCTAGTGAGTAAAACTGTGGGCTACTGGCTGCAGGAGTAGATAAAGGTGGGCTAGATTGACTCTGAGTGGCAGGCTGAGATGAAGAAGTCCCCTCAGTACGTACATAATCAGTAGAAGGGCCACCAATCAACTTCTTTTTCTGCCTAATAAATTTTTTTTGAACAATTCCTTTGAGTTGCTTATCACTTGAAGACATCTGGAAAAAAAAAATTAAGACATGTTAGTAACATAAATTAAATCAAATATTTAATATGAAATAGCATAACCATTAAATAAATGAAATGAAATGATAAATAAATAAATAAATTGAAGCAATAATTAAAAAATAATAAATTAATTATTGTCATGATGTTTACCTTATGTTGATTCACTTTCATACCATGAAATATCTTCATCACTATTAGAATTTTTATGACTTTCGTCTATATTTAAATCTACTTCCTCTAACTGTAATTCACTCTCAGTAGTAGCAATCTGATCATCCACATCTTTTGCATTTTTAACTGATATTCTCTTATCTATCTCGAATACACATTTCATCTCTTTTAAATGGCTCACATTTTTAGCAATAAGCATGAAGTCCAACTGACATTTATGAGAGATGCATCAACCTGCTTCATGGATATGGAAATTTGACGATGCAAACCTCCTTGATTTCCAAACATGATTTCTGATTTAGTAGTCAGCTACTCAGCGCCCCCTTGTCTCTCTTATTGTTGAATCAATGGGATAGAAACATCATATACCTTTCTAGTTGTACAATAGTGCTGATAGAGAAAAGAAGAAAAAATCTATTAGTTTAGCCATAAAACCAGTATTAGATATGCCTATCAGACAACCAGCAATACCAAACAAGTTATGAGATTACTGAATTTACTTGATAACAGAAGAATATTGATTTAAATCAATCATATTTCAATACTATAATAAGTAAAATGGATTCTAATTTCCAGTAGTATGGTGAAAAGGACACGGAAAACAGAACAGTCTTCATCAAAATCAATTCAGTTCAAATTCACAAAAGAAGATTTTTTTTCATTGATTCTCTTCTGAAGGAAATCGTTAAAACAGTAAGAAACTCATTTATATCCATGATATTTGGAAGAAACATAAAGGTGAAACCAATGAAGAAAATCGTTCAATACAATCCTGAGTTAATTGTAATGCCGTGGTAAAGAACTGGTCCAATACAGCACAGGCTCCAGGTCCCAATTTTGATAGTATAATCGAAGCAGTTTCAAAACCAGTAAATGTATTGCCAAAGTGTTCATTCCGTTGTTTTCTGTTTTGCAATTGCCGAAGAACACCACCTATGCATTCCAGTTTGTCATTTGTTAAGAACTTGCATAGGAAGCAGCATTGCTTGATGATAATTTTCTTCTTCTGGGCTGCAGTTCAACCTTAATAAGCCTATTCCTACTACGTGAAGTCAGCTACAGGAACCATTTTCTTCATTATATCCTATTAGGAGTTAAACTTCCATTTAAATCTAATAAAAAAAAATCTTTTCTTATTCTTTATAATCAAATCTCTTTAGTACTATCTCTACATTTCTTAACATAGGCCGTATCCGCAAAATAGATCTGTTTTTTGTTTAATCTTGCTTTGAACAAAGTTCAGAAAACTGCTTCATTAAATAACTTTTTCAACAGCACTCTCAATCTCTTTTTATGAAAATTACAAGCCCAACTATCCTCTGAACTTTGCTGAATCTTCTGCTTCAAATCACCAAATACTGCTTCAATCACATTCCGTAGAACTGCTCAATTACTGTCATCTGCAAACAAACTCAATCATTGCCACCTTATAATGCTCCTTCAAAGTCTGTTGCGTCTGAAAGTAAGAGTAATCTGCTTACTAAAATCAATTTGGTTTCAGCTTTTTTCTTTGAACCAATTTGTTTGAAGAGTGGCACTTTAGCCCTCTATATCTATGTATGATCAATAGCGCCCTGCACCTTCTTTTTGACTAATAATTTCCTGCCGTTGAGGTGATATTAAAGGGACATGTCACCGTTGGTGGTAATCTGTGCGCATACCGTTCTATTGTTTAATCAGAGATCATACGCTTTCTCTCAGAAAATTATCATTGCAGTCTTCGACCTGACTGTTTCGTATCTTTACACATGTATTCTATCATTCCTATTTTTCTTTCCCTTTTCTTTTTTATGAGTGAGGGTTCAAATTCTATTCTTTATGATTTACAAATTTATTTCTAATCAGTGCGCTACGTATTCGAACAAGTTTCTATTTTCCTTAGGGCGAGAGCGGAGCTATAGGAGCTACCATAATGATAACGGGATTGAGAGGTTGAAGAAGTGCTTTTTTGCTTGGCAAGTTGAGCGCTCAAACTCACATACACATCATGTATGCAAGACTCGAATTCAAGACCTCTTAATTAGTAGTCAAAGCTCTCAACCAACAGATCAAGGAGAATTGCGTTTAAAATTGTTTCAACATAGTGCTATGAGTTCGACCGCTAGTTGCTTTTTTTCAAGTAAAAAATGCCATTTTCAAAATGTATCCTGATCATTAACTGTTTAATTACCTCTACTATTTTTAAAATTTATTTTTCTAACTTCAAATACAATTTTATAGAGTTCTATATTTTAAATTAGCGAGTTCGTAAGCTGATGAGCTAAAGGTTTGCTCATCTTGATTCATTAACTCAAGTGAGCCTTTGCAACCCCATAGGCTATTGGTTGGGAGTTTAGGCTTTGAATAAAAAAAACTTAGATTCGAGCCTTTGCATATATGTACGAGTTTACGACCCGAAGTCTTAAAAATAATTTGAAGTCCAAAATTTGTGAAAGCAAAAGGCTGCAAAATTGCACAAAATAAATAGTGCATCAATTGAAGTCAGCAAGTTTTGAGTAATATTTTTATAATGTATATCAAAAAAAGGTGCTAAAACCTTAGCTCATGACATTAAAACTCCAATAATTATTAATTATTTCTTGTTAGTTGGGCTCTTGTGATGGACCTTGATGGGGCTCTTGCTTGGGCTTTTTTGACTGGGCTAAATTAGTAGCTCATTAAAGTGCCCACTAGAGAAAATGCCCAAAGCATTCTACATCATTTCAACCAAGCTAAGTTATAATACAAGGCTATCATATACTTGTATTCATCCATTGGTGATTACATGATAAAATAAATAAAAGGAATTAAATGTGGCCAACCATATTACCATTTAATTTGAATTTTAAAAATCGTTTAGCTAAGGCATTATTGGTATGACTCTTCCTTAATTTAATAAGCCTTGCTCCAAACAAGAGAATGATAGCTAAATTTGAATCTTCATGGGGCCGACCGTGTGTTCATTTAATTAGAGAGAGTGAATTCATTTCTATTAAAAGTATCAACATTTGTAAGAAGTACCTAATAGAACTATCTACATTTGTATGTCGCATCTTGAATTTGAATTTGTAAGAGGCAGGCCTAAAATTCTTTTGAGTTTATTTTTAGTTGGGTCGACTAAGCATTGTTATAAGTTTCATTAAACCTTAGTATCACCTTCATGAATACTAAAAAATAAATCATTGTTAGATTATAATCCAAGCCTTTTGGAACCATTTAAATCCTTTTTCTTTAAAGCTCATAGAATACTTATCATTACATAGATATAATGCCTTGAAATTTACATTTGCATTTTATATCACTAACATACACATAAAATTCTATTTTATTTTATATTTCTATTTTCAAAACTATCAAATATTATCTCAAAGTCATCAAAGTCTAAAGCAAACTTTTCATTTTTTTTTTATGATGCTCGATGGATGTTTTACAATGAAAATTACAAGTTTTTCTCATCAAATAAAGGATTGATGATCAACGTAGGTCATCTTGTTCTGTTGGTTTGGAGTGTTGGTTATCAACAAAGAGGTCCTGAGTTTAAACCCTATGTATAAGATGTGTGTGTGAATTTTTTTTAATTGACTTAAATGAACCTAAAAAAACAAAACTTGATGATCACTAAGTTAGCTTTGTTTTCCGTATGCTTAATAAACAAGTCAAATAAGAATAGCTTTTTAACCAAATATTGAATTTAAGTTCATTGGTGAACTCTATAATTAAAGAATCAAGTTGTGTTTAATAGAGGTGATCAAGCTCTTTAGAAAGAAGTAGAAGTCACAAACATCATAAATGTCCACATGATTAGATATTATCAAGCATCTTGTTACTTTATCTATTTTTTAAATCTTTATTATTGCACATTTTTATGTGTTTAATTTAATTTTAATTTATGTATATAGTAATACAAAATTATATAAATTAAAATATAAACTATGACACACAAGAAAAAATAATTTTTTGGTCCATGATGAATTTAATACTCAATAAGTGTTGTTATTGTTTTTATAGAATACTGCATAATGCGGTAATGGTATCGATCTATGGCTGCTTGTGGTAGCTATGGTTGCTGGCCTAGAGTAGCAAGGGTTGGTTGAGATGATTTTTATTTTTAAAAAATAAAAACATCTTAAGTTATTTAAGCTTCATTAAAAATAATTAATTGATTTATTTTCAAAAATAAAAAAATATAAACCAAATAAATCTTTTGAAAATCAAAATTAAAAATGATCCCGAAGAGCCTCTTAGGGTTTGTTTTGAGCATCAAATGACATTTAATTTGCTAGAAATTTCTTCATGTGGAAATTTAAAAAAAATGAAATTAAAATAAAGTAAAATAGATGTTGCCTACACAAGTTTTGAATCGTAGGGCAAATAATTTAAAGATTGAAATTGCATTATTTTCTCCATAAAACTTAAGAATTAAATATGCACATTTAGGCTTCGTTCGTGACGGCTTTCTTATTGCTTTCTAAAATAATTTTTTAGTACAATTTTTTTTTAATTATAAATTTTTGTAATAAAAAATTGCTTTATAAAGAATTAAGAAAGCCGCCCCAAACAAAACCTTAATTGTGGAGGAAACAACAAAATTGTTGTATGTATTAAGAAATTTTAAAAATAAGTAAATTTGCATATTGCTTTTGTTTAAATAAGCTTATATGTACATTTGTTTTGCAATTTTAAAAACATGAAGTAAATAATATAGCTTTTAGATACATATTTCTTATTTTTTTAAACATGAAAAAGGAAGAAATATTATACTCCCCTATTTCATGGTCTAAGGAAATCTTGATGAAATCATACTACATGAGAGAGAGAGAGAGAGAGAGAGAGAGAGAGAGAGGTTGGACTCATATCCCTCACAAATTTTTATTTGGGCCAATGTCCTCCCCTCACCCCTTTCTTTTGGCCCTAAATACCCTAAATTGAAATATAAGGGATAATGTGTCTCTCCTTCGCAAATCTTCTTTTTAGTTCTCCTTGCTCGATCAAATGGATAGCCGCCTCTCACGCCTTAACGTGGATTCACTCTAACTTGATGCTCATATGAAGGCTTCATGTGAGGGACTATCAACCCAAACTCACACCACATATTTTAATATACAATGTGAGATTACATTGAATTTCTTATCCTTTCCAAAGCCATCTCTCTCACACCGTCGATCCTTAACTGCAATCGAAAGGAAAGATAACTTCAATTGCTAAGTTTGAATAAGAGTTTTGAACATGAGATTATAACCTGGATTCAAATAAAAGTTATGTTGATATATGTATATTATCCAAAAGAAACAAAAAAAAGAGAAACTTAAATCTCTTACTTGTTATACAACGCCGCCCGTCGAATCCTTGAAATCCCGCACACCTCAGACTGTCGAACCTACAAATCCCGCTGCAATCGCATCTCTTCTCGGATATCCTGCGAACTCACCACGATCTAAGCCTTCTATCGCTGATAAAACAAAGGCCTCAGGAGATCCTTCGACTCTTTCACGCAAAGCTCCCGCAAGACCTCAACTTTCTCCGCCGTCTTCTTCCTCTCGCTTTCCTTTTCCCGCACGCGAAGCCTTCTGAAGTCTCCCTCACAACTTGAACCAAGACCCAAACTCCGACCTTGAACAGGTTTAACCTTCAAAATTCAAGAAACTTAAACCTCATTTTTGGCGTTAGCGACGCACTAGAAAATCATCCATACATGCTTTTCTCTAGCATGGTGGGAAGGGAACCCGGTGTGATGCTTACGGCGAGACGGGTAGGCCTTGTAGCGCTTTTCTCTAGCGCAGCGGGGACGAATATAAAATTATGCATTTCAAATAGGTGCCCGTAGACCCGTACATGCCTTTCTCTAACATGGTAGGATTAAAAAAATTTTACTGTTGTGTCATCCGATACCTACCGTTCATGCTTTTCTCTAGCGTGGCAGGAGGCCCAAACTCCTGGAATTTCCCATAAATGGGGGAGACACCGGGAGTCTGTCAAAATTTTGTCTAAAAAATGATAAGGACTTGTACAAAAAAGATGACTTGATTTAGACTGCAGAGAACATAATTTAAAGCACTAAATCATACTCAAAATAATACGTAAAATAAATTCATAAGTTATCAAACAACGAACGAACAAATGCTAAATGAACTCGTGGAGAATATTGAAATAAATCTCAACAAATAACAGGGGACCTGAGTTTGGAAAACTACACAAAGGACTCGAACTTGAAAACGACATAGGGAATTGGACATCAAGTTGGAAAATGCATAGTACCAATTAAAATGTAAATGTCAATTAACAACCCTCATTACCCAAATAAAGATCAATGAAGGGATAAGGGACTTATATTTCAAAAAGGGATGATTTGATGATTTATTCCTAAGCGATAATGCAAGTTCTCAATGAACATGATAACTCACCTACGACCATATACAAGGAATGCAATGTATTTGTAAGCAACATTAGAAGAGCTATAATGAGCAGAAACACTTATGACACTAAAAGATTTATGACATATGCAGTGCATCATCTATAATGTAAAATAATAAGTTGTGATGAATGAGAATACTTGCAAACAATAGTGGATAATCTACGGTGTGCATGACGACCCACATACAAAGTGAAATAAAAAATTCATGATGAAATCCCTATAAGCACTGAGGAGATGTTGCAACCAACTCATCAACAAATGGGGGCAAAATGATTCATGAGTGTAATAAACCTGTAAGGCATTCAAGCTCCTACAAGTCATTATAGGAGACTTTTCATACACACGATAACTTGTCTACAGGTTAGAAGGGGGATACCAGAAGCTCTATTCTACCTGCAACGACGAACAACATGATAAATATACTAATTAATTAGAAGGATCCTAATGAATGTGATATATGCTCATGAGTAGAATATGAAAGACATACATCATATAAAATAACTCCCTTACTATATTAACTTGCAAACAGGTGTATCATTCTCCTACAAGTACGAAGTCAGCATGCAATGAACATACAAATTATCGATCATTGTGTGTAAAGAGGTCAGTAATGAACATAATTCATCGACAATCTACAGTAACACATAGATGAACATGCCTAACGTGCCTGCAATCAAAGGTATGAAGCTTCCGGTAAATGTTGAGAACCTTCATGCTAATAAAAATACAAATACCAACGAATGCTGAAGATCAATGCACAAGTAAATGTAGCAATTCACTGATCAATGTGCATAAGGAATTTGATGACAAATACTGCCATTCATCAATCAACATGTATGAAGGAACCAGTGATGGATATAACTCACTCGACGATTCATGTTAACATGCAACCAACATTGTAGTATCCTAACAACCGACATCAGGTTCCTTGAAGATATACATGATAGCCACCGTAAGAATTAAAAGATATACAAGCTACTATAGGTCATTGTAGAAGACCTATTATTCACTCAACATAACACTTACGAGCAAATATAGAAAGGCTACATCAAATACAAACTTCTATGAGTTACTATAGAAGATCCGTCAAATATTCAAAATACCCCCAATATGTGCACTATAATATGTATGCATATAGCTACACAAAAATACACATATAACTGTAAACCCGCATGGGCCCCAATGAGCGTATTATATTTACACATGTGACATCTAGGGATGCTGTGCGGGTCAATAAATGAATCCATGTTTGAGCCCAATCATTCTAAGTGGATGGGTAGGAGTTAACACGGCTCAAACTATCAAATAGATATACAATCAAGGTGGCGACCGAAATATTTATTTTATATATTCATATTAGGCCTTCAAGGTCTATAACAAGAGAATTTATCAACAAAACCACCAAGCTGGCGATGAACCCAATCCTCTATCGGCAAGTTAATAGAGTTGACAATGTTCAACCCATATAAGCAATTACCCATAAACACCCTGATGATGGAAGTGTTGAATGTAGATCTCAACTGGATGGGTTAGTTCGCAAACACTTTCAAATGCCTCCCAAATTCCCAAACACCCATGAAAATCCAAAACTCGAGAAAATTTCAAAAAACCAAATATTTAAAATTCAAATAAACCATCAATAACTTTAAGAAAAAAATCTATCCACCCATCGCAACAGTTTGTCGAGGTGGATAAATTTGAAAATACATTTCAGCTCATATAGAGTTAATATCTAGTCAAGAATATCACTAGGATTTATTCTCAAACAGTCTCCTGCCAGTAAGGGCATAGCATGGTTCTATAACCGATGATTTTGCCACCAAATGGGACCACAGGTAAATGATTATGACTAGGGCCCTTTGAACTCGGTGATTTACCGCCAAATGACACCACTAAATTATGATTATGACCGGAGCCCGTAAGCTCCCCAATGACATAAAATCCTTGAGATATGAATCAATAAGGCACAAAGCTCTCTATTAGGTAAGGTGGATTCAAATTTATTCCCTTAGATAAATACCCACCCCGGATATACAAGATACCCTTGGACGAAGCAACCCATGGTTGTCGATAAAGATACTTTTATCATGTTGGGTCGACTATTTCCTCTGACTAAGTAAACCAGGGATCACGATGGCCTATGACGATAGAGCCATGGGATCTTGATTGGGTCCATCATTCACTCCTCCACCATCCGCTTTAAGTGTAAGATGGTGAAATTTCTAATTTTAAATATCAAACATTCAAATACCTAAACCCATATTGCTACTATATGTTGGATACTACGTATCTTCGGGTATAATATATCTGATTGATGACAAGCCTTAATCAAAAGTTCTCTCTCATTATCGGGAGGGGTAATTAATTATAGGGGCTTGCGCATTTAGGAAATCAGAACTAGATCATAAAGTCCTCACAAAATGAGGGCAAAATCTTTGGGTAGTGTCTTATCTACAATCCTATTATATCTTCCCAAAATTTACCCTGGAACTTAACTCGTTAAAACTCCCTTGAAAAGTAACGAGGGAGGTCGGTGCCAAATTTTTGGAGCCCACAAGTTTGAACTCGATCCATAATATGGGGTTTTAAATAAATGTTAGAATTCTAGATTCAAAATAGAGGTTTGAACCAAGTTCATTTCAAAATATAATGTTCAAACTCGTGCCTAAACTTAGTTCAAACCTATAATTTTACAATAGGTTTGAACTTTTTTTTTGAATTTAGAATTCTAGCCTCCATTTCAAAATAAAGGTTCAAATAGATTTAGGGTTCTAGGCTTCTAACCTTATAATGCCTCATAATGTGTGGCTTAAATCCTATTATAAGTTGGTTCATACATTATTTGTAATCCTTTAAAAGGATTAAGCTCATTTAAGTTTATTATTCAAATAGAGAGGTATTACATATCTTGGGTCATATATAGGATTAAAGGTGTAATAGCGAATATGATAAAATGATTTGAAGTCTTTATTCGATTAAGACTATTAAAGAATACCCTTCAAAGCAACTTGTCATTGCTACTCCCTTTCAGCTCTCTGACATTGAAGGTTACTATTTTGTATGTAACATTAGTGGTAAGAATGTAAGTTTTGATCTCTTTAAATTTGCACAAAAACCTTGATTCAGCTTTAGAGAATCTTCTATTGATGATAGGTTTAATGAGATGAAAAAGAGCACAAAACTAATCAATAATTAGTTAAATGATAAACACACCTTTATTATTTTAGAATTTGAGAATGTTTTCATGGAGGTTAGGTTTATAATTTGTTTTTGATGGGGTGTTATTGAAATGTGAGAAGAGCTTCATCGATTTTACAAAGATGTTGTGGTAAAAAAGGAGAAATTTTTTACTACTCATAGGGAAAAACATTATGTGAAAAAATAATAAAAGTTTTAACAAGGACATGTTAAATATTAGGGAATTTTTTTTTAAAGGTGAGAAAAAAAAAAAGAAAAGTGATGTCGTCGAAAAATTATCTTGATCGAGCATGAATCTCAAGGCAAATTCGCATTGAAAACTTTCAAAATTAAATCCGGGGCCATCCGAACTACGATTTCAGCAAACTTATAGTCGAATTGAATGTCTCGAAAAGATTAACCCAATGACACCAAATTCGATCCAATCCGAGCCCAAATGGATCAAAATAGAGGACCTGAAACACATTTGGAAGGTTCAAACCATAATTGGATGACTAAATAATATCCAAATGTGATATGCTTATCGTCGAATTGAGCGGCTCGATGAGAGAAATATAATGAAGCCATGATCGACAAATTCTAATATCATTAAGATACTTAAATACCTGATAAATGGTCCATAATCAAGCGAGTCGATATCGGCCATCCATTTGAAACTCTCCCAACCTACCCTTGATCTTCTCCCTATTTACTCATCATTCCACTGCCAAAAAACTATAAATAAACCCCTCATTCTTCACTAAGGGAGGAAGCAAGAAAGAGAAAGAAAAGGAGAAGAGCTCTAAGGCTTGAAGAATCCTGAAGCTCCGTCCCAGCATCATAGCCGACGAATCAGTGCCACCAAGCCGTCGCTGTTGAACTTTTATTATACCATCATCGTCGATCCTCCACCTGGTAGCTACTGACAAGCCTTCATTTGATCACTGTCATACGTCAGCTATGATCCTTCCGACCACTGTTGCTCGACAATAGTTTTTTTGACCTTCATTACCTACTGACAACAGTTTCTTCGACCACCGTCGCCAGACTATGGTCTCTCCGACTACCGCCGACCGACAATAGTCTTTTCAACCTCCGTTGCCCGCCAACTATGATCTCTTTAACCAGCATCACCAAACTACTGTCTCTCCGACCATCATCGCCAGACTATGGTCCTTCTGACTGCTATTACCTAACTACAGTCCATCCAACCATCATCGCCCAGTGACTATGGCCCTTCCGACCACCGTCACATGACTACAGTCTTTCCGACCTTTGTTGCCCACCGACTATGGTCTCCGACCACTATCGTTAGACTACGGTCTCTCTAACCACTGTTTCTTGACTACGGTCCTTTCAACCTCCATTGCTGAGTATGATCATTCAGACCTCTATTGCCCACTGACTATGGTTCCTTTAACCTTCGGCGCTTGTCGACTACGATCACTTTGACCACCATTACCCGTTGACTATAGTTCCTCCGACCTACACCACCTATCGATTACAGTCCCTCTGACCAACATCGCCCACCGACTATAGTCCTAATGACCAAATGAATATGTCAACACTGATTATTCTAACGAGTAATGGTGATCACTCTGACCACCATTATCCGTTGACTATAGTCCCTCCGACCTACATCACCTATCGATTACAGTCCCTCTGACCAACATCACCCGTCGACTATAGTCCTGATGACCAAACGAATATGTCAACACTGATTATTCTAACTTCCACCGTGTAATACACTCTATATGATGTATATTTACTATAACGAGCCAAGACCTTCCCCCCAAGGAAGGGCCTTATTTGTAATCAAATGCAAACACTGGTGGATTCATTTAAACTTAGCAAGGCCCCATGGTTTTCCCCTTTTTAGGGTCTTTCACACTAAAAAATTTGGTGTCTCTCATAAATACTGCATCCCTTTTTTTTATCTATTTATGTGTTGGATCTTCATTCAAAGTTAAGAAAGCTTTATATCTCTCTATCATTATGGATATTCTAGGACGTAACAGTTTGACAATGTCTGCAGGAAATAATTCTGGACTGGGGGGGGGGGGGGGGGGGACCTTTGATGCAATCTTGAAGGCCATCAACAACTTGAACGAGGTTAAAGTCGTCCCTTTACCATGATCTTCTATCAGTTATCAGCCATAGTTGCATCACATTCGAGGAAGTAAATTTGAATTGGGGGAAACCTTGGCCAAGAAAATTCCTCAAATACTTTTGACACCCAAGATAATTTCTGGGGGAACCATTTTTTATAAAGTTCATAGCATAGCAAATGTAATGACGCTTCTAATTAATTTCAAGCTATATATAGTCCCTAGCTGGACTTTTACTCCTTGGGTAAGATCTTAACCTCGACCTTAACAAGATATTAATTGTCTAAAGATAGACTAATCTTTATCTTTGATTTAGGATACATGTAGTATTCGCCCCCTCATAATTAAGGTTTAATCAATTCCAGGGGGATTCAATTCGACCTCTTTTATATAGATTAACATCATCGAGTAATACTCTAATAAATAACCTAGGATAGGTCAAACATCCTTGGTGGATTCTTTCGACCACTACCATATATGTTAATATCATCGAGTAATGCTCTAATAAATAACCTCGAATAAGTCAAACATCCTTGGTGAGCTATCCCAGCCTCTTCCATACAGGTTAACATCATCAAGCAATGCTCTGACATACAATATCAGATAGGTCAAACATCCTTAGTGAACTCTTCTGACCTCTTCTATATAGGTTAACATCATCGAGCAATGTTCTGACATACCACCTCGGATAAGTTAAACATCCTTGATGGATTCTCTCGATCTCTTCCCCACAAGTTAATATCATCGAGTAACACTCTGACAAGCAACCTCAGATAGGCTAAATATCCTTGGTGAATTCTCTCAAACTCTTTCACACAAGTTAATGTCAACGAGAAATACTTTGATAAATAATCTCATATATGTCAAATATCCTTGGTGGATTTTCTCGGCCTCTTCCATACAAGTTAATGTTATAAAGTAATACTTTGACAAACAATCTTGAATAAGTCAAAATATTTGATAAATCTTTTTGGCCACTTCCACACAAGTTAATGTCATCGAGTAATGCTCTGACAAACAATCTTAATTAGGTCATACATTCTTTATGGATTTCTCTCAATCTCTTAACGTCATCGAGTAATGTTCTAACAAATAATCTCGGACAGGTCAAATATCATTTGTAGATTTCTCTCAATCTTTTAACATCATCAAGTAATGCTCTGATAAATAACTCCATGAAGGCTTGCTTAGAAGGTAATATCAAAGGGAAGCTAGTAGTGGATAAAGTCCTTACTAGAAAGATCTTATGAGGGTAGGTGGCAGATAAGGTCTCCACTCATAATCCCAGGAAAGTCTTCCTGTGAGGTAGCCTTGAAGAGAAGCTAGTAGTGTATAAATACCCCACTAGAAAGACTCGATGAGAACAAGTGGTTGATAGGGTCACCACTTATTCAAAGATCTTAGAAGGCACATATACACCGAAAAACTTTAGAAGGCTAAAAGCTTTAAAGCACAAGTACATTATAAATCTTAGAAGGCTAAAAGCCTCAAAAGGTGTAGGCACATCAAAATCTAAGAAGGTTAAAAGCCTCAGATATATATTTTCTTGATTATTTAAAAGGTGTATGCACATTAATATCATACAACTTTCTAAGATAAATAAAGAAAGATAATCAGGTAGTTAAAAATACTACAAAAACTACAACATCTTCATTATCATTTGAAAATACTTTTTTAGCTCCCTTTCATTACTATCATCTTTAAATTTATTCATTTTAATCTAATTAGATTTTAAATAAAAATCTAAATAACAATATAATAATTAAGCATTTATTTATCTTAAATTTTTATTTTTAAAATGTCAGTTTCTGAAACTTACAAAAATATAATAGTTATTAAAGAATAATATACTACTATTATAAAAGTGATTTGAGTTTCTTTATAAATAAAATTGTGATCATTATTTTTATTAATATATTCCATATATTTTATTTAAATAAAAATTTTATTATTTTTATCTTTGCTTTATCATCAAGGCCATTGAATTATATATCTTCTAATCATATTAAGAAAAAAAAATGTCAGGATAATTCAGTTAATTTTTTTATTATGATTAATATTAAAGCCTTTGAATTTTTTTAGATGGATACAATATACATTATTTATATATTACACTCATCTAAAAACAAATCTAAAAGAATTAAATTCCATCATCATCAACTTTGTCTTATTTCCACATTTTTATTGCTATTTTATTAAAATCTTAAACGCATTTGTTTTAGATTAGAAATATAATTGTTGTTACAATTACCTGAAATAATAAATTTATTTATTAGATCTCTTTATAATTTTTTTGAATTGATTAAATAATATTTAAAATTTAATAATATTATTTAATTTTTTAAATTTTATTAGCGTGCATTTAAACTCAAATAGTTCTTAAACAATTTTATGATTAATAATTTATATAACTCAAATGATAATTTGTGTATTTTATCACAATCATAGTCCCACACAATCATTTTTTTATTATATTTTCATTTATTTGAAAAAATTCTAGCAATGTGCACTGTGTGCACATACATTCAAACTAGGCTTATCTTACATATAAGCTTGTTTTTTAAAATTTTCATCTAACTTTAATGAGTGAATTTCAAGAATAATAAAAGTTTATGTATATATTAATATAAAATTTAATATCATTAATATAGAAAGTAATAAAATTATTATTATTATTATTTATTTTTTAATATTTAAAATTTTATTCACATGCATCATATTCACGTGTATTTATAATATATATATATATATATATATAATTTATTATTGTGAATTTAAAGAAAAAAAAATATAAGTTTTAGTTCGTTAATCAGAAGGTAGATTTTACAAAGCCATGTTTCTATTCTCACGTCAATTTGATCTAGCAGGTGCTCGACATGTCCATCCCCGGTACCGGCGTTGTTCTCTTCACGGAATTGCAACACCGCCACCCATACCCACGCCGACAACCAAGTCCGGCTTCGCTTCTCTCCTCCGTTCCTACTCCTACCCCAAACACCTCAAGCAAATACACGCCTTAATCCTCACCACCGGCCTCTCCATCAAAAACAGCCTCCTCACCCAGATTCTCCAAATCCTCTCGCTCTCCGGCGAAATGTGTTACGCACGCAACCTGTTTGACGAAATGCACAAACCACGCGTCTTTCTCTGGAACACCCTCATGAGAGGCTACTTCAAAAGTAAACTGTGCACCGAGGCGCTTGAGATCTACCACCAAATGCACAGGCTTGGTGTCCGCCCTGATGAGTTCACATTCCCATTCGTGCTCAAGTCCTGCACTGCACTGCTGGACAACTGGGTTGGAATGGAAGTCCATGCCATGGTTGTCAAGCATGGCCTCGACTTTAACAACATTGTGAGTACTGAACTAGTTGTCATGTATGTAAAGTTTGGGGATGCAGATTATGCGGATGATGTGTTTGAAAGCATGGGAAATGGCAGGGATTTGGTCTCTTGGAATGCCCTCATCGCTGCCTACTCTCAGTACGGTCGCGCAGATAAGGCGATAGCCCACTTCCAGCGAATGGAATTCGCTGGTGTTGAGCCCGACACGATAACTCTGGCATGTGTCCTCTCTTCATGTTCTTATCTTGGGTGTTTAGAACTGGGAAAGAAGATTTATTTTAGAATCAAAGAAGGTTTTCTTCCATCCAACATCTTCGTGGAGAATGCTCTTCTTGACTTGTTTGCAAAATGTGGCAGCATGGACGTAGCCAGTGAGCTGTTTGATGAAATGCCCATAAGAAATGTGGTGTCTTGGAGCACTGTTATTGGAGGGTATGCTATCAATGGAGAGAGCCAAAGAGCACTGTCTCTTTTCTTTCAGATGTGTGACGAAGGCGTGCAACCGAATGATGTGACCCTGCTTAATGTCCTCTCAGCCTGCAGCCACGCAGGGCTAGTGAAACAGGGAAAGGAACTCTTTTGTAGCATGGCTAAACCTACAATTGAGCATTGTGCCACCATGGTTGACCTTCTTGGCCGATCAGGTCATCTTGAAGAGGCCTATGGTTTCATCCAAAGCATGCCTATGGCTCTGGATGCTGGAGTCTGGGGGGCTTTGCTTAATGCCTGCATAATTCAGCATAACACTGAGCTTGGTGAGCTTGCCGCTGATGAACTTCTAAAGCTGGCGCCTGAGACACCTTCATACCAGGTCCTCCTATCGAACATGTACGCTGCTTTAGGAAGGTGGAATGAGGTTGAGAAGATTAGAGAACGGATGAGATTGAGCGATTTCAGGAAGGTGGTAGGTTACAGCTCTGTCGAATTAGATGGAGAAGTTCATGTATTCCACGAGGGATCCCATGCTCAATCTGAAAAACTCCATCAGCTTTTGTGTGAGCTTACTAGCACAGTGAGGGGCATTGGTTATAGACCAGTGATCACTTCTGCATTGCATGATTTGGAGGAGGAGGAGAAGGAAGCAGCATTGATGGCCCATAGTGAAAGGCTTGCTATTGCCTTCAGTCTTATGTATTCCAATAATTTAGAGTGCCCTTTAAGAATTATGAAAAATCTAAGGATATGCAATGATTGCCATGAGTTCTGCAAATATGTATCCAAGGCAATGAAGAGAGAGATCATAATGAGAGATAAGAGCAGGTTTCATCATTTTAAAGATGGTCAATGTTCTTGCAGGAATTTTTGGTGACTCTGATTTTGGCTGAATAGATTGTAAATATTAGATTAGAGATAGATAAGAATAGGGAAATTTACATACATGCCATTCAATCCTAATATATTTATATATCGATTACTTAAACCTTCTCATTTACCTGTATAAAACATAAATTTTTTTAACAATTCAATTACACTACTCCATTGCCCTCAGTCACCATGCGACTATTCCCGCGCCTTAATCCGCCATTGAGCTCTCTCACTCTACCCACCCTAACTCTATGAACCCTCCCCTTCTAGGTTCTGCACTCATGCTTCCTTTGTGGCTTCCAGTGCAGTCATCCCCGTTGTCATTGACTTCATCGAGCTTCATATGGAGGTCATAATCTATGCCTTTGCTGCCTACAAGATGATGCTCTCTCCTTCAACAAGTTTTCCACTTCAGCTCCAAAGGTAAGAATCCAACATCTTTGAAAGTCTTTTTTGTATCAATATTTGGTATTCTAAATGTTTATTAGTGGCTCTTATATGATTTATTTTAGAATTTTTTTTGAGAACTTGGAAATGTGAACCATGGATCTGGTAAGTTAATTGGATAAGAAAATTTGATTTGTTTGGTGAAGCAGACGGTTTAGAGCAGTCGTAAAGTTGTTCGTGAAAGCTATTTTACTATTGGCTTGCTTACATTTGTTGTCTGAGCATTTGATGATAAATGTATACTTGAGAATTGGTTATAAAGCGTCAATTTGATATTTTTAATGCTGATGCTCAGCCAATTTATGTTCTTGATGCAAATTCCAGAGCTTAGTTCATATTTACTTACTTTAGCATTTATCAACAACAGGTCTTGTATTATGAGACATGCGTTCAAATTATTCATTAGCATCTATGGTCATAGTACAAGATATTTACCTGCTACAGACCAAAGAATCCAGAAAAAAAAAAAAATACAAATGGCCCTGGCCGATCATAGGATTATTGCCGTTGTTTAAAATGAGTAGACAAAATTGAACATGGAGTATCTTTAGATAATTTTTTTTATTTACAAGCTATCTCACTTTATAAAGTATACAACAACAACAATATCAACTTCAATTCTTTATCCCACTACGTACGATCTACGAGTTCTCTAAATGTATAAGTAATGATTTCTAAATGTTGGATTCTTGTAGTTGCTAGTTGAAGAAATGGTATGAACAGAATAGCTACTCTTATTCAACTAGGTACTATTACAGGAGCTATTTATAGATGAGTACATGAAGCACAACCTACACAAGTAAACACTAAAGCAGGTACATAAACAGGTATACATATATGCTATTACACCCGCTCAAGCTGATGGAGGAGAATGGACAGTAAGCTTGTTGCGGAGGAGCTGAAAGCGAGGAGTCGATAGCGGTTTAGTGAAGATATCAGCTAGTTGATCTTTAGTTGAAACCGGACGAATGCTGACGGTTTGCGAATGAATGTGATCACGAATGAAATGATGATC
Organism: Dendrobium chrysotoxum; assembly: GCA_019925795.1. Taxonomy (NCBI): domain Eukaryota; kingdom Viridiplantae; phylum Streptophyta; class Magnoliopsida; order Asparagales; family Orchidaceae; genus Dendrobium; species Dendrobium chrysotoxum. Next base: position 27,662,405 of record CM034310.1, read on the forward strand.
AATCTCGATGTGTTTGGTCATTGCGTGGAAGACAGGGTTGTTTGCCAGTGCAATGACAGACACGCTGTCACAGTGAAGATGGGTCGGCAAAGTGAAAGGAATGTGGAAGTCTTGTAGTAGCTGTCGGATCCAGATAATGTCAACAAGAGCAGCTGCGAGGGCCCTATATTCGGCTTCAGTTGATGAGCGGGCAACTATATGTTGCTTTTTGACACTCCATGATATTAAAGTGTTGCCGAAGAAGGTACAGTAGCCGGAAGTGGATCGTCTGGTGGTTTTGTCGCTGGCCCAATCGGCGTCTGAGAAGGAGTGCAGCTCAAGGGAACCCTGTAAGATAGGAAGACCAAATGAGAGAGTACCATGAATGTATCTAAGTAAACGATTAAGTAAGAAGAAGTGATGTGAGGTAGGATTGAGCATATGTTGACACAGCAGGTTGACGGCATAGGAGATATCAGGTCTTGTTAGCGTGAGATATTGCAGTGATCCGGTGATTTGGCGGTAGAGTATGTGATCGGTGAGCAGGTTGGCCTCCAGGATTGGATCAGGTACTTTGGTGCAAGAGGGATTTGAGAGCGGTTTGCATTGCTTCATGTTAGCCAGCTCCAGAATTGATGTAGCGTAGGTAGCTTGTGACAAGAAAAAGGAATTGTCTGTCGAGCGGATGTTGAGGCCGAGAAAGCTGCTTGCTGTGCCCAGATGCTTCATCGAGAATCTGTTGTGAAGCTGAAGAATAATGTTGGATAATGTGGATGGATCATTGCCCGTTTATAGGATGTCATCCACGTATATGACAAGATAAATGTGAGTAGTCCCTTGTTGAAGCACAAAAAGCGAAGAATCTTCCTTGTCGTGTCAGAAGCCGAGAGAGCATAGGTACGCAGAGAAGGTATGGAACCATTGTCTCGGGGCCTGTTTAAGACCGTATATAGCTTTCTTAAGCTGACATACGTGATTTGGCTGAGTATCATCTTCAAAACCTTTCGGTTGTTTCATGTAGATTACTTCATCAAGATTGCCATGTAAGAACGCATTTGCTACATCCAGTTGATGTATTTGCCACTTATTGGTAAGAGTGAGAGTGAGAAGGATTCTGATGGTAGGAAACTTGGCAACGGCACTGAACGTTTCAAGATAGTTGATGCCATACTGTTGATGATTGCCTTGGGCAACTAATCTAGCTATGATGCCGTTGGAGTGATATTTAGTTCTAAATGTCCATCGGCTGCCTAGAATGCATGTGTTAGCAGGTGGTGGTACAAGTTGCCATGTACCTTGCTTTTGTAAAGCAAAAAATTCTTCAGCCATGGCTTTCCTCCATTGAGGAAATTTGATAGCTTCAGAGTAATTGGTCGGTTCAGGTGGCGGAGAAGATTTAGATGGGTTTTGAATATGAAGAAGATTGAGCCGTTGAACAGGTTTAAGAGAGCAAGTTTTAAGTCTGGTAGTCATAGGATGATTGGGCAGAGAGGGGTGAGGGGATTGCAAAGGAGCTGTAGCAGAAATTGTGGTGCTGGAGGGAAATGTGGGAGCAGTACCAGGAAGAGATGGATGAGATAAGTTGACAGAGCGAGTAGCCATAGGGGAAGGTGAGTGAGAAGGAGATGCCTTATGTTGAGGTAAAGCAGTGAATGGAACCAGAAGTGAAGGAGGAAGCGGAGATGACACAGGGGAGCTAGTTGGCGAAGAGATTTTGTGAAACGAAAAAGTAAGCTCATCGAATGTGACATGCCGTGAAATGTATATCTTGTTGGTATGCAGATCAAGACACTTGTATCCTTTCGAGATACTAGAGTAACCAAGCAGCACACATGAACTGGACCGTGGCTGAAGCTTGGTCCGTTTGTTTGGCGGGATCCAAGGAAAACAGGCGCAGCCAAACACTTTCAGAAAAGCGTAATCGGGTTGCTTATGAAACAGAATGTATAGAGGTGTGTTAAAGTTAGTGGTAGAAGATGGTAGTTTATTAATGAGGTAGGAGGCTGTAAGGACCGCATTAGGCCAAAATGAGTGAGGAAGAGAGGCAGTATGAAGTAGAGTGCGTGTGGTTTCAATTAAGTGGTGGTGTCTTCGTTCTGCCAATCCGTTTTGTTCAGGGGTATAAAGACATGAGGTCTGGTGTTGAATGCCCTGCTGAGTAAGAAAGGTGGAGAACGTGGAGTTTATGTATTCCTTGCCACCATCGGAGCGAAGCATTTGATTGAACAACCAGTTTGTTTTTAAACAAAATGTTTAAATTGAAGAAAAATAGAAAAAACTTCTGATTTATAACGCATAGGAAAAACCCAGGTAAAACGGGAAAAATCATCAATGAATACAACGTAATACAGAAAGCCTTGATTAGAAGGGCACCGGGGCAGGACCCCAGACATCAGAATGAATAATAGCTAGAGGAGAAGAAGATCTATGCAGAGAAGGAAAAAATTGAAGTCTATGGTCTTTAGAGGCTTTACAGGAATTTGTTGTTGTTGGAGACAGCTTGGATGATTTGAGGATGAGGATGGCCGAGTCTTTGATGCCAGATGGAGGACGTGTGACTTTTGGCAGCCAGAGCAGAGAGGGACGAAGCAGAAGCAGCTGGACGAATGGGATATAATCCACGATTACTAGGACCCGAGAGAAGAGGCCGGTTTGTCTTCATGTCCTTAATAATAAAACCATGAGCATCAAAGCAAACCGAGACATTATTGTCACGAGTGAGGTTAGAAATAGATAAGAGATTATGAGATAATCGAGGAACATGAAGAAGAGGTTGAAGTTTGAGCTTACGAGACGGTGTTGGCAGTATACCGTTGCCAGAGTGAGCAATGGGTAAAGATCTGCCGTCACCTATAGTTATGTTGTCTTGACCAGTATAGGAGGAAGCTTGAGAAAGATTGTCCAGAGAATGGGTGAGATGAGCCGAGGCGCCGGAATCAAGGTACCAGTCCGGATTGGAGAGATCATTTGCTGCGACCATGGCCCGAGAGGATGAAGATGAGTTATACTAAGTTTCAGGCGGATTGTAGGTTTGATTGAGTCGATGCCAGCAATTGTGAGCCGAGTGGCCATGTTTATTGTATATTTGGCACGTGATGCTGCTGGACGAATTAGATCTTGCGGATTGAGAGGAGGATCGTCCACGTCCACGGCGTCCTCTGCCTCTGGAGGAATAGAGAGCCGTAGAAGGTCAGCTATAGAGATTTGCCTAATGGATTCGGCTTGAAGATTAATTTCTTCACTAACGAGCAGAGAATAAAGGTCATCCATAGCGATTGGATGGAGCATTGTGCGTATTGATGTCTTGAAGGCGTTGTAGGATGGGGGAAGGCCATTCAACGTGTATAATATGATGTCTTCAGGATCAAGAACAGATCCGGCGGAAGCAATGTTGTCCACAATGGTTTTAACGTTGGTGAGGTATTGCGACATGGTGAAATTTTTCATCTCGATGTTGTGTAGCTCATTCTTGAGCTGTATAACTCTGAATCGATTGGATGATTGAAGCCGGCGTTCTATGGTGGACCAGATGGCTGACGTAGATTCAAGATTGATCACGTAGGGAAGAATCGTCGGTGAAAGAGTCGAACACAGAGCCGCCGCCAGGTTTTGATCCACAAGAAACCATTCATTGTATTTGGGGTTGTATTCCTTGCTGCCGTCAGGAAGAACATTCTATTGAGGTGGTGGAGATGTCGAAGGAAGAAGAAAGGAAGAAGGGGCAAGAACCGAGACGAGAAAGAGGGAGGTCTCTGATACCATGAAGAAATGGTATGAACAGAATAGCTACTCTTATTCAATTAGGTACTATTACAGGAGCTATTTATAGATGAGTACATGAAGCACAACCTACACAGGTAAACACTAAAGCAGGTACATAAACAGGTATACATATATGCTATTACTAGTTTACTCGAATATCAAATTTTCTGAGTAATGGGTAGTAATATATGATTTCTTGATATTAATAAAATTATTGTAAATCATGTGATAAATAATTGTTGTATTTTCTTGACCAATTTTATGAAGGACTTTTAATGGGTGGTAAGCATCAATGATTAAAAAAAAAATTTCACTACAAAAATAGCCAAAAGAAAAGTGTCTTAGTACTTGTCATAAAAAATATAATAGAACTAAAACTTTTATAGGATACTTTCCTTGGAAGCATTTTTCACTCATAGTATATTCCTTGCTATTTGTATGACTCAAATTGGAATGACCTCGTCCCCCCCCCCCCCCCCCCGGTTTCCACATTCTAATGGTTCTTCATTTGATGTGACTGCAAACTCATTCAACCTCACCACTTTGATGAGCTCTTCATCTAATCTGTGAAAAACACAATATTTCTTTGAATATCAAATATGTGGTTGGGTGTATAATGGGGTTGGTTGGCAGAAGTAATATTTATCCTTGCTCACATTCACCAAATTAGTGTAGGAGACTGACACAGGGGCATGAGTATTATTTCTAGTGATTATTGTTGACATGGTCCTTGGTGACAGGCGTGTTGGCAGTTTCATGTGCTTGATCTACGGTCACTCGATGACATGATGGCCAATCTTAGTGGTTATCATGGTAGGTTCTAACTCTACCTGAGCACTAGTAAATTGAGTGATTAGTAGCGTCTTAAACTCTGCAAATGGCGTTAGCAATGCCTATGGAAGGAGCAAGAACCACCAAGAGGCAACTCTTTGAAAGTGGTGAAGCATAAGCAGCATTGCAATGTGCTATTAATTCTTACTAGGGAGGTGTCTAACTCAAAGTAGGCCATATGATCAACTGGAGTCGTCTGTCCTTTAAGATTCGACATGGGGGTCTTGAACTTTGCTGATGGCCTCATCTGGGAGATTTTCCTAGAGAATGCATTAATCAGCTAAGACTTGCTCTTCTTAATTTGCCAAAAAAGAGTGGATTTTTTGTTGTTATTTTGATAGTATGTTTCATCCAGTATTAGCGTTAAAGCATTTAATTCTCCTTTTGCTTGGCTTGCGGCTATGCCATTGTGTTGGGTAAGCTAATTTCCACTGCACCGTTAGCTACGTGCACTTGATTCTTCCTGGCAAAGTTGATAGATAATATGCCTTCATAGGCCATTTTATATTTGCAATGATGACAGCAAAGTTGATATCAACTTATGGAGAAAATACATGAATAAAGCTCAATACCTAATGACATGATAAATATTAGAGGTGTAAGTGAGTCAAGACATCTCATAAGCTTAGATCGATAATTGATTTGTGAGCTGAGTAGGATGAGCTAATGAGCCAAATTTCAACTAGCCTCGGCTCGAGTAGTTAGCTTGCGATCCAGCTCGTTTAAAAAATATTAATATAAAATACACTTAAAATATATTAGAATTCAGAAGTTCAAATATAATGCTATTGAAAATTTGAAAATTATATTTTACATTCTTATATCAAGTGATTCTTTATTATTTTTCTTTTAATTTTTCATTTTTGTCATAATTTTATTATAATAATATTTTTCTCTCTTTTGTTATAAACAAGTCATAAAATTTTTATTTTTCACATAAATTTGCCATTACGGATGCTCCTTAATTGTGGTCAGTCTCTATTGCAATTTGAATAAGTTGTAAGTGACATTTCTCCCTATCTTGATGCTCCGATACTTGCCAATCTGGTCGCAAACATTCCTCCATGCTAATCGTACCTTTGCTGTATTTACATTTATCCATGGAAAATATTATAATCTTGTCAACAATAATTACTAAGTGCCAAGAAATAAACTAGAGAGGGAAAGCTACAGATTGAGAAGCTCATAAGTTTTACTATATTGCAAAAACTACCAGATTTGAGTTCAATTGATTTTACATACAAGCATGAGAGGAGCTGCTGAGGGACACAGTATTACACAGTATTCCATTGGCTCGACCCGAAATCAGTGATTTGAAATTGTAAAGTTTATGCAATTCATCTTGATTTGTTAGTTGAGAGCTTTGATTATCAACTAAGAGGTCTTGAATTCGAGTCTTACGTATGTAATGTATGTGTCAATTTACCTTAATTGGCCTCATGGAAGCCAATTTTTGATTTCGCTTGAGGCTTTATTTAGAATAGTTTTCTTACTGTTTTCTAAAATAAATTTTTGGTACAAAAATATCTTAAAAGCAACCAAAAAAAAAAGAGAAAAAAATAGTGATCAAAAGTTGACCCAAATAAAACCTAAATTAGTTGCATATCTATTGTGTATTGGCAAGTAGCTTAGGTGCTTAGGTCAATTTGCCATGATGAGTTGGGGTCAATTGCTTTGAAGTAATGCTTGAATGCTTTAGCGACTAAACCTAAGCAACCCCGAGGCTAAGTATACTAGAATAAGATGCCAAGATAAGCTTGAACTCGGTGGTGAATTCATTGTGATCCAAACAAATTGTTGCAGCCCTTTGCAACCTGGGATGAGAATGAGAATTCGCTTGGGAATGGTACTTGAATTGGGATTAGGAGATGGAGTTGAGTGGAGATAGAGAATGAACAAACGAAAATAGACATAGTAGGGAAGGTTTTTGATACTCCATTGCTTTTGAAGGCGATTACCAAGAATATTTATACCCATTCTCATAAATGATAGAAGCCTCATCATTGCACTAAGCTAAGCATGACATGAGTCCCCATTCTCAGACAGTCTCAACCAGTGATGCTTGTCCAAGTAACACTAGTTGAATTAGATTTGTGTATGATTTTTCTATATTAGACGCCCATGTCATATATAAAAAATTCAACAAATTGATCAATTTGATTTAGCTGATTAGTCTTGAACATGATTCAATCAACTAAAAAGCTGATTAAAGTAAACATTTTAAAAATTTCTCCTAAGATTTTTGAAAGAGAATATGAAGATGCTGCTTGATGGGCGTATAAACAAATCTCATCTTCTTTGCAATAATAACCAATAAAATGGCAACTACTGAATCCTACACAAAATAATTTGAATTATGTGACCGTTAGAGGAGAAATTATTACGTGCGGACAACAGATGTAGAGCTAAGTTCAGACTCTGATGACAATATAATGGGTAGACTAGTATATTCTAAGTATTACTGTGTATTGGTGTTCATTAGCTAGTACACAGTAATACATATTAAATACACATCAATACACAGCAGTTGTGTATTGATGTGTATTAACTATGTATTACTCTGTATTAGCTAATACATACTAATGCACATTCATACACAGCTAATACATATTAATATACAGTAATATCTAATAATGCCCTAGTCCGAACATAGCTATACGTCTGTGTCCCCACCTACTAGAGTGACATCCACTTCATGAAATATGTGTGTAACAACAACACATTTGTCACTTCTCAAGACGGCGCAATGGAGACCTTGTCGACCTCCACAACGAACTCCAGCATCGCTCCCGGAAAAACCCTAACCCCCTTCCCAAAATCCGCCCCTTCGTCTCCAAACCCAAGCTCCGGCGGCACCACCACTCTCCTCCTACCGCCGGCGCGCATCGACCGCAGCATATACTCGACCCCCTCACACATCCCCCTCGAGTATGGCCTCGACCCCATCACCAACGCTAACGGCCTCTTCCCATCCCCAAAAGTATCCACAAAGACGTCACCGCCATTGAAAACCTTACCCTTCAGATTAATGACGACGAGATCGCCGGATCTCGGAATTGCTCCACCGCCCACTCGGATGTCGCAGTAACTGATGCCATTCGGAAGCGTGATCTCCTCTTCCTTGTCGACTTCTTTGGTGTTGGATTGCTGCTGCGAGGCCTCGAAGCGGGTTTTGATCTGCTCGGAGACGACGCCAGCGAAGAGGAAGCCGGCCCAGGCGAGGCCGCCACCGAGGCCGAATCGGCGGGTGAGGGTAGAAGCGATCCAATCGGTGGAGTCGGCGGATTTGGGTTTAGGATTTATGGGGTTGATGGGGTTTAGTGACAGTGGAGGCGGGGAGGGGGAGGGGGAGGGGGAAGAGGGAGGGGGTTGGGAAGGCGGTGTGGGTGGGCGTGGTGAGTTGGAGCATGCGTATTGAGGTTTTGGGAGGGGAGGGAAAGGGGCAGGGGAGATTAGGAAGGAAGCCATGGTGCTGCAACGATGGACGGAGAGAAGGTTGTCGCTGAGATGACAAGATGGGGTGAGAAGAAGCCAATCGATTCTTATCGCAGTTTGGTGGACAAAAATTGCATATTATATATTTATATATCAATATTAATTTTAATATAAATTTTAGAATATTTAATTTCATTTTAATGTAAATTATATACAAATATTCTTATTAGTTTATTTTTACTCAGGTTATCAATTTGGATAATAACATGCTATTATATTGGTTAAAAATAAATTTAAAAATTCTAAGGGATCATATTTGAGCACTAATCCATCAGAAAAAAAAAAGTGATTTAATACATTAAAGTTTTATTTGGGACAATTTTTTTAATGCTTTTTAAAGCAATTTTTTAGCATAAAATTTTCTAATTCAAGAAATTTTGTACTAAAAAATTATTTTAAAAAATAGTAAAAAAACTGTCTCAAATGAAGCCCAAATAAAATATTAAAATTTAAAAAAATCTTGATTTTAGATGTTAGAATAATTAGAGATATACAAATAATATGCTATATATAAAATAAGCAATTCAAGTAAGTTGATACAATCTCTAGCAGCCCTATTTTATTTTATTTTAAAAAGTGGCTTTTAACCATAAGAAAGAGACTGGTTTTATACATTTTATTTTTGGATAAAAATGAGGTGCAATAAGAGAAATTAGAAGCAAGCAAATAAAAATTTATCGAACCAACTAGCTCAAACTATACAACCTTGGTCAGTTCGCAGGCAGGTTCGATTAATCAAAATTAATATACTTTGAGAAATTCACTTTGACCAGAATGAATCTTAATGCAATGTTTGTATTTAAAGCTTTCACATTTAAATTCAAAATCAATCAAAGTTTGAGTGTCTTGACAAGACCAATTCAACAACATCAAAGGTTATCTGATCCATGTCTAATTGAACATAAATCAAGCACATGGAGAGTTGTAAGAACTTTTGGAAATTAATTGGTGGACCAAACAGTCTCAAAATCTTATGTTATTATAGTCAAAATTAGGGGCTCGATGAGACGAATCCAACAAACCCAAGGTTACTCGATTCTAATGTCATTAAAGTACTTAAAGATTGAATAAATAGTATATGATTATATGATTTGATATGAGTCGCTCAATGGAGTGTTATACAATTTTGGTTAAATCTATCAAAAATTCACTCTAAATGTACTATAAATGGACCCGCAATCTCCACAAGAAAGAAAACATAGATTTGAGAGAGGAGAGAGCATTGAGATTTAAAGAACTATGGAGCTCTATTTGAACTACGACATCGACAATCACCGGCAAACATCAGTCCATCACCATCTCTTGACTATTATTGTTTGACAACTATTGCCTGCCTACTATCCTCCAAACATTATTGCCCGACTGCGATCCTCCGAACACTATCGCCTAACTATAGTTGTCTAACTACCTTCACTCGACTGCGATCCTCTGACCACCATCACCCAACTATAACCCTCCGACTACTATCGTTTAATTACAACTCTCCGACCACCATCACCTAACTAAGGTCCTCCGACCCACAATATTCAAACAATTGTTGCCTGACTACATTGACACCCACTAACTTTATCACATATAATCACAAATAATTTCAATGCACCCTAGCATATATAAGATCAATGCATGCCACCGATACCAACTTTGACTCTTGACATTAATATCAGGATTTATGCTGGACTTGTTGGTCTCTAATCTCTCCTTCTCAAAAAAATACGAACAAACAAACAAGTAAATGATCTATTAAAGATAACTCTCAAGCTATAAGTCTCTTTTAGCTTCAACCATATAATATATTCTATACAGTATATGTTTACGACATCGAATTTGTGTCTTCCCCTAAGAAAGGGAATCATTTGTAATTGATGACAAATATTAGTAAAAACATTTTAACCGGGCCAATACTAATGATTTTTTTCCTTTTCTGCATTTTTCTTGTAAAAATTATAGTATCTCTTATAATTTTTGAACTCTCAAATTTGTGTGGGTGTGCTGAATCTTCTTATAAATGCTAAGAAAGCAAACTTTCTTACTTATCTTCATGAATGTTTTGGCACATATTAATTTAGTTATGTCTATAGGAAGTGATTCTTAGCTAGGGATAGCTTTTGTTACAACCTCAAAAGATCGCTCATGTCAATGTCCTGGGCATGACTATAGTTGAGCAATCCCTCTACAATCTACTCTTTCACAAGCTTGAAAAGAAATATGCCAAGATTGGGGGGCAACTTCAGTTGTAATATCAAACGATTGAAACGAACAATGGCCTACAAAACTTTAAAGGAAGATTCCTGCATCTTATGTATAATTGAAGTCACAAATATCCTTCCATCCAATATTTTTTATGCATCTAAGAAATTTTGCTAATAACCATCATTCTTAAAGCTTCGACCAAATATGAATTTTTTTTTCAAACTCCGCATGAAGTCTCGAATTGGACTTCTAAAGAATAGTTACAATCTATAAAAGATAAACCTTCATCTTTAATTTGAGATAAATGTAGGATTTGCCACCTTTCAATCAAGGTACAATCAATCCCAGGTGGATTTGATTCAACCTCTTCCACACAGTTGAACATCATCAAGTTATGTTCTAACAAAGAACATTGGGCAGATCAAAAATCTTTGTTGAATTTCTCTCGATGTCTTTCACACAAGTTAACATCATCAAGTAATGCTCTGAAAAATGAAAAATGACTTGTAATAGGTTAAACATACTTGGTGGATTTCTCTCAATCTCATCCAAAAAGGTTAACATCATCGGGTAATGCTCTAACAAACATTCTCGAATAGGTTACATCTTTGATGGATTTCTCTCATTCTCTGCCATATAGGTTAACATTATCAAGAAATGCAGTTAAATATCTTTAGTATATTTCTCTCGACCTCTTTTATATAGGTTAATATCATTAAGTAATATTTTGACAAATAACCTCGAACATATCAAACATCCATTGCAAGTTTTTCTTAATGACTTTCACCATAGTTTGAGATTTAGGGTGACGCCTCATACTAACAATCTAAGGAAGATAGATTTCAAAAAATGATTCTCATTTCCCACTTTGACACAAATAAGGAGCTTAGTTAAAATTACATTATACTCAAAGAAGTGGGCAGCCAAAAAAGTTTAGTCCTGTACTTAGAATAAGTTTTCATAATATCAAATTACTATGACATAAAAGATTGAGATTTAATTATAGTAAATATCTATATATCGAACCATTGCATGTTAGCAACACATTCTTTATTAAGATCACAATAGATTTTATGAAGACTTCAACCTTGAAACAATGTCTAAGCTTCCAATAGGTGATCTCCTCTTTAAACTCATTTTTTAAGAAAGTAATTTTTGAGTTGGCTCAAAATGTTTCAAATTATTCCAGTGTCATTAAGACCAAAGTTGGTGCTTACATCATTGATATTGTAATATAACTTCTTAGAAAAAGTGCAAAAGCGGTCCTTAATCACCTCAAAATCTAGTCGCTCAACGAGAACATTTAATGCCTCTTTCAAGGGAAGACCAAAGCCTCACTGTAGAAAACAGAAGTGTTGATCACCTCCAAATTTGGTTGCCTAATGAGGATGGTCAACACATCTTTTAAGAGAAGATAAGAGCCTCATTGTAGAAACTAAAAGTCTTGATTACCTCCAAATTTGATCGCCTAATGAGGACTATCAACATCTCTTTCAAAGAATAGTCACTGCCTCTTTTAAAGAAAGACTAAAGTCTCATTGTAGAGATTATGTGCTCGATTGAATCTACTAGGATCTATAGCCACCAAATTGTTCAAAAAGGGAATTTTTTGCAAATGATCACCAAAACATCATTAATTGTGGTAGATGTTACATCATCGACTCATGTTCATCCAAGTAACTTACTTGGTTTTGACATCATGTGAGAAGATCGGTAAAATTATTTTTATTCTTCTTTAAGCAAAATATGAAATATGAAATATCAGAGTATAAATGATATCATACATTTTTAAATATTATAAGAAGAAGAATACATGAAGTATAAGGAGAAAACGAAGAAGAGAAATTCATATATCTAATTTTTAATGAATTCTTCATGCAAGTAATATGATACAGAAATCATAAACCAACTATCATTTAAGAACTTTTACAGCAAAAATGTCTTTAAAATTTTTAAAATTTTTATGAGCAATCAACATATTACATAACATCACTTCAAAATATTCAAGTGATTTGGGCTAATAGATAAATCAAAAAAAATCTTGAAATTAGAAATCATAAAAAGGATAGATTTTATAGATTGACAATTCATGAATTTTCTACCTTAACAAATGATAATATTTACATGTGAAAAAATTAATGGCTTAGGGCAATATGTTATCTACGTCCATAAAAAAAATAAAAAATTTTTATGAATATATTGGCAGCAAAAATTCAATGAAGACCAAAAGGTTACAATTTCAAAATCATGGCATTCAAAAATAAAAATTCTTCGATGATAGAATTATGTCATGAAATTTTTTGAGAGAAACACACAGATATACAAGATCATCTAAATTAAATATCAGACATTTAAAGATACATATACAAACAAGAAAAATGTGTATCACAAATGTTGAGTTTGGCATCATTCTAGGTATAGACTAGTTGAGTCAATATGAAACTTGGATTAATTATTTGAAAACAAGGGTTAAATTATTTCTGGGTAGTGAGAGATATCTATTCTAGGGAGTTAGAAGAGCTCTCTTGTGTCTGATATCTACTGTTCTTATGGATAAGTTGTGGAGGAAGGGATGTAGTGTGTTTCTAGCATCGATTTGAGTTAGGAGTGTAGACACTAGATCTCTGTTTGATGTCCTAGTGGTGCGGGAGTTCCCTGCTATTTTCCTTAAGAAATTAGCGAGTTTACCACCTTACAGATAGATTGAGTTTTATACTTATGTATTTCTGGAAATTGCTTCGATATCCAAGGCTCCATATAGGATAAAACCTAAGGAGCATTGGGAGTTGAAGATATAACTTTAGGAGCTACTTGACAAAAATTTTGTTCGTCATAATGTGTCCCCGTAGAGAACACATGTTCTATTTATAAAGAATAAGAATTGTATGATGCGCATGTGTATTGATTAAAGGGAACTGAACAAGGTTACAATTAAGATCAATCTACGATTTGGATATTATCAAGTGAAAGTGAGAGAGGCGGATGGGATGAAGATAGCTTTTATTATTGTATACTGGCATTACAAGTTTTTAGTCATGCCTTTGCGGTGACTATTGTGCCTGTAATTTTTATGGATCAAATGAACATAGTATTTAGGGAGTCCCTATATCAATTTGTTATTAGCTTTATAAATGATATTCTAGTTTACTCAACTTCTGAGGAGGAGCATACAGTTCATATGAGGACTATTCTAGAGACTCTGATGCAGCATCAGCAATATGTTGTTGACCTCATTTTTGTATGAGGCCATTAGGATCCAACCTAGATCTCAGGTTAATCCAGGCCCTAGGATCTACTCCAGATCTTAGGATTTTTTCAGACACTAGATCTTAGGACCTACTCTAGACACTAGGATTCTTCTAGATCTTAGGATTTTCCTAGATCTCAGGGTGTTCGTAGACTCCATACTTCAGAATCTATTCAAGCCCTAGGATTCTCTCAAACTCCAGGCTCTTAGATCTACTCAGACTCTAGGATCAGCCTAGATCTTAAATCAATCTAGATCTAGGATCAATCCAGATCTTAGCTCAATTCAAACTTCAATCAGATCCAATTTTCAAATCTATTCAAACCTCAAGCTTCTCCTTATTCCAATTATAGTTTTAACCCTGATCTTGCCTTTAATTTAACCAAAGCTCTATCCAATCATCTTATGATCACCCAAATGATCATGAATGATTTAGATAATTCAAGCTCAAGCATTCAAATCCAAAGTCCAATTCAAATCCAAGTTTTCAAATCCAAAACCCAAAACTAAAGGCCTATGTCCTAAAAGCCTTTTCCAGGGAACTTTCAAACATTTTAAACCCCAGTTAAATGACCTCCGATTCATGATCTGTCAATTGCATACTGATGTGATATATCTCTAGAGGCAACCCTCCAAATTTGAGCCTATTTTGGGATCTCTAACCCCAAAAACTAGATTTAAATCCAAAGGCTATAAAACCTTCAAATATTTACGGCCCGTGCCACTGGACCCGTTATCTAGAGAAATTTGACCTTGGAGTTTCCCCCAAACCTTCTAATCACCTCCAGACCCTTTATATTGATGTGTTTAACATTAATCTACATCTTTTTGCACCTCGACCCAGGGTTCGTCAGAGGTCAAAATGACCAAAATGCCCTTTAAAGGGGTTTTTGGACTTTTGACCAAAATTTAACATCGTTCAACATTTTGAACCTTTGAAACCCCTCTCAATGAATTTTCTATGATATTTGAGACCCATTGAAATCAAACCCACTCCTTGGTTTGACTTGTTTGACCAAGTCAACTATGGTTGACCAAATCCATCTTTAACCCAACCATTGTTATTTTCAATATTTGAATCCATCTCAAACAAATCTAATGCTTCAAAATCATTTGTTTGGACACTCATGACATGTCCAAAGACTTCCAAGTCAATCCTCCCTAGGTTTGACTTGGTCAACCCATTTGGAGGGGTCAAAACCCTCTCCAATTCCATGTATTCACTCAAAGCTTCAACACCATGGTCCCATGTCCCTTAATATTGACTCCTACAGCACATTTGACTCCTCCCATGCACATTCTAGTCACCATTGACTAGTCAACAAGTCAATGGGCCAAAACCTTTGAGATGAGACCATGTCATGGTTATTTGACCATGCCACATGGACAAACCCTTTTCCTCCCCCAAAACCTGCTCCAACCTGCTCAAAAGGGATTAATTTCTCTTCCTAAGAGGCCACAAACCAGCTCCCTAAACCTTGCTTAGGCTTGGTTTAACCAAATGAGGAAAAAGGGGTGTGGTCCCCCCCTCTTGGCTCAAGGCAATCCCCCTCAATCCACCAACCTTTTCCTAGTTTTAGGCTGCTCATGGGACACTTGGCAAGCATCCAAGACAGCCATGAGGAGATCCAAGCCATCCATTTCAAAGCATGAGAGTTAGGTGTGGAGAACTAGCCATAATCCCTCACATTGCTCATTTTTTGCCTACGTCCTAAACTCCAGCATCCCCAAGACTCTCCAGCAGTTTCCCACACCCTCCAGCACTCCCCAAGGCCATTCCAAGACTTCCCCCACCATTTCCACCACTAAAATCACCATTTTAGTGGAAAAGGAGAGGAAAAAGAGAGAAATACCTTCTCTCTTTGATATCTCAAGATACAGCCGTCAAAATCTTCTAGGGTCTTTTGTAAACTTGAGCGTGGACAAACTACAAGTTCAAAGAGCCCAAGAACACAAAAATCCACCGGGTAGATTGTAAGATATCTCAACTTTTAGGTATATTTTTATTTTGAAACTGCAAGAAAAATGTAATGCATGGAGCCCCCAAACTCCAGGCATTGCAAGTTTATGATACCACCTTGCTATATTTCAAATTTTGTAAGATTTCGTTGAGTATTTTGAAAGTTATGGACGTTTAAAGTTTATTGACTCTGGTTCAACCAGAGCCGTCCGATCGCGCCTGAAGGCGTGATCGGACGACCCAGAATTGGCCACGCCAGCCGGCTTGACCTCGCGATTGACCATGGGTTCGAACCCGCGCCCTTCAGATGACCGCGTGGGCGACGTGGCTCGATCCTAGCCGTCGAAGTCGCGCGCTGTCGATCGGACGGTCAGATCTACCATCCGACGTGTTTAAGTGATCCGTCCAGGACCTGACACGTGTCCTGCCACGTGTCGAACAGCGGTGGGGCGGCGCAACATTGCCGCCGCCGTTTAATTATTAATTTGAGTCAAATAAATTCAAAAATGTCCAGAAACTTTCAAAATTCACAGAAAATTCATTTTTCCACCAAAATTGATGTTTTTGGTATTGTTGGAAAGGTAATTGAGTGTAGAATTTATTAAAATTAAATTTGAGTTGTTTTGAGCTTTGGATTGGGAGAAATTTGCACTTGTTTGATTTTCATTTTTCTCAATTTTCTTGCAATCCAGGGGTCAAATGGATCCCAAATTTTGGTGGAATGTTTTTGAGCATCTTAGGCATGTTCCATAATTTTTCTAGGGTCAGATGCTGAATAGTTTTCTATGATGTGAATTTTTAAGGTGTTGGGTCCATTTTGGACCCAAAACTTTGAAAATTCATAACTCCTTTTCTATGTGGAATTAGGTTGCATGTTTTGTGCTGTGTGTCTGCATTTGGGTCAGGGTTAGTCACACCAAATTGCAAGCCTATTTGAACAGTAAGAACACCTAGGGAAAATATTTAAAGAAAAGTCTAGAAAACTTTAGAAATTCCTAAAGACTTATACACACACCCAATAGGGGTGAAATTTGAACACAGTAAACTTAGTGACATCTTAAATCTTAGGTTCAAATTTCACTGAATTTGGAGATCATTAGGTCAGAAAATTAACCATCTAAAGTTTCAGCCCTTTTAAGGACCCAAAAAATTCAAAAAAATACAATAAATCCAAATTAACTCTAAAAATTACAAATAATACCTCAAACTGACCATAACTTAGCCTTCTACCTAGGAAAAATAAAAGCCCCTTGACTGGACTCCTAATTAAACTTTAATTTGACTTTTAATGAAAATCAACAATTAATTAAATTAAATTAATTAAAAATTATTAAAAATCCCAAATAACCCCCAAACACTTGGAAATGCTTCCATGGGTCATCCCTGACCTTTGGGAGTGATTCCAAGTAGTTTGGGATGAGTTTGGATCAAAATGGTCAAAACCTTCCTAATTAGGCAATTTTAAAAATTCAATAATTAGTGAAACTTTGAAAGTTCATAACTAATTACAGAAAAATCCAAATTGAACAAACTTAGTGTCAATCAACTCCAATTAAGGTCTAGTATTTTTTAAAAATGTCAAATCCCCAAAATCTGGTCAAAGTCAAAAAGTCAACCTTTTGATCAACCGTAGTTCAAATCTAAGCCCGAACTTCAAAAAATCATAACGTTTTATAGAAACCTCCAAATTGAGTGTGCTAACATTCTAACAACTCATCATAAGGTCTAATATTTATTAAAAATTTGAAACTTATAAAATTGACTTTAATTTGAAATGTCAACTTTTGGCCCCCTTAATTAACATAATTAAATAATTCCGATAATTTTTTAAAAATCCAATAATTCATTAAAATTCTAGAAAACTTTAATTTGATTAATAAAACACTCAACCAACACTCAAATGCATAACAAACACTCCAAAATGAAGTTTATTGGATGGATTACTCCGGGCTGTGGGGCTAAGTGTCCTAAGGAGGCCTAGTTCCTCGAGCCTGGTGGCACAACGCCACGAATGAATTCAATGGAGTGTTAAACATCAAAATTAAGTTACTTTTAATTACTTAACCAAGTTAAAACCCTTAATTCAACTACATCAGCAAGGTTTTTAGGATGGACTACTCCGGGCTGCGGGGCTAAGTGTTCTAAGGAGGCCTGGTTCCTCGAGCCTGGTGGCACAACGCCACGAACCTGTTGATGGAAAACATAAAATAATTTAAATTTTAAAATCATTAATTAATTAAATTAATTAATATTAATTGATCCTTAATTTTTAACAAATTAAATCAACTTAATCAACCCCGATTGCTACTGGGTAACTCAGGCCTACGAGGCTATTAGCTTAGCCCCAACGAAGGTGAAATAAACTTCACGGCCTCGGTGAGCAACAAAGATAGCAATCACTTAACTATTAAAATGAGTTTATTTAAATTTTAATATACTAATATTTGAACTTTAATTACACCTCTCTTTGAGCCTTCCACAAATTAAAATATTAGATAATTTAAATAAATTACCCATCCTAGGATCTACCCCAACCACACGACCTACTACACACACTTTAGATGATTTTGCTAGGACAACCAACTCTAGATCTAGGCTAGCCGGTGTTTACTTTTCTACTGTGTGCCGGGTTTTTTGAGTTTTTATTGCATGTTGTGATTGAAATTGATTCATGTGTTTGTTTACTTTTACTGTACTCTGTGGATTGATGTGATGGGTGACTAAATTACCCTTAGGTTAGGAATGGTCTGGATGCTCACTGGATTTTCTGCAGGTGGCCAAGCTCACGCAGGGCAATAAAGAGGGCTAAATAAATTATAAATATAAATGCTACAGGTGCTTCAGCTGCTTAGCCCCCAAATAAAAAAGAGTGTGGCCAAGTGTGTTTACTTTATATGCACATATATATAACTTCTTTAGATATATTTTAATATTTAAATACTTAGGATAACCCTGCAGGAGAGTCTAAAATTTTTATTTTTACATTCATGTAATTTGTTTTGAGTATTGAGTTGTGAAAGTGGCACTTTGAGTTTGGGATACATAAATCCAAAGATTGGATTCCAAAGAGGAAAGGATACCCCTTTGGGGGATAGTCCTTATCCATTTGGATCACCTTTTACTAATCAAAATGGAAAGAGTAACATTCCCCTCGAGGGAAGAGTTCTCTTTTTTATTTGGGTATCCAGTCATGAAGAATTCGAGGAGCTCGAGGAGGAGAAGACCGAGAAGTTGAAGATAAAGAGTATCCCACTCAAAGGCACTTGCGTCTGTATTAGGATTAGAATCCGGGTTGTTGTTACCGGTGCCCGACCACTATTAATTTATGTAAATCTGGGTTGTAATAAGCAAGGCAATTTGCCTATGGACATTTACTTAATTAGTTTGATTATTCAATATGTTTTGATTTGATTTGATTGCGTATAGGACTGTCTACTTTTCTTAGTTTTTTGGCGATTGCATGTCGTTCTTTTTGTTTTAGCCTGGACTTCGCTAGGCTCTCTAAGGACTAAAAATATTTTTACTCGTAACTAATATTTAAAATTTTAAGATTAAAATAATATAGAAACTTAACGACCTAGAGAATAGCCAGAATAATCTGGGGTCACATGCATATTACTGCATCTCCCTCCCTCCTTGCTATAAGATACTTCCCCGCCTGTGGGTAGAGTCCAGATAATCCGACCTATAAGGATGAGGTGCTAGATCTGGGTAAGTCTAGTCTTTTCAAAAAATTATTTTATAAGCCTTTTTTTTTAAATTTCATGCATACCTGATTTGGAGATTTTAACCAGCATGCATCACATTAGAAACTAATTAAATTAAAATTTTAATTGTATTTTAGTCTAAGCATTCCACCGAATATAAGTCAAGGGGTCAATTAGGAATCTACTCTAGATGTCGTCCTCAACTTCTTAAACCAATCTTAAATAACGTCCCAGATCACTCTGCATCAAAAGACCGGACTCATGATTCTGAGGCGTTTAGGTGGTTTAGCTAGCTCCCCAATCCAGGACGGGATAAGCCCAAATTTTGCACTGCATTAGTTAGGTTCGGACTACTGTGGTCCAGTGTCCAAACATAGAGCTAGGATCCGAGGCAGATCTCTTTTTGAGTCATAAGACCCCAACCTTCAGGAATATAATCCCAAATTTCTAATAAAATGCTCAACTCAAATTAAATCTTCTCTCAATCCAAAATATAAAGCTCAACACTTAGCTTAGGTCGGGGCACATCTGAATTATTTCAGAATTCCAAAGTGCCTTCTACCCCTCTTCCTTTGATTCCAAAATAAGTGTTCAATCTTGCTCTAATCCCTATTCAAAATCCAAACTCATCTCCTTGGTATCACTCCTCGAAAATCCTTTAAACAAAATTTTTGCCATTATTTTAATCGAGAGTTTTCGTAGGAGACTCCGGTCTCCTCCGATGTAATTAACTACGAGGGCTTACGCTCGTAGGAGATTTAGAACCCACATCTGATTTTTTAAAACTAATTTTTAAAACTCAATTAGTCCTCTTTGGGAAAGTTAAATTTCTAACGATCGTTAGCGTTATGTTCAAATAATTATTTAACAAATGATATCTTCTCCTTTTGAAGAGACACATCTTTTGTTAAAATGAATTCGAATATAAAATTAACGATCGCTCTTCTTGATTATCGTAGACTGATATTTGATTGAACTTTACTTTGACCCTTCGAGGCCATGTGAGGTCCTCTCTTGAATCCGGTTACGATATTCAAGACGAGATTCTTAATTCTAAATCTGAATCCCATCCTGAAATTTTATTTCTACCTCCCGAGGTGGTATAATATTTTTGATGGGATGTTTGATTTTAGAATCAAATTTTAACATCAATTTAAATTTTCCAAAGAAAACTAAACTTTTCAAAACCCGCTTTCAACCCAACAAACAAATGTATATTAAGTTCTTCAAGTATGAATTATGGTTGAAGAGTATTTCATTTATCATGTATGTGGTGAGCAGCACTGGTACTTCTATATATCCCTAAAAAGTTTGGACTATTGCCGATTGACTGAGGTCTACTACTGTATCTGAGGTATGCAGATTTTTAGGCATGGTCAGCTATTACAAGAAGTTTGTAAAAGAGTTTTCTTTGATTTTTGCACCTCTTATGAGACTGACTCGAAATTAGTGGTTTTTATCTAGACATCCAATTGTGTGAAAATTTTCAAATATTAAAGGATTGCTTAAAATCTACTCCAGTTTTGACTATTCCATCAGGTATGGAGGGCTTTCAGGTGTTCAGTGATACTTCATTGAAGGGGTTAGGATGTGTTTTGATAAAGCACAAGATAGTTATAGGATATGCTTCCAAGCAGTTGAAGCCACACAAAAGAAATTATCTGACACATGATTTGAAACTTGCTACTATTGTATTTGCTTTGATGATCACGTGACACTACTTATACAGAGTTAAATGTAAGATTTTCACTAATTATCAGAGCTTGAAGTATATATATTTACTCAGAAGGATTTGAATTTAGTGCAAAGAAAGTGACTTGAGTTGATTAAATATTATGATTTGATTATTTAATATTAGCTATAAGGTAAATGTAGTGGCAAACACCCTGAGCATGAAATCTTCTATAATATCAAGTCTTTTGCTCACTTCTGATGAACATCTAATTCTGGATATAAAAAGATTACAGTTGCAGGTGATTTGTCATGTTGATTGGGATTACCATTTTTTGGCTCAAATGACTATTCAACCATTTCTACGGAAAATCATTAAGAAAGATCATAAGTCAAATACAAAGTATCCAAGATTAAGTTTGGTAAGAATTTTGAATTGTAATTATCTTATTATGGAGTTATCTTTTGCAAGAATAGACTATGAGTTCCTAGTTCTGGAGATCTAAGATGAGAGATTCTACACAAGTGCACTATTTAGGTTATACTATTCACCCAAGGAGTAATAAAATATATGGTGATTTGAAAGGTATATTCTGGTGGCCTGGATAAAAGAAAAATGTGATTGTTTTGTTTCAAAATGTGAGGCTTGTCTATTAGTAAAAGCAGAGCATTAGTGATCAGGAGGTTTTTTACAACTATTACTAATTTCAGAGCGAAAATAGGAGAAAGTATCAATGAATTTTGCTATAGGATTTCTCAGATTGAGGTAAGGATATGATGTTATATGTATTGTAGTGGATCATCTAATAAAATCTACATATTTTATTCTTATATAATAGTTTGATTCTTAGATAGATTAGTGAAATTGGTTGGATACATGGAATACTGAAAGTAATAGTTTCTGATAAAGATGACAGGTTTACTTCCATGCTGTGGAAAGATATTAAAAAAGGTCTGAGCACAAAACTACATTTTAGTATAGTCTTTCATCTGTAGACTGATGGATAGTTTGAGAGGACTATTCAAGTGTTACAAGATCTTCTAAGGTAGTGTGTTTTGGACTTTGGTTGTAGATGGGAAGATCATGTACCTCTGATTGAATCTACTTAAAATAATAGTTTTCAATCAAATATAGGTATTTCCCCGTATGAAGCTCTATATGATAGGAAGTGTAGAACCCCCCCTGTTGTAGATAGAGGTGGGAGAAAGGAGTCTGATTGGGCTAGTTTTAGTCGATGATTCCACTAAAAAGATTCATACGATCAGTGATAGATTAAAAACTATACAAGATAGACAAAAACATTATTATTATGCCAAGTATCGAGTAATACAACTTTAGGCTGTTGATTTTGTGTATGTCAAAATAAGACCAATAAAAGGCATAAGTAGGTTTGGAAAAGAAGGGAAACTGAGTCCAACGTATGTGGGACCATTTAAAATAATTTAAAAAAATTGAAAAATCTACTTACATGTTATAGTTACCATAGCATATATTCAATATTCATAATTTATTCCATGTTTTATCTTTGAGGAAATGGGTATCTGTTTTTGCACAGTGAATGTCTGCAGAAGAAGTTGAAATACATCCAAATTTTAATTATAGAGAGGAACCAAAAAGAATTCTAGCATATGACATTAGAAGATTAAGAAATAAATAAATTTCAATGGTTAAAATACAATGAAAGTATAGAATGGAAAGAGAAGCTACTTAAAAAAAAGGAGTCTAAGATAAGACAGTTACATTCTGATCTATTCTATTAACTTGAGTTTTGAAATATTGAGGATGATATTTTTCTGAAGAGGGAAGCATTACAATACCTATTGAATTTGAGTGCAGTTGCACATGCTTTGACCCAATCTAATAAAGTTAATTAGCTAAATTTCTTTATTTAACACCACTTGCATGCGTTTGAAAATATTATGTATGCATGTGAATATCTGAATCTGGTCTGAAGCGGGTTCCAAGGGTCTGCATGCATGTCTAGATAATCTAAAAAATTTCCCTTAGGGCACCGTAGCACAAGGTTTGATGGCATCACGGCTTTGAGCTTTTTATTTTTAGACAAAATAATTTAGTTGTTGCACTGCTAGTGGCTGCAATGTTTTGATGAAATAAAATAAAATTGGCAGATGAGATTATTTTATTTTGTTTATTATAGTTAATTAGAAGCTCTGTAGTTTGTATAAATTAATAGAAGAAATCTGATTAGCCCCTCAAAACTTAGATCTTGAGCTGGCCTGTCTCAATTCAACAATGGCTATCAGTGAGTCACATAGGGTTGGATTGTGACAATTAATTCCTTTGAGATCAAGAAGGATATAATCACTTTATATAATTTCCTTACTAAAGTTGTTGAATAGATTGGTGCAAAAACTTGATTCAACTACTTATTGACATTGCTACAAACTATAAAAAAGAATAAGAATTACTACATAAAAAATATGGCAATATATATTGTTCTCTTTGTGCTCCATATTATTTGAATCTTATTTTAAAAGATATTGGTAGCATGACATGTGTTGTAGATCTTACTAGAAGTGTTTATAAAGTCATTATACTTATTTATAGTCATATTTTCTTACTATATTGGCTAAGAAAAATGTCACCTTACAAAGATATTATGCATCTTAGAGCTACAGAACATGTAACAACTTTTATTATTAAAAAAGTGTTAATGATCATAAGCATGATTTAGACACCTTAGTAACTAGTAAGTACTTTATTGGTTCAAATTTGTCAAAAATAATGAAAGGAAAAAATGGTGACACCTAACATTTTGGATTCTAATAATAATATCAAAATTAACATGCACACTTATAAGATTATTACAAGTGATTGACTTTGATGAGAAGCCATTACTTGATAATACAAGCATATATAATAAACCTAAACTTGCAATGATAAGGTGAGAATTTATCGAGATACTCTAACAAGCTTTGAAAGTTGGTTGCTCTCATAGTGTCCAAGAAAATGTAGCATAAAAAATTCTTCATTACATAATTTATTGCATTTTATTAAAATTATTCAATATTTATGATGTTTTCATGAATGGCTGAAGATGTTTGGTTCTTATGTTATAAATTTATAGAAATCGACCATTCACATTCTTAGTTGAATTTCTTCTTTTGTCTGCTAAAGAATTTAGAGCATTTGTTAATAGATTCATATAAAGAGAAGAAATCATTTTGAGCACAAAGGCTAACTGATATTGTGTATGTTCAATATAACTTCAATTTGAGAAATAGATACACTCCTCTTAATTTTTTCTTATCTTTATTTTAGTTTTAGATGATTAAATTCTTAAAAGAATGGACTATAAGATTTAAAAGGACAATAAAATTTTGCTTATGGCTACAAAAAGAGACAAGTAATTTAAATATTGAAATTGTTTAAATTTATAATCATTGATGATATTACTTATGCATAAATACTATTTATTTTTTGTCATATATTTGTATTATTGCATCATTCTAACATCATTTATATCATCAAATTCAACTTCTACCAAATCATTAAACTTTGAACCACTCATGCTTCTGGTTACATATCCGGTCCGATTTTCACAACCTTGAAAAACCTAAAGAATGAATGCCAACAAAAGGGTTGACCCATTTAAAATAGTCCACTAGATAAATGAAGATTATAAAAGTCTACCATTCCCTCTTAACAATAGCTACTTTCCAACTAACCTCATAATAGGCATATTTCATTTGACTAAACCACTGTAAAAGATCTCTTATGTTCAATCATATTCATGACTATATCTTTATGTCTTGTTGACCATGCTCCACTTGCTTCGTCATCGAGTAGCCAACTCGGGTGACACTTTCCTTTTTTCCTTCTTGTGAACCATTGAAGTTTGCACTCTTTGTGGCCATCTTAGCTCAATAAGTTCTCTGTCAACACCTTTACATTTGGATTCACGGCTTTCCATCAAAAAAATCATATAACAAAAATAGGAAAAATATTAGTAATATAAATAACCTTAGAAGAGCTATAAGAGAGAAACCAAATAGTAAATTCCTCAATAAGAAATAAATCATTATTCGTATTAAAATAAAAAAAGTTTATGTAGCTACTGCATATTTGCGACATAATGGTGCCATTAATGAAAATATGTTGTAATATTTCAAACTTAACGCAAAATTGACACTGGAAATAGTTAGGGTTACAAATCAACTAATACACTCGACAAATTACTTATGACTTGCCCTATATAAAACTTATGATTGCTTAATTAATCAACCAAACAAGTTTTAACACTTTTTTAAATACTTGATTGATGAATGAACAAATTTGAATAGCTTAGTGATCTCAGTTCTGAAATATAAACATGCTTTGAATAAGCCTTCAAAACATGCTCAATCATCTATTGAAAACATATCAATCACGATCAAGATAATTTTTGAGAAATATTCAATTATGATAATTTCAAAATAATAAATTTCCAAATATGTTATTAAATTTAAAAAATATTTTAATTAAAAAAATTATATATATATAATAATAATAATAATAATAATAATAATAATAATAATAATAATAATAAATTTATTTTTCAACCTCCAATATTATGGGACATAGAAACACAAAGTGCGGCTTTATGTATGAACTATTGTACCTCAAATTGTTCTCCGGCTGTCAAACGATCAAGGTTTTAACGTCGGTGGGGTCCAACCGGCTGGCACCGAGCCCTGACGCCATTCATTGCTTTGTCGCGCCACGTGACTGAGTGGCAGCTCCGATATTTGTACGAGCTCGGGGGGTTTATTCATCCACGTTCCATTACACTCCTCAGCACTGTACTCACGGTGGTGGACGACGCTCTCCTCTCCGTTTCTCCGTTTCCAAGAAGTCCCGGCGGTCGCTTCGCCGGAAACATGGGCTTTGATGCTCGAATCCCGACCCTCCTGTTAGTTTAATTCAAACAATAATAAATAAATAATACCTTCACGTTAGGATTTCCCGCCGAAATCGCGATGTCGAAGAGAAGCTATCTACAGCACCTATCTCGCTCATCAAGGTCTGAAACCATAAAGCATGGATCTGACTGCTATAAAGCGATATCTTGTTGTTATCGGTAGAAGGAATCCTGGTATCTATCGCTTTTTGCCTTCATTTTATAGTTTTATCACAAAACCATTTTCGCGATGTTAAAGACAAGGCAGCTGCAGCACCGATCTCACTGGAGTAGTCGAGCTCCGTTCATGGCGGATTTATCTCAGTTCGATCTCGCGAGGTGCAACCCACATGGTCGGCATTTTGAAGAAAGTAGGTCGATTCTATAAAGCAGTATCTTCGTTAAGCGGCGAAGTCGAGATGTCCTTTGTCCTTCTTCTGATCGAAAATCGAAAAATTTATGCCTCTTTTTATTTCGAATTTCTGTCCGCTGGTTTGAACTTTTAGGCAACGGAACGGCGGTGAACGGAAAGCAATACTAATGTTGAAAATATTTTTTTTGTCGTGTCAGCTGTGTATTATAGATTAAGCTTGCTCAAAAGTATCAAAAAAAACTTTATTTGTTGCGCAGTATATAGAGCAGCTGTTCGCTGTGGAGATAGGAGTTGCTGCTGCGTCGCTGCGCACAAGCTGAGCAGTTAAGCTGATAATGATGCCGCTGTCAAAAGCAAGGAACTGCTAGCTGACACATCTTTATCGAGCATAAAACAAGCCCTTCTTTTTCTTACCCTCTCTGCGGGCTACAGATAGATGGAAAAGGACACGGTAAAACCCTAACCCCACTTCAACCTTTTCCAGACAAAGCAGCAGGAAAAGTGAAAAGCTAAAGGAAAATTTTCTTTCGAGGAGAAGAGGAGAAGAGGAGAGGAGGATAAGGGCAAGGACAGAGGGAGCCAAGTAAAAATTATCTGGTCCGCTGAGAGGGCATGACAGCAAGATGAAAGCGGAGGGGATCCACTCGAGCAAGCGGCTCGGGAGGGACAAGAACGACGAGGGCGTTGGTGACCTCCGCCCATGGCAAAACGCCTCTTCGAGAATTATTAGGGTTTCACGCGTCTCCGGAGGTAAGGACCGTCACAGCAAAGTTTGGACGGTGAAGGGACTTCGAGATCGCCGCGTGCGGCTCTCGGTCTCCACCGCCATCCAGTTCTACGACCTCCAAGACCGTCTTGGCTATGACCAACCCAGCAAGGCTGTTGACTGGCTCATCAAGGCTGCCGCCGACGCTATAGTCGACCTTCCCGAACTCGTGGGCCCATTTCCCGTGCCGCCGTCCATGGAGCTTCCCGCTCGTTCCATGCAGAGAGGCACAGCCGGCGAGAATCACCTCTCGCAGTCCAAGTCCACGTGCAGCAGCGCATCGGAGACGAGCAAGGGCTCGGTACTGTCTTTCTCTAGGTGCGAAGGATTTGGAAAGGAGAAGGAGAAGGACCAGGAAGTGGCATATCAGCATCAAAATCTGAACAAACAGAGCTCCTTCACTGAGCTTCTCACGGTCGGTGGGAGCAGCACCGGGATCGCTGCTGCTGCGTCAGGAGGAGTGGATTTCAGTAGCGGTTTAAACCAGAAGCAGATGAGGCCGCCACTGACTAATTCCACTGCTGACTATTTCAAGCAAGCTGGCATCTTTGGGCAGACACCCAAAATTCCGCAATTTGAACCCGGTTACTCTTCACTTCTGCATTTTGGAAACAACCCTCATATGGGAATTGGGATGATGGCATACAATACAGGAGAGCATCAGGACATGCAGCAGTTTTCTCTCATGCAGGATCATGCAATTCCTGTGGCAGCATTGGCGCCTGGAGGAGATTATAACCTCAATGTCTCCATTTCTTCTGGCGTTGCTGGATTTAGTAGGGGGACCCTTCAGTCCAATTCACCGCATCACCACCAACTTGTCCACGGTGCAAACTTGCCCTTTTTTCTTAGTGCTACTCTTCCAATTTCAGCATCAGCGGGTGGTTCCTTGGAGAACCAATTTCCTGGTAGTTTTAATGGTCGTCTGCAACTTAGCTGTAACGAGGCACACAGGCACCCTGAACTGAAGGGTGAAAGGAAGGGTTGAAGTCTGCAATTATCCAATAATGTTCTGTTTGCTGTAAGCTTTCTTCAAGTCAACTCCTTTCCTTGCTTTTATCTCCATTTTACTTGATAATTCACTATTTACATGTAAAGATGCCTAAGGTTATAGCACTATGTATGTTGTGGGCTTGAGTAGATTTTTGTTACTTGCAGGATGCAATAGTTTTAAAATGATTGGATAAGTATTTTGGTATAAAGAAGATGCATACATGTAAAACTTTGGATCCATATGAGATGACTTGAAATTTGGAGAATTATGGGGTGAGATATTGAAGTAGTTCGTTAAGCATGTATTTTTAATTAAATTTCGAGCAAGATGATGTTGAATGATCATAGAAATATTTTGGTACTATATATTATTCAAGAAAACTGGGGGTGTTTAAGATTGTCATAGTTATGGAGGAATCAAGCTATCCAAGTTGCCCAATGAATTAGCATGAGAGAGGGTAACAAAACATAAGATTAGGAAAGTTGCATTGCTGTCAGATAATTTATTTGATTATGTACCATGAAGTTCTAATTCGGATGTAATTTTTGTGCTAAGGTTATTAATGTAATATTTTAGAGGCTATATATTTGGATGTGTTAGAACTGTAGAGTAAATCAAAAGCATTGGTTTTAAAATTTCAGGTGTTGGTTAGAAGAAAAATAAATACAAAGTAAATTGTGGATGGATTTGGTATCTCCCTAGCTTTTTTTTTTTAATTTGTCCAAATAGGTGAATTCAAAATTCATCACATTGCAAGACCATCACACGTTACCTCTTAATCGCTGACTTGATAACCACTTATCGCTCGTTGATGACTCAAGACCCGCACAAGACACCAGCCATCTCTGTGATCATGCTAACCTCAAGAAACCTTTGTACCTTCAACCTTTGCCCCTACAACTCGAACACAACATCATTCATCCCTGTGACATCCATCTTTGACATCATCATTAATGCTCGACCTCTGTCTCTCTTCACAACATTGTGAGACCTCCAGCATTGCTTAACCCGCAAAGCCATCCCAACCAACTTCTCAACACCTTAGATATCATTGGCACTGCACCGCTATCATGCCCTAGGTTCTTTTTTTTTTATTCATTTTACTTTCTACAAAGCACAAGAAAATGATCTCTTAATTCATTTTATAACCAATTAAATAGCTTTGAGTATTTTAAATACACTGAATTTACTTTACAATATATTTTAAATACCTATGATTCTAAATGCTTACAAACAAATAACCTCTTAGAGAACAAAAAAAATGTTCTTCATGTGATTTAAGATTTTTTTTCATCTTAAGAAAGAACATGACTAAGTATCATTAGAATTGATTTGGCATACATTAAAAAAAAGATGCATGTCAAAGATATGTTATAGTAATTAAAGATTTGTATGATAAGATGGACTATTATTAGCTATAGTTATGGAGTGACCAAGGAGCTCCTAAGTATGGCAGGTTTGTATGATCAACGTTAAAGTGATGGTGCAAACATCAACTCCCCAAGTCCTCTGGAGATTTATCACTAACTCCTCTTTGTAAGTGCAGGCGGATAAGCCTCATAAACAATATCTATTTAACGGATGATGAATCACCTGATGCTTCTACTCAAAGCAAGAAGCATGCTACTCCTAGCATAATCCAGTAGATCCCAATATCCTAACTTCAAGTTGTGGAATCAATCATTCCTAAAACAATTGGCTTGGCAATTTCCTCTTAGCAGAGATGAACATGTTAAAATCAAATATCTCTTTATCAAAAACAATAAACAAAGCTCACAAAATTGACTTTTCAAGTAGAGAAGTTAGAAGAAAGAATGACTTGGGGTGCAAAGAAAGGAGAACCTTAACCTTTTCTTTTTTTCCTCTATATCTCCTCTAAGGGGTTTCTAATATTATATTATTTTTTATTTTATGTTATTAGGTCCATTAACGGCTCATAACATTAATCAACCACAAAAAATAAATCAATCAAGAATTAAAAAAGATATTAACTAAAAATTCAAATTATTGCAATATTGTACTATTCTATCATGGATTGTATAGTTCATTCAGTTCGATTCATAACACTAATTTAAGATCATATTGCACGATCGCTATCATATGGTACAATCCAGAGATGAATCTAATTAAAAATAATTCTTTGATTGATTCAATTAGCTTGATTGATTTGAATTTAATACAGATCATACTATAAAATCATATATCGTACTATATGATTGGTTATAATTTTGAATTATTGACTTGCATATGGATTAATTCTTTCAATTAATGTTTATTTTTATTTTTGTATTTCCAAGCCATTCCAAACTTCAACAATTTTTAGTGCAATAATTCATAACTCAAAAAATAAAGTTTAAAATAAATTATTTTTATTGAGGCTTGTTTTTGTGAATGACAAATTTAATGCTCTCAAGCTTATTATGTCATTAGTTTCTATTTGAATCATTAAGAAATTTTAGCATGCTTTATATTTTTTTTTTCATAAAGCTCCTGCTAAACAGACTTAATTTTGAATTATGTATATGATAATACTTAACTTCTATTGAGCAATTTTTATTGTGCTTGTTATATATTTTCATGAAGTTCCTGCTAAAAATTTGTGTTTGTAAATCATTCTAAACTTCATCGAGACTTTTTAATATATTAATTCATGAATTAATAAATAAGAAATAAAAATATAAAAAAAATTTGCTTAAGTATGAGTTTTGGAATTTTGAATTTTGATGCACTCAAGTTGATTTGTCCCCGAGTTTCAATTTCAATGAGAAGCAATTTTCAGCATGCTTGATTTATATTTTAATGAAGCTTTTGTTGAATAGACTTAACTTCCACCTACACTAATCTTAAATAGAATTATTTGCACTAACTAAATTATATTTGTGATCATTAAAATAATGATTCGAATTTAAAGCTCATGGGTTTAACAATCTTGCTTTTTTATATGTTTAAGATATTTCAGTTCTTACAATAATTTCATGGCAAAGTTATACTCCCTTGATTTATGCATATATGTTAAAATTTAAGAGCAATTTACAATTTAAGGTAAGTACGTGTAGTCAACATAATCAAGTTAAAATTGCTGATTAGTAACATGTATTCACAAGTAGATGAATTATACAATAAATAATTAAAGCATTAATAAATTATTAGCAAACGATACCATACTAAGCTCTCACAAGCATACTAATAAGCGCACAAATATGTCCTAACATTATCTTAAGATAAGTGAGGATAAAAAACATACTATAAACAACTATAGAAACTCCCCTTTTTGGCATCAAAAAAAGATCCAAATACATATTTAAATGGGAAGATAACAAAACTAGGCTCTAGATTATCCTTAATCTAATGGGCCTAGTGGGCAATTCAGAAAGTCTCTCTCATATAATCAAATGGGCCCTAGAGCCATCCACTGTCATATCCCAAAATTTAATTTGAAAAAAATATTCTTTTATCTTTTAATTTACACAACCAGAGCTGTCTAATTTTTTTTATCAATATAAATATCAACGAAAATAAAATTATTAATTAAAATATCATTATATGCATCTATATTCATTTCCTAAAAATTATGTATATTACTCAGGATCTATACAATCATAACATGTCTATTCTGTCATGAGTACAAAAGAATAGCTACTAACAGAAAGAAATAAGCTAATAATAAACTTGAAGAATCCTGACTAGCCTCGCACTCCCGATCCTCTGCCCTAACCTGAAAATATTTAAACTATATTAATGAGCTAAAAAGCCCAGTAGATCATCAAAATGTATAATTGAATTCAAAGCATGATAAATAAGCAATATGCATGTCAGCGATTAAATCATAGCAGTAGCATCCATATGATCATTGAATCAGTGCAAAAATAATAAAACTCACATACAGTAGCAGCAAAATCTATAAAGCAGTAAAATAGTATTGTACAAAAGTCAGTAAAGTAGTACAATAAGGAAACCAATAAACTTCATTTTCAATGCATTGCAATAAATAAAGTATAATTGGGCTTAATTTAGAAATTGTCAAAATATCCTAACAGTAGACAATAGAAAATCCTACTGAATAAAAATTCGTATTTTCATAAATTAACAAAATTACCAAATATTATGAATAGCAATATTTTAAAGCTTTAATTGAACTATAGCATTATTTTTAGATGTTAAAATAAAATTTTGAATCGATAAAAATCGCTATTTTTTTCACAATCACTTGACAAAAAATCTTAAATAAATACTCAAAATATTCATAATCTTAATCTCTATAAAATATAAAAAGTTACACGGTGAAAGTTTTATCAATACAAAATTATTCTCATTTTTCGGTAAAGAAAATACAAATTTGATCAGAAAAATCCTGAAAATGTCAAATTATTGAAATTAGAAATAGGATAATGGTTTCTTACAATGAGACGTGCAAATCTCCCAACAGGGCTAACCGACAAAAATTATTCTATGGCCTTCAAATTTTAATTTCTCTTTTCTCTCTCCTCACTTTTTCTCTCTTTTTTTCTCTTGCAGGCTCTCTGTTAGCCGATTTAAGAAAGGAAAATAGCTTTTAATAAAACATTAAGTGGTATTAGATATTTATAATAAAATATTAATATAATATAAATATAATTGTATAATTTAATTAATTTTTAATATAAAATTCATATAAATTTTTTTGGGGCTTAAAAATTTATAGAAAAATATCCATAAAATTGCTCATTTTATTTAAAAAATTCTGGTGAAATCGATTTACAAAATGGACATTTGATGGTTCCAAAATTCCTACTTGTACCGATAGGAGATTTGCGCCAATGCCCAAAAATTATATAAAAATTAGTGTAATTAAATCACTATAATATCTATGATATGGCGAAGACAGATTATGATTTGAATTTATAATGACTTCTAAAAAAATTATTTCATAAGATCAAAATATGGACTATTACATCCACAATCTGCATCATACTATTGTTGTTGTTGTTGTCACACCTCTTCTTGAGAACATGATGTTCAGGTTTTATTTACAGTTACATTATTAACATTTTGAGGATAAATTTAATAATGTTCTGTTGGTGGTGTGGTTGAACTGTGCTTCTTATTTATTGTTGTCATTTGCATCGCAAACTCTCCTCTTGCTAAAAATAAATTAAAATGAATGATCAGAGAAAAGAGTCGGAGTATGATTTGATTAATTAGGATATGCAATTATTTTTTAATTCAAGGATATATGTAATCATATTTTCTAAAGTCTAATGTGGTTGACACCTAACTTTCATATTACGAATAAAAAATAAAATGTTAAATTTTGAAATGACTTAAAAGAATTATTACAAAAGATATATCTTGAAGAAAGTTTTTATTGGAGGAGATTTAAATTGACATGTTGGTAGAGAGGTGAATGATTTTAAAAGCATTCATGGTGGCTATGGATTTGGAGCGACTAATAAAGGTGATAAGACTATATTAGATTTTGCTACAGCTTATGATTTTGTAATTATTAATATTTTATTTAAGAAAAGAGATGAGCATCTCATTACTTATAAAAATGGATATAGTAAAACTCATTGATTATTTTCTTATGAGAAAAATAGATAGTTTAGAATGTAAAGTTATTCTGAGTGAAAGTTTATATACTCAACATTACTTATTAATTTTGGATGTTAAGATGAAGGGGCAGAATATAAAAAATAAAATAAAATATTATTCTAGGATTAGATGAGAGAATTTAAAGAATACTAACAAAAATATTTTGAGAGTAAGATTCTAGATCTTAAGATTTTATTTGTACATGAGAAAGCTAATGTTATGTGGAAAAAAATAGTTGGTATTATTAAGAATGTTGTAAAGGATGTGCTTGGAGTATCAAAGAAAAAAGCTCATAATAGTAAAAATACTTTATGATAGAATTAAATGTGCAAGAACAGATAAAAAATAAAAAGCTTTGTTATAAAAATTAGTTTAGATGTAAAAATTTTGATAATTGAGAAAGATATAAAGAGGCCCGTAAGGCGTCTAAGAAAATAATATGCGATGCAAAGATTTTAACTTTTAATGATTTATATAATAGATTAGATACTAAAGAGAGCGAAAGATAAATGTATAAGTTAGTCAAACAAAGAGATATAGTAGTAAGGATTTAGTTCAAGTGAAGTGTATTAAGGATGGATATGAAAAAGTGCTTTAATTAGAAAAGGATATTCAACAAAGATCGATGAGATATTTTGCTAAGCTTTTCAATAAAGATTGTGAGAATATGATTGACTTTAGTGACCTAGCCCTCTAATGAAAAAAAAAAGATTCTTATTTTTATTGGCGTATTAGAAAAAGCAAAGTTAGAGAGGCTTTAAAAAAATGAAGTGTGAAAAAGCTGTTGGACTTGATGATATTCCAATAGAGGTGTGGAAATGTTTAGGAGATGAAGGAATTTCTTGGCTTACTAAACTTTTTTAATATTATTTTGAAGACTAAAAAGATGTCAAATGAGTGGTGAATGAGTGTGTTGATTCCTATTTTTAAGAATAAAGGTGATGCTGAAGATTGTGTGCATTATAGAGGAATTAAGTTAATGTGTCATACTTAAAACTATGGGAGAGAGTTATGGAGCATAGTTTACGACATGATACTAATGTTTGTTAAAATCAATCTGGATTCATGTCGGGTAGGTCTATTATGGAAGCTATACATTTATTGAGAGGTTTGATGGAGAAGTATAGAGAGAATAATGATGATTTACATATGATATTTGTTGATTTAGAGAAAGCATATGATAAAGTTACAAGAGAAGTGTTATGGAGAGTTCTAGAAAAGAAAGAGGTTAATAGTACTTATATTCAAGTCATTAAGGATATGTATGAAGATGCTGTTACTTTATGTTCAAACACAAGGTGTTTACCTAGTATTTTCCTATTTCAGTTGGATTACATTAAGGATCAGCCTTAAGCCCATATCTTTTTTGCTTTTGTCATGGATGTTCTAACTAGACTAGGGCTCCAACCCAAAACTAACCTGCGTTTAACAAATCCAACCCGAATTTGACCAAATTAGGCAAGCAGGTCAGGAATTCAGACCCGTTGATGTGAAACATATGCGATTCAGGAATTGCTTAGGAATAATAAAAAATTGGCAAGCTTAGTAATTATATAACAATGGTGATCAAAGGCTGATTTAAGCGACTTCTCAATTGTTGATAAAGTACTAGCAAACAATCACAAGTATTGGCGGAGGCAATAAAATAATAATTAAGACAAATAGGTACTTATCTGCAAGTCACACAAATCTCACAATTAACAATTAGAACAATCATAGTGAAGCTTTCTCACTCACACTCGTCGAATAATTTCAGCGAAAGAGAGCTTGATACGATATTAACAATGCCACTAAGAAGAAATAAATATTTAAGGTTTTGAACAATAGAAAGTTTTCCGGTAAAGTAGTAGTGGGTGGGCTGGAGGTGAGTTGCCACTAGACAGAAGGTCTTTGATGGTCAATGGCAGTTGCAAGAGAGAAGCTAATCTGATCCACGTATTATTTGACGGTGTGATCGATCACGCGTATTATTTGACGGTGTGATCGATCACGAAGTCGATGTCGAAGAAAGGAGACCGATGAATGTCGACTAAGCCTTGATCGTCAAATACAAAATCGTGATCAAGCTTAAGATTGGCCATCCATGGATGACGGGGTTGTCCCTAGTTTGGGGAAGGAAGTTCGGGCTTGGCTTGTTGAAAGTGAAGAGGAGGTGGCGGTTAGGGAGAGGGGCTGTTGGCTGAATAAAAGGAAGGGGAAGCGGAGAAGGGGTGGCAGTACTAGAGAATTAGTAGGGGAGGGAAGTGAGGATAGCAACTATAAGTAATTAATGAGGTAAAGAGGAGAAGGCAATTTCTAATAGAAGTTAATAGGGGGGAGGGAAGGGGGAGCAGCTTTTAGGGAATTAATGGACAAGGGAAGAGGTGGCAGCTGTTGGGAATTATTGGGAAGGGAAAGAGACAACAATTAGTGTAGGAATTAATGGCGAAGTGGGAAAAGGCAGCAACCACTGGATTTAATAGGAGGAATAGGAAAGGGAAGCAACCATTAGGAATTAATGGGGAAGGGGAAAATGTAGTAAATAAAGTGGAGTTGATGAGGAGGGAATAGGAAGAGACAGCTGCCCTTGGGAAGCCAATGGGGAAGAGGAAAAGGTGGAGGGAATACCAAGAGGCAATGGAGTTGGGATTGGCCTGCAATGGGAGGAGAGGAGGGGTGGGCTTGCGGGTGAGTGGGAATGGAAGGGAGAGGAGGTGGTTCGGTTTTATGGGGTTGTAGGAATTCGGCTGTAGGAGGGCAGCAGGGGTTCGGCTAACTGTTTGGAAGAGGGTTGGGTGGTGCAGCTGTATGGTGTTGCAGGAATCCAGCTGTAGGAGGACAACAGGGTTTAGCTAGCTGTTTGGAAGAGGGTTGGGTGGTTCGACTATATGGAGGAAGATGGGGTGAGAAAGGAGAGAAGATAGAGCCAAGAACTTTGCTACGACGTCGGTTGTTGGGTGTTGTGTTGCCCTACACCTAGGGACTTCTCTTTTCACTCAAGAAAACTCAAACACAATTTAGGAAAACTGAAGTCAAATTCATAAAATAATCATCCCTTATTACAATAGCCAAGGTCTCAAAATATGGACTCAAAAGACTAAAATGCCCCTTGGGCTACAACACTCATATAACTCAATATAAGGGTAAGTCGGGAAAGACTTGCAAAATAAAATACAATAATAAGTAAATGCAAAAAAATGACTATAAATAAAGACTCTTAATCATGGTCGTCGTTCTAAATCTCCCGTGGTAGACGCGCCAGGTTTTTCTGTCGATGTGCTCATCACTCGGACTCAACCCAACCCGCTAACCCAGGTTCCGAGCAGGGTAACAAGCTAACAAGGGTGGGGGCGATTGGGTGAGCTTGGGTGCGACTTATGCTAGGTATGCGACGTGTGAGGGTGAGGCTCGAGCTGTGCGATGCGACAGCGAGTGTTGGGTGTGAGCACGACTGCAGGGTGTGAGTGGGAGTGCGGCCAGCGGCGGTGCGTGGTGCGAGCGGAGCAATGTGCGAGTGCAAGTGCGAGGTACGAGTTGCGAGTGTGAGCGCGTGTGCTGGGTGCTACACGAGCGTAGTTGCTGTGCAGGCCGAGTGTGGTTGCGGAATCGAGAAGAGAATGAGCCAACCATCATCCACCCAAGTTGTATTCGGGTCATCTTCGGGTTTCTAGGTCAACCCGAACCTAACCCGATTTTAAAAAAGGGTCAAAATCTTGAACTCGAACTTGACTCATCCGATAAACAGGTTGACCCAAATCTGAAATTTTTGGGGTCAAGTTTCGGGTCAAGTCAAGTATTAACACCCCTATACTAGGCATTTGCAAGAGGTTCTACCCTGGTGTAGGGGTGTCAAAATGAATTTTTGGGTCGGATTTAGGTCCAACCCGAAATTGACCAGCCTTCAACTAATCCAACCCGAGCTCGACCCGATTAGGCAAATAGGTCAGGAATTCAGGCTCAAACCTAACCTGTCGGGTTACGGGTTGACCTGATTCGACTCGCTAACCCGAGTTGCAAGCAGGTAGCAAGCAAGCGAGGGTGTAGGCCAGGGTCGGAGTGCAGATGTGAGGTGCGCGATGTGAGCGGGCAAGGGAAAGGCACAAGCACGAGTGTCATGTTCGAGTGCGTGTGCGGGGACTCGGGATGCGAGCGCGACTTCCTATGCTGGTGCGGTGCAGATGCTCAGGCAGCACAGCAGAGCGTCGGAGCCTTTGCGGGTGCGGGATTACAGGTGGGCAGCCAGAACTCGGGTCAAATTCGAGTTAGCTGGCTGACCCAGACTCAACCCAATTTTTCAAACAGGCCATAAATTGGAACCTGAACCCGACTTGTTTGTTAAACGGGTCGACCCAAACCCGGATTTTTCGAGCCGGGTTATCGGGTCAGGTCAATAATTGACACCCCTACCCTGATGTATGATTTTTGCTGATGATATTCTTCTTGTTGATAAGGTTAGAGAGGGAGTTGAAGGTAAACTTGAATTATGGATGTCAACCTTAGAGTCTAAAAGTTTTCGTTTGAGTAGATCTAAAATTGAATATATGGAGTGTAATTTTAGTAGTAATAGATCTAATGGGGGGATTGTGACTTTGGACGATCAAATCATTAATAAGAGTACATGTTTTAGATATCTTAGATCTATTGTTCAGAGTGATGGTGAAATAGATAGGGAAATTATTAGTAGAATTCAAATTGGATGGTTGAAGTGGAGGAATGCATCAGGCTTGTTGTGTGATAGAAAAGTCCCCCTCAAACTTAAGAGAAAATTCTATAAGATGGTGGTGAGACCTGCAATGTTTTATGGTGCTGAATGTTGGCCATTAAAAGCGAAGCATAATATTAAGTTAAGTGTTGCAGAGATGAGGATGCTCAGGTAGATGAGTGACTTTACTCTTAGAGATAGGATACGAAATGAGCATATACGTGAAAGGGTTGGAGTAGCTCCAATTAAAGATAAGATTAGAGAGGGTCATCTTAGATGGCTTGGTCACATAAAACAACGGCCATCTGATGACCCATTTAGGAGAGGAGATGTACGAGATTAGACTTATGTTAAGAAAGGTAGAGATAGACCTAAAAAGATTTGGTTAAAAATATTAGAAATGATCTTTTTTTATTAGATTTAAATGAAAATTTGACTCTTAACATGACACAATGAAGAAAAAGAATTCATATAGCCGAACCCACGTAGTGGGGTAAATGCTTGATGTTATTGTTGTTGTTGTAGTGGATGAGAGTGTCCATAACACTGAAGTCTTATCAACTGATGCAAAAATATGTGCTAAGAGATAAGTGGTATAATGTTCATTATGTCCCTGGCTTTATGAATGAGATTCTAATGAAGCCCATATACACGAGCATTTGTTATAAGTTTACTGACTTGAGATAGGTGATGGGGCAGAGGTGAGTTGTGTAAGATAGTGTTGGCCTTTGTCCAATCATGTGCATGATCAACTAAAATAACTTGTGGACAAAGATCAGTATTTGAAATATGTAAATAGGAGAGGAAATCATTGTTAGTAATCTCAATTTGGTGGTTGCACACATATGAGAAGAGAGTGGTGTGTTGTGCATTAACATAAAGATTTGGGAGAAAGATGAAAAGAAACTCCAGTGATTTGGTTGAGTGAGATGATTAATGGAATAGTCGTGTCAAAAAAAAATGATTATAGATACCATACAAAAGCTTCTCTTGAAGCACTAGCTTGAAGTTCCTAATTGATGACCTCTGGTAGCAACTATAAACATCCTTGTCTTCAACATTCTAAAAATAAATGTCCCACCTATGGGTAGACGATCCTTCACCTCGTGATCTTTTGCTTGACATTTCTAGTACTCACAAAAAATGCTTTAGGAGGTTTTGAGAATAAGAATTGAGTGTGAGAGATATGAGGAAAGGGGGTTTTTTTATAATAAATAATAGGTGAATAAATTCCAAATTTATATCTTGATATGCGATTATTATGTTTCAAACAGTTATATAACCATTACTGGAAAAGAAGAGCATATCGTACTGTTCTATAATGAATTGTACTATATGAGATTATCTAGCATCAAATTTATAAATAATACCATATGTAAAGTTTTTTAATACTTTTCTAAATTTCATAATCTCAATATACTAATATCATAGAATTAATTTTCTCACAAAATTAAATAATTTAATTACTTAATAATAAAATGATTTAATGATATTTAAATTAAGCATTCAGACCAGTTACTCATAATTGAATTTGCAATAAACAAAATCTATCATAACCAAGCAGCTTACTGAGTATATCCGC
This sequence comes from Dendrobium chrysotoxum, assembly GCA_019925795.1. Classification (NCBI taxonomy): domain Eukaryota; kingdom Viridiplantae; phylum Streptophyta; class Magnoliopsida; order Asparagales; family Orchidaceae; genus Dendrobium; species Dendrobium chrysotoxum. The sequence goes on from CM034310.1 coordinate 27,702,115, forward strand.
AAGTTGAGTTTTCATGTTTATGAACTTGATAAATGTATCACCTTTCAAAGCATGATCTTTCATACCTTGATGATGAATATTAATATGCTTTGTGCGAGACTGCTAAATTAGATTTTCAGTTAAATATATTGCACTAGTAATGTCACATATAATGGATGTACTATCTGTCTGAATTCCAAAATTTAATAGTTATTGCTTAAGTCATAATATTTGAGTAACACAACTCGCAACTACAGTATTTTATACATTTACAATGGATATGTCAAATTGTGTGTCCTACTAGACCAGGATACAAGTGAATATTCAATAACAAACTAGTTTTTGCAGCGAACAAAATCAATACCCAAAAAGCCAACAAGGTCAAAAGAAGATACCTAAGGGGCTGTGCCTATAAGATTTATAAATATTTATTTAACTGCAATCAAATATGACTCCTTAGAATTAAATTATAAACAAGCACGTGAATAGGCACTAAATCTGATATCAAGCTCCTATATAATTTAACATCTATAGACTTATCAGGTGGATCTTTGTCAAGCAAAGTAGTTTAACGCATGGGGTTTTTATTCTTTCATATCATTTCATGACAAATTTCTTAATAAGATCACGAGTGTATTTTATTTAACATAGAAATCTGCCATACTTTTCCTATTTTACTTGAAAGCCTACGAAATAATGCAGCTCTCCCTTCATACTTATTTCAAATTCTTTGCTCATACTTCAAGAAAACTCACAACACAATAACTCGCTAGTAGTGCCAAATAAAGCATCATCTTCATAAATATGAATATAAATCAAAATTAGTTCCTTAAGAAATGGGGTTGTATTAGCGGTAACCTTCTAAAATCCATTTCTAATAAAAAAGTACTTGGTCCATATGATGCTTGAGGTTCTTGTCTAAGTTTATGAAGTGTTTTCTTATTAAAGACATAATGTGAATGATTTACATTCTCAAATCAAGGAGAAATTATTCTGTACGGACTCCGAACGTAGAGTTACGTCTGAAGTGTGAGTGTACATAGTGTGTATACACTGTGTACACTCATAGTCCAGACGTAGAACTACGTCCGGACTCTGCACGTAATAATTTCACCAAATTAAGGGAGTTGTTCAACGAACACATGTTCTTCAATAATAAAGTTTAGAAAAACACATCTTCCTCAATAACCCATAGAGTTGTTCAACGAACTTGATGGCCTATGACATCTTATTATGGCTTGATCTTCTAGTAATATTAGTTGGTAGTACACTTAATCTTATTACTTTTTAGTATAATTTGATTTTCTAGTAATGTTGATTGATAATTAATACTATTATATTCATTAAAATTGCATTTTATGTAATCATTCTATTTTTTTAAATACTAAGATAGTCTTTTATCTTTTAAGTATTTTTCCAACATTCTACTTATGTCAACATAGGTCTCATTGATGGATTATATCTACAAAAAAACTATGTTACCTCGCTTTGACTAATTTTATAAATACCTTTATAATCAAAATACAAAATATGGATTCAAAGTTGATCCTTGGTAAACCTATCGTGATTGGGAATTCTTTCACTCTAAATTTAGTAGTGCTTATTAGTTTTCATCATGCATATCTTTAATAACTTAACATACCTTTGAACATATTTTTCTCTTAATGCACATCATATTGATTCTAATGTTCTTTAACAATATTTTTTGAAGATATATAAAATTTTTTTAACTTGAATCATTTTTTTTAAATATGTGCATGAGGAAGCTAATATTATGTGGGAAAAAGTAGCTAGTGATATTAAGAATGTTGCAAAAGATGTGCTTGGAGTATCAAAGGTAAAAGCTATTAATAGTAAAAATAGTTTGTGGTGGAATTAGAATGTGCAAGAAAAGATAAAAAATAAGAAAATTTGTTATAATAATTGGTTTAGTTGTAAAAATTCTGATAATTGGGAAAGATATAAAGAGGCCCGTAAGGTGTCTAAGAAAGAAATTTGCCATAAAAAAAATTAGCTTTTAATGATTTATAAAATAGATTAGATACTAAGGAGGGTGAAAAATATATATATATAAGTTAGCTAAACAAAGAGATAGGAGTAGTAAGGATTTAGTTTAAGTGAAGTGTATTAAAGATGAAGATCAAAAAGTGTTTTTATTAGAAGAGGATATTCAATAAAGGTGGTTGAGATATTTTGCTAAACTTTTCAATGAAGATTATGAGAATGTGATTGACTTTAGTGACCTTAGCACCTTAAATGAAAATAAAGATTTTTATTTTTTATCGGCATATTAGTAAAATCGAAGTTAAAGAGGCTTTTAAGAAAATGAAGTGTGGAAAAGCTGTTGGACCTGATGATATTCCAATAGAGGTGTAGAAATGCTTAGGAGATGAAAGAATTTCTTGGCTTACTAAATTTTTTAATATTATTTTGAAGACTAAAAAGATGCCATATGAGTGAAGAATGAGTGTTGATTCCTATTTTTAAGAATAAAGGTGATGCACAAGATTGTGCGAATTATAGAGGAATTAAGTTAATGTGTCATACCTTAAAACTATATGGGAGAGAGTTATGGAGCATAGGTTGCGACGTGACACTAATGTTTCTCAAAATCAATTTGGATTCATGCCAGGTAGGTCTACTATGGAAGCTATTCATTGATTGAGAGGTTTGATGGAGAAGTATAGAGAGAATAAAGAGGATCTACTATTGATTTATAAAAAGCATATGATAAAGTTTCAAGAGAAGTGCTATGGAGAGTTCTATATAAAAAAGAAGTTAATAATGCTTATATTGAAGTCATTAAGGATATGTATGCAGGAGTTGTTACTTGTGTTCAAGTACAAGATGGTTTGACCAAGTATTTTCCTAATTTAGTTGGATTACATCAAGGATAACCCTTAAGTCCATATCTTTTTTGCTTTAGTCATGGATGTTCTCTCTAGAAATTTGCAAGAGGTTGTACCCTGGTGTATGTTTTTTGCTGATGATATTCTTCTTGTTGATAAAACTATAGAGGGAGTTGAAGATAAACTTGAATTATTGAGGTCAACCTTAGAGTCTAAAGGTTTTCGTTTGAGTAGATCTAAAATTGAATATATTGAGTGTAATTTTAGTAATAATAGATATAGTGGGGGATTGTGACTTTGGGTGATCAAGTCATTAATAAGAGTATACATTTTAGATATCTTAGGTTTATTGTTCAGAGTGATGGTAAAATAGATGGGGATATTATTAGTAGAATTCAAGTTGGATGGTTGAAGTGGAGGAATGCATCGGGCTTGTTGTGTGATAGAAAAGTCCCTCGCAAACTTAAGGGAAAATTCTATAAGATGGTAGTGAGACCTGCAATGCTTTATGGTGCAGAATGTTGGCAATTAAAAGCGAAGCATAATATTAAGTTAAGTGTTGCAGAGATGAGAATGCTCAGGTGGATGAGTGGCTTTACTCTTAAAGATAGGATACGAAATGAGCATATACTTGAAAAGGTTGGAGTAGCTCCAGTGGAAGATAAGATTAGAGAGAGTTGCCTTAGATGGTTTGTTCACATAAAACGACGGCCTTTCGATGACCCGGTTAGGAAAGTAGATGTATTAGATTTGACTTATATTAAGAAAGATAGAGGTAGACCTAAAAAGACTTGGTTAGAAAATATTAGAAATGATCTTTCTTTATTTGATTTAGATGAGAATTTGATTCTTAACAGGACACAATGGAGAAAAAGGATTCATGTAGCCAACCCCACATAGTAGGATAAAGGCTTGTTGTTGTATAATTTTTTTTTTAATATTATTTCTTTTCTCTCAAATTTTCCATTGATTTTCTTTGCTAATAAGTCACGCCCATTGTGTTGATATTCATAGTGTAAAATCAAGTTGATTTTCTAATTTTGATGTTATTTTTCTAAGCTTATGTTTCATTTCCTACTCATAAATTTATTACATTACTCATAAATGTAATTTTTCTATAATTAATGTAATCCTCGACACATCTATTGTCTTGTCTATTAGCACCAAGATACTTTTATAATCAATAAGCTTCTTATTAGTCTTTGAAAAATTTAATTGGCAAGATTTTGGATCCAAACTTCTCTAATATTACCTATGACTCCATATTTTAATAACTATCATTTTAGGACAAAAGATAAGAAAAAAATTTATCTTTATGCATCTTCTTGAAAGCTAGCATAATTATTAAACAATTTATAATATAATCCATTAATCATTATTTTGTCTTTTCCATAAAAGAATTATTCTCCAAAATTTTGTATTTATTAATTTCTCAAAATAACTTACCTAGCTTTATAATGTCTTGATTTTTAATTGGTCTCATTTTATTATAGTCTCTAGATCTCTTTTCTCTTTCTTAGCTAATTTGTAAGTCCCATTTGCTTGTTATATTCTTCGCAAAACTTCTAACTTTCTTATGATTGTTATAAATCTTAGTAGGATTTTCTTTTTGTCACTCCTTAAAATGTTATTCTTTTTTTTTTATATGTTTTTGCTATAGTTCTACTTATTTCTTAAAATGTGTTTATTATTATAATTATAAGGTAACATGTCACTACAGAATCAATTATAGCTTATTCCAATTATATCTGTATCTTCATTTTGATTTCACCATGATCATATTACATCTTTGATGCCTCCTTCCAACAACTTTTAGGCTATTGCTTGCCTCTCTACGTTTGTGACAGTAGTCAATTGGAACTTCTGAGGGCGTACATTGTTAATTCCATGAACTTAAGAATTGTATTAAATATTTTGGTGTTTACAAGAAAAATCTAATTTGAGGCAACATTGTTTAAAAATGTTTGTGCTGGTATAAGTGTTAACATTTCAAGTGAAAGTTAGAGGAGAAAAGTCATGAGAAAAGTATACACATAAGCACATACATGACTCAAAGGAAGCATGTTGTCCAATCGACTCAATCTGGTATGAGCAACTCAAGCTATCGATTGATTTCAAGATGTGCTTCAGGATGCAAAAAAATTTTTTTAGTCTTTGTAGTATTATTTTTAGGTGTTGAGGTTGCTTAGTTGACCAGTACACGCACAACGGAATTGAGTACCAATAAAATCTCACCAAAAATATTGTGAAATTAATCTTTATTTATGGTATTGTATGATCATATATCATATTATACCATCAACTAGAACTAAGAATTATCTAAATTTGATTAGACTATGTGATTATAAATCATACTGTGCAATAGGTTCATTTTCAAAACTATAGATAGGTCATTTTTTTAAGACCAGAAGTTAGTTTAATAAATGCAACTTGATCTTATGTCTACAATATGAATTGTATTTTACCATCAATATTATTTTGAAAAAAAATATTGATAAGATTTGTTCATATTAAGTAATCTAATTCAAAATTTTAAACTAACCGAACTATACAATTAGCATCATATTGTACAATCAACATATTTGTCTTCATCAAATCCACATAATCAATTAAGCGTTAATTGCATATTTCAGTTTTCAAACTATTCCTTATACAATATATATTATACTTGATGATATGCTTCCCAAAGTAAATAACTTCCATTCTGTTTAAGCATCTTTCGGGTTTGAATTAATAATTGATGCACTTAATATAAATATTTATACTAAATCATAGACGGAAAAGAGATAGAACTACAAGAAACTTATTAGCCACCATTTGTAATCATTGAGAGAGTTTCTAGTATTAGAAATTGTGAAAATATATCATGGTCAGTTTCTTCTTTTGAACTCCTAATCCTCGTGTTTGTAAATACAATTGATTGAGAGCCTTTCTTTATTACTTGTGGGAGGTCTGAGATATCAAAAACAATTATAAAGATTATGTTTACCTAGTCATGAGGCTATGAATAGATGCCTTCTTGCTTAGAGTAGAAGTGGTTGTAAAGTTTCTGCATTACCTACAAAAGAGAGAGCTTCTCCACCTTGTGGTACTAGAAGGAGAGAGTAGTAAAAAATCCTGAGAGGACTCGAGAAGTGAATGTAAGCTGTTGGTGGCTAAACCACTATACATCACTTTGCTTATTTTTTTATTTTTTGCACTTTTGCTTTTTAGTATTTTTACTTCCTGCAATGTTCTGTGATAATATCTGGAAATATGGTGAATTGTTTGCTTTTGTTTTGAGAATTGATAAAAGTTTTGAATGATCTGAAAATTATTTTCTTAAAAACAGAAATCTTGTGTTGTGATATTTGAGAAGAGTTTTTAAATCATTTAAAAAACATTTCTTTAATACAAAAACCTTATGTTCATCTTTTTCGATGAAAGATAATTAATTTCAGTTTTTATTATTTTAAACGAGAAAAAATATTAATTTTTCAACATTTTTTTTATTTTCACAACAATTTGCCCTCTCTTGGACATGCTATACCATTCATGCATCTCATCATACCTATCTACTAATCGAGGATATATTTTTGTTGAGAGATGACTATCCCAGCCTTTGAGTGGGCCATTCAATTCCAAGTAAATATTTAATCTTTCCTAAATCTTTTACTTCAATTTTTTTGGCTAATTGATCTTTAACTTCTTATTTCTTTGAAATCATCTCTTATTAAGATCATGTCTACCACATATATTATGAGAACCATAATTTTGCCTTGATTTGCTTTCTTTATGAATAGAATGTGATCTCCAATGCTTTATTTGAATTTCATCCTTTCCATGGCTTTTAGTAAATCTCCCAAATCATGCCTCAAGGATTTTTTAGCCTGTATAGAGTTTTCTTCATCCCGCATGCATGATTAGCATTAAATTTTAGTGTAGGCTCCATAAAGGCTTCTTCTTCTTCTAGTTTGTAAGGACTAGTTGAGGTTGACTGCCAAGGATAGAAGTATTTGAATAGTATTTAGCTTTTTGATTGATGCAAATGTTTCTCCATGATCCACTTCATTGGTCCAAGTTTAGTCTTTGCCATGAGTTTAGCTTTATATCTTTCAAGTGTCCCAATTACATTATATTTAACAATATATACCCACTTACATTTATTTTTCCATTTGGAAACTCCACTTTCTCCTATATATGATTCTGTTTTAGGGCTCTCATTTCTCTAAGCATGATTTTTTATTTATTCTTAGGTGTTTCTTAGATAGTTTTTGGCATCTTAATATTGCTCATCTCAATTAGAAATATTAAATGAAGTTATCTATTCAATGTTGAGTGCATGTTTAGGTTTTTTTTCCTAATACAATAGGAAGTGTAATACCATGATGGGTTTGAATTTTAAGGGTAGAGATCATGATCTTGCACGGATTAGGATGGTTATGCATATTTTGGTTTAATGTTGAACTCTTTTTCTTTCTTCCTTGGTATATCATTTTGGTTCATTTGGAAGTACTTTGTTGGAGTTATTTTCTAAGGAGACTACTATAGAAAAGTAGAAAAGTGGAAAAAACTACTTAAGATTTTATTATTATGTAGAAAAGTTAAAAAATTTATTTTGAATTTTATTGTTGAATTATGTATAAAATGTGGAAGTATTTATGGACTTCTCTAAAAAGCTTATAATGCAAATAAATCAAAGCTAATTGCATAAAAAGAAAAAATAGTCTCCAAAAGGGATCAATGGCTAGATTGGAAAATGTAGGCATATGAATTGCAATTTAAGGGCCATAAGATAATCGGTTTAATGGTTAGAACCTTTCATTCATGTGCTCAACCATTTATACAAAGATTGGTTAACTTATGAATCTCTTGATCCTTCAACACCACCCCTCAAATTGAATGGTATAAATTTGTTATTCCATGTTTGCTTACAGTATTTTTGAATTGCAAGTTAAGGGCCATAAGATAATAGGTTTGATGGTTAAAATCCCTAATTCATGTGCTCAAGGATTTATACAAAGATTGGTTAACTTATGAATCTCTTGATCTTTCAACGGTCCCCCTCAAATTGAATGGTATAAATCTGTTATTCCAAGTTTGCTTGCAATATTTTTGAACGTGGGATTGTAAAGTCCAACAGTGAAAATGTCTCCTGTTGGCACATATGAAGTGCAGATCAACCCATTTTTTTTGTTTTACCTTTAGGAAATGTTTATCCACCTCCATATGCTTAGTACAATCATGTTGGATTAGATTATGTGCAATGTTAATGACAAATTTATTGTTACAGTATATTTTTATTCATTCTCATTTGATTTTTAAATCTTACAAAATAATTTTGATCATAGAAGCTCACAGATTCTTTGGACAATGGCTCTAAATTCAGACTAAGTGCTAGATCTTAAAATAAAGGGTCATTTATTGCCCCTCAATGTTATGAGATTTATTCTAAAACATATAGATTATCTAATTGTAGATTTTTTATTCACTAGTGATCATACAGAGTTTGCATCAATATATCCTTTGTACATTTATTATGGCATTAGCTCTTCATGACCTTTGTTCAAACATAAATTTTTCATCTTCAACAATCTGATGTGGATGTAAAGATATCTGCTTTAGTCGAAGCAAAATATTTTGTGTACATTTTGGGTTTTATAGAGTATTTTTAACATTTTTATTTTATAAGAACTTGAGTCCGAAGTAGTTTGCTTTGAATTTTACAAATATTTGATAATAGAATTCCCACTGGTTGAGATTTACTGTCAACATAGCCATTATCAGTGTATGACGCTTGAATAATGTTGTTATGTTTGGGGATATGATTGTTAAAATAGACTTCTCCAATTGTTATGTGCTATAAGCATGCAAATCATAGGGGTTGTTGATTGAATTTTGCTTCTTTAAACCTTATCAACCCTACTCGGCTTGTTTGCAAAAAATTGTGTTTGAACATTGAATTTATAGCATGCCATATGGGCAAGGTGGCCCTATACTTCGCATTTTTTAAACGAACTTTCTTTACAAGAGATTTTGAAGATCATATACAAATGAAAGACAAAATAATTTAACAAATTTCATGGTCGAATATTTGAATCCTTATTTACAATAATACTAGTTTTTTTTATTAGATCAAAAGAAAAAATTATTAATCATTCTTTTGATCGCAATTGAATTTATTGCTCAAATATTTGTCAACAATAATGTCTTGTCAACTCCAATTCTTGTGTTGTGGATGATTAAACATAGAAAAATAGGACTTATGACATTACCCTATAGATAGGGCAACTCGTTTGAAAGCATGCATGCAATATTACGATAAGTTTGAATTTTAAATAGAGTTTATGAATTTTTACAGTAATTATATGCTTTTCAAAGCAGTCTCAAGAGAAAATAATTTGTATTTGACTTTTCATAAGGAGTGTGCATGATAAAACTGGCACATTTATTATGAATTTCAATCACATTTATCAAAGTGTGGGCTAAACTTTACTTCTTAACACTCGCTTGCTTATCTGAATATATGCAAAGAAAGTTTGCATTTTATGATTGACACATTTTGGAGGAAGTGTATAATATTTACGGTATTATAATTGAATTAATTTTTGCCTTATAATGTGCATGCATCATTTGAAAACTATCCATATTTATTTGTTTGTGTGAATGCATTTTCGTTCAAATGTATGCGCGGCTTTTTATTTTGAGTTCAATCCTTGCATTATATCCGCTTGCATTCACAAGTTTGCAAATCTGGTTGCAATTGTTGCACATTAAAGGCAGTGTGATTTTTATACATTTAATTTGCATTTTGTTCCAGTAAGCTCCACAGGGAATTTGTCATCTATAAATAGAGACACATTGGTCATTTTCATTAGACCTTTAGTTTAGCAGATTCTAATTAAGCTAACTCTAAGGAAAGTTATGGGTCAAAAATAGGATGCACTAAGGCATAAGTTGATCAGATCAATCCAGTGGAGTCCATAATAGACATTAGTTCTTTGGATGTGATCCAAACATGCTCTAAGATCTCCTAGAGTAAACTAAGCTACTATGCTAAGACAAAAGGCAGGGTTTAGAAGATTGAATTCAATGGATTTACAGGCTTAAATCCATTGTGTCAAATTCAAGAGTAGGCCTGTGCACACCCAATGGCAAGTTAAGGGGCCTAACAGTCACTAAGAACGTTCACTGCACATGACAGCTATACCTCTTCACATGCCTATAACTACCTAAAACAACATCCACCTTACCCGTGTAAAGTAAAAGCATCACACGCATGTAAAGATGTCTATATATGTGCTCACTTGGAAATGAACAAGAGAGGCTTTCTACTCATTTACTGTTCCGTCATTTAGTTGGTGTCTTTATGGTATCAGAGCCTTTATACCTCATGGTATAGGCTTCAGAAATGGAGCACTCGTCTTCTTCCCAGCTTGGCGAAGCCGCTCTACCTGTCACCCCATCAGTTCCCCATATCCCTACTTCTCTCAAGTTTGTTCTCTCTAATCTCAAAACTATTGTTCCGACTCAACTCTCCAATGATACCTACTCCATATGGAGATCCCAAATCCTTAAGCTCTTCACAGCCAAGGGCTTCTCCAAACACCTACTAGGCATTGCCGAAACTCCACCATCAACCATCTCTACATCCGACTCAGGAATTTCTCCCAACCCATCATATCTTCAATGGCTTCTAGTAGACCAAAATCTATCTGCAGCGCTATGCTCAGCTCTCTCCACCTCCATACCCATATGTTCAAAATCTCCACACCTACAGTGAGATCTTGTTTATGCTTGAGCGTCGGCTCCAAGCTTCCAATCGATCTCGTATAATACAGCTCAAGAACAAGCTTCATAATATCTCAATGAAATTTTCTCTATGGCCCAATTCCTTACTGACATCAAAACTTTAGTTGATAATATCTCAGCAGCTGGCTCTAACATTGACTCTGAAGACATTATATTATGCACTCTCAATGGCTTACCTCCTCAATATCAATCCTTCAAGACCTCAATCAGAACACTGCTTACTCCGATCAAACTTGATGACTTCTACTCTCTCCTTATAAGCGAAGAGATCAATATGGCTTCAAAAGCATCTAAAACGCAATCACCTCCAACAATCACACAGGCTCTATACATTACCTGTCATAACCGAGACAGTCGAGGCAATACTTGGTTCTATCCCACTTCAACCAAATGAAACCCTTCTAGTCAATCGAATAACAGACCTTCATTTGCACCCATTGTCTGTAAGATTTGCAACAAACGAGGTCACACAACCAACATCTGTTGGCACCGTCTGAATATCAATTACAATCCCACACCCCCTAACTCCACTCCAAAGGCATTTCTCTCCTCATCCACATCACCTCCTCAAAATGAATGGATACTCGACTCAAGCGCGTTGTCTCATCTCACGTCCCACGTTGACAATCTGATTCATCCCACCGCCTACACAGGAACAGATCAAATTGCAGTCGGCAATGGCTCCACCACTCCCATCCTTCACACTTGGCAAGGTCTTCTTCCAACTCCCAACTGTAAGCTACACCTACATCACCTTCTACATGCTCCAAACATCTCTCATAATCTCCTCTCGGTCTACAAACTCACACGTGACAACAATCTAACTATTTCCTTTGATGCATTGGGTTACAAAATTTTGAACCAGCACCACCAATGCATACGTCAAGGTCCCTCCAGTAATGGAATGTACCCGCTCCAGCTTCCTCATAGGTCCTCTGTTTACGCTCTTACTGCATCTCCCATCGTAGATCTCCGCTGGCATCAACATCTTGGACATACTCACGCCCAAACCATCGCCATCATGTCCAACCATAATCGGGATCTTCATATTCCGGTTACTCACCCTCCCTGTCATTCATGTATGGCCTCTAAGAGCCACAAACTACCATTTCTACCTTCCACTAATCGCAAATGTAACCTGTTAGAACTCCTACAGTTTGATGTATAGGGACCTTCCCCAATGTTATCCCATCAAGGTTTCCGTTATTACTTGTTGTTAGTTGATGACTTCTCCCACTACATTTGGTTGTTTCCAATGAAAGTAAAGTACGAAGTCACCAATCTAATCATTCAATTCAAAATACACATAGGGAACCAACTACCCTTTAAAATAAAATCTATAAGAACTTACTGCGGAACTGAATTTATCATTCTTACACTCATTTTTGCAAGCTCACGGCATTCATCACCAAACAAGTTGCCCTTATACACCTGAGCAAAACAGTCTCACAGAATGAAAGAATCGACACATCATCGAGACTGCTCGAACTCTACTTCAAATTGCCCATCTTCCCTATACCTACTGGCCAGATGCGACTCTCACTCCTGCTTACCTTATAAATCGAATGACGACCCTAGTTACCAAGCAACAATCGCTGTTTCAACTACTCTTCAACACTCCACCTACATACTCTCACCTATGCACCTTCAGCTGTGCATGCTTCCCCTGGCTTTCACCACCCACTCTCCACAAATTACAACCTCGCTCCACCCTTTGTATCTTTCTCGGATACTCTGATACTACCAAAGGCTACAAATGCCTTGATCCCTCAACTGGAAAAGTCATCCTTTCTCGCCACATCTAATTTGATGAAACAACATTTCCAACTACCCAACAAATTCCCTCAGTCCCATCCATAACAACTCCACCTATCAACCCACTACTACTCACACCTACAACATACTAATCCAACAGTTTAACCAAACTCTCTTTCCCCTCACAACAGCCAACACCCATCTCCTCATCACTACTGTCACGTCCAATATCTCCTCAACCTTCCCCCACTCAGCCAACTACCATCTCCCATGCCTCTCCCCCTCCAATTCATCCCATGATTACCCGGTTCAAAATCGGACATCTCAAACCTTGCCAATTTCTGAATCTCACTGCTTCTCCCACACCTTACAAAGAACCCTCCACATTCAATGAGGCCTTTCAACACCCGGAATGGTGCAACGCCATGACCGCAGAACTCCAAGCTCTCCACAAATAGAACACTTGGACACTTGTGTCACCGCCACCAAATACACTCATACTCGGTTGCAAATGGACCTATTGGCTAAAACTCAAACCAGACAGCTCCATTCAATGCTACAAAGCTCGGCTCGTAACTCAAGGTTATTGACAAGAGTATGGTCTTGATTATTTAGAGACATTCAACCCAGTTGCTAAAATGACTTCAATCTGAGTTATCCTCACTCTTGGCATTTCTAAAGGATGGCAACTTCATCAATTGGACTGTGGGCTCCGAAAATTCGGCCCCGGCCTCCGCCCGACTTTTTACTTTCTGCTCGGGAGGAGTTTTAACGGACTAAGTTCCGGGGTAAATTTCGGAAGGCAGATGAGATAGTAGATAAGACACTACCCAGAGATTTCGCCCTCATTTAGCGAGGACTTTATGATCTGAGTTCTGGTTTCCTATAGGCGCAAGCCCCTATAGTTAATTACCCCTCCCGGTAACAAGAGAGAACTTTCGATTAAGGCTAGTCGTCAATCAGATACGTAGAGATACGTGGATCTGGCATATAGTAGCAGCAATGGGTTGAAGGTTGTTAAAAGGACTGGAAGGGTTTAATATTTAAAATAGCAGATGGTAGAAACTTCACCATCTTGCACTTAAAGCGGATGGTGGGGGAATGGATGATGGACCCGATCAAGATCCCATGGTTCCGTCATCCCGGGCCATCGTGGTCCCTGGTCTACTTAGTCAGAGGAGGTAGTCGACCCAACCTGACAAAAGGATCCTTGTCGGCAGCCATGGGTTGCTTCGTCCAAGGGTACCTTGTAGACCTGGGGTGAATATTTGTCTAAGGGGGCAAATTTGAATCCACCTTAGCTAACAGAGGGCTTTGTGCCCTATCGATCATATCCTATTGATTCATATCTCAAGGATTTGATGCCATTGGGGAGCATACGGGCTCTGGCCATAACCATAATATAATGGTGCCATTTGGCGGCGACCACCTGGTTCAGAGGGCCCCGAGTCATAACCGTTTATCCTGCAGTGCCATTTGGCGGCGAAACTGCCGGTTAGAGGGCTCGTACCACGTCCTTGCTGGCAGGAGATTATTTGAGAATGGATCCTAGTGATATTCTCGACCAGGCATTAGCTCTTTGTGAGCTGAAGTAAATTTTAATTTGTCCACCTCGGCAAACTATTGCGGAGGGTGGAAGTGTGTTGCTTTAAGTGATTTAATGGGTTGAATCTCAGTTTTAAATATTTTTGGAGTTTGGGATTTTTGGAATTTTGAAATTTTTCAGAAGATTGGATTTTGTAGGAATTTTGGGAGTTTTGTGGAGTTTTGGAAAGTATTATGAAAATACTTGAAATCCACCCCTCCGGTTGAGATCTGTGTTCAACACGGCCATCATCGGGGTGACCTTGAGGTCACTTAAAAATATTTGAGGTTTGAGGGCATTTTGAAATATTTGAAGTTAACCCCTCCGGTTGAAATCTGCAATCAACGCGGCCATCATCGGGGTGTAATGGGGTCATTTATATTTATGGGTTGAACCTTGTCGACTCTATCGGGCTGGTCGATAGAGGATCAGGTTTCATAGGCTTTGTGCCTCTATAAGTGAATTCTCTTGATTATAGGCCTTGAAGGCCTAATATGAACGTATAAAACAAATATCTCGGTCGATCTCGTGACCGTATATTTATTTAATAGTTCGAGCCGTGTCAACTTCTATCTACCTGAATAGAAGGATCGGGCTCGAACTTGAATTCACTTATTGACCCGCGCAGCATCCCTAGACGTCACGTGTGTACTAATAACACGCTTGTCGGGGCCCATGTGGATGTTTGGGGGCATTTTATAATTATTTGATGAACCTTGTCGACTCCTATTTACCTGCTTAGGAGGATCGGGTTCAAATTTATTGACCCGCGCAGCATCCCTAGACGTCACGTGTGTACCAATAACATGGTCGTCGGGGCCCATGCGGGTATTCAGTACATCCCCTTATGTGTACCTATGTGTATACATATTATGGTGCATGTGCGGGGGTACTTTTGGAACATTTCTAAACGCCTTCTGTCCACTTGCATGAATGTTGCGGATCCGGTGGCGTTATGTAGCAGCTTGGGAATTGAGTGGTTTGCTGCCTTGTACAGGTAGACTGTCGTGCACTACTCGCATGATTTATGCAGGTAGGTTGTGGTACACTAACGAATCTCCTGCTTCTTCATTTGAATGCCAAATCCTTCCATTTGTATGGGGCAAAAGTATCTGTTTGCATGAAGTTCAATCGAATGCTCTACACAAGTTCCTTACATGCCTGTTGATTTTCACTTTGGAGTGGATATAATAACTTCATTGATATTGATTGGAGAACTTGCATTGCGTGTTGTATGAAGGAGACATCATACTCATTGGGAGTTTCTTTCATTGGTGATATCCCTCTTTTTCGCATGAGCTTGAGGACCCTATTGATATGGATACCGCGGACCTTATATGCTTACGTGTAGGTCGAAGGTTCTTTATTGTAGCATTAAATTATTGCAACTCCTTTGTCCTCAAAGGTAGTTTGGTTCTGCTTGCAAACTTTTTATCCTCCGAGATAGTTTACAAGATACATGGTGAGTTTGATATCGATCCCTTCATTCCAATTGAGATGATCATTATAGGCTGATCATGATCGCTCAAATAAGCTTTATACCAAAGTTTGTAGTGACTTTATATGTGAGCCTTTGCTTACTTGGATGATATTTGGATGGATCATCCTCTTTGATTAGCATTTGCATTCATCGTTAATGACTTCATGCCTACCCACTAGCAAATCATCTATTCTTTGTGCCTTCACTATTATCATTTGTCATGATTCAGTGAATTTGTATGTAGATTGATGTAGTCATCTGTGCTCGAATGGTGTTGATTACATGAAGATTGCACTTGCTTTGATACTCTAAATATATATCCCTTATCAATAATCCGTTATATGTTGAAACCCCTTTGATAACATTTTGATTGCATTACTGACACAAGTATTATTTGCTCTCATTTACAAGTCAACTTGGTTAAAATATTCTAAATCATCTTTCACAAGCATTGAGATTTTATCTTCCACTTGCTTGTTTGTACGATGACCTTGAACATAGAAGTATTGTTGCGTTCATCATATGCTGCATCATGTGCATCTACTCGCCATTTGTATGCATTTAAGACTTAATTCTCATGAATCATCGCATTCACTTTGAGTTGTATTTGCTTGTAGGTTGATTTGATCATCTTCTCATGAAAGATTTGAGGATGTAGCTTACAAGCAAGTTGTATCAATGTTTTGTCCATCACAAGTCTTTCATCTGACTTTTATTTGAATACTTGGTACTTGCAATCACCTTGAGCTACCAAAAATGCAGTTGATCTTGTTATCATCTTTGTGAATGAATTTGCAGGAGTTTAGTATGTCAATCTGTAGATTCTCTGTGATTTGCAACATTTAGCTATCTTTAATCATGATCAAACTACACATAACTATATCGGAGATAAGTTAAATCCAATGATACTAGTTCGTCATCATGCTATGAAGATTTCATGCTACGACTTTGTGACCCAGCCGTATCCTCCACAATCCTTTCTTTGTTTGCAAACAAGTTTCCCTTGCAATCTCCTACTTTTCAAAGAGGATTTGTCATATGCATGACGAGTTTTGATACTACACTTCTCAATGCTTTCATTCCAATAGAAATGATTATTACAAGTCCATCGTTTGTGAGTTCAAGTCCTGGAGCGAGTTTGAGTGGAAGTTCAAGTCTTTTGCTATGCACTTAGGTCCCTTGTAATGATTCAAGTTACACTTTGTGTGGTTCAGTTTTAGTACAACGTCCACTATAGTCTTATTCAATCCAAATTCATCTTGCACTTTGGAAATTTAAGTCCGAGCCCAAGTTTGAGTTTGAGTTTAATTTGAGTTCAGATCAAAGTCCCCTGCTGTCCTTTGCAAGTTCAAATCAAGTCTGATGTGTAGTTCATTGTGATTTGCACCAATTTCAATTTAAAAAAAGTTTGTTCAGTTTAGGTTCATTTGTGTTCAAGACACAAGTCCTTGTTGTCCACATTTGTTTCCATTTGAGTTCAGTTTGAATCCAATTCGTTGTCACTTGTTTCAAGTCCAAGTCTCCTTTGGTTCAAGTTTTGACTTGAGTCCCAAACGTCTAATGTTTTGCTCAAGTTTTCACAAGTTCGAATGAAGTTCAAGTCACTTGTTATTAAATGTGGAGTTTCAAGTTCTTTATTTAGTTCATTTAATGTCCAAATATAGTCCATGCCCTCTTCTTTGAGTTCAAACAAGTCCAAGTACAGTCATATGGTCACCCGAAATTTCGGCAGCATTCCGGCATCTCCCCCGTTTAGGGGAAATAACGGAAAACTGGGCCTTTCCCACCACGCTTAAGAAAGCGTGTATGGTAGATGCCCTCTTTCGAGGACACCGCAGCCGTGTAAAGTCTTCAATCCCCCACCACGCTTAAGAAAGCGTGTATGGGTCTTCGACGTACCTGAAAAAGAAAAGCATTTTGTTTCCCCGCAGGTACGGGTACTTAAGATCATCCCCACCACGCTTAAGAAAGCGTGCATAGGGCCTACCTGCCTCACCGTAGGTGTCGCACCGGGTTCCCTTCCCACCACGCTTAAGAAAGCGTGTATAGGCGGTTTGCCGGCTCGACACGAACGCCGAGGATAGGATTTTGAGGTGATTACCCGCCTCGTTGTAGGCGCCGCACCGGGGTCCCATCCCACCACGCTTATGAAAGCGTGTATAGGCGGTTTTCCGGTCCGCCGTGAACGACGAGAACGAGTTCTCGGAGTTTTTTTAAGTTCAGAAGGGTTATACCTTGGCGACCGGCGGTGTAGAGGTTCGTGGCACGAGGGTCAAGGCACAAGAGAGAAGCTCTTGTATCTCTTTATTATAATTAATATTAATTATAATTAACCTTAATTAATTATGTTCATTTAAAATTAATTATAACTAATTAGAGTAATTAATTATAGTTATTATAATTAATTTCAATAATTAACTATATTTAACTTTAATTAATAAGAATTAATTAATATTAATTAACTTTGATTAATTAATTAATAGTAATTAATTATAATTGATAAAAAATATATATATATAAATAATTAAGATTAATCTTAATTAAATTAATTATAATTAATTAACATTAATTATAATTATTTAATTAAAATTAAATATAATTAATTATAACAGTCATAATTAATTAAAATAATTATAATTAAGATTAATTAACATTAATTTTAATTAAGACTAACTAAACCCTCTCTCTCATTACTCTCTCTAGCTCGGCCAGTCTCGGGATTCAGCCAAAGAAGCGCTCGAAACAGAGAAAGTTACCTTCACTGTTAATGAGCTCCCGTCATTCTGTCCGATCAAAATGTCGTAACTCCTGATCCCGCAGGAAGGGAACGTCGGAGGGGCAGAGTCGAGTAGCGGCGAAGGAGGCCGGAGAAACACGCGAAATGGAGAAAGTTCACTTCACAGCAGCGAGCTCCCGTCGGCTTCCGATCAAAATGTCGTAACTTCCTACCCGACGGGAAGGGAACGTCGCTGGAGGAGGCGGAGCGGCCAGGGGAAGGAGGCTTCGGTCGCAGGCGGCAGTTGGATCGGAGGTAGCGGGAGATCGGGAGGAAGGGTCGGTTGGAGCTTGCGTCGGATTAGGGCAGGTGGAGCGCTCCTCTCTCTCTCTCTCTTTCTCTCGCTCTCGGTCAACGCAGCAACGAGGTCGAGCAAGGATCGGAAGAGATGAGGGCTACAGGAACAAGGAAGTAGCGACGGGAGCTTGCGAATGGGAAGGAAGAGGAGTCGGGATGGCTTGCAGGGATCTCACGACCAACTAGGGGCTTCGATCGGGCTGAGGGATTCGAAGTGGAGAAGAAGGTCGTGGTCTTTGCGAGAGGAATGGATCGAGTGCCGTCTCTCTACGGCTTGAAGTTCTCGGGTATTTAACGACGCGAACGAGGCCAGCGATCGAGGAGATCTCCGCACGCGGGTATGGGCGACTCTGACTTCGGCGCCGTTTGCAGACTGAGGACATGAAGGTAGCAACCTGAGCGGGATACGAGCGAGATTTGCGCACAGGTATGCATATATTTTATATTTTTTTTTTGTTGTTTTTCCTTTGGGTATGATCCGAAGGTCAACATGGACGTCTCAAATGCATTCCTTCATGGACCTCTTCTTGAGACCATCTACATGTCACAACCCAAAGGCTTTGAAGATCCCAACTATCCCACCAAAGTTTGTCGTCTCTAGAAAGCCATCTATGGTATGGCCTTACACAAGCACCCCAGCAATGGTTTTACACATTTTCCACCCATCCTTACTCCCTTGGATTTCATCAAAGCCAAGCCGATCCATCACTACTTATATACAAGTCACAAGGCACCTTCATTTATCTCCTTATATACGTTGATAACATCTTACTTACAGGTAACTTCTCCTCCAAACTTCAAAACACAATCCACAATCTTCACTCCAAATTCTCCATGAAACACCTTGGGTTTCCATCTCAGTTTCTGGGCATTCACATTCATAAAAGCCATGATTCTTTGTTCCTGTCCTAGGAACAATACACCTTATCCATTCTATATAAAGCCGGCTTCAAATCCTGCAAACCCATCTTGATATGGGTCTTACCTTTGATCCACAAATCACGTTAAGACCAAATTATAAAAAAGGTTAATATCGATTGTATGGGGTTGTCGGGATGTAAGGCTTTGTTTTGAGCCATTTTTTTATTCATTTTGGCACCATTTTGGCACCATATAGTGGTTGTTGGCCAGCTCATTGACTCATTGGCATGATCGCAGTTGATGGTGTTGATATGAGCGTTATTCTAAATCAACAAATCTAGGTGCTTGTTGTGAGCCCAAACATGCATCCGAATGATGAGCTTGAACCAAAGTTGAGGTCAACATTAAGTTATGTTTCTTGATTTATATTGCTTAAATTGTCTTTTTAATGCGTACTAATGTTCCTACTTGTTCTATTTATAATTTTTGTTCATTTTCTTCATTTTCATATCGACTAATGTTCTTCAATGCATATATAGTGTGATTAGAGCGTTGCCACACTACGAAAGGCATATGTTGGTGATATCCAGAGCACCTAAGTGAAAGCAGAACCTCCCCCACCGTAAGGGCATGTATGAGTTTTAAAGATAATACTTGCAAAAAATAACAATATAGATAAATTGGGGCCCTCCCCATTATACTAAGAATAACATGTATCAGTGGTATTAGTGATTGCAATGTTTTCTGAATAAGATGTTAATTTGTTAAACAATAAAACAATACAATGTAACCTCTTGTACGTTTATTCGGACAAGAGATGCATCTTGATGTGGGTGCGCGTGTCTCTTTTCTCGCATTTAATTATGTCAAGATGTAGGTTTGCATGCATCCTTACACATATATATGGATCTATAAGCTTGGGGACTGCTTTTAAGGTCATTTCTAGCCCTTCTAGTGAGATAGATGGCATTTTATGCGACCAATGACATGTCTGTAGCACCATAGGCTTAGGGAATGTTTTTTAGGGGCATTTATTGCCCTTGTAGTAAAATGGAGAGCTTTTTAACAATTTTAGAAATTTGTCACCACACAATCACCCATGGGTTCGATGGCATGAACACGCTTTGGATCTACATATTGGGTCAATCATTCTTTATGAAGATCGAACACAAGTAGATGCCTAAAATCATGTTCGAGTACTTTCCAAAATTAGAGTCAAGTATGAGTCAGATAGCACAACATGAAAGCAACATGCACAAGATATAAGATATATTTTAAGCATTTTTCAATTCAATGTCTTCAAGTTCAGTTAAGAATTATGTTGGTTCAATTCGATGTTATTAAAAACCCATTTCAACTCCCATGACCCACCAATTTCCTCTGGGTTCAGGTTCTTCTTCTTGCTCTTTCCTTTTCAAAATCTCTAATTCTCTTGTGATCTTCTATCAAACCCTTAAGTTTTGCTCCTCTATTGAGTGTCGAGCCTGCTCCTTCAGAATTGAGCCTTCAGAATTGAGCTTCTCCACCAAGCTTGCTGCTACACCATAATGTTCTACTTCACTAGTTCTCATTCCAATGGCACTCTCCATATTCCTAGTGATGCCTTAGGACATTTTAAACTCATTGGCTTGCTCTTTCTCTTTTTTTTTTCTGACTTTAATCCTAAATTGGTATAAATGGTTCTTTTTTTTTAAGGTTATTTTCTTTATCTTTAAAATTTTACTTTGCATCAAATCTTTATAGTTTAGGTTTTCTCAAAGAACTAATGTGATTCTATTTTTTAATAATAAAGGTTTAGAGTTTTTCCATTTCCAATCTAGTAATTTTCGTTTCTTTTTACAGTCTATATTAGGAGAATGACTTCTTTTTTTTTGCTTTCTAATCTTTGTATGTATAATGTATGATGCTATACTTTATTGTGTGATGTTTGTTAATAGAAAAATATTTGCTTATGTGTTTTATTTATATATTTTGTAATGATAATTTATTAAAGAAAATATTTTATCCATAATATTTCACATTCTACTTTTTATAGTTATAACATGTCAACGTGTTGGTATCTTGTCTTGTCCATGTCTTGATACTGATATGCATGCTTCATATATCATCTCGAACCTAGGCTTACTTCAATGTGACATACTGGAATTGAAATAGAGGTCAAGAGAAAGCTTTGCCAAGCATTTTGTTGATGCATGTGCTTGACATAGCTATTTTAATGTGATATTAGGAGCCTATAATATTTTTAAAAGATAACAAAGTAGTTTTATTCTTTCAGTGATAGATTACTGTCTATGGGCAAAGGCAATACCACTTACAGAGGTCAAAGCTAACATTGTGCTTAAGTTTTTTTCGAAACCCACATTTTTTATCACTCTACTTTCTTCTATAAAATCCGTACTCAACCTGGTACTATACTCTTAGTTGCCGAACATTGGATCCCTGTAAACTACTGGCCTTATAACCATTTGAATTGAGGACTGTGGTAATGCATTGTAACATGTACTGCTTGGACTTTAACATGCTAGCACTCAGGTTCATGAACAAATGGAAGAATATTGCAGGTTCCATTTAGTTAGTGATTGTGTGGAAGCTTATTAAAGCTTCAGCCTAATAGGAATAAAGTATTACCAAATATTCAAAATGGAGTTATCTTCATAACGTTAACGTGTTTAATAGGGCTTGTCACTAAAGGAGAAGCAAGAGTGAGAAGATCTAGGATTTCACTAGATTGTTGGAAGTATAGACTTTGCCCCTTATTTATAGGTTCAGAACAGGGCTTGTCACCGAAGGAGAAGTTGCACTTAAGCTATACGATCATTAGAAAATACATGAAAAGTTTTGCCATACAAGTACATGAAATATGAAACCAAAATACATAATAGTGCACGTGGATGATTAATAGGGGCTATCATTAGTTAAAGTCTCACCAACTTATTGGGTGAAGTGGATTAAGGCTTCGTTTGGTTATTCTGTACCTTTTCTAAAAGATAGTTTCTTTAGATAACGGAGTTTTCTAATGGAGAAGTTAATATAGAAAGCTTTTGTAATGGAGAAGTTAATATAGAAAGCTTTTGAAAACAGTACAAAAATATAATTCTCTAAAAGCATTTCTACAAAAGTGGCACATACAAATAACAGCTAAAAAAAACTTCTACCTTTCTGAAAAGGCGAAATTAAGCCATCTCAAACGATGCCTAAGTCGCCGAGTCACTTGTGAAGTTGTTGACTTAATTGATTGAAGTTGTTGACTTGTCTGAATGAATGCTGGCAAGTAGCTTCTTAACTTGGGCGAATAGTTTCTGCCTGTGGGCAAGTAGGCTTGATTGATCTTATGGCCAAGTATATTCATAGGATGAGCTCTTGATAGATGACGAATTCACAATGATCTTGACAAATTTGCTGTCTTTATATTACTTGTTCTGCTGAGTTGCCTTAAACCGGGCCAACTTCGCTTGAATGAAGTCCTTGAGATATTTGCATGTACAGTTTAGATAAGACTATTGAGAAATAGTCAAACAGGTTAAACCTATGCAAATGTACTACCAAAAAAAAATAAAATGACATAAGGATTTTATGTATTGGCTAATCTAATTGATGACTACATAATATCTACACATAAAATGATATTTTCAGAGGAAGTTTGTCTAAAGTTTCATTTGAGATGATTTTCTTATTGTTTTTTAAAGCAACTTTTTAGTACAAAATTTTTTTAAACTATAAATCTTTGTATTAGAAAACTGTTTTAAAAAATAGTAAGAAAGCTGTCTCAAACAAAATCTAAGATGTAAACATCTAAATGTTATGGTCACTTTTTATATGTCACTATTTTTATGAGCATTCTCAGCACTGACACATTGTGAAATTGCGCAATACAGGAGCCGAAGACGCGATCATGCGGAATTGGGGCAATCATCTTTCTGATTAGACCTTTGATGCCATCAACTTCTTGACTCTTTTAACGAACTTTTATTGACTATGTGAGCCAAATGTCTCTAATTCTTGGTGTTGATTGGTGTGTGAAATGATGTAATCTTTTTCACTTTTAGCTATCTTTTTTTTTCCCAAACTATCACATCTATGATCTTTGGCATTAATTGATGTTCTTCGATCGACTGCTATGAGCTATGTGGTGGACATTCCTGTGATGTTTCTGGAAGTTAAACCATGCCATGCTTTGCCAAACCAATGTCCATTAAATATTTGCATCTTGATAGATTTGGGTTGATAAAAGAAAGTGTGAGCAATGGAAAATTCTAGATTTCAAGGTGCCATTTCAGTCATTTATTCTTCTAATTTTTTTTGTTTCAATCTCTGTAATCTATATTGTGATTGGGATGCATTTCAAAATAGTCCTTCAATCATTCCTAAATGATTAATTTAGGCTTCGTTTGGGACGGCTTTTTTACTGCTTCTTAAAACAATTTATTAGTACAAATATTTTAATTTTTATATTAAAAAATTATTTTAAAAAGTAATAAAAAAAGCAGTCCAAATGGGACAGTTTTTTTGTTGCTTTCTAAACAACTTTTTAATATAAAAATTTTTTGAATTAAAAAATTTTACACATGAAGCAGTACAAAAATTATCTCAAATAAAATCTTAGTCTCATAATATTATATTATTTTAATTTACTCTTTCAACTATAGAAAATTAATTCAAAATAATTCTTTTGGTATTAAATCGGAATTAGTTTTATATTATTAAAGAATTAAATTAGGATTAATTTTATATTATAATTATAACATGATGCCCTTAAATGAGACATATAAGGGAAAATAGGTTGTATTTAGGAACTCTTTTATTTTGAATTATTTTAAACCTGTTTGAATAGAAGAGCTCAAACATGTTATCTGATCGTACAAATTTAGGCTTTATTTGAGATAATATTTTATTTTTACATATACAAAATTTAAATTCAGAATCTCTTGATTTGCAGTTAAAACTCTCAACTAACATATCAAGATAAGTTGTGTTAAAATAATATTCTTACTGTTTTTTAAAGTAACTTTCTCGTATAAAAATTTCTTGAAAGTGGCGAAAAAATAATAGCCCAAAATTGCCACAAATAAGGCAAAATATTAAGGTTTGTTGAGGATATTTTTATTTGAATGAATTTTTAGAATTTTTTAATGAAACAAATAAGAATACTTTTGAATAAATAAATATATTAATGCTTCTAATAAATTAATCACATAATGCTTTTAATAAATTATAAATAAATTGTTAGAAATAATGATAAAAAAAAGGTTTAGAATCATTTCCTCCAGCTGAGATCATTAACAGCAATAGCAACAGAAGCCACCACCCACCCATTCATTAGAACAACATTTAAAATGAATTATGAATAAAAAGATACCATAGAATGAATCCATATTTCCCTTAAAAAATCGGCAATATCAATTTATTTTCCCCTTGATCTCGGCTTCTGGGCTGCTATTCCTCCTCGATTCTTAAATCAAAATAGGCTGAGAAGAGCTACTTAAAAGAAAGCAGTTTCCACCAAAATAAAATAACTGTTAGATGCACAATTATCTACCTTAACAAGTAAAAATGATAAGCAGGCATCTGTAAGGCCACTTTAAGCAGCAAATTGTTCAGCTTTCCTTGGCTTAAGCAGCTGGCTGCTCCAAATCTGTAATCTGGAATTTTGCAGCAAAGAACCAAACATTAAAAACAACAATAGTAATATAACTTGAACAAATGAAGAAGTTAGATTGAAGGGTGTAGAAAATGGAAATACTTACATAAACCAGATAAATGAACTCTATCTTGCTTCATTTGGAGGAGCCAACTGTACACGAGTATCATCGGATGTCACTTCAATTCTAGAAATGGTGTTTCCAGGTGTATTAATCCCAGATGCTTCCTTCTTGAGCTTGTGATTGTTATATGCTACAACACCAGCAATGGCTGCAAATATAAGTAGTTTCTGATGACAAAGTTTCTTAGGATCGCTGACAAAAGCAACATCATACCATTTGTAGCAAAGTATTAGGTCAAGGTTAGATAGTTTCAACACTACTAGTATTTGAAAGATGGTAATGATAGAAGTCCAGTTTCGGTCAGGTCTGTGAATATTTGGATGGTCCAGATTCGTATGGTTTAGTCTATTGAGAGTTCTATGTGTAGAAACATGATAAACTAATAAAAATAGTTCTCAGTGTTTAAGTTCATAATCGAATTTGATTTCTAGTTACAACCCGTCAAATGATAGAACAACATAATTCTATTATTTTTTCAAAAAAAAGTGTTTTCTAGCTTCAAGCAATCAAATTTTCCCTAACTATCAAAAAAATAAGCAGCAGAATGAGGCTTCGTTTGGTTATTTGGTACTTTTGTAAAAGGTAGTTTTAAGAAACATCGGTTCAGAAAAAGGAGTTTTCTAACGGAGAAGCATATATAAAAAGCTTTTTCAAAACAGCAAAAAAATGAAAAGAATGGCGTTATTGGGAACGAGATTTGACGAACCAAACAGTAAAGAAAAATAAAATTTACTGCTTTAAAAAGGAATAAGCACAAAAAACGCCGAACCAAACTAGGCCTGAATTTCCATAAAACGGTGTAATCCAGTGCATGAAGCCTTACTACAAGCTCATTAGGTTGGTGAAATATAATAAGAGGTTCTTCATGTTGGTCCACATTGAAAAAAACACTACAATTGGAGCCCTAGAGATTTCTGAGCTTTCATTTGAAGTCCTTTTGATTAGTTTCTTATCTTCAACTTTACACTTGTGGCATACATTGTTAATCAATCGCGTTTATTTCCATCATGTAATCAAGCATGTGGCATGTAAGTAAACGTTGCCTTTCTTCAGTGACAGAAATTTCCTTTGTATCTTCTTGCAGGAATGTTTTTTTTAATCGTTTTTTGCAAGTAAATGCGGAGAGAATGGCACCCATAAAAAATAAAAGAAAGCTCACCGTCTCTATGCTACTCAGTCTCCACGTATCTCTTTAATTCCAATCCAAGAATATCTACCACAGTGTTCTTGCTTTGATTTTAAGGTTTAATCTTCTTATACTGTTGAATGGATGAGTCAGACAACCAGGCACAAATGGATCTCACCACAATGATCACAGTTGTGTTGGAAATCAGTAATCCCCTTCAACATTAAGCTTCAAGAACAACCTAATGCAAATGTAATGAACGGGGAAGTGATGAAGATCTCTATATCTCTTGTAAACATGGAGAAACTCTACACGTGCCAGCAATTATTGACGCTTCAGCTAGTGGTGTGCTCTGCACGGCATCAGTGAAGTTGATCAATTAACACATTAAACAAGGTACCTATGAGAATGTACGAAACATGACAAGGGTGTTCGAAGATCTGAAAAGAGGATGGATCAATAAAAGGTGGATCTGGAAAATAAAATGAAGGATCTTGGTACAAGGAGTGCAAACGAATGTTCATGAAGAAAGCCACTTTCATTTCGCTAGTGGTTATTATACCACTTATTGCTGTGTTTCTATTAAGTTTATTCAAGCATTTATTAAAGCTCAAAATATTGTATTGATTTTTATGAATTTAAAGCACATTGAAATGTACATTGAGTATTTACTCGTGCACACTGATTATCTTTCATTTACAACACATTCTAATGTTTTCACATGTTGATTCAAAATCAAGTAACAAAATCAACAATTCATGTTCATTATATATTAATCACATTCACTAACCATGAATCAAACAAAAAACAAGCAGATTGTAACAACGTATGTTGGGACCCAAAATAAGTTGCATAAGATTTCCTGACATTTGATTAAGTTCACATGGATAGTTTTCATTATGAAATAACTAATAACTTTTCTTTAGTTAATCCCACTCCAATCTATGAACCCAAAACATCAATGTGAACACAAGACATTTGACTAATCTTTTGTTAGGCTCTTAATCCAAATCTTCTTCTTCTTTTTCATTTTTCTTTCTTCCTGCCCAATTCCTTATGCATTCATTGCTTTGTCATCAGGCTCATTATTTGCTTGTCTCCTTTAGCCCATACCCTGTTGTCTTCTACAATAGGATGTTCAACTCGAGGGGTACCTTTTGCTCCATCAATAAATCAGTCATTGCAGGTAAGACTTCTCCATGCTACACATCTAGCCAAAAAATCTTGAATGGCTTAAGTTTCTCCACATTGACCACCAAATACATTTTCATGTATGGTGGAATCTATAGTTAGCAAGCATTATCCCTAGTCTTCTTGGTAATTCGAAAAGGCTTATATCAGATTGGCTATTTTTTCCTTCTCCCTTGATTTAACCATTGCTTAAGACAAGCCATGAAAGATCACACTTGGTAGTTGGCTTTGACATGATGACAATCATATCTTTCTCTGAGCCTTCTTTTATGTATTTCGCATGTGCTTTTCCACCGTAATATGTATTTTACGATTGACTTCAAGAAATTTTTAATCTCCTCCTTGATCAACGTCAACTCCACCATCAGTGGTAGGGATGATGAAGAGTGATGAAGAAGTAGATGTCAAATATATTTTGAGGCAAGTAACTCAAACAAACCACAAAAAAAAATCTTCATCATTATGTATAACACGATTGAAATCAAACTGTGGGTAAGGTAGTTTGTCATCCCAAGTCTTGGGATGCTTGTTATTGTTACCTCACAAACCATCACCTGTTCAACAACTCCATTTGGTCATCTACCTATGGATGGAAGGCAATCCTCCTTATCAACTTTATATCCATCAGGACTTATAAAACCTATCAAAAGTGACTAAGGAACCAATTGTCTCCGTTAGTCAATGGAATTGGGAAGCTCAAAATGTGCTTAAACAATTTGGAATTATAATAAAGCAAGCTCCTCGTCGATGATGGTTATTCTGCGTGCAATCAAAATGGTCATCTTGGAGAAGTGATCCTATAACACATATTTTTTGCCCGGTTTTTCTTCAAAACTTTTCCCAAGAAGTGCATGGAAATGCTTATTAATGGATGGCTTCACAGGGGTAATAGTGTCTACATCTCGAGCTTTCGATTTGCAGGCTTGAAGGTGTTGCACTATGCATTCCTTCATGAACTTGCACATGTCCTCTTGTACCCTTGGCTAATATATGTAGCACTACAAGTTTTTTTAAATTCTCGTCCACTCCAAAGTGCAAAACTGTTCTTGATGAATGTGCCTCCTGCATGTATTATATTATCAGTCTCATCAAGCATACATAAGTATCTTCCTTTATTAAGCAGGCCATCTCACCAAGTGAACTCTAAAAAGGACAAATTCCTCAAGTTTTCTAAGACCCTTCAAAGAAAGGATCCTTCTACATATATATATTGCATACTTGGTTCAACTTGTATAATAATATTTTAACAAGAAAGGACTAGTGGTGTGTTGGCTCAAGAAAAATGGCACGAATGCGTGAATCCCGCTTCGCAGCTGTAGGATTTCATTTCGCTTAAGTCAGATTAGAATTAACCAGATTTCCCCTGAGGGTAGTAAGGGTTTAATTAGATCTGGGGTCCTTACTTCCCATGAGCGCAAGCACTCATAGTTAATTACCTATCTTAACACGTAAGAGAGAACTCTCGATTAAAGATGAATAAATTTTAGGTGATTAGTCTCAATTATGCGGAAAATGGAGGTAAACCCGATCAAAATCCCATGGTTCCGTCGTCCCGGGTATACCGTAGGTCTCTGTCTACCAACACTACAATCATTGACCGTAATGTTCAAGGAATCTGATTAGCAGTCATGGGTTGCCTCCTCTCAGGGATCCCGAGTAGATTAAGGTGGTTAGGTTTGTGTTTTAATTTTATTTGGGTTTTGGGGCTTACATCCATTAGAATGCCCGAAGTTGATTTAGTTTAGGAATTTGTAACTTCGTTTAAAAGTTACACAGAAATTTGATTGGGTCGGGACTTACAACTTTCATAGCAAGTAGTCCATATGTTTAATTTGGAGTGGGGCTTACGACTCTATTTATGAGTTGCCCAAAGATGGGTCTTACAACCTATCTCTACAGCAAGGCTGTCCAGAAGGGTTTAATTGTTTGGGTAGGTCTTATTTTTCCCTTAGGAAATTGCCTGAAAGCGGGACTTATAACCTAGTCCTATAGACTAGGATGCCTAGGGATTTATATGTTTTGTATAAAATTTTAGAAATTCCACATGCTTTCAACATGGGATTAGTAACATAATTACTGTATTTCAAAGCCTTATTTAAAGATGACATTCTCTCTTAAAGCCTTGATTTTTCAACAAAAGATGTCCGTGTGATTAGACTTAGGTAGGGACGTATGGCCTCTATTAAGGGTAGTCTGAAGATTTTAGTTGAGTAGGTCTTATTGCTTCCTTAGAAGTTGCCTAATGGTGGGTCTTACGACCTAGCCCTGTAAGCTAAGTGGCCCGTGTGAGGGGTCTAGGGTTGTGTTATTGCCTAGACTTTACCTGCAATAGTTAGATTTACTATTTTTCAGCATTGATTTTCATTTGTGATGTGCTAACTTTTGTTTGTTTGTTTGCAAGTACGTGAGACTTGCAACATTTCAGGAATTCATAATCAGTAGTTGCAGTAGCAAGAGTTTGTAGCCTTTGCCAGGAGTTGGAGCCCACCAGGGGCTTGGGGCTTTTCCCGGAGCTGTTATGAGAGCTTCTGGAGAGTTTTAGAGATGTTTTATTTAGAGAGTTTGAGGGCTGTTTGTTTTGTGAATTGTTTGAGAGCTATTTTGTTTGGACGATTTATTTGAGAGTTTGGAGAGGTTGTACAGTGTTTGGAGAGCAATTGATTGAGTTGGAGAGCTGTTGTTGAGAGTTTCCAAAACAGTGTTGTATATGTTGAGTAGTGGAACTCTCCCCCCCCCCCTTTTTACTGTATTTTACTTTAAAATATCTCATTTTTTATTAATTAAATAATTAACCAATTAATCAAATTAAATTTCAATGCTCTTGAATTTTAAAACTCTCGAATTTACAAATGCTCTCAAGTTTGAAATGCTATTGGATTTTAAATCTGCTCTCTGCATTTTTTTAAATTAATCAATCTGTTAATTTCAATTAATTTTGATTAATTAATTTTAATTCAATTAATCAATTTATTAATTAAAATATAAATTGAATCGGTTTCCAACTGTTCAAAAAAGAAAGGTTCTATAACCCGAAAAATTTCGATAGCCTCCCGGCGTCCCCTCCCCGGCGCCGGGAGGTAAGGAGGGGCACTTGCCCTAATTTTTTCCGACCTAAGGTCAACGGCGTAGGGTCTTCGAATTAAAATCATCCCACCAGGATCTAAGATCGACTGCGTGGGGTCTTCAAATTCAACCATCCGCCCGGATCTAAGATCATGGCACGGGTCTTCAATTCCAAACCATCCCGGCCGGACCTAAGGTACGACGGCACGAGGTCTTCAAGTTTAAAACCATCCGCCCGGATCTAAGATCACGGCGCGGGTCTTCCACACCTGTTTAAAAAATCTCATCCTCCCCTTTTTATTATTTTACTTTATTATATATTTATATATATATTATATAATATTATACATAATATATAATATAATATTATATATAATATACATATTATATCATATAACAGAGAGAGGAAGAGGGAGCCCGATCGGGCATGGGTCGGGTTTGCTTGAGCACTTGAGTCCGGTTAGGGAAGGAGCACAGTCGAACAGACACAAAGGAGCCAAAGAGGCCACTCGTGCGATCTCTTTACCTCTTGCAAAGCGTCGAAGTCGGACAACAACAAAGGAGCGGAGGAGGCGACGTGTGCGGTCTACACCTCCCATGAAGCAGAAGTCGGACAACAACAAGGAGCCGAAGCAGCGGCAGGTGCGATCTCTCCCCTCCCTGCGAGCCAAAGTCGGACAGCAAGAAGGACCGAAAGAAGCGACTCGTGCGACCTCTCCCTCCTGCGAAGCAACGTCGTCGGATGAGCCGGAGAAGCGACGCGTGTAATCTCTACACCGCCCGCCAAGCAACGAAGCCGAACAGCAACGACGAACGGAGAAGATGAAAAGTGAACCCTAGACGCTCCTGTCAAGCAACGAAGTTGAACAGCAACATTGGAGTCGAAAGAGCGAGGCAAGAGTAATTGTCCCTTTCCGAACTTCTTTCTTCTTTTTTATTTGATTCCCTCGTCGAATGGAAGTTATCGGAACGAAACGGTGTGTCGTTTGGTGAGGTGGGGCCGATAGAGGCAGTTGCTTTTCGTGCATTCAAAAATTTTTAATCAACATGGTGGCTAAGAGAGCTGTTGAACCATACACTCAAACACGCAAAAAGAGTAAAAATCGGCGACTCAAGTGACAATAGGCAGGCGCGACACGCACTTGAAGGGTCAACCAACCTCTGATCACCAAATAGACTGTGTTGTTGTGATAGGAGCATCAAATTCGTCTAAGAGGGAGTCCCTCACAATTAAATCAGGCGAAAGCGGTCGAATTCGGGGATCGATGCCCGAAACTGACGCGCGACATTGCCAAAACGACGTCCTATCGCAAAACAAACTTCACCGTTGTGTTTGGCAAGTTGACAATATCTAAAATGGACTGTAATTTTGGCCAATGAAATTCGCACTAGGAAATCAGCATATGCCCGAGGTAAAATGCACAGATTTCGAGAAAACGCAAGCAAGTCAAAAGATTGACGTGCGAATTCCAAGACGTGCGAGCTTCTAATTTATTTCTATAATTTTAATAACATAATACTATAATTATATTATTATTATTATTATTATTATTATTGAAGAAATAAATCAAATCAAAATCAAAAAATCAGTTCAATTAATTACCTCAGATGTTCTATGCCGGCTCTGTCCGAATCCTAGAAATCCCGGCTGTTCAGCATCTCCTCGCAGGGTTTCTGCTCAACTTGCCTCAATTGAATCTTCTGCCTCATCATTAAAACGAAACCAAACAAGGCTTCGTTTTTTTTTTCTCTCGCTGCCTCACGTGTACAGATCGAATTCCTCCTGCTCACAACTCTCGCAGCCGTCCGATTCATTCGATCAAACCCCCAGCTTCCTGTAAGAATCCACAGTAGCCGACTGATTCCACCTCCATCTACTTCTTCGACAAGTGAAAGCCTATCCTGTTCGCAAGCCGACCAACCTCCTCTTACTGTGGCCCCCCTATCAAAATACAGATCGGCCGAACACAAGCCCGTTGGTTCCTCCAACCGATCGGATCCCTTCCGATCCGCACCTCACCAGGCCTATGATCTATTCAACCTACTCCATTTGATTCTTTCGATCCACACCTCACCAAGCCTCCGATCTATTTGACCAACCTCTGTTCTTCCTCTCGATCAGACAACCACCAACCCAGACCAGCAGCCGATCTCAGATCCTAGGCCTGCAATCCCAATCGCACGGCCTACAGCACCTTCGTCCAAACCCTCTCCAACCTACTACAACCGTTCGATTGCCTCCGCCTGTAGCCCAACTTCTGCACTTCTCTATCTCTCGATTCCCTCTAGCCGACGCTTCCTACACCCTCCGCAAACCAACCTCACACTCGACCTGTCTTCCTTCGTCTCAGACAGTTGAAGGAAGCCCTGCTCCGACTTCCTGGGGCTTCCGATCCGACAACTGTGCCAAACCTAGCCTCCACTTCCTCTACTTTATTTTTCGAAGTCACCCGGCACTGTGCCGACTGATCCAAACCCGTTGCCCTATCCCGATCTCAGCAAAACTACTCCAACTACAACCCACACTTGCCTACAGCCCACATTAATTTTCTCCATCCAAGCCTCCATCTAAGCCCAACAGCAATTTTAATCCACCGAACCCAACCCACTGAAATAAGCCTGAGACACTCAAATAGCTACTCAGTTTCCCCTCCCTCTATTATCATTATTAATTAGTAATTATTAATAACTATTAATACTAATACTAATTATTATTATTATTATTATTATTATTAGTATTATAAAAAGGGGGAAAATCATAAAACAAAAAAGGAGAGGAAAAGAAAATTCAAAAAAAGAGAAAGAAAAGAGAAAGAAAGAAATGAGAGTTTCTTTTTGTGAGCGATCATTGCCGCCAACACCGCCACCTCAACACTGTCGTCGTCGACTTCCTACGCTCAGGAATAAATGTCCCTAAAATGCAAAAGCCCTCAAATTTTGACAGCAATCTGATGTCTCCCCCATATAGAGGGATTGGGGGAAATATTAGGCTGCTCACCATACCAAGAATGATATGTATGGGTGGTATAGATATCACAATTTGGAACTCTCTCACCATAATAAGAAAGACGTGTATAGACGTATAAGTTCTTTAGGGCGACATGGGTTTTCTTCTCTACCATGCAAAAAAAGGTGTGCATTTTTCTTCTCCCCACCATGCCAAAAGAAGCTTGTATGGGTGGACTTGTATGAGAAAATTTGCAATGCAATATAATATTTCCCTTCCACGTCAAGAAAAATGCATATGGGTTCTTATATGGGAGGGCGAGCTAGCTTTGCATTATATCTTGCGTGCAAGGTGATGTTGAGGAGTCGACAAGGAACATGCGGCGAGCGGATGAGGCGAATACAAGATTTTTCTTTTTTCTTTTTTCTTTTTTTTCTCTTCATTTTTTTACTTTTTTAAGAGAGTGGGTTTTTAAGAGAGTGGGAAAGAGAGATAAAGAGAGCTAGAGCGAGAAACTTGAGAAATGGAGAGAAGAGATAGAGGGATTCTGGTAGAGAGAGATAGAGTAAGGGGTAGGGAAGAGAGAGAGAGGGGA
The DNA here is from genome assembly GCA_019925795.1 of Dendrobium chrysotoxum. Classification (NCBI taxonomy): domain Eukaryota; kingdom Viridiplantae; phylum Streptophyta; class Magnoliopsida; order Asparagales; family Orchidaceae; genus Dendrobium; species Dendrobium chrysotoxum. Next base: position 27,736,172 of record CM034310.1, read on the forward strand.
GATAGAGAAAGAGGTAAGGGAGAGTGTTAGAGGGAGAAAGTGAGAAATGGAGAGGAGAGAGATGGAGAAGAGAAAGAGAAAGAGGGGTGGTGAGAAGAGAGTGAGAAGAAGAGAGTGGTAGAGACGAAGAGAGAAGAGAGAGAGAGAGAGCCATATATTTATTAATTCAATTTTCTCAAACAAATTTGAAAAGATGAAATTAATGTGTAATTGACTCACGAATTCTTGTCATGTGTGCATTCGGTTTTTGTGCCATTATTTCACGCGGGATGAATTTTTCAACTTCCTCATGTGGTGACCCGAACAATATAGGTGTCTATCCTACCTATTTTTTATGCTCTAGACACGTCGGCATGGTCCATTGTGCGAAACAAGCATTGATTTCAATTTCAGTCAAGGCATTCCATAGCGATCTCATATGATGTCGCACTCGTCGTCTGTCACTTCCATCATACTCGATGGATTTGCTTTGGAATAGTTGTTGAAATCAACAACCATTCTCCTTCTCCTCACCCTGCAACAGCAACAGCAACAGCAAGGAATTGGACCTTACATAGGGGCACAAGGGCTGTCCGCAACTGCACTTTTCAGATTTTGTGTATTCTTTCTTTGAAATTTCCTTGCTCTCACCTATTCCGGTGTCAACTTTGCAGGCCAATATCAGTGGATGCTACACCTTTTGCAATTCATACCACATTAGAACATACTTCATTTTTGGATCTGTATGTAATTGTCCCTCTAACTCAGCTGCTGCTCCCCATTTAAAGGAGGATACCTTAGACACTGAAGTCCTAACGTAATTTTGTGACTCAACCAAGCTCTTTATCCTTAACTATGGGTTATCTTTCAAGATTTATGCATGAATCCACCATTGACAACCTCTATAAGAAATTTTTTTATCATTCCTCTTTGAGTCATCCAACATTATCTTCTTCAACATAATTCCATCTTCCAAGCTGTTTCTCTCGATGATCTCACTTACATATCATATTTCTTCAAATAATCAACCTTCTAAACAACTTGGCCATCATTAGTATTCTCAAATGGGATTCCTTTCATGGCTCTTTTCCAGCATTTTTTCTTTTGCTATAGAGATCACTTTTGCTTGAAGAATCCTCAATTTCTGAAACACTTTCTCTCTTATATAAACTAATCATCACCAAGATTACCAATCTCTTCATTCAAGTATTCATTAGGGTACATCACCTTCATTTTTGGATGAGTCCGCACTGTTAGACCCACTGGTTATTGTCTCTTGCTCAATAACATTATTTGCATTATTAGTATCATCCCCTTAGAGCCTATCACATTCTTGATAGAAATGTTTACATTCCCGACAACCCTTGTTCTTGATATATGATGCAATTCCTTTGCTTTTTTGTCTTTCATCCCATGCTAAACTAGGTCTTAGAATGGCTCCGAGATCACAATCAATAATTACTAAGACAATTCCTTCAAAATAGTATGCATGCTTCTAAACACATTCACCAATCCCCTTACTCTTTGCATGCTCAACTACTACTTCACATTCAACATAGATATCAATGTCATATCGGCCATTTGAAAAATGATCATTCAAAATCTTCATTATGTTGATATCATTCATCAATTTAGCAACTCCGATTGTTGCAGAAATTTCACTATCAAATATCTTTACAATAAACAAAAAAATCATCCTCAAAATTGAGTATTAAGTACTTCAACCTTCGTATTTTTTATTTCTTCCACAACCCTTTTATAACTTATGAAACATGAGAAAAACCATCTTCGTTACTAAGACCCTATGAAGATATAGTTGAATCCTTAACTTACGATAAAACCTTAATAAATGTATTCACAAAGTAGCATCAAGATCTGCATGCTATGCTACAAACATATGACCCAGAAAATGCTCATTGAAAATTGAAATGCTAGAGTGAAAACTTAAACTCCAAAAATGCTTCTACAATTTTTTTTAAAAAAAATGCTATAATTCATACTTGGTATCTCCAAAAATATTTACAACGGTCTTTCAAATGATAGCACACTGAAGGTGCCAAAAAAAAACTATTAAAAGTTTAAAAAAGAAAAATGCAAGATCAAATCCTAGAAAAATGCAACCCAAAAACCCTAAATCCAGCATGGTAAAGATGAGAGTTATTGTTCACTTAATAGAGCCCCAATTCTTTGCAGTATCTTCTCAATTTTCATCATTTAAGATCAAAGGTAATCGTCAAAATAGGTCATAGAAATTTAAGAACTCAGTTGTTCCTTTTGTTTGCTTGGCCTCAAGGTCCCCACATGAGCTTCTACATTAGGTATTTTAAGTATCAAATGAAAATCATGAACTTGCCACGGTAGGATCTTAATACAGCATCATTCAATGTTAGGGATCTAATTATGGTGATTTGCTTTTTAAATGTGGACCAATATGACTTATATAATTGGGACCTATGTGTGCTTTACCAAAAAATATTTGCAAAGCGGTGATATCATTTTCACTAATGTGTAAAAATGAAATATTCATATTTAAGGGATTTTGAAGGTGTTTGTAGAGTTTAAAAAAAATATTGATCTTTAACCAGTGATGCTAAAGGTGTGTCGATCACTCGCCTAAGTGCTGAAGCAAAGAAAGACAAGTCTATAGTGCCTCAATACTTTTCAAGAGTATTCTATCACTAAGGCATGTAAAAAGCAAGTGTCTTGCCTTTAGGCTCCAGCTGTCTGGCAAGTGCTTATAGATTAGATTTCAATAATAATAATTTGACATGAGGTGAAGAGCCATCAGGAGTATTAGAAATATGAATATGCGCTTGGAAACAATTTACACAAATTTTGGGTGCAACAGCTTCAAGTTTAAGAAATATAAATATGCACTTAGAAATAAGTTACACATGCTGTGGGTAGAAGAGCGTCAAGTTTTAGAGTGGTAAACCTTGAGGATGAAGATGTGTGTAATGAGAAATGAAAAAGATGGGAGACAAGAATTATATTAATGGAAAAAATATATATGAATGATAGTGAGGATAAAGTACATAGCAGGGAAGATTTGATTACCCCTAGTCCATGCATGCTAACAGCTTTAGTAGTTTATTGTACTTGTTTAAGATAATATATTACTACGAAGTTTGAATTTGGAATATAATGGAACCTGAAAATTCATTATTTCCCAATCTTACTTTAATGTAATGATTATCACTTCATACTCTTAAAAATGATCATCACATTTAAAATTTATTTATTAAGTGATATGACTTTAGCGTCTCATTTTGCAGGGACAAGCATCTAAGGTCATGCCTAGTGCTTCGAACATTGGACAAACATGACTCCTTACAAGTCCCTAATGTGTTTTACAACATTGTCTCTAACTTCATCTAACCAAATGATAAAATCTAGTAAATTAATTATTTTGCGAAATATGGTTCTACCTTCAAGCAACCAATGAGTTCTAATACAGGATTTAAAGAGGAATTGAAATATGTAACCTTTATGATGCATTGAAAGAGAGATTGTTTCTGAGGCAAAATTAATTTCCATCAAATATCCAAATTAATGAGAAGAAAATAAAAGACAGTAGAGCAGTATATGTAATTAACGATAATCATGTTAAGTTAGGCATGCCATAAACTTTTGCCAATACATGAATTTGGCCAGTCTCATCGTAAAATAACAACTTAGTCAGATTTGGATGTACCATACCTATTCCATAACCAACTAGGTTAATAAATGTTAACTTCGTATCAGAAAATAGGGCAGCAGATAATAAAACTACCACCCAGTCCCTGACAACCCCAGCAACACGAATAGTCAGTGCACTTGTCCTTGAGATAACAAGAAAAACCGATAGATTGAGCACAAAGGTGCAGATGCAATTAAGAAACAATATAAGCGGTGGAAAGTTCCAAGGCCCAGCTGAATCCATTTTTGGTTTGTCTAGGAATAACCATGGGATAAAGAGGCAGAATGCACTGCAAAGAATGAATAAAATTTTTTTTTACGAATGAAGACAAAATTATACTTTTCTAATTTATCATCTTAAAGAGAATTAATATACCTGCATGGACTGACATAGTACATCACTGATATTGAGTTCAGACGTATGCCTTTTCTTTTCACAAAAATTTCCATGAAGATAAGCCTAAGAGCTTCCCCTACAACCCCGCCCATCTGATATACCACTCCAACCCAACTAACAGTGACTTCCCCATAGGAGGCAACAATAACCCCAAAACTGATGACGGACATTATCAGGAACATTCTGCAAGACAGTACTTCAAGGCCAGCTGCAGCTCCAAGAATGAAGACAGCTACAGGCACTACAAATGCAACACAAAAAATAGACACATTTCCACATCAAGAGACGAAGAGAGGGAAGAAACTATCAATGTGTTCAAAAAGGGAAGGGGGGGTGAAGAGACGTTACTTACTAACAGCTTTCAACATTTGCGCAAATGCAACAGAGATGTAGAGGTATGCACTGTTTCCCAACCAGAGGGTCATTGCAAACATTGCACCAATGGGAATAATGGAGGTAGCATATCTGGTGTTTAATAAGTAAATAAATACTGCCCATAGTAAAATATTTCTCGATAAGAGAAGAAAAGACTTTGCAATTTTCATGAGTTCTTGATAGTTGCATGATGTAAGAGAATTACCTTCATACCATAATAAAAATAAACAAGCATCAGAAGATAATATAACAGCTATTATCTCTTGTGGTCCACAATGAACAATCAAGTCATTCAATCTTGATTGATAAACAAGTCAAAAGTGAGTCATCATCTTAGTATAGCTTTTACAATGAACATAGATGATTAACACTCCAAATCACTAATGGAGTTGCAAAATTATCAATATTCATTATGGAATCCTCGTCATTATTTTATTAATATAGTCATCATGGTCATAAACATCTCTGTAAGGATATTTATATGAGATGTCATTTAAACTTTCCTAAAGATGATTGGATAAATTATTGTCTGCAAGTTTTATACAAGGAGGATGAAGAAACATATATCTTTATGGATTTGATGCTGATGTTAGATCTTATTAACATTATGATGGTGTATCCACAGAATCTTCATATTCACCACAATGCCAAGCTTAATATAATGAATTAATCATCTATCTCCCACATCAACCTCACATCAAGTTTGATGTCAGCATAATCAGTATTATGGCCAGCATTCCTCCACTACTTATGTTTCATCATTTCACCAGTCATCTGTCAAATAGAAATAGATACATGTATGCAACACTATATAGGTTATGCATGCAATGCAATAAATGCTCCAGTAATCATAAGTCCAAAGAGCAGCACAATGCCTATTAGGATCATTTGGAAAATTAGACAAATGATAATGATAAGCCACAAATTGAGCAAGTTATTGAGATTGTACATAATCTTGAGCCAAAGCCTTCTACAATGATTGTTGATGCACCTGAGGCTGCGCCCAGGTCCTCTAAAGTTAGCAACACAGCAAATTTTCCTATAATCACTAGTCCAATTAGCAACATTATGTCCACTAGATCATTTGAAAATCTACACAAATGCTAATGACCTCGCAAGTTGAGCAAGTGACTGAGATTGTATTTAAGCTTAAGCCAAAGCCTCCTATAGCAATTGATGATGCAACTGACATTGACCCTCAGTTCACATCACTTCCATAAATTTTCAATGTTTGTGAGACAATTCATATAATACTACAAGATGATCTACAATTTGATAGGAAATACTTGAGTTCGCAAGTAACCCTAAGGGAATACTTGAGTTCGCAAGCAATCCTAGCCCAAATTGAAGCTTCAACAGCAACGATGTTGCTGTTTACAGCAGGAAAACAGCCCAAACAGTAGCAAAACAGTGGAAATACGAGAGAGAACTTGTAGGAAATCAAGCAAAGACTTATATTCCACTAGAGGATGGATAAAAACAACAAACGATACAATAATCTTCAATTCGAGAGGAAGATAATCTCTCCAAAACTCTCTAGCAAAGCCTAGAGCCCAAGCACAAGACAATATCTCAAAATTTTGCCAATCTCAAGATAGAAACCCTAATTCTCTCCTAAGCTCCTAATTAACATCAAAGGACAATTACAAAAGACCTAAACAGCCCTTACATTCAAAAATTCCCTCTCAAACTAATGTTTAAAACTTGCTGGGGCCCACAGGGGCTTCCGCCCCCTCTCCTGGTGGCTTGCGACTCCGCCTGGAGTAAACCAGGACCGGTCCAGCCGGCCCCTCCTAGGCCGGCAAAGGCGTAACATTACTCCCCTCCCAAAGATTCACCTTGTCCTCAAGGTGAAAGGAGGGAAACTGATCTTTAATTCTTGCAAATGGCTCCCACGTCACATCGAACTCGGGGAGCCCTTCCATCCAATCAGCACTTCCTTGTCTCCCTTGTTATCTGATCTGACTCCTCGGAGCTCCAGTGGTTCTAATATCACTTCCAAATCCTCAGTCAGTGTCTCTGGTAACTCCATACTAACTAGATGCTCCCCAATAGCTCTTCTCAACTGAGACACGTGGAAAACTGGGTGTATGATAGCTGATGGGGGAAGCTTCAGTCGATACGCCACTGCTCCAATTCTGTCCAACACTTCATAGGGGCCGAAGCACCTTGGAGTCAATTTCTCATTCCTCCTTCTCACTACTGTCCTCTGCCGGTAGGGTCGTAATTTTAGGAAAATCTTCTCCCCCACTTCAAACTGCATGTCCCTCCTGTGTGAATCCGCATGTTTCTTCATGATTTGTTGTGCTCTCAGTAGATGTTTCTTCAATTCTTCTAACACTCGATCTCTCTCTCCTAAATACTCCTCCACTGAAGAGACTGGAGTACTGCTACTCCCAAAGTGCACCAAGTGAGGAGGGTCCCTTCCATACAATACTTTGAATGGCGTCATCTGTGAAGCCGAGTGAAACGAGGTGTTGTACCAGTATTCCGCCCAGGATTTCCATTTAGCCCACAGCTTGGGTGTCTCTGACACAAAGCATCTTAGGTAGGTCTCCAAGCTCCTATTGACCACCTCCGTTTGGCCATCTGTCTGTGGGTGATATGCGGTACTCCTATTCAACACTGTCCCCTATAATCTGAACAACTCTCTCCAAAAATGACTGAGGAATACCTTATCTCTATCTGACACTATTGCCTCTGGTACCCCATGCAATCTGACCACCTCCCTGATGAAAGCGGATGCCATTGTCACCACGGTGTAAGGATGTCGGAGGGGAATAAAATGAGCATACTTGCTCAATCTATCCACCACCACCAGAATCCACCACCACCAGAATCACGGTGAAGCCTTCTGAACGGGGCAGCCCATCCATGAAGTCCATGGATATCTCATCCCATACACGTCCCGGTAATGCCAACGGCTATAGTAGTCCCCCTGGTGACATAGCCATGTACTTGTTCCTCTGACAAATCTCACACTTGGCCACCATCTCCTCTACATCTCTATGCATTCCCTTCCAGTAAAGCTCAACAGCAATCCTCCTGTAGGTCTTCTGCACCCCTGAATGACCCCCAACGGCGCTCCCATGAAATTCCTGGAGTATATTTGGGATGTGGATTGAGGTCCTGGGCATCACGAACCTCCCTTGATATAGCAGTCTATCCCCCTCTACTGAGTACCCTGGGTGGCTATCACCTCCCCTCAATAGATCCGCCCTGATCTTTCCCAACTCCTCATCCTTCGAGCTCTCCTCCTTAATGGCCTCCCAATCTAGCATCAAAGGAACAGACACAGCCACAGTCTGTAGTTCTCCCATACATCTGGACAAGGCATCAGCCGCCTTGTTCTCCCCTCCTGGTCTGTACTGAATTTTAAAATCATACCCCAGCAATTTCGACAGCCATCGCTAATGCTCTTCAGTCACCATCCGCTGTTCCAACAAGTATTTCAGACTTCTCTGATCTGTTCTGAAGATGAAATGCCTACCTAACAGATAGGGTCGCCACTTCTGGATGGCTAAGACAATAGCCATCAACTCCCTTTTGTAGACTGACTTCAGCCTGGCCCTGGCTGCCAATACCTGGCTGAAATAGGCAATGGGTCGCCGGCTCTGCATGAGCACTGCCCCCAATGCGTAACATGAAGCATCTGTCTCCACTATGAAGGTCTGAGTGAAGTCTGATAAAGCTAAAACTGGTACCGTGGTCATAGCCTTCTTTAGTTTCTCAAATGCTGTTGTGGCTGCCTCTCCCCATAGGAATCCATCTTTCTTCAGCTGCTCTGTTAGTGGCCATGCTATAGTACTGTACCCTTTAACGAATCTCCTATAGTATCCTGTCAGCCTTAAGAATCCTCTCAATTCCTTCAGATTCTTAGGTAGGGGCCATCTCAGCATCGCCTCCACCTTTGACTGATCAGCTGCCACCCCTTCCTTGGATACAACGTGACCCAAGTACTCCACACTGGTCTGGCCAAAGCAACACTTCTTCAGGTTGGCTCTCAGCTGATGCTCCTGTAGAACTCCCAATACTAGCTTCAAGTGCTTCAGATGCTCCTCCTTAGCTCTGCTGTACACCAAAATGTCATCGAAAAACACCAGCACAAACTTCCGGAGATACTTTCTGAACACTCTATTCATCAGAGACTGGAACGTAGCAGGGGCATTGGTAAGCCCAAAAGGCATAACCAGAAACTCATAATGCCCCTCATGTGTCCGGAACGCTGTCTTAGAGATGTCTTCCTCTCTCATACGGATCTGATGGTACCCTGACTTCAAGTCCAGTTTGGAGAATATCACTGCTCCATACAGTTCATCCAGAAGCTCGTCAATCACAGGGATGGGAAATTTATCCGGTACAGTCTCATTATTCAACGCTCTATAATCCACACAAAACCTCCAGCTACCATCCTTCTTTTTTACCAGTAATACGGGGCTAGAGAAAGGACTCACACTTGGTCTGATGATTCTCGTCTCCAACATCTCTCTAATTAGCTTCTCAATTTCGTCCTTCTGAATATGGGGGTAGCGGTAGGGTCGTACACTAATCGGTGACACCCCCTCCTTTAGTAGAATTGCATGCTCCTGTTCTCTAGAAGGTGGTAACCCTTGAGGTGGCTGGAATACCTCCTTGAATTGTTGTATGATCGGTTGCACTGCAAGAGGAATGTCTCCCTCTTCCCCCACACTAACTCTCTCCAATCGTTGCAGTTCCACCAAATATCCACCCCCAACCTCCTGGATGGTTCGGATCATGGACTTGAGAGACACCCCCGTTCTAGACAGGCCGGCATCTCCCTGGATCACCATTCTCCTCCCCCCCACTACCAGTTCCATCCTCAGCGCTCCTCAGTTCACCTTGGTCTCCCCTAAGATTTGCAGTCATTTCATCCCTAAAATCACATCTGTACTCTCCAATTCTAAGGGAAGAAAATCATCCCTCACTTGAATTTCCTGAATGGTCAACACCACTCCCCTACAAACTCCTCTACCCATTTCTACCTTTCTGGTGCCCATCATCACCCCGTACCCTCCTGTATCCACAAGTTTCACCCCCAAAAGCTCAACAATCTGGGTGGAGATGAAATTGTGGGTAGCACCACTATCTATCAACACTACCACCTCTCTATCAGCTATCTCTCCCTTCACCTTCATAGTGTGATTTGGAGTGAACCCCACTACTGAGTTTAGGGAGACTTCTGCCACATCCAAATGCAACTTCTCCTCCTCTTCCGTTTCTAGCCTGCTTCCACCTCCCTCTTCAGCTTCCTCGTCATCACAGACGGTGAGAACCTGAAGAGTTCGGTCCTTACACCTATGCCCTAGTATGTACTTCTCATCGCACCGAAAACACAACCCCTTAGCCTGCTTCTCCTGGATCTCCTTCTATGTCAGCTTCTTAAAGTTTCCTCCAGGCCCACCTCCTCCATACTTCTCCTTTGGTACTTCTCGTAGTCCTCCTGGTCCCGCTCCTTTGGGAGCTAGGAAGGTAGTAGTCATCCTGTAGGATCCCCCAGAGCTACTACCGCGAGCCCCCCTCTCCAGATGCTTCTGATCCTCGACCAGCTGTGCCAACTCCATGGCCTCCCCCAGGTCATGCAGTCTCATCACCCTAACAGCTGCTCTGATCTCTGATTTGAGCCCCTTCATGAAGTTCCCCTCAAGCACGGCCTCCGAAAGGCAATCCAGCCTGCTAGCTAGGTACTCGAACTGGTCACGGAACTCTGCCACTGTCCCTTCCTGCGTCAGCGCAAAGAACTGCTCGTAGAAATCTCCTCCCCGACTGATTCGGAAACGCTCTAGAAAACAGTCCTTGAACTCCCTCCAGCTTCGAATGGGTCGCCTCATGTCCCGCCACTGGTACCATGCCAGTGCCTTCCCTTCCAAGCACAGTCCTGCTGCTGTCAGTTTCTCCTCCTCCGTCAGCCCGTTGACGGCAAAATATCGTTCCACCTTGTAAATCCAGCCATGGCCATCCTCGCCCTCAAAGATGGGTATCATCAGTTTCCTCACCTTGGGATCTCCTTCGTACCCCCGGTATCCTCCATAACCTCCTGCTCCCCGAAGGGGAGGTGCTCCCCAAGCATCCTGATCGTCCCTCCGACGATTGTACCCAAACCCTTCCTCGTATTCCCCTCTTCTCCCTTCAAACTCAGCACCCCTGCGATGCATTTCTTCCCTCCTTCCAACAAAATCAGCACCCCTTCGTTCGTACCCCTGGATCATCTCCTCTCTAGAAAACGGTTCTAGATGAGGCATGTCATCCTCCCCCTCAAGGATCTCCACCTCCGTATTTTTCCTCCCCCGAGGCGGGTTCGGATTCCCATCTTTGCCCTGGCCGTCGGTGGTCTCTCTTACTTCCGATATCGCCGGATTCATCTTCATCTCAATTAACTTCTTCAACATTTCTTCCATGATGGTGAACTTCCCTTCCAATCTCTCATTGTTGGAGGTGATTTGATTTTGAAAATAAAAAAATCTTCCCTCCAAATCTGATTTCAACTGTCCGATTTCGCCTTCCAAGACTTCCACCTTCTTCCCGGCCATCTTTCCTTCACGAATCACAAGAATTTTTCTTCCGGATGCCCAAAAACTTGCTGAAATTTTCGGATTTCAGCCGCCGATGGTCCCAAGACGATACTCTGATACCAATTTAATAGGAAATACTTGAGTTCGCAAGTAACCCTAAGGGAATACTTGAGTTCGCAAGCAATCCTAGCTCAAATTGAAGCTTCAACAGCAACGATGTTGCTGTTTACAGCAGAAAAACAGCCCAAACAGTAGCAAAACAGTGGAAATACGAGAGAGAACTTGTAGGAAATCAAGCAAAGACTTATATTCCACTAGAGGGTGGATAAAAACAGTAAACGATACAATAATCTTCAATTCGAGAGGAAGATAATCTCTCCAAAACTCTCTAGCAAAGCCTAGAGCCCAAGCACAAGACAAGATCTCAAAATTTTGTCAATCTCAAGATAGAAACCCTAATTCCCTCCTAAGCTCCTAATTAACATCAAAGGACAATTACAAAATACCTAAACAGCCCTTACATTCAAAAATTCCCTCTCAAACTAGTGTTTAAAACCTGCTGGGGCCCACAGGGGCTTCCGCCCCCTCTCCTGGTGGCTTGCGACTCCACCTGGAGTAAACCAGGACTGGTCCAGGCTAGACCAGTCCAGCCGGCCCCTCATAGGCCGGCAAAGGCGTAACACAATTCAAATTTCCCTCTTAATTCCCTCAAAAATCTTTCCTATTCGGCTCTATCTGGGCGGTCGGATCGCGCGGGAGGCGGAGAAGTTCCGCCTCTGTTGCGCTGGGCCGGTCCAGTGCGGACCGGCTGGACCGATCCAGTGGACCGGTCTAACAAACTGGTAGTATAACTTTTTTCAGTATACATGCAAAAATTTGATTTTATGCATCCACTTCTACCACGAATGCATTGTCGTGAGATTATATTCTTCCTTCAAAATCAAAGACAATTCTCAGTTAATTGCATTTATAATAACATGTTGCCTACAGTTTTATTCAAGTATGTTTGCATTATCCCAAAAGGTGCCTCGAAGGATGTACATGAACCAATTTCACAACTTCCTCTACCACAAAGTGCAACAGCCAACTCTTTGGGAGATGAGTTCTTTACAACCTCCGAGAAACTGATCTAAGAAAATAAAATAATTTAAATTTATTTTTGCATTATTTGATTCCTATAAACCTAAGCCACTAATCATCCCCTCTGACTCCTCTTTTCCTCTCTTGATTATTCCCAAGAGATTCCGGTTCTTTCTCTTCTTCTCCTTCTAAAGCGCCTTTATTGAATACACATTCCCCTTCCCTCTTGTTAGCTGCATCAGTTATAAATATTATTTTTCTTCTCCATCAATTCACTTTTAGAGGAGCTAGTCGCATCAAATGGTCCTACTTCACCAAGCTTTTCTCCACTAACAGTTTCCTTTCATTTCAAGCAGCATCTTTGTTTTTCCATCATAAATTTCAGGATTTTTTTTTCTCTCTTGATTATAAATTTCAGGATTTATTTTTTCTCTCTTTAGAAGTGCATTTATTTTTCATAACAGTCCTCACAACCAAGTCTCTTATATACAATTTACTTTTGGACTCTTGTAAAATGTCTATGACAATACCTGGTGTATGCTCTTTGCTGGTGATATTTTTCTTATTGATAAGACTAGAGAGTGAGTTGAAGGAAAACTTGAACTATGGAGGTCAACCTTAAGAGTGTAAAGGTTTTTGTTTGAGTAGATCTAAAACAGAATACATAGAGTGTAACTTTAGTAGTAATAGATATAGTGGTGGATTTGTGACATTGGGTGATCTAGTCATTAAAAAGAGTTCATATTTTAGATATCTCGGGTCTATTGTTCAAAGCGATGGTGAAATAGATGAGGATATTATTAGTATAATTCAAGTTGGATGGTTGAAGTAGAGGAATGCATCGGGCCTATTGTGTGATAGAAAAGTACCCCTCAAATAAGGGAAAATTTTATAAGCTGGTGGTGAGACTTGCAATCTTTTATGACGCAAAATGTTGGCCCTTAAAAGAGAAGCATAAAATTAAGTTAAGTGTTGCAGATATGAGGATGATTACATGGATCAGTGGCTTTATACTTAGAGACAGAATACGAAATGGGTATATAAGTGATAAGGTTGGTAATGTGTCGGATTTCCGATGATCCGGTTATGAGAGTAGATTTATTAGATCTAGCCTATGTTAAGAAAGAAAGAGATAGGCCTAAAAAGGTTTGGTCAGAAAGTATTAGAAATGACCTTTTTTATTGGATTTAAATGAGAATTTGACTCTTAATATGACATAATAGAGAAAAAGTATTCATGTAGCCAACCCCGTGTAGTGGGATAAAGGTTTGATGTTGTTTTTGTAAGTAACATTCAACTTTAAAGTTTAATGAGACTCCATTGCCAACTTATCCAGGAACATTAAAAACCCATCTTTCAAATTCCCTCATCTTATCCAAGGACAAGTAACTATTTTGATTGCTTTGTGTACACTTCTAAAATGCACATCCATAACTTTTATATAATGATGTGCAGCCAATTTTTCTCTTGAATTCACCTTTGCATTTTTTGTAATCGTTTTTCCCTTAAAAAAACGAATAAATTCTCGAAATGAGAAGCTTCAATGCTGATGGAATTTATTCTGGCATGCATAATTTTTGTAATCCTTCATTAGTTCTCAAATAGAATTTGAAGTGCTAAATGCTCTTAGCTAGACTCTAAAGAACTGGCCCTCCTCTTCAGGTAAGGGTTTACTTTAGACTTGTGAAAAGTAAGAAAATAAAAATATCTTGAACATAACCTTTTGAAACAAGTAAACTGATTAACTTCACATATCATTTTGCGTGTTCCCTCTGCGCGTCATTATTACCCATATTTTTACTTGAAGCTTCAATTTAAACAAAACACATCAGAAATGATATCCACCTATGGTAGATCAATTAAGGTTTAAAATAATAAAAGTTGTGTCAGAACAAATATTTATTCCATTAACAAAAACATTCAAAATTAAATGAGCTATAGCATATGCGATTTAATAATGACATAATCAACATTGCTCCATACTCACATTTCTGGTGTCACTCCTTCCTCAATCTTTATAATCTGGAGGAAAAAAAAGAAACAATGAGGACCAGTATAATGTAATGTGAAATGAGGAATAGGCTAAGAAACGATGCTTATAATCAAATTAATCAGATCCAATTATACCAATAGCAAATAATAGAGGAAAAAAAGACATGCACAAGAAGATTGCTAAAAAAAGTACCTTTAGAACTTTAGTTAGGATAAAGCACAGTACAGAAGAAAAAGTCATGTGCAACAAGGTCAATGCCACTGGATAAGGGAAGTTGATTTCCTTCGAAGACAAAACCCACTGCAGCAATAGGTTTGTAGGTCAGCTTAAAGCAATTTCAAGTTTTCTTTTCAAAGATGAAGACAGGGCAGTATTGTGAGAAAACATCCTAGATTTAGTTGTTTCCACTCTAAATAAATCCCCTATGCAACCTGCAAGAAATGGGGGCTTATGCATTGCATATAAATTAAACCCTAAAGAAATTTGAATTTGAATTTGACAACCTAAATCTCTTTCATGATGCTTCATAGGCAATGACATCTAATAAAAAAAAAAATTTATGGGGCTATTTGGTATCCTATTTTAGGCATCATTTAAGCAAGATTTCGCTTAAATCTTGCCAAATAGAATATCCTAGCATTTTTTAAATCATATTCAGCTGCATTAATGGTTAAATCAAATTTATTAAATCGTTGACATGATTTAATGGATTTAAAGACTTTATCTCTTAAAAATCTCAAATCCTGAAGCAAGTAGTTAAACAATTTAGCAAGATGTAGCAATATTTAATGGTGGGCATGCCAAACGATTTTTAGGTCTTAGTCCTATCAAGATTTACTAAATTTGGATTTATAGGATTTACTAAATTTGAGTTTAAAAAATGCTTGTAACCAAATAGCCCCTTCAGTTATTAGTTCTTAGTCACCATTGAGTCCTTTGCTTTAATGACAACAAGAACGACATTATAAAGATATTCTAATAAACAAGGAAATCTCAGGGGTTCAGTTTTGGCGATCTAGGCTAATGTTATCAGAACCCTAAACCAATTTAAAGAAGTTTCGTTTTAGGATTCCCCAATTTAAGCTTCGCAGAATGGATAGCACCAACTTTACCTAAACCACTAATAGAAGTACACGAAAATTATAACTCCTAGGGCCATGCAATGAAACTAAAATTCGATAGCCCGGGCAACTCCAATTCCTATTGATTAACCGAACACATCTGAGCACTTGACAAGGCAGCTGCTCATCTATATCCTCTTACGACCCTTGCTTCACGGGACTCAGCAGATTCGCATAAAAAGCAGCAGTATGGCAATCAGAGATATAAACCAAAGCAATTTGCAAACCTGCGAGGGGTACACAAGGAGATAGAAAAAGAGACCTTATTGAAGAAGATTTGACCACTTGATATGGCAATGTAGAGGATGAGATAGGCGTAAGTGACGCCGCTGTCCTTTAACTTCTTCATCCACTGATCCATCGTCGCCACTGCCTTCTACCGCCGGAGTGAAGCAAGAGAGATGCGAAGCCTGCAGTCCAAGGGAAGACTTTCGGTCACGGTGAACATGCTTGGCCTCACTGCCAAACCAGTACAATATATATTAAGAAAAAAATATTGTATTTCCGATGCATTCTTCGTCACGGTTATAACTAAATTATAAGATATTCTCGATAATTTTTTTAACGACTTACGTATAAAGCACTTAAAGTTGCTTTAGGCCTAGTTTGATTGGGCGTTTTT
Organism: Dendrobium chrysotoxum; assembly: GCA_019925795.1. Taxonomy (NCBI): domain Eukaryota; kingdom Viridiplantae; phylum Streptophyta; class Magnoliopsida; order Asparagales; family Orchidaceae; genus Dendrobium; species Dendrobium chrysotoxum. The sequence goes on from CM034310.1 coordinate 27,751,947, forward strand.
GGTGCTTATTCCTTTTTAAAGTAGTAAAATTTATTTTTCTTTACTGTTTGGTTTGTCAAATCTCGTTCCCAATAACTCCATTTTTTTCATTTTTCTGCTGTTTTGAAAAAGCTTTTTATATATGCTTCTCCGTTAGAAAACTCCTTTTTCTGAACCGATGTTTCTTAAAACTACCTTTTACAAAAGTACCAAATAACCAAACGAAGCCTTATTTGTACTAATGGTCCGGACTATATTAGCTGGAACGGTATGGTTAAATTTCCATTTAAGATCCTCATTAATTCCTAGTGTGAAAAGGAGCAATATATTTCATGGTTTGATTACACCTAGCATAAGAAGTTAAGAACTATGCTATGTGATTCTCAATTTTTGCATAATTCTTTTTAATTGGGAGACTTTAAATAACATATATATTATATATATTACTTCAACTTAATATTCAAGTTCTAAGACGTTGTAATTTTTGCAATGACCTCGTTGATCCCTCTAGTTCTCAATCAGATGCCCTGATCCCCTTTTCTATCAAGATTATCACTTGCAAGAAGAATGTCCACTTCAATAATATGTGTGCTTTGATTATATCAACTGGAAGATGATTTCCCGCCTCAACAAATCATGTGATCTAATTATATAAACCACAAGGTGATAGGCCATCTCAATAATCCGTCAATACTTGTTCCTTAAATTTTAATTATCATTAATTATGTAATAATTTATTTCTTAATTATAATACTAATAATTGGTTATTTGGCACCTATAAATATAAACCGCTTTTATAGTTTAGTGTGAGAAATAAGATTCAATGTTTTTATTTTATCTTTTGTCCCTTGTTTTAACATGGTATCAAAGCCGAAGAAACTTTTGTGAACCCTTTATTGCCAATTCTTATCCTCCTAAATCTCAAAACCACCTTCTCTCAAATCCCGAATTGGCCACACATTACCACGTGCCCTCTCCTCTTAGATTCTGAAATCGTCATTTACAAAATTTTATAAGACTTAATGGATTTAAGACTGCTCTTTGTCATATTCAAATCATGTTCCCAATACTCTTCATTATCTTCAAATTTCTTGAATCCAAATTCCCAAATCTCTATATGCAAACTTCTCAAATCCAATTTTCCCAGTCCAAATTTTCATTTCCAAAAGTTCCCAAAATTGGGAAACTATGATTAAACATTAGCATGCAACAAATCTTAACCCAGCCCAAATCCCCTGCAATGACATATGAAGCTTTAGCTATGATTTCTTACTATCAATGGGCTCAGTTGTCCTAAGACTAGGCCAAAACATCAAATTCAATGAATTTTAACATTTCATACAAATCTACATATAAATGCAATAATTGTATTCAAACAGCTTATTAAAAAAGTGTTACTTTGAACTTGTTGGATATCTAGATTGATAGGATCTAACACAACATTAAAATTTTAAACAACCTTCTACTACTATAGTTGCTCAAACATAGAAAGATGATGCCTCTCCTACATGATCAACATTGATCACCACTAAAAAAAATAAAAAACATTGGTCACTACTATAAATATTAAAGGTAAGGTCTTCACCACTTACTATATTTTATCAAATAGTGCATGGACAATTAATTCAAGCGAGATTGATCATATGGCATTTGATGTTAGACAACTATCAACTCTTGACGCATCCTCCCAAAATTGTATCTCCACGGCTAATGGAAATACCATCCATGTTATTGTGAGAGGATCATCATATCTTACTAACATTTTACATCTTGATTCTTTGTTTTTTATTCCCTTGTTAGATTATAATTTTTTTATACCCTATGTGGGGTTAGAAAATATTAGAAATGACATTTTTTATTAGATTTAAATGAGAATTTGACTCTTAACATGACACAATGAAAAAAAAGGATTCATGTAATTGACCCCACATAGTGGGATAAAGGCTTGATGTTATTGTTGTTGTTGTTGTTATTAGATCATAATTTTTTTTGTTGGTCTCTCAAATCACAACTATCTTATATTGTTTTGTTATTTTTTATCCCGATTTTTACATGTTTAATATATTCAAATTCAACAAATGATTGGTTATTATGTTAAGAGAGAAACGTTATATTACTTGGACTCAAATCTAGCAAATTATGACAACATTCGATAATAGGAAGCACTGGTTTATCCAAGAAGATAGCTGAGATCTAGCTCAGGCATTGACTTTTGGTACATGCCTTAATTTGTTATTTAAAAATGTTGTTTACCAATAAGTTTATGAATTTGGATATTTCTTTCTTTTTTTAAATATGATGTGTGTGAACTTGTAAAAGCCATCATGCCACATTTCCTTTGGTTTAAAAAAAAATTCCTATTCTTTTTATGGTCATTCACTCTAATAATTAGGTTCATGTAAAATTTTCATGTTGGACATTTTATTTTGTTTGTTACATTTGTAGATTATTGTACTTGGATAATATGGCTTATTTGTTGAGATACAAATCAAAAGTTAACTTGCTATTTTACAAGTTTTATAGCACCATTTGTACACTGTATAATGCTACAATACAACTATTACAAAGTGATAATGGCTAGGAATATCATAGTTACGAACTTCTATAACTTTTGAACTCTCGTGGTTCAATCCAACATACTAGTTATCTGGATATACCTCAATTGAATATTGTGACCAAATTAAAAAATAGATCATTATTGAAACTTATTATCATTTCTATCATCCAGGCTCACATGCTCTTATACCATTAGTGCAAAGCTCTTCTCTCCATCACATATCTCATCAATTGTGTTCATCTCATTCTTCCAACTTTAAAACACACTTCCAAACACTTGTAAAAGCTATTGTTGCTCTTGTAGAACCAAACATACCTCCTAATGTATTTGGATATGTTCCTCATATTCATCCTCCTAACACCAATAAAGTAAGTTAATGCCTCAAGCAATGAAAATTGTATTTGTTGCATGCTATTCATTAAAAAGGATATAAATGGCATCATCCTCTTACTAAATGCATGTTTATTACTATGGGCATTATACTCCATAAAGATATTAAGTATTTCTTTTATGTCTTATTTCCAAGTGGAGTGTTTTGAGGATATTCATACTCTTATATATAATACTGAGGGGGAAGATATAAAAGTATCATAGCAATATGTAGATGATTTGAATCATAGTGATGAAAACTTGGATTTAAGTGGTGATGCACTACACAAATGACACAAATGTCAAGGGTAAATGATTTAGAATCTAATACTAAAAGCATGGATTGAAGTGAAAATGAGTACCTAAAAATTAGGAAATATCTAGAATCAAGTTGGAGTCTCTCCCAATTAATACACCAAATTAATAGGTCATTGAAGAGACTCTTTATAAAGTGTCTAAGTCATCTAAGAAATAAAACAACAATATATTACGAGAGATATTCCAAAATTTACTTATGAATGTCAATTATTGTGGACAAATAAATGTGCCACTAATTCTCTTTAATGTTTCTTTTGTCAAATCTGCATAACAAATATTATACTACCTCAAGAGATAGAATAATACTTCACTATCGACTTGAAGAGAGAAATGAATTTTATTTTTATAATCAAACATAGCATAAGGAATGTAAAATTCATCCCGAATGAAAAATTCACATTCACCTATCAATTTGAAAATGAAACTGACAAAGGATATGCTTTAGTCTGCATCCAAAAGATTTTTTCCCTATTTTAGAAAACTAAAATAGGGTTTATTTTAATCTGAGTTCCTGGGCTTCTATAAAGGCAAGCTTTTATAGTTAATTACATCTCCTAAGAGAAAACTTTTGATTAAAGTGAATATTAGACTTATTTTAGATTTAAACATTAATAGATTTGATTTAAAGATTTCAATTAATCATTTTGAAAAAATTTTGAAAGTTTATAAAATTCATTTGGAGATTGGTAATCCTCCCGAAAGATAGTTTGAGGGGTGCAAATACTTCTGGACTTATGCTCTCTTGGAGTGCATTGTCAGCTAACCTCTTAAACACAAAATTTTAAAACCATAATTTTTTGGTTTAATGCATGCAGGTAATATAACTATTTTTAACATTGGAATTAAAGATTCTGATTTAGATTTATAATCAGAGTTTAGTAATATGAATCAAATCAAATTCACCTAACTAATACAGTTTTGACGCAAAGATACCCTAAACACTAAGTTTTATTTTCAGTTCACTAAATTTTCTAAAATTATTCTAAGTTTGAATTTTCTAAGCCCTAACTTATAGGAAAACTATGGCAACCCCAACTCTTAGGCTCCTTATTCCTTGTCGTTGGCTTATGTGTTAGGCTAGTGTACGTTGCAGAAAGAAAAATTCATGCATATATGCATGTTAGGGAAAATGTGCTAGTGTATGTGATATTACTACCGTATCATTCTAGAATTGGCATACATATTCCTACAAAGTCTAGAACATGCACTCCAAAAGAAACCTATGAAAAAGGCAACCCTCTAATGCAAATCTACTACCCCATATGAATGTAATGCATGTAATATGAAGCAGTGTATGAAAGAGCAGTGTGTAAGAAAAATATTTATTTATTTATTGAAAAGAGAGATACAATCCAAAGTCTATAGAAAAGTAAGGTAGCCAAGTTGTATCACAACGGGCTTGAATTTTTACTCCTATGAATGTAGGTTTAAATGCATTTTGTTCATTATCTTCTAACTTCATGTCTTCTATCGGATTCTAAAAGATAATGTTTCTCAAAGGAAGAGAAAGCATTTCCTTTTGGAGCCCTATGTATATAAGCAAACACATTTAACCTATTACAACTGTTTGTACAACTCAATCTATATACATTCTAGACACTTTACATTTGACATTTAACTTTTACATTTACATTTGTAACCTAAGTACATTTTAAGGACTATGTATATATATATATATATATGTGCAAAGTACTGAAAGTAAATAAATAGATATAAGATGCCCTCCAAGTAAGACATCTACAAGCACACCAAAATAACCACCGGCCAAGCCTAAGCTAAAGTCAGTTGTCCTAATAAACTATCCATTGTATGTGAAGAAGGTTGTGTGGCTTCGATATGTCCTAAGGCATTTTATTGTTTGAGTTATTTGAATTTGAAGTTCTTTGTTTATTAAAGGTCAAAAGGTGTTTTTAATTTGGATTCAGATCTTAATGATTTAATATTTTATTATTTAAGTTTTAAAATGTTTATGTTTGAATATTTAATTTTAAAGAACTATGCAAGCTAATGACTCCAAAGTGTAAAAGCCACTAACCACAAGTCCTAAGGCTCATAAATATAATACATTCATTCCCCTATATGGATAGAATGATTGTATAAAGTTCTTGAAGTTTATTTTAATATTTTAAATAGTCATTTAGGTGATAGTTATTAGAAAAAATATGTTAATCGAAATACTTTAAATTTCTTTGAAGTACTCAACCCCACATCCTATGTTATGACCCAGAATCAAATTTGGAAGAATTATTTATTTATCATTATTCATTATTTTAATAATATACAAAGCTTCTATAAATCATTAATATAATCAAATATCCAACAAAAGCAATTAAAATTATATACATCAAAATATTTCACTATTTTTATTTACTAAAATTTTATATACACTAGTTAGGAGATCACTAAAATCAATAATATATCACAAGCTCCTGATTATAAAAGAATGAAAGAAAATACATAATGAAATCTAAAAAAGGACCTGAGAATCTTTACCAACCTCACTTCATCTGGTTTTGACCTCTTCCTTGACCTAAAATCATTAAAATCTACATAATTAACTAAAAAGCCCAGCAGTAACTCAAACCCACCAAAGCTTTTAACAGAAGGCTAAAAGAATCAATATGCATACTTGGTACAGTCAATAAAATCAATCTCATTAATAATTAGTTATCATTTTTAAAGTTCAAGATGATCAATAATAAAAGTAGAGAAATCATTACAATGAATTTAAAAATTAATAACATGCATGAGAATCAATAAATCAGTAAAATACTGATATTATAATCATTCAAGAGCCAGTAAAAAGAATTATAGGTACATATTTGTCAATATTATCAACCTTATCATCTTACACCCATCCTATCAATTATATGTAATCAATAATTATATACATTCATATGTTATCTATGTACACATGTTACTACTCTATCTATTAATATCATCAGTATATAGTTTAGAAAGGTAGGATATCCAGCTTTAATATGATATTCTTATCCTTTCATATATTCATTCTTTGTATCATTATATCATTATCATTCATCTTTCATCATTATTATTACAAGTGGCTTTCAAAAATTTTTAAGAGTCATTACCCTTTGCCTGTCGGTGTAATTCGATCATCTGCTATAAGCTACAACCGGGATAACACCACAAACCACTTTTAAAGGAAATCTTGTTATCCCACCCTCCTACTCATGGTACTATATTTTAATAGAAGACCCATTTTATAGTGTTAACGATCAATGTTTCTTACTTATACAAATGCCACAATTAAAATGCAGTATGAAATAGTCAATTCTGTTCAATACAAAAAAAAAACTATATAATATATATAACTTAAAAAAAATCTACCTAGTGAAATTCAGTGATGTTACTGTCAAAATATCTACATTATTTATATCTATTATATACAAAAAGTTATACGATAAAAACTCGATAAATTAGGAGAAAATATTTTTTTATCAATTTAGTAGAGAAGAAATCTGTCAAACTCAAAATTATTAAATGGAATTTGGGTTACTTACAATGAATAAAAGAAATCTTTGAACAAAATTGATGAAAAAAAGCTCCAAACAACCATCTCTCTCCTCCCTCTCTCTTCCTTCTTCGGCAAGGCGCGGTGCTGAAATTCCAAATTTTCATTTTAAAAAAATCATTTAAAATTTTGAGTTATTACATCTTAAGCCTTATAAATCCAATTCATGTATCCCCTCCAAATAAAATCAAACATAAGCATAAAAGGCTTCTTGATTTGGTTTAAGTATTTAATTAGGTGGATTGGTGTTTTAATTTTAAGTTAAGGTTGTTTAGTTTAATTAACTTGAGTTTAAGTAAGGTTATTTAGGTAATTTTGTTTGATTATAATGTTTCAAATTTGATTTAAAGTTATCTGATTCTAATTTATTTTATCTTATTTATTTATATTTTATTATTATGTATTATATTTTTTAATTATTTATTTAATTCTTCCCTTATAGAAGGAACTTAGTTTGGGTTTTGATTAATCAAATCAATCTCAAATATTCAGGATATTGATACCATTGGTTAAGGATAACTCATGGATCAATCCCTAAAAATTTTGTGATTAATTAGATTATTATTTAATTTTATATTAATTTAATTAATTAATTATTAATTAAGATTTAATTTTAAATTAATTAAATTAATTAAATTTTGCGGTTAATTAAGATTTAATTTTAAATTTTAATTTTTATTGATTGTATGATTGATTGAGAGTTGTTTGAAATTTATTTTGTATTTTTATATTTTTTTCTTTAATTAATTATGAATTTTTAAAATTTTGGCTCCAAAATAGGGGCTGAAATTAGGGTTTGTTAATTAAATGACCTAATGAACTCCAATTAAGATGAAACTAATTCTTAAGATATATCATATTACTAAGTGTGCTAGGTTTGAGTTTCACCTTTATTGAATGTCAAGTGAATTTCTTAGAATGTTTTTAAGTTATCTAGACACAACCCTAAGTTGATTTACCTAGGTGTTTCTACTGTTCAATTAGATCTACAATCAATGTCAACTAACCTTTGAATAATATAAATAATTCACACAAGTTAGATAACCTACTTCTACACGCATTGAGAGAATTAATTTTTCAAAGCTCTAGGTTAAATAATGGCATATGACCTTGAAAAATAAATTACATAACTCAGGGGTTTTACTAAGGTTAAGAAAAATTAGGAGATGTAGGGAACATCCCCTAATTTACCCTATCCAAATTTGAGTCTTGAATGATACATGGCTGGAGAGTAATTAAAGAAAAATAGTATAGGTTGAAATATAAATTACTCTCCAAAGATTTGTCAAATTTTATTTTATTTGTTTAGTATAGAGCTCATCACATTGGTTCCATAGAGCCCAAGATCATGAAATTTAGTTTAGAAATGAATTTTTTATGAATTATTAAAGTTTAGCATTTTTTATTTAAAAATAAATTTTAATTAAAAAGGCGGCGGAAATGGCTGCATGTGGCGCATGCAAAATTGGCCACACTATTCTGTGTAATGATTGGCAATCATTAGCGCTGTGATGGTAGTAAAACACATGTTAGTGCGTGGTGGGGCAACTTAACCATGTAAGCAATGATCTGAGTCCCCCAATCCACATGGTTTGGATTGATGGCTCAGATTGAGTAGGTTGTTAATTGGAGCGACGCACGGGTGAAACTAGTCAAATTGAACGATCCATTTGATGGGATCTGGACCATCCACACAATTTGGACAGTCCAATTTTCATCTTCTTCCTTTAGTACAGATTTTACAATAAATTTTCATTTGCTTGATGTATGTTATTTACTGAACTAAACTTAATGAAATTTTTAGGGCTTATTTTTGTTTATATGAAGCCCTTATATATGAATATTGGGGGCTTCATATGGCCTATTTTGAAAGTTATTAGAAACCCTTAGTTTAGAGTTAGGATTTTAAATGAATTATATCCAGTGGATCTCATGGGATGTTTTTGGTCATGTTCTCTTCCTTGGAGCTTGAAGAACAACTTCTATTAAGGACCCACACCTGGAGGATACTTCGATTGAAAGTTGAGATGCCTTGAAGGAAAGTAGCCTTTAGTTGATTTTAATCTCCTCTTCAACAAGCTTTCAATGGCTGACAAGAGTAGGGAAATAAGGTAGAATGCTCATAAATGAAATGGAAGCAATGGAGGCTCTAGAGATATTTTAATTTGGATGGGAAGATGTGTTGCTATGAGTGAAATGAGACATAGTGACCAATTAAAACCTTAGGGATAAAACTAAGGGCTAAGATTGATTGGAGCTCATGTCCAAGTGGTTAGGAGTGCAGGAGTTATCCAAGAAAGGATAAGATGAATTGGAAATGGGTTTTTGGCATTTTGTTAAAGGGGACCACTTGGAGTTGGTTTTGGTTGAACCAAGGGTTTAAGCTGATTTTAACCATGATTAGGAATGTTCTAGAATAGATTTAAGTGGTTTAAACAATCTGGTGTTGAGGGATTTGACAAATTTGAAAAGTTTGACCATTTTTTATCATTTGGGTATTTTTGGATTTTTTTTAATTTAGCCACTTTGACTGGTCAAACTTGGTCAAGCTGATTAGGATAGACTATGGGGAGACTCTAGAAGCTATTTTGATTGAATGGGTGTGGCTTAATGTTATGGGTTTGAAATTTGAATTTGAGATTTTGATTTTGAATGGATTTTAAATATTTTGACTAAGTTGACCAAGTCAATTTGGTCAAAGGATGTCTCCCATGATCATCACATATCAAAAGTATGAGGAGATTTAGATTTGAAGGTTTGATGAATTTGAATGTTTGACCTAAATTGACCAAGTTTGTTCAATTTTAGGTAAAGTTGACCAAATCAACTATTGACTGAACCAAGTTGATCAAACATGTTCAATCCATGAGGAGCAAAGTTTTAACTAATTTGGTGAATTTCTAATGTGAATTGGAGTTTATAAAGTTCAATCAAGGGGTTTGATCAAGTGGGCTAGGTTGAGCTAGCTCAACTGAGTCAATTGGGTCAGGCACTGGGTTAGAGAATCAGTGTTGATGAGTTTAATGTATGAGCTCCAAATGGTGAAGTTTGAATAATGATTGAAGACAAGGAGTCAGTGCACTGCAACGAGCAGTATACTGAACTTTTTTATTATAATTTATGGTTTGATGTTTAAAAGACCTTAGACGAAAACAAGATCAATAATTGTCTACTGAAGTATGGTGTCTCATAAATCATTATAAGTTTACACACTGATAGTCACCAAAAAAAACATGTTATTTGTAAATCAGTTATCTACTATACATATACTTAATATGTGCAGAAAGTCTTAACTAGTATAAGATGGGAAGCTGCAATGAATGAAGAAATTACCTCCTTGTACTCATTGATCGTTGCACATATATAAATTCAACAAGGTGTCGATGAAAACTTACTATGAAATGCAAACTTGATAATATGATTAAATGCTTTATGGCGATGTTGGTGGCACAAAAATACATCCACATCATGGAATTGATAACATTAAAATGTTTGCATCTTTAGCCAAAATCAACATGGTTTGGGCCTTGCTATCCTTAGATGCAAAGTTATATTATTAATTATAACAAGTTCATGTGAAAATGTAATTCAATAAAACAAACTATATGAATAAGTCTACATGAATCTATCTTCCACCAGGATGCATAATAATATATAGATAAAATCAAAATGTGTGCAGATTAAAAGAAGTATTGTATAGATAAAAATTATTCTTTTATTGTGTGGTTCATATAATTCATCAAATACATGCTAACCTTTTTACACACATAGTATTTTATATCACACATTATTTTTAAATGGACAATATCGAAAAAGCTGCACCCATTGTGTATGTGCATGATATGATCATCATAAGCAACAATCTAAGATAGTTGAGAGCTTTGCAATAATAAATTTTCAATGAATTTGAAATGAAAGACTTTAGCTCCTTAAAATATTTTTTGGGTATTGAAGTATCTCAATCCAGTAAAGGAATCTTCTTATCACAAAGAAAGTGAGATATATATCTATAAGAAATTGATATGCAAGCTTGTCAACCAATTGACATGCCAATAGAATAGCATTTGAACATATGTAATGAGACAAGCTAGTTATCGATGGGCAATAGGTGATATTAGACACTTGTTGGAAGACTAATGTACTTAGCTCACACAAGACTATATCTCTCATGTGCTATAAGTATTGTCAATCGGTTTATGCATAATCCCAGTGAGCAACATATGAATGTAATCATATGAATTGTTTAGGCATCCAAATTTTGCTCCATGGAAGGGAGTTATATTATCTAAAAGTAAAAATAAACAAAATATTGAGGTATATTCATATGATGACTGAGCAGAAACAGTCAATGATTGGCAATCACCTTCAGGATACTTCATAGGTGGGAACTTAGTTACAAGGAGAAGCAAGAAATATAATTTTATTAAAAGATCTAGTGTAAAAGCTGCATTATGTAGTTTTGAGAAAAAAAGTAGATGAAAATCCTTTGATTTAAATGGTGTCATTTTTTCTTGTCAATCGCTTTGAAGAGGACTAGCTCCTCCTGTCACAAGCGATTCCATGATTCCTTCCCATTGAGCTATATAAATTCCATTGGACTTAAGATTTCTTGATAATTAGCTATTTCATTAAGTAACAAACTTCTCACACTCTCGAGCTGCATTACATCTCTCACTACAATTGGTATCTCTTAAGCTACCATGTCTTTTCTCATGACACCTCCTCTAATACTCTCACATCCAGCTTCTCACTTACATCCTCATTCACACATCTTCGTTGCATATGAGGTGTAATCACTACTAGTTGAGATTTCTGATTAGATCTTCATGATAGAACTTCCAACAGATAAATCATTTATAGGTTCTTTGACATAGCAACTATTTCATATTCCAGTCTCATCTCACACAATAACTAAGCAATAACAGAGGATGGTGTGACAACTTATAACCATAGACATAAACTGTTGTGTAAAATTCTTTTTTATCATGCATCACACATCTTCATACTGCTCTATCTTTCCTCACATCGAAGAATATGAAATAGAAATGATTGTATCTTCATTTAAGGATCTAATATAAGATATAACTATAATAGGAACGTGGTAATATTTATTATTCTTACAGGCAATTTTTTTCTACATGATAACTATTGCCATCCTATTCTTAATACATTTTTTCTTAACTCTATCTTTTATTAATTTAATTTTGAAGTGTTTATAAGAATGAACAAATGAACAATATAGACAATTATCATGTCATAATACAATTGAAATGTTAGTGAGTAACTTTCTATAACATAATTGATAATTGCAATGTGAGGGATGGGAAACATAATTGGTATGGCTTTTAATTATTGTGGTTTAAGAACAACAAAGTAATCCATTATTTTATGTATTTCCTAAGCATGCCAATAGGTAAATCATTTTAAAAGCTACTTAGATTTTATTATGATTGTATCCTAAAAAAGATGTTTGTAAGTTTTCACTTCGATATTGGATTATTTGAAAAATTTTAAAATTAAGTCAAGTGTTGCAGAGATGAGGATGCTCAGGTGGATGAGTGGCTTTACTCTTAGAGACAGGATACAAAACGAGCATATAAATGAAAAGGTTGGAGTTGCTCTAGTGGAAGATAAGATTAGAGAGAGTCATCTTAGATGATTTGGTCAAATAAAATAGAGGTCTTCCAATGATCCGGTTAGGAGAGTAGATGTATTATATTTGGCTTATGTTAAGAAAGGTAAAGATATACCTGAAAGACTTGGTTAGAAAGTATTAGAAATATATATACACATGATTCTATAGATATAACATCTATAATTTGTATTATGGATTATAAGATGTTCCAAACGTGAAAAGGTTTAGATATAGTAGCCTAGATCTTGAATTAGAAGAGAAGCTTGAGTTGATGTTTAAGTGTGTAGTTACTATTGATGCTTATGCCTAGGCTCTCATTCAAGGTCTTGAAGATGTGAATGGACATTGTATTCTAAAAAAAAAAGGAAATTCAAATGTTCCTTTAGAAGAACCCTTACCAAATATGAGTGATGAGATAAAATGCTACCATTCCAAACACCAGCCACCAGTTGCTCCAATGGGTGGATGAAAAAAGGGACATGAGACTAGATTTTTAAGAAACCCATTTTTACAATTTGTTATTACATGCATAAATTAAAAATTAACTTAGAGTGAAATGCATTATAAGTAGCATTTGAGACAATATTACATCCTGCTACTAATTAAAGTGTAATACCCATTTTTATAATAATTAAAGTGTGATTAGCTTTATTGATATTTTGGAAGATTGATTAAAGCATTTTTATTTTTAATTGGAATGCAAATGGAGACTTGGGAATTGATTTTGGAAAGAAATTTGATAAGAACAGGTTTTCCCTTGAGGGCGTTGTAGCACTGGTGTAGGGAGCACTGTGGCGCTAAGCTCTCTCTATACTAAAACAAAATGAGGCTCTTGGGAGCACTGCAACACTGTCTTCTTTGTCTGGTGACTAGCATTGCGATGTTATGGTTTTGCTTTGAGGGAAGACTCTAGAGATGAGAAATCCTTGAGAGCACAATAAAGATGTGCAATTCAACACTATGGAAATAGGTACCTTTCATAGTTTTTATATAAATATCTAAACCCACCCAAATCCCCATAACCTCCTTAATTTGGTTGGGAGAGAAAGAAGAGGAAAAGAAGAGACATAAGGGGAGAAGAGGGGAGAAGAGAGAGAGAGAGAGAGAGAGAGAGAGAGAGAGAGAGAGAGAGAGAGAGAGAGAGAGAGAGGGATTTGAGGCCGTAGAGCTGATTTCATATGTTGATCCAGTTAGAAAAATTGATCATTTCCAGGTAGGTGACTGTTTCCCTATGTCTGTTTTTAGTGATTTCAATTTCGGTAGGATTTTTTGGCTTTAAATTGGTCAAAAAATGTAAAAAGATGTTATAGCTAGATTTCTAGCAACTTTTATCGTGTAACTTTAGATATGCTGTAGATCTACTCATTCTACATATTTTTATATGATTATATTACTATTTTATAGAGTATTTCTATAGTTGATTCATTTCTCTAAGAAAAGTATGATAAATATGCACACGAAAATAAAAAATGACTACTGCATTAAGATTATGTAAAATGATTTACAAGTATATATAATATAATATGACATACATAGACATCGGTGAGACATGTGCAATTAATATGACACATACAATTGATATGATATGGTTTAATTGACTACAATATGCATATATGCACTAATTTACTTATTGAGTAAGAATATATGAAAATAAGCATACTACATTGATTTTTGAAAATTGTTATTATGATTTACATGATACTACCTATGCACAAGATTTATAATATATATGCATATCTATTATGAAATATGTGCATGTAAGAAGGGCTGGCTATTGAATGAGACTTATTCAGATTGACAAAGATATGATGTGATACTCTATATAGGAAGGTGGAAGATGAGCTTTCCTTTAAAACATGACACATGATATGATGGGAGGCATAAAGGGGTAATGATATGATTGATCAGAGTGATGATTCCTATATGATGCCACATGATTATGCTTGAGACTGATATGATATAATATGACTGATACTATACTATAGGTGATACTGCATGGGAATGACTAATGTGATATGATTAGCCAGAATCATGACTTGTTATTGATCAATATGGATTAATGATGCATAGATATGATATTAATTTTGATATAATATGAATTGATATGATAATGTAAATAACACGTTTGTGATGATACATGATTTATGCGTTCTTTCTATCATGCATATGAATGATGCATAAAAATAATGATTTTACAAGATACATAGTACTTGAGTACATGATAATAGTATATATGATCATTCTAATATTTATGTTATGCATCTCATGATCATATACATGATATTATTACATGATTATTATTCTACCATACTCAATAATGCTTTTAATATATATGATCCACAGCATAGATAGATATATAATGAAGATGTTCCTAATGTGATATGAAGAATTATATTAATACACATGATATATCTAAATATGATAATATGATGCATAACATTGATACATATGATAATGATATACTTGAATATGATGGTATGTATAACATCGATATACATGAACAACATATAAACATCTAATGCATACGGCAAATCATTAGCATATATGATAACACAACTGTAATATAGTAATTGATACTATGATATACATAAGATTGATTATAAGAGATGATCATTATAGCACACACGATCAAATGATTCCAATATGATGATTTGATCACACTTGCATGCATGTGATACATGTATAAGGACAAGCATAAAATAATATTGGCTCGAAATGTTCAAAAGAGGCTATTAAATCTTGTTGAACTACCCTAGGCACACTAAGAGGCAGGGGTAATTGGTTATTTAAAATTTCCTTTTTCAAAACCTTTTTCTTTCTACAAAAAATATTAAATAAAAACACAAGCGGAAACAAATATCAATGAACCAAATAAAATTAAGATTTTTTTATTTTATAAAAATGAATAGAAAAATATTTTTATTTTGTATTTTTTTGTTTTTCCTTGCTCACAAAAATCCATCAAAAATAATCTCAATACGATTATCATAGATTTACAAGAAGATAATATTACGAAAATTAAAATGTAGAAAATAAAAGTGCTAAAGAAAAGAAATGAGCACACCAGAAATTTTATAGTGGTTCGGTCAACCTTGACCTACGTCCACTCCCTGGAATCCTCCTCTTCGGGTATTGCATTAAACCTTTAGTGACTCTCCTTGAGCCCCCACAACAAGGTGGAGAAGCCCTTACAAAATCACTTCCACTCATCTATAGTGCAAATGATAACCTGAATTTTTTTCACCCTCCTGATGAGGCAGAGAACTAGAAATTATTTTCACTCTCCTAGTGAGGAAGAGAACCTATGATCTTTGGCAATGAAATATTTTC
Source organism: Dendrobium chrysotoxum (assembly GCA_019925795.1). Lineage (NCBI taxonomy): Eukaryota > Viridiplantae > Streptophyta > Magnoliopsida > Asparagales > Orchidaceae > Dendrobium > Dendrobium chrysotoxum. The sequence goes on from CM034310.1 coordinate 27,767,670, forward strand.
CCCATGGGCTTCCCTCAATATCAATAAAGACATGGAGGAACTTAGGTAAAAGCTTGCTTGGAGCAACCACGTGAAATCCCATCACACTACTTCTCCCTCACACACACCTTCTCCCCCTCTTCCTCTCAAAACTCCATGATCTCTCAAGAATAAAAAGCTCTCACAAAGCACTATCATAGAATTCTCTCAATAGCCAAAAGACTCTTCTAGAGTCTCCTGAGAAAGTTTGAATACAAGACTTCCAAAAAAAAATCTAATTTTTATAGTTAGCCGTTTCTGATCGTATAGTATGATATGGGATCATATAGTATGATTAGTTCAATATATCATGTTAGTATTGTACAATAAACAAGAGTCTATACGATTAGTTCAAATATTTGAACTAATCGTCCAATATGATATCAAGGTTTGTATAATAGAATTAGTTCAATTAAATATGATATTCGTCCCGTTCGATTGCTGGCAATTAAATATCATCCTTGGAGCTAATTGGGTTATACTGTATGAATCAGGACATCATGCAATATAATATGAAATCACAATTAATTTAGATTTGATTGCTTAATTACATGATTAAAGTAGGTAAGATTTAATTACATCGTTCAGTATGATCTTAATCGTATAATACGATTAGTTCTATTTTTAAATTTTAAAATACTATCTAATTTATGATTGGCGGCAGAGTTCTTAATTTTTACTGATTGTCCTATACTATTTGGATCATATAGTATGAATAGTTTAAATTTAAATTATTTTAATTAAATGTTCTAACTAATCCTAGTTTTATCCATATCGTATAATACAAACTTCACATAAATTAAAAAAAATTCAATTTTGCTCCCCGGTGTGTGTGTGTGCACGGTCGCTAAGGTGGCATACACCTTTTACATGACATTTGACTCAAGAAACATAAAAACAAATAAATGAAAATACAAACTCATACAAAAGCATCAAACCTATTATACCCAGTCTTGAGTCGATCCTTTGTTATACGGGATACGATGTACTTGAAATGTTTAATGCTCATACAAAGGGTATGTAATAATAGTACTAGAAGAAATAAAATAGCAATCTAATATTATTTTCATCAAAATCATAAGCTTGGGATCCTAGTTTGAAACAATTAACCCCTTTTTGATGATGGCAAATATTGTTGGCTGAATTTTCAAGTTTAGTTCATTTCCTTCTAATCTCCCCCTTACTAATTAAGTTCTTGTGAAAATAGGGAGAGGTTCTTTTTTAACATATATAAAAAAATAAGCACAAGAGAATATATATATAAATAATCAATTGAACTAAAAACCAAAGATACATATACATACTACCAACATTCTCTACCGACATCATGCTCCCCCTTTTGACATCACCAAAAAAGGAGAAAAAATAAGGATAAAGACAAAAGACAACACACGGCACAACAATAGAAAAAGATAATTACAATGACACATATCACTCAGAAGTAGGAAGGACCATGACCAAGTGGTGGTGGTAGTGGTGGCTGAAAGTACTGGTGAAGAGTAGAGAATTGATCACTAAACTAGGCTCTATCTAACTCGTGCTGCTACTGAATCTGATTGTGTTATTATTGAAGTAGCTCGTGCTACTGGTGGAGCCACTACTGATGCCAAGTCATCTCCTGATATTGTGTTGTCTCTTACATCTCTAGGAAATCAAGTCGCTCCATAATCGAGTCATAGTTCTAACGTTAGTGGGTAGGAGTTGGTGTTGTGCCTAATGATGGAGCTCCCCCTCCCTCCTCTAGGTTGGGATCTACCACATAACGGTCATGGCGGTGTCTATCACTATGGAGTATGTGAAAAGAGCTATTGGAGTAGAAGATTGTGAGGTGATTGGGCGGTGCAGGATATTGTAGGTCGTACTTTGACTCCATGATAAAGACTATGATGTGTCCTAATGCTAGGTTTTGCTTGTGTTTATTCTTGAGATCTCTAATACTTGTCAGGTTTTCAATGTAGCGAGTAATTAGGACTGCTGCATTGAAATCAGTTTATGCATAATCGCCTGCTTTAGAAATGATTGAGTTTAGAAGGATATATTAAATTATATAAGCATCTTAAATAAGGGTGCAGACTACATGAGCATAACTATTTAGTGGAGTATCGCTAAGAGTTATGTTAGCTTGGGTCCAATCATAGTCAGGGGCAAAGGCCATGGAGTGAGCTTTTAGGCTAATAGTAGAAAGATGTATGATTTGATCAAAATTTTCATAGGTAATCTCTGCAGGTCTCCTACAAATAAAGGATTGAAAGGCAACGCCATAAATAGAAATAATCAACTACAAACAATTAACAAAAAGAAATAAATAACATAAGTAAACACACACACATTAATTGCTTATAATTCTTACCTCATTATCCTTTAAGCAATTATATCAATAACACCTAGTCTAGTTCTATGTGCACTAAAAGTCTCATAGCTACGAGCTTTTATAAAAATGTCTGTTAGTTGGCTTTCAGTAGCTACATGATGCAGTTTTGTGTCTTTCTTGGCAATATAATCTCTAATGAAATGATTTCTAATGTTTATATACTTTATGCGAGAATAATTGAATTAGGTTTTTGGAAATCAGATAACATTAGTGTTATAACATATGATTTGTATGGAGCCTACAGAAAGTCCAACGTCAAGGATTTGTTGCTTTAGCGATAAGATTTGAGTAACACAACTTTCTACAGCTATATATTCCGCCTCAGCAGTGGATAGGACTACTGAATTTTATTTTTCTATTAGACCAGGAAATTAATGATTACCCTATGAATTGGCAAGTGCTAGAAGTGCTTTTTTATATATTTTACACCTACAAAGTCTGGGTCTGAATATCTTATTATTTTAAATGAAGAGTTGTGCCCTGGATATTAGATATCTAAGTTTTGGGTGCCCATAAGGTATCTAAGAATTCTGTTGGGATTCTTTGGGATCTAGTATATAGATAAACACTAAATATTATATTTGGTATGCTAGCAGTCAAATACAAAAGTGAACCTATTATCCCCTATAATTTTTCTGATATTCTAATTTTCCATCAATATCCTTATCTAATTGAATGGTTGATCTCATTGGTGTATTTATTTCTTTAGCACCTTCCATCCCTCACCAACCAGATCAAAAAACATGCCTTGTCCTATGCACTTATGAATAATATATTATATTATCGATCATTCGATCAGATGTGGCTATATTGTTTAGACAAACAGGAGGCCTTGAGATCATAAATGAAGTTCATTACAGACTATGCGATGCTCATTAATTAGGTCCTAAGATGAAATTGAAAATCAAAAGGCTTAGATATTACTGGCCTACGATGATCGACGATTGCATGAATATTACAAAATATTATCATCAATGCAGGTGCATGGTGTGATCTTACACCAACCGCCTAACATGTTGCATCCCACAATAGCTTCATAGCCCTTCGAGAATTGGGGCACAGATGTTATTGGGTCGATCGAGCCTCCTTCTCTGAAGGGTCATCGCTTCATTTTAATTGCGATTGATTACTTCTCAAAGTGGGTGGAAGTAGTTCCCCTATGAAACGTAACACCATACTATGTCATGAAATTCTTTCGTGACCATATTGTATATTGATTCAGTGTATCCCGTAGAGTCATATCTGATAATGGGTCCGCATTCAAGTCTAAAAAAATTAATAATTTTGCATGGCGCCATAGTATTGATTGGAGATACTCAATAATCTGTTACTCATGGGCTAATGGATTGGTTGATGCCTTCAACAAAACTCTGGTGTGGATCATCAAAAAGACTCTCGATGATAATAAGCATCAATGGGATGAGAGGTTAGTGGAAGCCTTGTGGGCCTATCAAATCACTTACAAAACCCCGACCTAATCCACTCTATTCGCATTAGTGTATGGGTCTGAGGTCGTACTCCCATTGGAAATACATATTCCCTCGCTCAGAGTTATGATCCAGAATCATTTTATAACTGAACAGAATACATGACTCCAGCTAGAAGAACTTGAAGGCCTTGAAGAGCATCATCTCCAAGCTCAATAGAGTCTAGAGTTGTATAAAGACCGAATGGTTCAAGCTTATGATAAGTTAGTATGCCCTAGAATCTTCCAAATAGGAGACTTAGTCTTGGTTCTTTAGAGGCCTATCTTAGCTCATCAAAAGATTGGTGGGAAGTTTAAACCGACATGGGAAGGACCCTTCATCATAGAGATAGTCTACGAAGGGGGCTAATATTAGCTAGTTGACTATAAAGGAAATCACCCAATGTTAACTGTCAATGGACGTTTCCTTAAGAAATACTATGTGTGATGTAGCTTGAACTTTCAATCAATAAAATGTCTTTGAGTTCAGCGCTTAACTGCCTTACTTTTATTCAAATATAAAATAAATCATTTATAAAAAGTAATCAATTCAACTTTCTTTTTCTTTAGGATAGGGTTCTTCCTTTATTAGGATTAGATGTGCTAGTGGTGCAGTACACCCTTCGTGGCACCATCCTAATTTAATACAGTTTTCTTTTCCTTATAGTTACATCTTTCTTTTCTTAGGATTAGACGTACTATTGGTGGAGTACGTCCTTTATGGCACCATCCTATTTTAATCTAATTTTCTTTTCCTTAAGGTTAGATATTTCTTTTCTTAGGATACGATTTGTTAGTGGTGGAGTACACCTTTTGTGGCACCATCCTAACTCCAAATTCAATTTTCTTTTCCTTAAGGTTAGATCTTTCTTTCCTTAGAATTAGACGTGTTAGTGGTGGAGTATGCCCTTTGAGGCACCATACTAACTCCAAATCCAATTTTCTTCTTCTTAGGTTAGGTATCCCCTCTCCTTAGGATCAGAGAGTAAACGCCAATATATGAAGTAGAGTTTTATTCTACTACACATATTGGGGGTCTATTTGTTGATCTCATTTATGTATGAGGTCATAATTATCCACCCACACTCCTCCTTAGTGACCTGATAACTGACAAATATTCATTGTCAATCAAATAGGTCCCAGTCATACTCAGTCCAGTCTCTTATCAAATCCTAGTTCAAACTCTAGTCTAATCTTCAACTCCAGAATTTAAGTCGACTTTCAGTAAAACTTTAAGTCATATCCAATCAATTTCAATCATTCATTTGGTTGTGATTAATTCAAACTTAATCATTCAAACTCAAAATCCAATCCAAATCCAAAATCCTAGGTTAAATCTCAGGGCTAAAAGCTTATATCATGAAACCCTTTTTCAGTGCTTCTTTAGTCAACTTAAAACCCAGTCAAATGAGCTTTGATTCATGATTTGTCAGTTACATATTGACCAAGCATGTCTCTAGAGTCAACCCTCCAACTTTGAGCTTAATCTGACACCTCTAACCTTAAAAACTGAATTGATTTTAAAGACTGCAAAACCTTTAAATATTTATAGCCTATGCCATTAGACCCTCTATCCTATGAATTTTGACCTTGGTACCTTCCCCAAGACCTTTGACCCTAACCATGACCTTTAGTATGACATGTTGACCATAAACTACATTTTGTTGGACTCAATTTGACTCATAGTTGACTAGGGGTCAAAATGATCAAAATGCCCTTTAAGGGAAAACTTAGACTTTTCCCCAGAACTCAACATGATACGGTTAATTCAATCCTTGAAACTTCTTCCAATGCATCCTAAACATTATTAGAAGTGTATTGGACCCAAACCCAGCTTTTGGTTTGACCAGGTTGACTAGTCAACTATGGTTGACCAAAACACCCCTTAAGGGTCTAAATGTCAATTTTAATCCAAATAATCATTCCATTGTATGGGACCACCTCCATTGGTCTCAAAACACTCATTTGAACTTGTTTACTCAAACCTAACCCTTGGTTTGATCAGGTTGACTAAGCCAATCATGATTGATCAAATCAATCCTTAACCCAACCAATGTCAAATTTAATCGTTTTAACCATTTCAAATCAAATTAACCCTTCAAAATCCTTCAATTGAGTACTCTATGCATGTCTTATATATCCCTAAGTCGAATCTCTATGAATTTGACTTGGTCAAAATTTCATGCATGGTTAAACCTCTTGCATACACTCAACACCCACGCAAACTTCAATCCCTTAACTCCAAGCCCCTTGATATAGCTTCCTATAGCATACTTGACCTTCTCAAGGCCTATCCCAGTCACCATTGACTGGTCAATAGGTCAAAAAGTCAACAAGCCCACTCAAACCGATAGGAAAAGGTTACATTATGGCCACATCACCATGCCACCTAGGCAATCCCAATCTCCCATCAAAACCTACTTAAACTTGCTAGAAAAGGCTTAATTTCCTTCCCTAAGAGACCTCAAACTAACCCCTTAAACCAAGCTTTGCTTGGGTTTAGCCAAATGGGGGAAAAGGGGTGTAGACCCCCTCCCCATAGACCAAGAGAGGTCCTTCTCACCCACCAACTTTCCCCCTGGTTTAAAGCAACCTAGAGGACACTTGGCATGCATCTAAACACCTTCCTAATGAATCAAGGCCATCCAATCAAAAGCCAAGGGTTAAGTGCATGAAACCTGACCTAAAGCCCATCATTCACTCCCATTTTCAAAAACTCTAGCTCCAATAACCTCTAGCTCTCCAAAACCCTTCCCCATCTTCTCCAGCCACTTCTAAGGCATTCCCAAGCATCACCTCACCATTTTCAAGCCTCAAATCACTATTCTAGTGAGGAGAGAGAATTTTAGTGAGAGAAAGAGGAATTTCTCTAGCATCAAAGCTTGTTGGGTATTCAACAAAGTTGTAGAGGACTTCTCAAGGAGCAAAATGAGCTTAAGATCTAAAAAATCCAACGGTTGGATTGTAAGTCATTGTCATTTGAAGTTTAAATTTCAATTTGAAAACACAGAAAATCTACAATGCACAGAGCCTCCAAACTCCTGGCATTGCAAGATTATGTTGTCATTAAGCTGTGTATCAAATTTTGTTAAATTTAGATTAGTATTTTTCAAGTTATGGTTGTTTAAAAAATTAGTTCATTTTGAACTAAATTCCTTTGGATCAACATCGGTCGTCAGATCTTTTCTTCTATACGATCGGGCAGCCATGAAGATGCCACATTGCCCCAAGTCAAATCACGCGTCATCTGAAAATGTCAAATACACATCATTTGCTCTAGATTGGGACATGTGGCATGATCTCCACCATCCATCCTCGCGTTGTCGATCCAACAGCCAGGATCAGTTGCCGATGTGTTTAAGTGACAGCCCAGGACCTAACACATGTCTTGCCACGTGTTGTTCGGCAGCAGAGATGGCGCAATGATTCCACTGCCATTTTAATGATTAAAAATCATTTAAAAATGAAAAAAATAGTCATAAACTTCAAAATTTTAAAGAAAATTCATTTTTTCACCAAACTAAATATTTTTTGTGTCGTTTGAAAGGTAATTTAATGTAGTATTTATTAAAATTAAAATCTGGTTAATTTGACCAGTGTATTATGAGTTATTTCAAGTTGTTTGAATTCTAATTTTTATAATTTTTTCATAATCTAGTGGTCAAATTTGACCCAAATTTTGGTGAAATTTTTTTAGACATCTTATGCATCCCCTATAATTTTATTTGGTTCAGATGTCCGAGGTATTTCTGTGATGTGAATTTTCAAAGCAATGGGTCCATTTTAGACCCAAAATATTAAAAATTCATAACTCTCCAAATTAGTAGAATTAGGTCCTAAGATTGCTCGGGTATGCTTGCATTAGGGTCAGGGTTAGGTAACCAAAGTTTCAGATCCAATTGAATACCAGCGACTCCAAGGAAAAATAATTAAGGTCAAGGTCTAGACACCTTAGAAAATTTCTAGAAAATTGTATACACATCCAATGGGGTAAAACTTAGTAATAGTATACACCATAGGTTTAAATTTCATTAAATTTAGAGCCCATTAGGTCAGAAAATTAAGCAAGTCAAAATTCAACCTTTTTGAGGACCCAAAAAGTTCAAAAAAATATATTAAATCCAATTTAAATTTAAAAAATATAAATAATATATCAAACTGACCAGAATTTAATCCTCTACCTAGGAAAAAATAAAAGCCTTTAGATTGGACTTCTAATTTGACCTTAATTTGAATTTTAGTAAAATAAATAATTAATTAATTTAATTAATTAAAAATTATTAAAAATCTCAAATAATTTTCAAACATCTAGAAACACTCCCATGGGTCATCTCTGACCTTTGGGAGTGATTCCATGAAGTTTGGAATGAGTTTGGATCAAAATATCAAAAAATCTTCCTAATTAAGCAATTTAAAAATTCCATTAATTAACAAAACTTTGAAAAATCATAAGTAATTTCAGAAAATTCCAAATTGACTAAACTCAGAGTCATTCAACTCCATTTAAGATCAAGTATTTTCTAAAAATTTCAAACCACCAAAAATATGTCAAAGTCAAAAAGTCAACAATTTGGTCAACTGTAGTTCAAAAACTATGTCAAACTTCAAAAAATTCATAACTCAATATAAAAAAATTCTAAATCTTGTAAACTTAGAGTCTAATTACTCATCTTAAGGTCTAATATTTAGGAAAAATATCAAACTTCTAGAAATTATTTTAATTTTAAAAGTTAACTTTTGGCCCCTTAATTAATATAATTAAATAATTTTAAAAATTCTAAAAATTCAATTATTAACAAAAATTTTTTAGAAAACTATAACTTGATTAATAAAATTAGTCAATTAACATTTTAATACACAACAAGCACTCCAAAGATTAAGTTTTTAGGATGGATTACCTTGAGTTATGGGGCTAAGTGTTCTGAGGAGGCCCAGTTCCTCGATCCCACTATGACAACGCCACGAATGGATTCAATGGATTGTAAAACTTTTAAAATTAAGTAACTTTTAATTACTTAACCAAATTAAAATCCTTAATTCAACTACATCAATCTTATTTAAGCTAGACTATCTTGAGCTACGAAGCTAAGTGTCCTAAGGAGGCCTGGTTCCTCGAGCCCACGGTGACAACGCCAAGAACCAATTTATAAAAAAAATTAAAGTAACTTAACCCTTAAAACCAGTAACTAATCAAGTTAATTAAAGAAATTTTCAAAACCTTAATCTTTAACCAATTAAATCACTTAATTAATACCGATTACTATTAGGTAACTCGAGCCTACGAGGCTATTAAATTAGCCCCAAGGAAGGTGAAATAAACTTCATGGCCCTAGTGAGTAACAAGGGTAGTAACCAATCAACCTTTAAAATATATTCTAAAATAAGCTTTATTGCATTAATATTTAAACTCAAACCAAATTTTCCTTTTTAACATTCAACAAACACAAACACTAGACAACTTAAACAAACTACCAAGTCTAAGAAATATCCAAACCACACAGCTTGATGCACACACTTTATATGGTTTGCTAGTACAACCGACTCTAGATCTAGGCTAGGCCGGTGCTTTACTTTCCTGTTATTTATGTGCCAGGTTTTTCACAGTTTTCATTACATGCTGGTTGAAAGTTAATTGAATGATGTATTTGTTTATTTAATGCAATATGTGAATTGATGTGATGGGCACTAGATTACCCTTAGGTTATAAACGATATAGTTGCTTATAAGACTTTTTGCATGTGGCCAGGCTCATGCAAGGATAAAATAAAGGGGGCAAATAATAGATTTAAATTAATAAATTTTTTTACAGGTGTTAATTGCTAAAGTCCCTTTTAAATCAAAAGAGTGTGGCCAAGTATAATTTACTTCAATGCAAATATATATAATTGCTTGGGATATTTAGGATAACCTTGTAAAGAGTCTAGATTTTAGTTTAAATTTTTTAGCAATTCATTTAAGTTATGAAATATGAAAGTGTCTTTGAGTTGGGGATACACTCATTCAACTTAGAAACTAAAGAGGAGGGAACATCCCTTAGGGGTGAGTACCTTTCCATTTGGAAACCCAAGTTAAGATGATTTTAATATTCAAAGAGAAAAGAAAATATCCCTTTGGGGTGGAGTTTCTCATCATTTGGATATCCGGACCCAAAAAATCCAAGGAGCTCGAAGAAGGACAAAGAAGTGAAGTCATGAAGAGTATCCCACTCAAAGTCACTTGTGTCAGTCCTAGGATTAGAATCCAAGTTACTTTCAGTAGTACCCTGCCACTTTCAATTTCTAAAATTTTGGGTTGTAATTAAGTGGCACTTGCCACATGAACATTCATTTAATTTAATTTAATTGATTTGATTGATTAATTGCTTTAATTTGATTACGATTAGGATTGCCTATTTTTCTTAGTTTTTTTTATTGATTTGCATATCATATTTTAATTTAGCCTGAAATTTGATCGGAGGCTCGTGAGGGCACATATAAAACTTTTTCTACTTAAATTTAAATAAAATTTTTCGGATAACATAGAAATTATAATGATATAAGAAATAAGCTCGGGGCCGTAGGAGTTTACATAAGCATCTTTTTTTACTTTCTCCTCCTTATTAGGCACCTCCTCGCCTGTGGGTTCTGGCAGACCACCTAACTTATGAGGGTGCAGATCTGTCAAAGGGATGTTATGCAATCTCTAAGAAAAAAATATTTTTTTAGCCTTTTTTCAAAAACTGCTATATCTCATTTTATGTATTTAATTGAGTCAATTAGCATGCATCACATTAGAAATCAGCTAAATGAGTCTAAAATTTTAATTGCATTTAATTCAAGCATTTCTTACCAAACATATGTCAAGGGGCTACTTAGCACCTTCTCTAGACGTCGGCCCCAGCTCTTCAAAACTTAATTAACAATATCCTTACCACTCCTTCATAAAAAGAGATTGATACATGGATTTTAAATCATTTAGGTGGTTAGCTTTCTCCCCAATCCAGAATAGAGTAAGTTCAAGTTTTGTATTGCACTAGTTAGGTTCGAATCACTACTATCCAGTGCCTAAATTAGATTTAAGATACAGGGCAGACCCAAAGTCATAAGACCCCACCTTTCGAGAATATAATCCCAAATTTCTAATAAATTGAGCAACTAAAATTAAAACTTTTCCTCAATCCAAAATTTAAAGCCCAACACATAGGATAGGTTGAAGCATCTCTGAATTATTTCAGTATCTCAAGGTGCTTCCTACCCTTCGTTCATTGATCTCTAAAATAAGTGTTCAAACTCGATCCAATCCCAATTGACATTCCAAATTCACATCCTTTGATATCATTTCTTCAAAATTTTTGAAAATAAAATTTCTTCCGTTATTCTAATCAAGAGTATTCATAAGGAATTCAACCCCTCTATGATGTAATTAACTACGACGGCTTATGCTCGTAAAAAATTTAGAGCCCACATTTTATTTTCAAAATTCAATTAATCTCCTTTGGGAAAGTAAAAAAAATCCATGATGATCATTATCAGATCATTATCATCATATTTGAACGATCGATTAATAAATGATATTTTCCTTTCCTTGGGGGAAGATATATCCTTTATTATCAAGTCTCTGGATATAAAATTAATGATCCCTTATCATGACTATGATAGTTAAAAATTCGATAGAACTTTATGTTGACCCTTCGGGGTTACATGCAGTTGTTTTTTTAAACTGACTATTATAACAAGGATGAAGTTTTTAGCTTCATTATCTGAACCCATTAAAGAATGATATTTTTTTCTCCTGAGGCAATATATCATTCATAATGATGTGTTTGACTTTGAGACTAAAATTCTAGAATCAAATTTACCAAAAAAGATTAATTTTTCAAAACCCCTTTTCCAAACTTTCAACCCAAACACTCCCACACATTTTTCCTAATAAATTGGTTTAACTCTTCTTGCATAGCTAGGATCCAGAATTCATAAGATAAGGCTTGATCTATATTTGTGGGTTCTACCATGGAGATAAAAGTAGAATGATAAATCTCCTTCCTAAGTCTATGCATGGTTCTCACTCCTACATAAGGATCTTCAAGAATGAGCTCTTTAGGATGACTACATGAGTATCTTCATTCTCTAGGCAATGGCTCATGAGGTTCTTCTCTATCTCCTAGGTCAATAGACTCTACTCCTTGGGTAATCTCTACATCTCTATATTCTTCTAACTTAGGCTCACCAAATTTATCAAATTCATAAAATACTACATGGGTGGATTCCTCTAAAACTAAGGTCCTCTTATTAAAGATCATATAGGCTTAACCTAAAAGGAATAATCTAAGAAGACACCTTCATCAGACTTAAGATTATACTTTCGTAAAGGAGATTTTTCATTGATAAGGATAAAATGTTTACACTCAAAGACATGAAAATGTGATAGATTGGGTGTCCTAACCTTAAGCAACTTGTAAGGTGTTTTATTTAATTTTGATCTAATATTCACCTTATTCAAAACATAACAAGTAGTATTTACTACTTCTGCCCAAAAATAATTAGGGAGAGAATATTTAACTAACATAACTCTAACAGCTTCTGCTAATATTCTATTTTTTCTTTTAGTTATTCCATTCTACTGAGGGTCCTAGGGGCAGAGAAATTATGTTCTATTCCAAGCTTCTTACACAAAGATTCAAATTTTTTATTTTCAAATTCTCCACAATAATCACTATGGATTGTGAAAATTATAAGTCCTAGCTTCCTCTGTATTAAAGTAAAGAAAATTCTAAATTCTTCAAATGACTCACTTTTATGAGATAAGAATCTCACCTAGGTGAATCTTGAATAACCATCAACAATCACATATCCAATAGTCTTTCCACCTAAGCTGGTTGTGCTAACAGGACCAAACAAATCCATATATAAAATTTCTAGCGGTCTACTGGTGGTAACGTACTTAATGGAATAAAATAGATGATTTAATTTATTTTTTTAATTGGCATGCATCACACAAATGGCCCTTTAAAAAGTCTAACTTTGGTATGCCTCTAACAAGGTCCTTTTGAGTGATCTTCTTAAGGGTATTCATGCTTGAATGGCATAGTCGCCTATGCCATGGCCATAATTCATCAATAACTATTTCAAAATAAAGAGTATTTAAATTATCAATATAAGATAGGTCAGGGATGTAAATATTATTTATCTTTGTTCCTTCTAAAATCATGTTTTCATTTAAACTAATCTTGTATTTAGTAGATAAAAAATTTATATCAAAGCCCTTTTCAAAAAGCTGATTAATACTAAGAAAGTTATGTTTTAATTCATTAACTAAAAGAATATTTTCAATAATAAAACTATTTAAATTTTCAATCATACCTGTGTCCACCACTTTCATAGTGATGTTATCACCCAGTGTTACCTTGCCTCTTGTCATGGCCTCCAACATGATGAATTGCTTCATGTCTCCCATCACATGCCTTGAACACCCACTGTCCAGGTATCACATACTTTCACTAGATCTTTTATGAGAGCAAACCTAGAAGATCAATCATTAGTGAGATTTGGGAACCCAAGTGAGTTTGGGTTCTACCTTATACCTTAATGAATGATTGGAATACATGATATATTATGATGCAAATGGTTTGGGCCTCCACACAAAATGTGTTATATGGTGTATAGTGCAAGTGTGGGATATGTGTCCTACCTTATCACACAAGTAACACCTAATCCTAGGGAATGAATTCACTAATCTATGTAGGGTATTGTGCCTCTTCCGAGGGATATGAGATGATGCATTCTATGCCCTAATGGGTACCTATTGTGCTGGTGTAGGTTGAGGATTTTGTGCTAGCACACGAAGTGGTGTATTATTTAGAAGTGCATACACTTTCTTTTTCAAATGTTCATTTACACTCTTGTAACTCTCAATTTTAAATAGTAATGCATACTCATTAGAGTACAATTTCATTCCCATTGTCTCTAGTTCTTCAGATATTTTTTTCTAACTCAAAATGCTCAGATTTTAAGGATTCATGTGACTTATTTAATTCAATATGCTTCTTATTTAATTCATCAAATTCATGAAGTAGAGAAGCATGCTTCTTATCTAAAGTAGAATGTTCAACTTTAATATTTTCATGCTCCCTAGCTACAATTTCATGCTTACTTTTTAAAAAAGAAAATTCAATTTTTAAACTTGCATGCAATTTCTTAAGTTTCCTATATGAGTCATTAATCTTTTTAGAAATAATAAATAGCTCATCATAGGAAAATTGCCATATCTCATCTTGATCAGAATTATCAAGATTATTATTTGTCAAAAGGCATAGATTTGTTACCTCCTCATCTGATTCTTATTCTGATGAATCTGAGGCGAAGTCTTCCTAGAAAGCCTTCTATATCATTTCCTTCCCCTTTTTCAAATTTATCCTTTCTTCACCCTTCTCCTTAGTAGGGTAAGTTTTTCAGGTTAGGACAATCAGACCTCAAATGCCTTAACTTCTTGTATTTAAAATAAATTACATCATATAAACTTTTATTGAATTTACCTCCCTCATCTTTGCCCTTTTCAAAATGATGCTTCTGTTTCTGCTTCAAGAAGCTTTTGAATTGCCTCTTTATAAGGGCTATATCATCATTTCCATCTGATTCTAAGCTATCACTGTTTGAGTCACCGGCCTTCAGTGCCACGGTCTTCTCCTTCCATTTCTCTCTTGCATCCTCTAATATTTGGCTTACATTTTGCTCATAGGCTATAAGAGAGCTAAGCAAATTATTAATTGAGTAAAAATTTAAGTCTTTTAATTCATAGATAGCTATGACATTCATATCAAAATTATTAGGCAGACAATGAAGTATTTTTTTAACCTTTTAAGAATTTGATAGCTCTCTACCTAATGTATGTAGGGATATCACCATCTTAATAAATCTTGTGTACATGATAGAGATAGTCTCATTTGGTTTCAAGCAAAATAGTTTATAATAATGCAATAGTAAGTTTAAATAAGATTTTTTAATCTCAGTTGTACCTTTATAAGTAATGCATAGTCTATCTCAGATTTCCTTGCCAATTGTACTGGTAGAGACTCTCATATAGTTTTTTTATTTAAGTGCACAGAAAAAATAGTTTAAATATTTTGCATTAAGTTGTGCATATTCTCTATACTTAAAACTTCATTCATTAAAAAAATATATTCCTTGATATCATTAATAATACGAGATTGAGGTGTATATCCTACTTGAATCATATGCCACATGCGATAGTATATAGATTGTGGAAACGTAGACATGCAAAATTTTCAAAAATCAAAGTAAATGTTATCAAATAATGATGGACATGTTATTGAATAACCCTCTACAATATTTTTCTTTCCAAATTATGCCATGAATCTTTTTCTCAAGGATTTTTAAATCGCTAATTCAGAGACCTTCTCTGATACCAATTAAAAGTTTAAAAGAGGCTGTTAAACCTTATTGAACTACCCTAAAAACACCATGAAGGGGGTGAATTTGTTATTTTAAAATTTTTTTATCAAAACCTTTTTATTTTTATGAACAATGTTAAAACAAAAACACAAGCGAAAGAAAATATCAATGAAACAAATAAAATTTATTTTTTTATTTTATAAAAATTAGCAAAATAATTTTTTCTCAAATTTTTATTTTTATTTTTCCTTGCTCATAAAAATCTTTCCAAATAATCACAATACTGTTATCACAGATTTATAAGAATATAAAACTGCATAAATTAAAATGTGAAAACTAAAAGTCCTGAAGAAAAGAAAAGAGAACATTGAAAATTTTATAGTGGTTCGGTCAACCTTGATCTACATCCATTCTCTGGGTATTGCACTAAACTTTTAGTGACTCTCCTTTAGCCCCACATTAAGATAGAGAATCCCTTATAAAATCACTTTCACCCTTCCACGGTGCGACAATGAACCTAAATCCATTTCACTCTCCTGGTGGGGAAGAGAACCTGGAATCATTTGACCCGTGAGGCAGAGAACCTACGATCTTTAGTCTTGAAGACTCGCCCCCCCCCCCCCCCCCCCCCTCCCCACATGGGGCTTCCCGCAAGATCAATGAAGACACGGAGGAACTTAGGTAGAAGTTTGCTTGGAGCAACCGTGTGAAATTCCCTCAAACTACTTCTCCCTCACACACACATTCTCCCCCTCTTCCTCTCAAAACTCTGTGATCTCTCAAGAAGACAAATCTCTCCCATGTATTTCTCTCAATAGCCAAAAGACTCTTCTAGAGTCTCTTGAGAAAGTTTAAATACAAGGCTTTCAAAAAACCTAAAATTTCAAGCTAGCCATTTATGATCATACAGTATGATATAAGATCGTATAATATGATTAATTCAATATATCCAGTTAGTATTGTACAATGAATAAGGGTCTGTACGATTAGTTCAAATATTTGAACTGATCATCCAGAATGATATCGAGGGTCATAAATATAGTTAGTTCAATTGAATAGGATTTTGTCCCATCTGATCACTAGCAGTGAAACATCATCCCGGGAGCTAATCGGTCATAATATACAAATCAGGACATCATATAGTACAATATGAAATCTCAATTAATCTAGATTCAATTGCTTAATTACAAGATTATATTAGGCAAAATTTAACTATACCATTGAGTACAATCATAATCATACAGTATGATTAGTTCTATTTTTAAATTTCAAAATATTGCCAAATTTATGATTAATGACAGAGTTCTTGATTTCTACTTATCTTCCTGTACAATTTAGATCGTATAGTGTGATTAGTTCAAATTTAAATTATCATAATTAATGTTCTAATTGATCTATATTTTATCCAAATCGTACAGTATGATACAGATTAGACAATACGAACTTCACAGAAATTTAAAAAAAAATCAATTTTGCTTCCTTGTGTGTTTACAAAGTCGCTAAGCTGTCATACACCTTTTATAAGATATTTGACTCAAGAAATATAAAAATAAATAAATAAAAATACAGACTCTTTCAAAAATATCAAATCTATTATACCCAGTCATAAGTCAATCCTTCATTGCATGGTGTACAGTGTACCTAAAATATTTAATGCTCACATGAAAGGTATGTAATAATAATAATAGAAGAAATAAAATAACAATCCTCACATTACACTCACTTTGTTTATTTACATGTTTCAGGGAAAGAAAAACATCAACAAAGTAGACCGAGAGAGTTGTTGTAGAGGTATTATTCTTTTGTGTTAGATAAATTCTTTTGTAATCATGATATAAATGCATTTTGATTAACTGATAATGAATCATAATTATTGTATATGTGATTTAATATGATTGAATTTATTTATATATACATTTTGGATGATGTTTTTTTGTATATATTGATGAATTTTAGTGGCTCTGTATGTAAATTAAATGACAAAAGAAATTCCCTCCATTAAAAAAATGATGAATAAATGATTGGTCATGTACTGAGCCTCATATAATCCATTAGTATGTATTGATTATATTAGGTTGGGGCGTGACATAAAGTACTCAATCAGACCAAAAATATTTTTGAAGACATCCCACTTCACTTATACTCCATAAAGCTTCTTGAAGATCCTATCAAAACATATGTTTTTACAATAAGGGCTATTGAACATAGAGTTTATTATCTTTCATATTATTTCAAAAATTGGGATGCATTAGATTGATTGGTGATTTCAAAGCTAGTTCATTTACTTGTTGAAAAATAAGAGGAAAAGAAATGACTGTGGTGTGGTTATCTTTATTTTTTGTATTTTATATTTTCTTCAAGTTATGTTGTTTGGTTTTGTTTCTTTAAGGAGCTTCATGAAATGAGCCAAACTGATTGCCATATTTTTAGTTCTACAAGGCATTTTACTACTTGTTACATTTCTAAAGTATGTTGATTATATTTTTGTAATTATTTTCCATTGAAGTTTCCATGCAAATATTTTAGCTTGTAGCCCCCTCTATATTGCATGGTCTTTTGGATGAACTATGTGGTTGGAATTAAGGTTTTATTATGGATGGCTTTCTTACTGCTTTAAGAAGCAGGAAAAAAGCCATCCCAAATGAAGCCTAAATATATGTTGTAATGATCAATAAAAAATGATTTAAAGTTTTAAGTTTAATATAGTTTACACCATATTAACTTATTTAGCTTTCATAAAGAGATGAAATGTAAATACTTCATTTGCTTGTACCAAATATATGAACCTTAATTGATTTGAATTTAGCCTAGGGTAGTGTGGGCCTTTATGTTATCCTATTATGTTTATTGCAATTGATTTTAACTAATAGGTGTGTTAAGGAGCTCTATAGCTCTCTAATCACATGCAATCTCTTACATTCATAACATTCAACTTTTTCTCTAAAATGTCTCCTTGACCACTACAAAGCATTTTGTTGGGATTTTCTTTGAGGAACTTGCTCTTCTTGGATGAGAGGGAGAGGGGCGAGAGAGGGAGGGAGAGAGCTCAAAATTATTGGATAGAATTCTTATTGATTATCTAGGAGTGTCTATTGCAGCCTTTTACAACTTATTCATAGAATTCAAGGTTACACATAGAAAAAGCTTAAAAAGTACACATTAAACTCACTAAATCAAAAAGACAAAAAAACTAATTAAGTTAGATCACAAAAACACTAATAATCTCCACCCTGATCCAACTTTCAATTGACCCTCTTGCCGAGACTCAACCAAATGCCGCCATCTGCTTTGGCGAATCTGACCCCAGGAGCCCAAGCTTAAGCTTTGTCTCCTTCAGATTCAACCCAATCTTCTCTTCCCTTGCATCTCCTCTAAAAGCCCTACGTACGATCTGCAACACCCACACCCCGCGCAGTGGCTGTCCCCACTTCCTTGCACACGATTACCTGTGCCCACACAATGCCTCACCCATGTGCACCTCCAGCCCTGCGTGCATCCTTCACACCCCACTCGTCCTCCTTGCAGGTCCTCCCCGCATGCCCTGCGCGCGTCTTCCTCACACGCCTTGCACACATATGCCAACGCCTTGCACATTTCTACTTTGCTCCACACACTCGCCGCTGCCCATGCTAAAACCATTCCACACTTGGAAACTCACGCGTCCGCTCACGCCCCATTGCCTTGGGTTCTCAATGGTACAGTCCAACTGCTCTTCTTAAGTGATGTTTATTTTTGCTAAGGTTTACCTACCTGGAAGACTACGAGATGGCTTGGTCAGGGGGCCATGGTTTTTTCTTGGTAAGCAATTTTTTCTTCAATATTGTTTTCATCCTAAACATGAAGAGTTCTCTTTTGTCTCAATTTGGCTAAAAATTCTCGACCCACCTCTTTCTTATTGGAATGCTGAGGGAATCTCTAAAATCGCTAGCATTATTGGATGCCCCTTGGTGGTTGACTCTCTAATTGCCAAAGACATGTTTAACGTTTTCTCGTGTATGTGTTTAACTCACTAAAAAGTCAGTCTATCCTGAAGAAATCCCCATTTCCATAGCGAGGAAAACCATGATGCTTATAGTTTAATACAAATGGAAACCAACTCCATGTGTTTCATGTGGCTCTCTAGTTCATCTAGCCACTCTATGTCCGTCTGAACCTTGTTTTACCTCCTCAACCAGCACTAAACTAATGCCATAAGTAGAGGTAATAACTCCCCCCCCCCCCCCCCCCCCCCCCCCTTCCTAACTTGTCTCCATTAAAACTGATTACTTAACCCCTACCAACCAAGCCAAATCGTCACTGCCTCCACCATAAATCATCTCCAACTCCCAAATGTCCACCCTCCTAATACTTCATCTACTGTCAGCTCACAAAACCCACCTCCGCCTCCCTCCATTCCCACTATCGTCTCCATGAAACGGCCATGATACCTAATCTCAATTCTTCTACTAAGGATCCCTCCACATCAATCTCTATTTATGTTGAAACTAGCTTTAACCAAATAAAATTCTCTCCCCTAATATATTTTAAATTATCTAATCCAATCCCACTTCCCACCATTTTGATGCCACTGAGGTCATTATTGCTTCTGAAATCTCTTAATCGACCGTCAATGTCTCCCAACCAGCCAAATCCACTCGACCCAAAAAAAGGGCTAAAACAATACCCAAATCTCAATGATCTTTCCACCGATTATTATATGAAACATAAGTGTTTTATGTTATAAGGATTCAACATGTAAATTCTCTCTTTATATGTTTTGTATTTTGGAGAATAAGATTAGTTTTTCTTGTCTTGCTGATCCATGGTTCCTTACCTCTCATACCATTTTTGACAATGAACTCAGTTGCCATAATTTTTTCCAATCCAAATAAGAGAGGATCATATCATATGGAACTCATATAAAATGAACTTCTCTCCCTTCTTTATTTCTAGCCAAATGATACATGGGAAAGTTTCAGTTGGATCTCACACCTATTTCCTCATCACAGTGATTTACGCATCTAATTCTCAAGATGATTGGTGCCTGCTTTGGGATGATAACACGAACCTTTGTATTTCCATTTTTGAGCCTTGGGTTATGCTTGGTGATTTTAATTATTATAGATTTTAGAATGAAACAACTGGGGGAAACAACATTTATTACAATAAACTTTGGGATTTTAACTCTCTTCTTTTTTAGCTCAATTTAAAGAACCTTGCATCTTTTGGACATTACTATACTTGGTTTAATCAGAGAATAGATATTCTCATTCACATCAAATTGGATATAATCATGGCTAATGACAATTAGCTTGACATTTTTCGTTGCTCCTTCTACAAGGTTGAAAGTCTTAGTTGTGTTAATCACTGCCCTCTGTTTCTACAAATTAACAGTGTAGTCATTACAAAACATAGGTTCCTTTTTAAAAACTTTTGGATTCATAAGGAGAATTATTGGGATACTCTGATATCTATTTTTTTTAGCAAGCTATAGGTAATCCTATTATTGACCTTTACAAAAAATTGCTAAGTTTAAAGGTTCTTCACAAATCTAAAAACTAGGCCTCTGTAAACTTTATTTCATCTTCTTTGAAGGACCTTCAAGATAAGTAGGCAAATTACATTATGAAACTTCAATTGGATCCTTTAAAATTAGACTTTAATTCCTTTCTTAAGAATGTTAATAACTGTATAGCTGTTTGCACGGCTAACTGGGCTTCTTAGCTTATACAAAGATCTAAAACTAAATGACTTATGCAAGGTGAGGATGATTTGAAGTTCCTTTATGCTAAAATCAAGATGAGAAGCAATTATAACAGCGCCCCCGCCCCGCCCCCTCACAATCTCTGCAAATTACGGTTTTCCCTCCTTAATCCAAGATTCCATCAACAACATCATACACCACTTTCAAACCTTACATAATTCTCCCTCCCTTCCAGAAAAATAATTTAAACTCCATTCTTCGTCATCTTGTTTCCTCCCTCGTTGCCCCGATAACATTTATTTTTTTGTCGTCCTATTCTACTCAAGGGCCTAATGGCTACACATTTGCTTTTTATAAATTTGGTTGGAGAGCATAATTAGATTGACTATTTGTTAAGCAGTTAAATCCTTTTTTACTAAAGGTTACTTCCCTAAAACAGCTAAGAACACTACTATTACTCTTGTACCCAAATCTAATCATGCCACCAATATTTTAGACTGTCAACCTATCTCTCTTTGTAACACTTTTTATATAGTGATCACCAAAATCCTTGCTAATATACTTAAGCCCTTTATCCTCACATTATTCAGCCTAGCAAATCCGGTTTCATCTGTAACAGAATTTCCACTAACAACATCATTCTCGACTTTGAAATGCTTGAGGAGTTTAATAAAGATAATAAAATGAAGCTGATGTGTGTGAAGTTTGATATTTTAAAGGCTTTTGACTCTGCCTTAAGAAGTTTTTTTTTACTGAAAAGATTAGCCCAAAAAGGTTTCCCTAAAACCTTCATTACATGGTCAAAGCCTATATGAATGAGCTCTTTTTCCTAGTTTGCATAAATGGCAATCCTGAGGGATTCTTCAACAGCTCTTAAGGACTTACGGAAGGCTGTCTCTTATCCCCCTACATGCACTACAGGAAATTCATTAAATATCGATGAAATTTATGGTAGTCAAAGGACCTCCAAAATTTTTGACGGTTAGATCTACAGATTAGTTGCTAGTAATAACCGACGGTTTGGGCGCCAGAATTTTCGGCGATCCTTTGGCCGCCAAAAATTCCGCCAGTATTTGGTATATCCGTTGCAGTTACCGGCGGATGAATTGCCATTTTTAAGTAACTTGTTTTCGGTGGCTATAACCGCCAAAAATTTTGCTGGTAAGATCCATTTTTCCTTGACCTACCCCTTCTTCCTCATTTCAACTTGCTGCTTCATTTTGTTCCATCCCAAAGAAGGCCATATCATCGATGTAGCTCTAGCAGACCTTCCACCCTAGCCAACGTCGACCTTCATCTTCATCTCCCAAGCCACAAGTGATCTCCTATCCCTTCTTGATGTTCTTTCTTAGTGTTATTCCTTTCCCTCCGCCCTAATCGTAGGCGTAATGAATTTTGATATGATTTGAGTTATGCATATGGTTCTACAAACTATATTAAATTTATGTATATGGTTCTACAAACTATGATTTGAGTTATGCATGAAGGTGAGTTTCCAATCTCAATATTTGAGTTATGCAAAATACCCTAGATGAGTTTTATTAGTTCTAGTTGTTCTAGGATTTGGACATCAAGAATCTTTGGAGTCCATTGAATATGATTGCAAAATACCCCAGGTTGGATATGATTTGTTTGAGTTCAAGGGATGTTTTGTAAGGTTAAGAATTCAATCTTATATGCTAGTGTTGGGCCAATCCTTAGAAAGGCACTTCAAAGAAGATTTGTGGTATTTAGGGCATTTTAGGGTTTATGGTCAAATATGATCAACCAAGGTTGACGAAGTGGCTTGGGTGAATCAAACCAATTCCCTAATGGATTGAAGGTGATTTGGTTAAACACCAAGTATTATGTTTAGGTTTAGGATAAAATAACCCTTTGAGTGGCACACTTGGTAATTATGAATAAGTTTAGTTCAAGTGGAGTCATAGGCTTATACTTGAAATTCCCTTAGAGACTACCTAATTTCTTTAGGAATTGGCCGTAGGAATATGTAGGTCATGTAACTTTTATCAGGGCGAAGTCTTTAGGTCGCCTCCTATTGCTCCTATAGAATGCATTTACACTTTGGTAGGAACACCTAAGCACTATGGATAGAAAATGAAAGGGCTTAAACCTCATTCAAAAATGGGGTCAGAAAATGGACTCCAAATAGGTGTTGTGAACACCCCTTACTTCTCCACCCATATTAACATTGACTAAGGTAATAAACTAGCTCTTGAAATAATTTGAATTTGGAAGAGATTTTGAAATTGAGGAATGAGAATTTAATGTTCATCAAAGTTGGAACCCAAAAAATAATTGTAGATAAATTTCATGTCTCAACTCATATCCATGCAAACACATATGTCTACCTTTCTAGCATTCTCAAGTTGTTTAAATTTATTTCAGTAAATATGCTAGTATTCGCATAGATAAGCAAGATTGGCTAGCTGTCGTAAAAATCAAAGCACGAGGGATTGTTGACCAATAATACATCATAGCTATTGCGCATCAAGAGGATGAGATGTTAGGTTGTAGGGCTGTTGAAATTAATATTTTTGATAGTTCGTTGCCTAAT
Source organism: Dendrobium chrysotoxum (assembly GCA_019925795.1). Classification (NCBI taxonomy): domain Eukaryota; kingdom Viridiplantae; phylum Streptophyta; class Magnoliopsida; order Asparagales; family Orchidaceae; genus Dendrobium; species Dendrobium chrysotoxum. The sequence goes on from CM034310.1 coordinate 27,791,151, forward strand.
AATGAAATGCAGTTAGAGGATGTGGATAGTTCAATGAGCTCTTCAAGTGAGAATGAGGAAGAAAGTGAAGATACCTTAGAGAGCACTGAAAGCATTTCTAATTCAGAATAGTTCTTGTAGCTAAAGTGGCCAAATTTATTGCAATATACTTAAAGTTGTATCAACCTAAGTTTTAATCAAATGAATGTTTAGCAAGAGTAAGTAGGTAAAATGATAGACAGATCCACCTGAGTTGTAATTTATATTTATATGATTTCTTTTTTATTGCTCGCAATGGCAAATAGACTTCTTTCTAATCATGAATGAGTTCACTCATGCCATCTTATTTGAAAAGCCCTTAATGCAAAATGCCTCTTATATACATGTTTGAAAATGAATTTTACAAAAACCACACCTTCCTATACTAAACTTAACCTACAACAACAAGCAATTTTTGAAAGCACAATATTTACACTAGGAAAGGTAAATCATTTATACATTCTAGCAACATAAATGATATTTGGAAGCTAGTTTTTTGTATGTAAATCATTTATACATTTGAGCAAATCTTCATATATGTTACAACTTCATTGATAAGTATACATATTTGTTGCAATTATAGTGTTACTGTATTTCATGAAATGTAAACTAATTGGGTTTTTTTCACAGCAAATGGCTTTAAGTGATGAGCCTCCTCGTACATCTATTACATTAATATTTGGATGTAGGAAGAAGTTGAACAATGGACTAACTGGATCTAGATAGGGTAATCAAGGTCAGGGCTAGAGAGTTCCACCATTGATAGGAGTGCGATCATCACCACCAGGGAGTCAACATCAATCCCCCATTGAGTAGGGTCAGGTACAGACAGATCCACCTATGGTTGGAGTACCACCCCATACTGGGTACTTCCTGACTCATATGTCTACTAGTCCTCAATTTTCCTCTCCATATCAGACACATTCAGCTCCCTTTTATACATATTATTCCTCACTAACATCACAAACAGCTCCATCAACCTACCCCTACCCTCCTTACCATCACCCCTATTATTACCCACCTCCTGTGTAGCCAGAACAGGGTGGACCATCAACACAAGTAGAGGTTGGGGTTGGGGAGCCTACAGTAGTAGAGGATAAATATATATACATAGTACCTGAGGGCGATACGTAAGTTCAATTTATTTTGTAAAGTTATTGAAATTTGATCTATTATGTAATTGACAAAAAAATTTTACCTATTGCTTCAATCTCATAATGCAGCTTACCCATAAGATTTGGGACAAAATACGGAGCAAATATGATGCTCCTTACTTATTGTCGAAGAAAATCCCAAAGGAAGTTAGGGATATGTGGTTCAAAGAATTTTAGATATATTTATTTGATATTACTTAAAATTTTTTATATCATTTAAATTAATATTATTTATTATGCCTATATTTTATAGAAATATTTTAGGTGGTTGCCTGAGCATGATTCGAGAATCAGTACCAATTTTTAGAAAAGGGGTTCTACTCATCTTAGGAACATGTTCACGGATATTAGAAAGTCTAAGCAGCGTCCATTATGGATTAGCGAGGCAATATGGGCTGATTTGAGCAGAGCTTGGGCGAGCCCTGAGTTCACCAAATTGAGAGAACAAAATAAGGAAAATAGTGCATCTAACTATGGGGGTTTATGAAGCTCTCTTCATACGAGTGGTTCAGTGCCTCATATTGAGCATAGACGATGTCTTGTAAAAGATTATTTCAATTATTTATATATATATATATATATATATATATATATATATAAATTTTTTTAACTATGCTCTCTATTTGCAGAAAGAGTATCTTAGTTAGGAGCCTACATCACTGGAGCTGCATACAAGAACTCACTAATATCAAGCTGATCATTAGTGGGTTGATGAGAATGCGAAAAAAGCTCATGTGAGTATCATTTTTTGAGTAATAATAAGAAATAAATAGAAATTTTATTTTATGAATTTATTCTCGTAAGATGATTTTATACGACTTCAGAAGGGTCAGTCGTCTGCTGGTGAGGGATCATCTTCAAGATCGACCTAATATTTTGAATACCACACGTGGTCAAAAGCTGTTTGAGGAAGGCATAGGGGGAGGGTTTATGGCTTAGGTTCGCAGGGATATGCTTATGAGGGCAGTACATCTACTTTAGCATTTTATGATGCTAATAGAGCTGAAGAAACCATCAACCTGAGGGTTGCTGCTCTGACAAGAGAGATAGAGGAGATGAGATAAATTTAGGCTGACATACAAGCGGAGCTGCGATCATAGCGAACTAAAAATCAGAAGAAAAAGGAGTAGGAGCCTATACATGAATCAAAGGGCAGCGAGGGCATGAATGATGATTAGATTTAATTTAATGTTGAAATTATTATTGGAGTTTAAAGAATTAGCTTTTGTTTGAGAACATATGGATGTGAAACTTTTACTGTAATTACAATTTATGTTTTAAAGTTTGTTTAATAAGTTGGAGTTTATGTTTTCCTATGTTTAAAAGTTTATTTATTATGAATTATATATTTTGAACTGCCTGAGCATCTGTTGATTGTTAATATTGTGTTAGTGTATATTATTTTGTTTATATTATTCAACTGCTACAGGTGCAAATTGTGGAAATGTGGTAGGATAGATGGGGGCTGTCAAAAATTTTTTTTAAGATGCTATAGGTTTTTGGCGGCTTATCGGTGGTTAAACCATAGGAAACGTTGATACTAGACAATATTTTCAAGCCTCCGAAATACAAGAGAAACCACATGTTATAAGTAGCAATTTTTCGGTGGTTAGACAGCCAAATTTTTTTGGCAATTCTCTTGTACTTTCTAGTGGTTATACCGCTGGACCAACCGCTGGAAATTTCTGGCGGGTATTTTGCACCAAACCACCGCTCCGACCGTTAGCCCAACCATAACTTAAAACTGCTAGAAAATCGCTAGAACAAAGAATTTCTGCCGGAAAATCACCTATTTTCATCAGTAATGGATGATTTTCCTATAGTGATGTTTTGCATAGTGATGGATGCCTTCTCTTGCCTCATTGATACCTCCGCCCCTGGCAGGTCTTTTGAGGGCCTTATGCTAAATGGTAAGCAATATTCCTATCGATTATATGTAGATGACCTGCTTGTCTTTGGAAAGGCAAATGTTTCGAACTCCACTTCTCTTAATAGCATCATTAAAACCATTGTTAATCATTCTGAATTACATATAAACCACTCCAAAAGTCTCCTCATGCTATCCTCTAACACTCCCTTGGCTATGGATATTTTCTCCTCTTAATATTCAAGATTATAGGAACAAGCTGACCTATCTGGGTATTCCTACTAAGAGATTCTATATCTCTAATTTTTACCCCTTATGTAGAAAGTATCACACCTTTTGGATGTCAAGAAAGTTAAGCTTCTTTCTTTACTAGGGAGATTACAATTTGTGAGATTCACCATATGGAACACAATAACTTATTGGAACAGAGGTTCTATCTTGCCAAAGGCTTGTTGCAAATACATTAATAGGATATGTGCCAAATTTTTTTTTTTGGAGACATCAATATAGGAAAATGCACCTGATTTCTTGGGACAATACATGCAGACTTAAGCAACATGGAGGCTTGGGCCTCCATGCCATTCAAACACTTATTCATGCTTACGATTGCTGATATGCCTATTTTATAAATTTGACAATTTAATATCTGGCTGGTTGAGGTCTAAATACTATTCTCCTTGGAAATCTCCTCCCCACAAAGCTTCTACCTTATGGAAAAATCTCACATTAACTGTTGGAAACAAGTCAAGCTCAATTTCTCTTTTTATATTAGACCTAACGGTTACATATCCTTCTTCTTGGATAATTGGTGCAAATGTAACCATTTAATCATGCAGGGAATCACTTAACTTCTTTCTTATTTCCTTCCCAATGTTATCTTGTCAAGTTTCATTGATAATCAGAGTTGGAAGTTACCTGGAGGTTTGCGTGGTCCTATCCCTAATGCTATTTTTTTCAATCCCCATTCAAGACAATTTGTCTAATTGCATTTCTTGGATTAAGGCTAGCAGGAATCCTTTTAAAACATTCATATTAGACTTCTATGATAATGTTCCTACTGTTTCCTGGCACAAACATGTTTGGCATAAACATTCAGTCTTAAGATTTTCTTCATATGCTTGGATTACTCTCTTTGGGGGTCTGAAAACAACAGATACATTAGCAAAGAGGAATTTAGCCGTTAATGGTAACTACTGCCTTTGTTATTCTTCATCTGAAAGCATTTCTCATTTGTTTTTTTAATGTAATTATTCTTTCAATGCTGTGGTTAGGCTCATTCCTGAAATGAGGCAATTTTTTATGAGGCCAAGCATTCTCCAAATGTTAGATTTCATCTCTGTTATGAAATGTCATTTCAGAACGTGAAGAATTTATACTTTCTTACCATTTGTTGTTTTACCTATCATAAATGAAGAGAAATGATAGGAAATCCGGCTATAAATACACTTTTTTCTGTTCTACTAGGAGTGTTGTTAAGGAAAAATCTATTCTCCATAAAATTGTTAAGTGGAAAAACTGAGAGAATTTGAAAGAATTGGTGTCCAATTGAGCATGGTGGATTTACTTTCCTGGTTTTTGTGGAGTTCTCTATGCATGTCTAACAGGCTGCTTTATAAATTAAGGCAACCCAGTTTTATTCTTTCTTTATGCAATGGCTTGTTTGTTGGCTCTTTTTTTTATGCCTGGAGGGACTTTTGGAATGCCTTGGACAGTGATGACCCTCAATTTTTAGGCCTACTCTTATTGGATGGTCACCTTGGCAAATGGCAACCAGGGGTGGCTCCCTTCTCATTTGCTTTGTTCAAGAGATTAATGATACTCTGATTTTGCTCTGAGTTCAGGCATATGAGATTTCTAGCTTCCACTGATTTTTCTATTTCTTAATGTCATTGTCTTCTCCATCAGGTTCTCTTTTGATTTTTTGATCAACCTAGCTCTATTTTTGCTGAAGCTCTCATAGCTCCATGCTCACATTGTAATTTTCCTTGTTTTTTTCTTTGAAACTTTGTTATATGAAATGGCCCTCAAAATTTTTCCAAATAAAAAAGCGGCTTTATTTTTTCACCCTATTATTTCAACACTCTTCGCTTTCCAACTTGCTCCCGCTCCCGCTCCCGCACCGCGGCTCGGCCCCCTCTTGCTCTCCCTTCGGCCATTACCCCTACAGCTCACACCCAAATTCTCCAAACCCTCACCGACAAAAAAGCAAGGAGGTCATGCGGGAGCTCGCGGCTTCGTCTTCGAGGGTTTAGTAAGAACTCTTTTCGACCCGTTTGGAATGATCGCCCATGCTTCTGAAATTTACTGAACAAATTAATCACAAATCGCGCAGGTGCATGGATTTGTTACCAATCTATTTAACCTAGAAAACGCTGACAAGATTTCCCAAGTGCGTGTTCTAGGGTTTTTTCTCGACATTGGTTTCTCTCCTCTGAACCAGTGCATGCCCTTGTAGATACGACCGTCCTTCTACTTCTACTTCTTGTAGATAGGCGCACGTATGCTTCGAACTTCTTCTGATTCTTATGGTTGCTTGGGAATATGTTCGATTTATGTTCCTGCTTACTATTGTGTTCTTTCCAATTCTCATTATATAAGTTTCCGTTTTAGCATTTGTTGAAATATAAAGTGGAAAGAGTGAAGAACTCGTTGGCCATATTACTCCTGTAACATCAGATCTTACTAAAATTGCAGGCATCTCTTGGAATGGACTTAAGCGAGGCTAGTATTCTTATCAAGGATAATAGCACATCTGTATTACCCTTGCCTGATGCTTTTCTTGAATTTCTGGAGGAAAATGGTCTGGATTCATCGATATATGTTGGTCTGGATACCATTCCACGTTATATAAGGTGAGTTTTTGGTCGCTCTGTTCACCTTTATAGGCTAGAAGCGAGCGCCATGATTCTGTCAACCACTGTCCAGGTAAGTATTTTGTCATCTTACAACATTGGAGAAAATAGTTTGTTTCACTCAAGAATGCCTTATGTTGATGAAAAACTATGATGCCAATTGTTATTCATTGGAGTCTTTTCTTGTTTTTCTAATTCTTTTCCCACGCTTCTCCTGCAAAATCATATTTAAAACCTGTTATAATCTTAATTTTTTCTTTGCAAGATTAAAACCTGGTTATGAATGGCATCTCACAGAGATTGAAACTGAGCTAGATTGCAAGCTTGAGGCAGTAGATTGGCTACCGGGCTTCTTTTTCATCCCATCCCATATTCAAATTGCTGGAACAAAAGCATACCAGTCGGGAAAGGTGAGATGACTGGTCTGCTAAGTGCACCCTTGATAATAAACTTTACGTCTGTGCGGATTTTGATTATGTCTGGTATTAAATAAAATTTGTATTGGAATGTCACAAGGTCAACTACAAGTAACAAAGACTTTGAAGTGATTGAGCTAGACTTTGTGTCTTGTTTGGTTTGACATGAGCTAAAGACGGTTATTTGACTTTGCTATGAAGTAGCTCAGTTGTTCCTAAATGCAGAGTGAAACTTGTAGGACCAACCCAAGGCTGCATCCTGACCCTAGAAAGTCTTAAGTATGATAATTTTCGCATCATATATCTTTGTACCATGTGCCTAATATCCATCTTGGTAAATCTTGTTTCCTGAATCTTTGCATTCAAATTATCCACATGTTCCATGTTCATTGCATAATTTCATAGGAATAATCAGTTGTAAGACTTTCTTTTATTCAAAAGCAACCATTTCCATTTCTTTGTCAATAGTATGGTTTTGCACCATTTGGTAGTTTCATTATTATTTTGACCTGCCTTATGGACAAGTGCTCACTCATTTATAAACTCATTGTTAATATTGTGAGTATTCGGATTTGCATCCTCTATGACATATATTAAAAACTGCTTCATGTCTTAAACTAGCTATAATTTGCATGCTATAAACTTTTTTGCTCACTCTTTTCTGTAATCTCATTTACTCCGTATCATATGCTATTGGCTGAATTAGATGGGTTTTATTAACTTCCCTCATAAGCAGTATAAACATCTTGCTTTGTTGCCTTTGACATAGACATAAGTATGAAGTTTCAACTACTGATTTTCATGTAGGGGATGTTATACGAAATTTGGAATTTTAGATGCATTGCAATCGCTAATTGCATTTCTCAATAAAAATAAGTGATGGAGGTGCTCATTGAGCATCCAAAGTAAAATTATTAATGGTCTTTATGATACCTTAGATCATTTGGTAAACAACAATAAGGACTGGTAGAAAAAATAAGAATATTTAGAATTTTGACATCATCATTGTTAGTACATTTTGGTTTTTATGAATCATTCTCCATTTATCCCTATTGAATGTTGCATGAGGCGTTAAAGCTTATTCCTTAGAAATCTTTTTAGGGAACTTCTATCTAAGTCACCTTTCGTCTACTTATTTTTTTCTGCCTTTCACCTAATACTTAAACAATTATTCTATCCGTCTTATTGGTGCATTTTTTATCTTTAGTTGCCATGCTCAAACCATTTAGGTCTATTTAATACTATGATGTAGGATATCCTCGTTGTCAATGTCCTCATCGTTATGTACTAGAGACATATATGGTTGTATTTTTCTGGTCCCTTGTTGTTGGATCTTCGAGGCATGTTATATTTTGGGCTTATATATGTTTGGTCATTTCTTATATCATTGGTTATGATGGGCCTTTATGTTATGAGCTGGTGGTAGGTATGAAAATGGTTGTTTGTATAAAAAAGTATTGGTAGGTAAAAATTTGTTCATAGATTTAAATTTGAAGAAAAAATGATGTATTTTGGTCTCTTGTTCTTAGTCCTTTAAATAGAGAGTTTCTTATAATTCTAAGTACTTGGTTATTGGAAGAAGAATTGCCTCTTGATTCTTATACTCATAGTGTGTGCCTCCACTCCTAATTAAATGACTACTTGAGAGTGCGAATTCATAGCCATTAGAGGGACTTCTAAAGAAGGAAGGTGGTGATCCTTGCGATGTTGGATGGTTCTGATGCGACTTGGAAGTAAAAATAACAAAGTAGAGAAGAAGAAAATTGCAGGAATCAAATATTAGGACTGACTTTTGGATTATCTCTTCAATAATAATGAAGATCTACTATTCGAGAGGTAGATCAACTCTCCCATAAATCCTAGACACCACTAGGAAACTCACAACAAACCCTAGAATAAACTTCAACAAAACATAAGTTCTAAACCCTAGACCAAACTCCTTAAATAACCCTAACACACAATACACACAATTAAAACATTCCTAAATAGCATAAACACAATTAGGAAACTTTCCGAAACAATGAAACTCTTTCTAAATAGCATAAACACCATTAAAAAACTTTCCTAAACAATTAAACCATTCCTAAACAGCATAAACACAATTAGGAACCCTTTCTAAACAGTTCTCTCTTGATTAGGAACTTTTTAAAATAGCTCCCCCTTAATTAACCTTCCTAAACAATTCCCCATTAATTAGGAACATTTTTAGACAACTCCCCCTTGATTAGGAGCCTTCCTAAATAGCTTCACCTTGATTAGAAACCTTCCTAAACAACTCCCTCTTGATTAGGAACGTTCCTAAACAGCTCTCCCTTCCCGGATGTGCCCCCCTCGGTGCATCAATATTCCCCCCAAAAACGCACATTGTCCTCAAGCTGGAAGGATGGGACCTGTCTTCTGATCATCTCATATAACTCCCATGTGGCTTTGTACTCTGCAAATCCTTTGTCATGACCCGGCCCGATTAGCTTGAATTAACGGGGCGGAAACTGACGGTCGTACAGTAGTTACAAAAAGTTAACACTTTTATTTCAACAATAACATAAACAAAATAATCATCCAATAACAAAATAGGAAAGAACCACTAAACTTTTAGTTCAAGTATCTCTATTACATCAACACAAACAATCTCTCAAAATATGAAATGAAACAACTATAGTAGTCCACGACACATCAACTAACACAAGGCATAACATAAATATAAAACTTGTTTCCTTGCACTGCTCTATGCTGGTATGTAATAGGTTGATCTGTCATCAGTCTCTAACATGTTCTCCTGAAAATCATTCCCATAAACATGGGCGAGCTAACGCTCAACAAGTAATAAATATCTCAATTAAATTCATAAGGCAAGGAAGGAAGAAACATTATGCCATGAGAGCTTCATATGATCGAACTGAAATAACTTTACAGAAATGTATTGTAATGTCAAAAATTGATCTTACATGAGCATGCTCCATATATCAATTTAAATGCCTATTTTTCACTAATCATAACATACAATCATAACTTTTTCATTCTTCAACTTTTGCTTAATTTTTTCTTTCTTACTCTTATATGCATAGAAGCATATAATACATATTCTATTTGTATACACCCATCCCGAAAGTACCAATATTTTTATACTGATCAGGTACATATTCTAATTCGGCCAACTATTTCATTTCATTTACTCCGAAGAGTCCTTTACCAATTTGCTCCGATGAGCCCTTTACCATTTGCTCCGAAGAGCCATTTACCATTTGGTACTCCGGATCATCATGCACATTCAATAATTCAATACTTATCATAGTAATTAAATCATTCATGAATTCATATATGCTTGTCTAATATTGTTTCATGCTCAAATATTCTCCTAAAATTTTACATGTTAACAATTAAATGAATCTAAAAGAGAATACATGCTTGCTGTCGTACGAATTCTAAATAATTAATATAAAATTTTTAACTAAAATAAATATTAAAGCATATGGAAATTTTAGCATTTAAAGAGAAACTCATGAACTTAAAAGAGGTATGAATACCTAACTCAAAAGCACAGTAAATCTCAACGACGTCGCTTATACTTGAGGCGTCCCTTAATAATCGACACCTAAGTTTAAGTTTTGCAACAAAGCATTAATACAAATCTCTTAATCATGATACCTTCTACACTTTTCATTCAATAAATAATTAACTTTTTTATTTTCGGATTTATTAAATCCTTAAATTTTAACAATTCATATTTTGGTCTAAATCCATTATTTACATAATTTAGCCCTTTATCATTGCCTAAATTAATTTAAAATAAAATTAATTTTCGGTTTTCCTCAAAACTCTAATTTTTGGAAACATAGAATTCACTATTTTCATGTCAAAACCTTTCCATTATCAAATTAATATTTAGGAATTTCTATTTTCGGATTATTTTAATTTAGAAATTATGAAAATAATTTTTTTGTGAAAAACCCTAATTTCTACCATTAAAAATCCTCCTAAGATCATTTGGAACAATAATTGTGAAAGAATTTTCTTAAAGATCCAAGAATACAAAAAACCCTAATTTCTCCTAACTCAAAAATTCTTGAGGAAACTCGCAATTTCATGGTTAAAATCCTTTACTAAACATCACCTAACGATCTCTTAAAGGAATTTCAGGTTTTGGAGAAACCCTAGAAATTTCTCCTAAAAAAATCTTTACAAAAATTGAGAAATCTCTTAATTAAAATATACATTCACTCTCTCTTAGTCTTCTTCTTGAATTTCCCCCAAGGAAGTTGCCAGAAACCGCCGCCGCCGCCACGCCCTGGGAGCCCACCGTCGCCTCTCCCTTCGTCTGCTGCTTCGGCCGAATGAAATGAACGAAAGGGATTATTTAAAAGTCCATAATACCCTTTTGCATGCTTTAGGTTTATTAGAATGTGAGGGTTAATTAGTAATTTTTTTATTTTATGAATCTTTGGCGATTTTTAATTCCAATTTTGTGCAAAATTTACTATAAGTCATTTATATCATTTCGATCAAAATTTAATGTACTATTTTATAAAATTATTTTCGTTAAAATCTGACGACTTTGAAAATTTGACTAAATTTCATCGCGGCGCATCGAAATATGTGCAACGCTTACGATCAACGTTTTTCGGGTTTTACAATTCTCTCCTAATAAAATTTTCGTCCTCGAAATTTAAAAGCAATAAAATAAAACCATACTTTAGTCAAACAGATGAGAATAGCTTTCTCTTATTTCTGACTCCTCCCAAGTGGCATCCTTCTCATATCCATGCTTCCATAGAACTTTAACATAAGGAATATGTCGACTTTGTAATTGCTTAACATTGTAATCTATGATCCTCTCAGGTTCTTCTATAAAAGTCAAGTTTGGTTGAATATCCACTGATTCAGTACTGATTCTTGAGCTTCATCTGAAATGTATTTTCTCATAGAAGAGATATGAAATATATTATGTACTCCACCTATATAACTTGACAGAATCAACCTGTAGGCCACCTTTTCAATCCTTTCTGCAATTTCAAAAGAACCTACATACCTTGGACTCAATTTTCCTACCTTGCCAAATCTTTTTACACCCTTTATTGGACTAACTTTGAGGAATACAAATTCCTCAACTTCAAATTCCACTGATCTATGCTTGACATCATAGTATTTTTTCTGTCTATCATGAACAACTTTCAACCTGTCACGAATCAATCTTATCTTCTCTGTAGCATCATCCACTAAATCAACACCAATAATTTTTCTTTCTCCCATTTCAGCCCAGCACAAAGGGGTTCGACATTTTCTCTCATATAAAGCTTTATAGGGAGCCATACCTATACTTGATTAAAAATTATTGTTATAGGCAAACTCAATCAGTGGTATATATGTCTCCCACTTACCACCAAAATCAGGTACATATAACCTGAGCAAATCTTCTAGGAGTCTAAATTGTTCTTTATGATTGACCATCTGTTTGGGGATGAAAGGCTGTACTGAAAGTAAGTCTGGTACCCATTGTTTCTTGAATTTTTCTCCACAGTATGGAGGTGAATCTTCCATGCCGATCTGACACTATAGATTTTGGAGGTGAATCTTCCTAATTGATTTTCTTTCCTCATTGAAACCTTTTTTAATTGAATAATTTTTTAAATTAAGGAGGGATATATTAGGAAGGAGGCTGATTTTGGAGGGAGGAAGGAAGCTTATTTAAGTCCATAGTAGGGTTATTTTATTCTTATGCAGATTTCGTTAGAGTGCTGTAGTTTCTTTGTGTGAGGGATCCTAGTAGTGTCTAGGGTTTGGGAGAGGAGGTCCTCCTCTCGAAAGAGGATCATTGTATCTTGTTTTTGTTATTTGATTCCCTAGCAATAAAAAATCTGTTTTGTGCTGAATTTTTCTTGTTCGTTGGCTGTTTTATTTTTATACCAAGGCGTATCAGAGGGTATTGCTATGAATCTCACATTCACTATGACACTCATTATAGTCAACCTTAAGGTTGAGCCATATCCGAAGCCCTTTCAGATGAACTGGTAGTCATGCCTCCCTATATATCAAAACAGATAGTTATGAGGATTGGATTAGGTGTGATGTCTTTTCCATAGATATAACACATATTTTGTGATGTCCACCTTGGTTTTATGACATGAGAGTTATTCATCATGGTTGGGAGAATACTTAATGTATTTAAACATGGGGATTGATCATTAAACTGTATCATGACAAGCCTTTTAGATGCGGTCACATAAGCTACAGCTCATAAGCTTACGTTGGACATTTAGAATAAGCTTATTCTAAAGAAGATTCATAAGGTTCAATTGTTGGTGATTGGACCCTTTGTTGTTAGGGATATTGATTCATTGCTTGCGTCCAGTGATAACCACCCCACACCCACCCATAACCACCCTTGGTAATAGGATTGAGAGAGTTAGGTTTAGTTGTATGAGGAGAGAATTTTTTTGACCCCATTTCTTTTCACATTCTTCATGTGAGAGAAGTTGATCCAACTGAATCAAGTATCACTTATTTACTATGATCTTACCTCTTCTATGTGACAATAGTGACATTACCCCTGATGTGTTACCTAATTTTTTACCACTTTTGAGGGATATCCAACATGATATAGATTTTTTACCTGGTTCACAATTACCAAAATTTCCCCACTATAGTATGAGCCTCTTAGAGCACACTGAGCTTAAAAAAATAGGTTGATGAATTTCTTAGAAAGGATATTGCCAGGAGAGTCATAGCTCTTCTGTAGTTTTTGCCTTACTAATCCCTAAGAAAGATGGCACTTCGAGGATATGTGTGGAAAACCAAGCTATCAACAAGATTACCATCATGTATAAATTTCACATATCTTGGCTTAATGATATGTTGAACTTGATCTCCAGTGTCATTTACTTCTCCAAGATTGATCTTAAAAGTCGATAACTTCAAATTAGGGATGAGTGGAAGATTGTATTCAAGATCCCAGTGGGCTTTATGAATGGTTGGATATGCTACGTAGTGTTTTGAATGTAGCTTACACATTTATGAGACTCATGAATACTATATTTAGGCCTTGTATTGGAAATTTTTTTGGCTGTGCACTTTGATGATATTGTGTTTTTTAGTCTTGATCAGGAGAAACACCTAAAGCATTTGAGATTAGGTTTTTGAGACACCTAGAAGAGAAATTATATATCAATCTAAAGAAGTATTTCTTTTTATATATTGAGGTGATTTATTTTGGGATTCATAGTATCTTCCTTAGGATTAAAGCCTTACCCTTCCAAAATCAAGGCAATACTAGATTGGCCTACCCTGAAGAGCTTCACAGAGGCATGGAGCTTTTTTGGTTTGGCCACATTTTATAGGAGATTCATTTGAAACTTGAGTTCCATAGTGGCCCTATGTTTTACTTACCGAAGGACACATTTTTATGGATATCTAGTTTCTCAAAGGCCTTAGATCAAATCAAAGTTATGATGACATCTTCATCTATCCGTAGATTACCTGATTTTGCAAAGGCATTTGAGGTTATTTGTGATGCATCGGGTATAAGTGGCTTCCTGAGCTAAGGAAATCACTCTATTGCCTTCTTTAACAAAAATTGAATGACACGAAATGACTATTCTCTGCTTACGCTAGAGAGTTTTATGTCGTCATTCAGTCTTTTCGACATTATAGGTACTATCTGTTACTTTGAGACCATGTCTTGCATTTTGTTAACACTCAAAGAAGCTAAACAATCTACATGCAAAGTGGGTTGAATTTCTCCTAAACTATAGATTTGTATTAAAGCATAAGCCTGGAGCAAAAAACAAAGTAGCTGATGCATTATCCAGAGTGAATTTAGTGATTAGTTCATTGGAGTTATAGATTCTTAAAATTAAATGGATTAGGGAAGGCCATTCTCTAACTCTGTCAAGATTTTCACTTGATTTTTTAAGTGCATGTGGTCAAGCCCTTTGTCCCTGGTAAGTCCCATTGTTGTCATAAATGATTATCTATATAAGAGTAAACAATTTTGTGTTTCTAGATCTTTATTGAGAGTTTTTGATTTTTGAATTGCATTAAGGGGAGATGGCATGGCACTTGTGGATGGAGAATATTATAAACTTGATAGAGAATTGATTTTATTGGTTCTCTAAAGAGAGATGTTCGATGCATAGTGGCCCAGTGTATGACATGTAGGCCAATACAACTAAATAAAAGTCTAGGCCATTCGCTGTACTCCCAATCCCTCATAGACCTTTGGAGGATCTATCCATTGATTTTATTTTGGGTTTGCGTTGGACTAATAGGAGCCATGATAATATTATGGGCTTCGAAAATTCGCACCCCAACCTCTCTATGCCGCTCTTTTGTTGATGGGGAGAGTTCTGGTTTTCCATAGGCGCAAGCCACTTTTGTTAATTACTCCTCTTGATAATGAGAGAGAATTTTCGATTAAGGCTAGTCATGAAATAGACACTAAGTGCCCAGCGTATAGTAGCAACGATTTTAGGGTTTGAATTTGGTTTTCGATTTTGGAGTTTATGACTTGAACTTTATCACCGTATACTTAAAACAGGTGATGGGGGAATGAAGACGGGCCCGACCAAGATCCCATGGTTTCGTCGTCCTGGGTTGTCATGGTCTTTGGTTTACTCAGTTAGAGTAGGACCTAATTTGACATAAGGATCCTGGTCAGCAGCCATGGGTTGTTTTGTTCAAGGGTACTTTGTAGACTTGGGTGAATGTTTGTCTAATGGGATAGATTTGAGTTCACCTTAACTGATAAAAGGCTTTGTGCCTATCGAGTACATCTTATGATTCATTACTCAAGGACTTGAAATCATCAGGGAATATACGGGTTTTGGTTATGATTGTAATATAGTGATGCTATTTTGTAGTAAAACCATCTAATCAGAAAGTATGTGCCGCGACCCTTTGCTGAGAATTAATCTTAGTGATTCACCAGACATGACATTTGCTCTTTGTGAGCTGAATTTTGTTTCAAATTTATCACCCCTGATAAACGGTTGTGGGAGACGGGGATTTCAGTTTTAAGTTTTTTGGTGATTAAATTTGCATTGGATGTTTTGAATTTTGAAGAGTTTTAGATTTTGAAATTTTAATATGCTTTGAAGAATTGACCTCTCCGGTTGAAATTTTCTGTCAATACGATCATCATCGGGGTTACGTTAAAGTTACTTTTAAAATATTTATATTTTTGTAGGAATTTAGGAGGTATTTTAAAAGATTGGGGCTTCCTCCAGTTGAGATTTACATTTAACGCGATCATCATCGGGGTGATTTAAATAATTTATTTGAACCTTGTAAACTAATAATTGATGATTATGTGAATGCCAAAACAAAAGGCTTATTTTTTATGACGAGTTTCATCTAGAGAGCCTTTGAAGGGTTACAATAGATTTTATGATTAGGCGTTCGTTTTCTAATCCAAGTCAGGTCGACTCCAGTTCTTTCAAGGAGGAGGATGAAAACTTGAATATTTGACCCGTGCAATATTCTCAGACCGTTGGATTTAGAAATCTAGTGTGACGATCGGAACACATGCGAGATTGATTTTAGCGTATAGATCAGAACTATTATTGGGGTATCGTCTTCTGTCCGCTTGTACAAGTGGGTTGCATATTTGGTGGCTTGAAGGCAAATTAGATTTCAGTTATAGTATAGAGAAGATATGTTGTTTAATTCAGTTTGTCTTTTTCAAGTTATCATATAATTCAACATAGCTTATAGGGAATGTTTGTTCAATAGACACAAAGAGATTGTGCTCTTGCTTGAAAGTGAACAACATTGATCGCAACGAATCTCTTATTATCTCCTATAGGCTAGTTGTGTGCTCTACAAATTCCTTGCTCTTTCTCATAGGTGAATTGTAACTTGCATTAGAAGTTCCCTGCTATTATCCATGGACAGGCTAGTTTGTGTGATACGAGCTCCTTGTTCACGCCTGTAGATTAATTATTGCGGGCACTACGAATTCCTGCTCCTTGCATGCAGACAGACTACTTATGCATTAAGAATCTCTTATTCATGCCCGTAGGTAATACATCTGTTCTTTCCGAGTTCACTTTTGTCCTCCACAAGCAAGATATCATGCTTGCTATAGGTTCCCTACTATTGTCCCTTTTGAAATTTCACAAGTTTCGTAGGTTCGGTCCCCTATAAACTCATTCATTTAGATCTATATTTTCGTTGTATTTTTTATTGTGCAGGTTAATTTTAAATTTTTAAGTCCAATTATCTTTCAAACAAAATTTTGGCAGCCTCCCAACATCCCCTCCCCGCGAAGGGAGGTTGGGAGGCACTTCTTTCAGATCCGCCCGACCGGATAGGATTCAATGGCCAAGGGCTTTGGGGGTTGACTGGTCCCAGCATAAGTCTATAAGTCTTCAATTTGCTCGCGGTACCGGTTAATTTAATTTGAAAATACTCCTTTTTCATTTCCCTTGAAAATCCAGCAGCCTTTCGGTGCCCCATCCCCGCGAAGGGAGGTTGGGAAGGCACTTGCCTTTCAAATCCTCCCGACCGGATATGATTCAATAGCCGAGGGCTTTGGGATGTTAAGACACCGTTCAACCACTCAACTTTTAATTCTTCTCACAGACCTCATCTCCTCATCAACAACTTTAGATCCACTCTTTACCACCTCATCTCATTCTCCGAAAGGTTTTTCCATTATTAATAACCCCTAATACTGTTGCAGTAAAAATCCCAAGGATAGCTAGCTATTGTCCACCCCTTAGCTCCTTGGACCTAATTTTGGGAAAACCTCATCTAGAATTTTTTTTTGTTATTTCAAATCATTTAACAAGTCAATTCTACCCTTAGATTGACCATCATCCAAGGGCTACTCACCACTTAGTCATATCTTTGCTTAGGGTCCATCATCCATATCAAGTTTCAGAGGACTAGATTTTCGCCACATATGATGGAGGCATTTAGAAGTTCTTGGTTTGTTGACAGCTGCTTTTATCACGTGAGGATTCATGGAGTATTTTTGATGAGTTGCACTAGAAGAGACTACAATTGCTACAAAAGCACTTGAAATTTCATTCTACGGGTGTCATCACCAACCTTTTGTGTAGTTTCATATACTTAAGACATATGTTGTATTTTTCTAGGCTTTTATGTTTTTGGGACTTTGAGTCTTGTTATATTTTGGGTCTATATGTGTTGGGTCATTTCTCATTTAATGGGAATGGTCATGATGGGTCTTTAAGTTATGGGGCTTGATGGTTGGTATGCTAGTGGTTGCAGATAAATGTTTGGTGGTAGATTTGAATTTCGTGGTAGGTTTATGACTTTTAGTCTCTCCTATTTATCCCTATAAATATGAAGTATCTTGTAAGCTAAGTTGATTATTGAATTAAGAGCTGCTTTTTAATTTTTCTACTCTTCTTGTGTTTTTCACTCCTAAATGGACGAATATTTGAGTGTGTGAGTTTACAACTCTTAGAGAAGAACTTCTAAGGAAACAAGGAGATCCTTGCAATGATGGATTATTCATAGTGGTTGACTTCAACTTATCCATACTTTACCACTGATTATGTTAAATCCATCACAGGACAATTCATCCAAAGTTTTCATAGAAATTAAATATCTAAGGTGGTTAACAAAAGTTTAAATCATCTCACCTTTGTCAAGCTGTTTTATCATATTTGTGTTCAATAGTATTTTCATGTTTATTATCGTTCACTCATAAATTAGTTAAAGATCTATCAATGTAATCATGTAGTTTGAACTCATCTCATAGTAGATTATACTCATTCCATATTAGTTTACAATTGTCCTATATTACACTACCTCATCTAGTTTACTATTGTTTAGTTTTTTATGTTGAATGTGTTTTTTCAATCTTGACTTCCAACTTCACTTTGGACGAATGAAATAGGTTAATGTGGGAAGCTTATTAGTAGTCTAACGCATAACAATTCCGCTCAGATTTATGGAATGGATGCAGCATCAGGGGCTGCTGTCATGACCTTGAATGTGACATGTGGAGATCATGTCCTTGATTTGTGTGCTGCCCCAGGTACTTTAATTCTTTTGTTTATGTATGGTTTTTCATATGCTTTTGTCATGTGCACTTTAATATGATAGGTCCATGTTGTGGTCATGGAAAGATTTAATCTTAGGAGCACGTGATGAATATTTTTCTTGATATTAACTTCGACTATTGTAGCATCATATGTAGTAGTGGGAAAGCGGTGCAAAAGTGAAACCGTCCTGGATTACAATAAAATTTGAGCAAGGATGTGTGACTTATAAACATGCATGAGTTCAAGATTTTTTTCTCATTATTGATGTAAGCTAAATATGAACATTCAAACTTTGATTTATTATAACCTTTGTAGTTTAGTGGAATGGTTCTTCACTCTGCAAAGAAACTTGCTTTTCAATCTCTGCCACGCCACTGCTCATGTGGCAACTAACTCTTTCATGTTTCATTTTTCTTATCTTCTTTTATTCTTGCTCTCTTAACTTTTTATTCCTTGAAGTACTTCAGTTTTAACGCATCTATAAGTTGACTTTCGAGAAAAATATATATTTTTACAATAAGTAGATTCAGTTGCAGTGCGTTAACTGCTAATTGTAGTCTAAATATATGATCACATGGACTTATTTATATGTGAATCTCCTTATGTTACATAAAAATAACGTAATTTTCTCTAAACGCACATAGATTAAAAATACGATATTTTAAGGAATACATATGTTAGCAAAAGCATAGGTAGATTTTGACCAGTATGAGATTTCACACCAGTTGGCCACATTAACATTGATGTGAAAACAACTTAAGTTTAGGTTTCTTTGTGGAGTGTAGCATTAATCCTTAAAGTTTAATTTTAGCGTTTAGATGAGTTCTAAGAGATCTGGCTAGAATTAGTTCATGACGTGTCAATGTTTGTTTAGGTTGTGTTAATATTTGTTTAAGTTTGATTTTGGCTTAGGACCTATGGATTGTATCTCTTCTACAATTCTGAATACGAATTTGAAAAGATTTTTGTTAGCCAAACTTCGATAAGGAAATAATGAAGTCACCTTTGAAGGTTGGCCTCTTCCTGGAATTGTGGATCCGCATTTATTTTGTAAACAGTAGATGTGTATGTTACTACATACTGTCATGGGTTTTCATTTTGATTTATTTGGTTAGATAGTTCGAAGTGATGTCAATTAGGTGACTTTGACCATGATCGGACCAGCCATGTTTTAGCCTTTAGATCAGAACTACGAAGTCAGCTGCATTTGTTATCCAAAGTCATAACCACAATTGTTGGTGGGTTCTAAAATATCTTATGATAGTGGAAATAACATGTGGTTTTAAGGTATCTTTTTGCTATTTCCCCAACTCATCTAGGACGAATGATGCTGTATTAATATACTCTGGCATGCAGCAGCAGAGTAGGTTCACAATTTTTTTGACTTGATCTTACGGAAATCTCACTTTTTCATATTTGACTTGAATAAAAATTGGTTGTTCCATTCTATTATGATTCTTGTAGTTTGTCTAATTTACTTCACCAGGCGATGTAGGGTGGTTTAAAGTTAGTATTTTTTAATGCAACTAAAATAATGCATTATATGTAATTGTGTTGGAAAAATTGTCATCAATTCTCAATGGATTGAGATATTTTATGATTGAGCATGACATAGAAGATAATATACCATCCTGAATGACAAAAATATTATTTCGCTATGGACTCAATAACAAAATTCACAATTTTATGTTATAACAAAGATTTTTTTCATATTCAGTCTGAATAGGATTTATTTAATTCTGGGGTACGGATGCCCCATAGGGGCAAGCAACTATGGTTAATTATATCTCAAACATTTGTTACTTGAAAATATTTTTTATTAAACTATTGGTTTCTTTATAGTCATTCAAAAATTGGCTAATACTTTTATTTTTAAGTTTGATAAATTATTGTTCAAAGATTTGATCTTTGGGATTTCAAAGGAGATGTGACCAACTTTAAATTAGATTTTTGAGAATGAAAGGCAGAGGGAGGAAGATGTAAGAGCATTTGATTATGAGAACCTTAGAGTTGCTCAAACTGTCCTATGTTAGGTTTAACATTTTAAAATTAGATTTTTGTTTGAATTTATCAGTTTGATTTAGAATGCTGGGGCTTATATTCTAACTACATAAGCTGAGGGAAGTGTGAGGGCTTATGAGGCGATTAGAGTCACCCTCAGCCTTGGATCCTAGATTTAAGGTGAGGACTAATAAGAGGTAGTACCTCGAACCTATGTGATGAGGACATCATATCATGGAAAGTATATCAGAGACGTGGCCGACGATCTACGGCCACGATTGCGCCGATCTATTATTGAGTCTTTATTTGTATTTGTTTTATTTGTTACATTATGTATTTATTTTATTTACATTTCCAGTTTTACCCTTAAGGGATTTGTCGTGTGTAAACCCTAGGAGCAATGATGTCATTATTTCCCTTTCTTTGTATGAGGCTATATATATGAGCACCTCATGTTATTTTAAAGTTAATGAATGATGATTACTGAAAATTCCAGCTTTTGTGTCGCTTGGTGAGTTTGTGAGTCTTGGGAGAAGACCCTAGGAGAGGCTAAACAAATTACCTAACAACCACCCTCGGGTGAGTTCTTGGTTCTCTAACCTATTTCCCCTTCTTCCCTCTCTTGTACCCGTCGGCCGAAGACCACCACCAAGCCACCCACCGGCCACCTCCAAGCCGCCAACTCTCCAACCCACCACCGGCCAAACAAGACCCCATCACCCCCACCCGAACCATCCCACCATCTCTTTACCCGCCGGTCTCCTCCCTCCACACCCAACCGCCGGCCGACCCTCCCTAGCCCTTTCCTTCTCTTTTTCCTTATTTCCTAATATAGATTGAAAATAATTAGGACTAATTTTGAATTCAAATCCAATTGATTTGAAATTCAAAATCTTTCCTAAAATACAAAATCTATTTTAGGAATGTCTTCAAATCTTATCCGAATCAATTTTTAATTGAATTGGATTTAAATTCTCTTCCCTAATTTTAGATTCCCCAATTAAGCAAGCAATGAACCTTTGCCTTAAGCCCCACCTCTCTCTCTCTCTCTCTATGCCGTCGGCCCCCTCTCTCTACCCGCCCCTCTTCTCTCTCCAATCTTCCTCTCCATTAATTTCCCCCTTTCTCTTTTAGAACTAAATTGAAAATTCCAAATCCCAATTTCCCTCCTAGTTAAAATCTAAAATTAATTTCAAGTTTTAATTTGCTTCTCCCCCCCTCCAACCTAACCCTAATCTCCACGTGTGGCTCCCCTCCCTTCGTCGAATCTTTCATCCCTCGAAATTTCTTTCTCTCTAAAGAATCCCTAGGGATATTGAAGGACGTCGTCTACCATACTTCACACAATTGAATCGATGCATGGCTGATCCCGATCTTGACTCCGGTATCATCTACAACGAACAAGGTCACGTCGACATCAACCAATCCTCCTTCTTCAACGTCAATCCAGAGATCGATAACACTGTCGAGGAATACGTGGAGCACATCTTATTTACTCTCTCCAAAGCCATAAAAGAACAGATTGGTTCCGTTCAATGGTGGATTACTTCTAAACCGTGATAAAGGTCATCAAATCTCCCTACTCTTGTATCTTCGTAGTTTAATTCTCTATTGTGGTTAGGACTTGATTCATGAAGATCTTGCTAATCAATCTCTGCCAAGCTTAGTAAATGTAGGATGTGAGTGTTGGCTTCTATGTGAATGATCACATTGTTAATTTAGGGATGTTATTGGATTTCCATCAAATTTGCTTATGTTGAATTTATAATTATTTTGTGATCTTAACTTTGAGTGTGTGACTTAGCCTAAGCTAAGGCACCCCTCTCTTGATTTTCATTTTCGTTAGCTTGCTAAAGTACTAATTTTCTATTGCTCTTAATTGAAAGCATGCAAGCTCTTAATAAAATTTTTTTTCGCATTTATGTCCTGCATCACTATGCCTAACGAAATGCTAGGAACTTACAAACTTATACCTCACCTGAGGCTAATAAGTAAGCCCAACCTCTAAACCTTGGTTGGAAATGGCCGCCAATTAAACCCATCTAAACGCTTTTAAAATCATGTAGTACGATCTTGATGTATGCAGGATAGGGAATACTGTTTTAATTTAGAAGATATTGCTTACAACCACCCGCGGATTTTTTTTTTGGGGAGGGGGGCAGCGGGGGCACATGCCCCCTTTGTAAGTGATTTTTTTTCGTAATTCATTTTGTTATAACGCTTCGCCTCCTTTCCCTCGGCCTTGAGCTGAGACTCGTCTGGTCCTCTCCCTGGACCCCGACCCCAGACGCATATGACTCTCCTCTGTTGTGAGCCTAGACCCGCTATACTTCGGCTTCTCTCCCTCGACCTCGAACCTAGACGTGAGCCTAGACCCGTTACAAGTTCAGGTATTGCTCGTCTTGGTTGTCCCTTTGTGTTTTAAGGGGATTTCATATTCGATTGAATTCAAGGTATACGGAATGTTTGTAATATGAAAGCTCTCATCTTTTCTTCATAGGTTTCTCTCTTCGTACAGTCTAAAGTTGATGGGTCACGGAGGTCGGGATTGAAGGTATTATTTTTTCTGTGATTTGAAGTTTGTCGCTTGGTTCGAGTTCTTGATGTTCTATTTGGGTTTAGGATGACTGTTTGAATTTTATTGATTGCTCAGTTGGTGGATGGGAGAAGTAGACTAGATGATCTTAGGTGGGTGTATTTTTTTTTCTTTTTTTTTGAGCATATAAAAAAATTATTATACATGTTTGAGAGATTTTGCTTCTTCACGCACATGGTCGTTTGGGCAATTGAAGGTAAGGTATGCAGTTTAAACTTTACCATTATCTTTGTTAGACTTATAACACCTATTTGGAATTAGCATGATGAATTTGTCTTCACCATGCTTTTTTGTTGAGCATTGTATGAGTTGTTAACGTGAATTTAATTTGTTATACCCTACTTTTAGATGCGGAAGTTGTAATTCTTGCCCATCCATTTTTGTTGAGCATTGAGAAGAATTTAGTTAGAAAAAATGAATGTAAAGATTTTTTTTTGTGCATTATGGACTATAAATATGTGATTACTTAGATTGAAGCTTAATTGTTCCTTTTTATTGGAGAGCTTCGTGGTGGATAAATCTTCTTTTCTTGTTGGTGGATAAATCATCTACATACATATATGTATATGTTGATTGATTTAAAATAATAAAAAATGAAAGATAAAAAAAAGAAGATAGAGAAACGAACAGATGCATCGCTTCGGACATCGGCAAAATAGAAGCAGAGCTCCGAAAACGACACAATTATTTGGCTAATACAAAAGTACGTTGAAACGGAAGAAAAAAGATCTTACGTTCTTTCTGTTCGAATCCCACACAACTGCTTCGTTTCCAAATCCCACTCCTTGTTGACCTCCACAGAGAAAACAAAAAAGGGGGGAATAAAAAAATTGCCAAATCATCATACCTCTGCCACACCTGCTGAAGCCCATATCCTGCCGGATATCCTGCAAGATCGCCGCATCTACAGTGCCCCATGCCCCGTAGCGCCGAACCGTCCTATCGCCAGTGTGCGGAGAGCAGCTCGATTAGGTCGTTAAATACGATGGCAAAATTTAGCTCTCGACTTCTTCTCCTCCGCGATCTTCAAGATCGACCGAAGCCATAGCCGAACTCTCTGCCATTACCGAACTCCTCCTTCATCTTCCTCCGATTCCTACCCGGTCTCTAGCCGACGCCAATCCAAGCCTCCATTCGCAAACCTCCAACCTCTTATACCCGATGCCTAGCTTCCGATTCCGACCCAGCTCCCGTCGCCTGCAACTATTGAACCGGTCGAACCCCATTGCAGCCCTATTCAAGCTTCATCCGACATCCAAATCCACACAAATCTCTCATATGCCCTCTACCCTAGCTCCTTCGCCGACTCCAACCGCAAGCAGGCCGATTGAATACCCTTCCTCCTACCCGAGCCGAATCTCACCTTACCGATCGCCCCATCCCGACGCCTCCATCTCTTCAGACGACGTTCCCTTCTAGTCGGATCAGAAGATACGACATTTTTTTTATCGGAAGCAAAGACGGGAGCTTGCTCGATCGAAGGTAGCCATCTCCCTTGCGTGCTTCGTTGGCCAAGTCACTTGAAATAGAGAGTTTAACTCTCTATTTAAGAGAGTTGAACTCTTTGTTAACAGGATTTATCATAAATCCTATTCAAAACCTATATAAATCCTAAATCCTGCATTAATTCTGTCTAAATCATGTTTTTTAATTAAAATTAATTTCATTTAATTATAATTAATTACTACTAATAATAATTAATTATATTTAATTAAAATAAATTATAATTAATTTATTATTATTATAGTCAATTATTATAATCGTGGACATGAACTTGAACTGAATTAGACTACAGGACTCGGACTTAAAGCTGAATAGAATGCAAAGTGGCATAGAACTTAAATGATTAATAATCACTTGAACACAAAGATGAACTTAAATCAATTGACAAAGAACAATGACTTCAGATATTGTAGCCGGGGACAACTACAAGGAACTTGAACTCGCACTAGAACTTGAGCTCGAACTAAATTAAAGTGAACTTGACATACAGATTGGATCATAGGGGACTTGACATTGAGCATTTGAATTTGAGCAAAACTTGAGCAACAGGGGACTGCACTTGGACTTGATTTGAATATTAAATGAACTAAATGAGAATTTGAATTCAAACTTGAACGACAAAGAACTTAAACAAATTATATTGAGAATAATCTGAATAGAAATTTGAATTCAAATGAATGATGACAAGGGACCTAAGTGCATTGCAAAAGACTTGAACATCTACTCAAACTCGGACTAGAACTTAAACTCAAGATTGGACCTATTTTGAACTTGAATCTGAGTTGGACAGTAGGGAACTTGTTACATACAGAGAACAATAAATTGAAGCAAAACTTGAACATTGAATGAATAACATGGAACGTAATTCAATGCTTAAAATGGGACTTATAATTTGGCAGGATGACAAGGTTAACCTTGCAAGCAAGAATCAGGGGAGAATGCAATGATATGCTTGTAATTAACAATACAAGACTTCTAATGGAATGTTGAGAAGTGATCACATCAATTGAAGTGCAAATTCCAATCAGCAAACGATACCAAGTTTATCATACATACTACAAGCCATCTTTCAAAGGCAAAGAGTTCGCAACCATAATTTGTCTACAAGCAATGGCAAAACTACTAAAGATGTAACATATTTGCAAGCAAAGACCAAGTGGAATATACAATGATATGCATATGATCAATAACAAATGGATTTATGATAAATCAAGAACATATAGAAAAGTTATTGCTAATCATATAGAAAATAATGACGATTAGTTGTGACATTTATATCAATCATATGGAAGAGATAGTGGTCCAATAGCAGAACACACTGAAGGAAACCATGAAGAATATGATCGGTATCAGTTAGCTCGTAGCTAATGATGGCTAGTTCATGGCTAATGAAGACTAGTATGCTAACAAGTTTAGTGACCCGCTCGTAGTCAGTGATGATAGATGTATACAACAAAAGTGGTCATTCTCCAATGTGGATGCATCAGTTTATCAGCAAGTAGAGGCGAAAGATACATAGCAAATGCAAATACCTTCAAGTCCCTATGGGAGATCCACTATATACACCACATGTCATATGTGGACAAATACAAAAGGGACTATAGCAAACACAAGCTCCTGCAAATCATCGTAGGAGACCCGCCATACACCAGATGCCATTTATGAGCAAAATGTCTAAGGATTACAACAAGTGCAAACTCCTATGAACTGCTGCAGGAGGCCTGCCATGTGTACAACATCCTATCTAAAAGCAAATACGGGGAGAATTGTAGTAAACACAACTCACCTGCATTCAAACTCTGCAAAATCAAAGATATATATATATATATATATATATATATATATATATATATATATATATATATATATATATATATATATAACTTGATCATAGTTGAAGGAGCAAAGATCTTTACCAAATATATCACCTATAAGTAAGGACATTTGATGTGCAGCATTCACATCGGTCCTGTAAGCAAGAACATCAGTCTCCAATCTATATTGAAAGCCGAGGCAACAAATTGTAACGAATGCAGATACTCACGAGTAATAACAAAACATTGGAATCACAGATAATAACATTGCTCACATCCAATTCACATCCAATGCTAGGAGGCAAGAGATAGAAGCTCATGATGAATGTAAGTATTCACAAGCAAAAGCACAAGATTCGTTAGTGCACTACAATCTATATGCAGAAAGTAATAAGTAGTGCACGATAGTCTATCTGTACAAAGCAACGGGCAACCCATAATACGACGCCACCGGATCTGCAATACTCATACAATTAGACAGAATGCGTTTACAAGCTCCCAAATAGAGCGTCGCATATGTTCAAATGACAGTTTCCCGCACAACTGAAATATCCCGAAAATGCCCGCGCACATACACCTTAATTTGTATACACATAGATACACAAAAGGGGCAAGAGTAATAAAAACCCGCATGGGCCCTAACGAGCGTGTTATTGGTACACACGTGATGTTCGGGAATGCTGCGCGGGTTAATAAGTGAATTTAAGTTCGAGCCCGATCCCTCTATATGGATAGATAGGATTCGACATGGCTCGAACTATCAAACAAATATATGGTCACGACTTCGACCAGGATATTTGTTTTAACACATTCATATTAAGCCTTTAAGGCCTGTAATCAAGAAAATTCACTTACAAAGGCATAAAGTCTACGAAACCCAATCCTCTGGCGACAGTTCGACAGAGTCGACAAGGTTTAATCCACAAATGAAAATGACTTGAAACACCCCGATGATGGCTGTGTTGAATGTATATCTCAATCGGAGCTATCAATTTCAAATATTTCAAAATGCTCTTAAATTCCCACAAAATCCAAAATTCCAAAAATATCAAGATTCCAAATCCCAAGATATTTAAAATAGAAAATTCACCCATCATGCTTAAAGCAAAATTCATCCACCCTCCGCAACAGTTTGTCGGGTGGACAAATTAAAATTTACTTCAGCTCACATAGAGCTAATGCCTTGTCAAAAATATTACTAGGATCCATTCTCAAATAATCTCCTGCTAGTAAGGACATTGTATGTGTCCTCTTACCGGCGATTTTGCTGCCAAATGGCACCGCAGGATAAATGGTTATGACCCGGGCCCCTCTGAACCGAGTGGTTTTGTCGCCAAATGGCACCACGAGATAACGGTTATGGCCAGAGCCAATACGTTCCTTAATGACATCAAATTCTTGAGATATGAATCAATAGGATATAATCGATAGGGCACAAAGCCCTCTCTTAGCTAAGGTGGATTCAAATTTGTCCTCTTAGACAAACATCCACCCTAAGTCTACAAGGTACCCTTGGACGAAGCAACCCATGGTTGCCGACAAAGATCCTTCTGTCAGGTTGGGTCAACTACCTCCTCTGATTAAGTAGACCAGGGACCACGATGAACTGGGATGATGGAACCATGGGATCTTGATTGGGTCCATCATCCATTCCCCCACCATCCGCTTTAAGTGCAAGATGGTGAAATTTTCAATTTTAAATATTATATTTTCAACGTCTAATCCATGCTGCTACTATATGCCAGATAACACGTATCTTTATGTATCTGATTGACGATTAGCCTTAATCGAAAGTTCTCTCTCATGAACGGGAAGGGTAATTAACTATAGGGGCTTGCACCTATAGGAAACCATAACTCAGATCATAAAGTTCTCGCGAAATGAGGGTGAAATCTCTGGGTGTGTCTTATCTACAAACTCATCTATCTTCCAAAATTTACCCCGGAACTTAAATCAGTTAAAACTCCCCCGAAAAAGCAAACAGGGGAGGCCGGGGCCGAATTTTCGGAGCTCACACTCCTCTCGTGTGCTCTACCTGCCCTGTCCGAATACCCAATCGAACCCCACACTACCATTTCCGCCTCACTTGCAATCGACAGCACAACCTATCACCATTCGCTCCAAATGCGAACACCCTCCGTGTGAATGCCCCACTTACAATTTCCTTCGCGTGAACAGCCCAAACGTCCACACTCCGGCCCTCAATCCTGTTTGTCAAGGAGATGCTTTGTAGGATGATTTGTTAGGCTACATGGATAATTAGCCATGTTTTTTAGTGCATGTTGATGTAACCTAAAGCTCTAATAGTAATTTAATGCATGATGATATAGGTCATTGAGATAAGATTTCCTAATGCAATTAGAATGATGTGATGCATGCAAATCATACAAGGGAAATTTATGATTCCCTAATCGCATATTACATATCAGTAAATAAGCTTAAAACTTTTTTAAATGAAATTAATAAATACAAAAATCAGAACTCAAATAATAATGTAATGAATGAATAAATCCAAAGAATTAAAAAAAGAATTCCAATCATGCAAGAATAGATACTGTATACCCTAAGGATTACCTACCGTCAAGAATACCACAAGAATAGGTACTGTATAGTAGCAAACCCATGAAGGCACCACAGTCACGCATGTCTAGGTTTTTGGCCTGCGTTTGCAGAAGCTAAAATAACAACTACTAGATTATTTCTACATTCTGTTAATAAACCTCTGTTGTCTTCACCTGCCTGTGATATTAGGTGCTAAGCTCTGCATGCTTGCTGACTTGCTTGGTAGCTCGGGAACCATTACTGGTGTAGATGTTGCACGACACCGATTAGCTGCCTGCCGCACTATGCTACAGAAATATGAACTTGGGGATCAATGCCGCCTTTTTGTAGCTGATGGAACAACATTTTCACTTGTTCCTACAAGATCTCACACTGATGTGAAAATGTGTAAGGAATTGTGTTGTTTCCTTTCAGCATTGATGTTTTCATGCCAGTCCTGTTTAAAATTTAACAGGTCCTACTGATGGCAAGGATGTGGAAGATACATTCAGAGAGTGGACGTCTAAGAGAACATGGACAGACCGAAAGAATGCAGCTAAACGAAAAATGGTGATCAGTGCACATACACCGCTAGAACCTTCAGAGCCTGACTTGATATTTTATGGTAGAGATTCTGGTGTTGTTGGCATGCAAAGGAGCAAAGTATTTCATATAGTAGACGCCATTGAGAGCTCATCTTCTGGTTATGATAAGGTATGTCGTGATACATGCCATTTATACGTGTGAACAATTTGTACTGCAGGGAAATTTAGTCATCAACCCATCAGGTGCTTTTAGTTTGATTTATTTACCTTTTGCTACTTGCTCCAGAGTCTAGCTATATGCTGTCGCCATGCTATGTGATCTTGCTTTTATCTCTTCTAAACACATCAAAAAGTGTGTTCATGGGCTATATGTATGTCGTAGCATCTATTATATCGCACTTGGAAGCCAGGGTAAACTTTCAAGTTTAAACAAGTACAATAAGATTTGGCATGCATGAAATGGTAGCAAATGTGGCAATGATTTAGAATGGATTAATCAGCTAGCTAGACATGAATTTTGTAAAACAAGCTAAAATAGCTTCTTCTTTTTTTCCTAAAAGGATTCATGGTCTTTTACATCTATTTTATGCTAATCCTTTCTTGACGTTTTCATTTCTAATTTCAATAGGGAAAATTTTAACACTATGCATCATTTAAACCTTAATTAGCTGAATAAGCATTCAATTAATAAAATTTAAAAGTAGGCATAATCGCCTGTTTAATAGGCGATTAGCCATCCATACCAAAATCGCCTATTTAACGGGCGATTAACGCGGGATACTTTAATCGCTCGTTTGACGGACGATTAGCCCATATCCCAAAATATTTTTCAGATGGATGGAGATCCCCATTTCTTCTCCTTCCTTATTCCCGATCGGTGCTCGCAACCCCTCCGACCTGCTGCCCAACTTTGCCGAGTGAAGGTATTTATATATATTTTTATAATTTTTTTCATAGTGTAGATTGAAATGCAAATGCATATTGTATTATGGCATGCTCATTTTTCATGATTTTTTTTATTTTGCATAAAAGAAGTTTAGAAATGGTTAAAAATTGATATTATAGGAAATATTTAGAAAGTATGACAATATTTTGTTTAGATAAAAAATCATACCATCTTAGAGCATTCAGGACATGGCAGACATCCTGTAGATAGGCATCTACTACATTTTACAAATGATGATTTGATGCTGTCATCTTGAAATAATATTAGGTGTGGCATATATTATAGTGTTTTTTTAGAAATGTATGAATAAATCATACAAAAAAGCAAAGTCTTTATGAATATTATGCATTTCTTAAGTTTGTGAATGATAAATCATGCAAAAAGTAAATTTTTGTTAGTTTTTTCGCCCATCAAATTTGCCGGTAATAGCTTTGCTTGTTGATGAATTTGTAATGAAAAATTTTTATAGGATTTAGTAGATATTACTTATGGAGTCATCGTGTTTGAATGTGATTTACTGATATAACTTATGATGTTTATGGGGAAGTTATTTTTTTGTTTTATAATTGTTAGTCTGATTTTATTGTAATTATTTATATATTTAATCAGGTATATATAAATTTATTTTTGTAGTGTCAAATTTTGATTTCCACTAATATTTAGTTATTATATAAGTTTGTAATTTAATCTAAGTATTTATTCTAATAGAATTATTCCTTAATTTTGTTCAAATGTATGTCGATAATTAAATCGTTCTTTAATTATATTAATATTTATTACTTGTTTTAATAAATATCATGTAATTTCTGATAGTGTTAGTAAATATTACTAAATAAAAATAATTTCAAAATGTTTATTGATAAAATTGTAGACATTTTTGTTAAATTTTTTATGGGTTTATAAGGAAACATTAGTATTACTATTTATAACATTTATATTTAATGAGTTAATGATAATATTAACATAGTGAAATTTTATTAGAAAATAGTGTGGAAAGTTATGAATTTGATGATTGTCTCGATGAAATAAATATATGAGTACACGACCACCTAAATTTATTGTAAATGTAGGTATTCAAAATGAGTGTTCAACCACCATCTTTTATGTTGTTATATGACGGAGAGTTATCCTTATATGGTAATTTTTCGCCAACATATATTAGTTGTAAATGTCGGCTGCTACAAGTTCCATTCAAATCGACTTTGAAGTAGTTGAAGGATCGGGTTCTTAGGGCGCTGAAGTTCAATCCCTCAAAGTTTGCAGTGACCATTGTGGGTCGTTTTCCAGTGGGTAACCAAATCATGGCCTCGAAGCTTGAGAACGATGAAAGTTGTGAATTTGCATTATCATTGGCTGCTTCTGAAGTTATGATTATGTATGTGGAGGTTGAGGAAATTTTTAATGATATTAATTTGGATGAAGATCTGTTGACTCAAATTCACAATTCAGTCGTACTAGATCATGTATATGAGATGCATGATGCTGCGGAAATAGCCTTGGCAATCCCAAATGCACATCTAGGATATGTTAGTTGTGAAGGAAAATATTAATTTTTTTAAAGTTAAATCTTATTCATCGTTATCAAATATTATGTAAGTATAAATCCAGATCCACACCAATTGCATACGAAGAGAATTTGGCCGGTCCTTCTGCACAATCCCAGCTTACTTCTATTTTGAAGTCAAAGATATTAGATTATTTGTTCCTATACTCAATGATGAAGGGTATGAGATGATAAGTAGTGGTTCAAGTGATGATGGGGATGAAGAGTTTGATGATATCCTCCATGATCCTGTTGTGACGAATCTTGGTGTTCAGCCAAATACTAATGATATTATTCGTAACTACTGTATAAGGACTGGAAATACAGAAGGGGGTATGACATCTAATAATGAATATGCTTAGATTCCGAAGACTACATGTCAGTGGAATGCGGAGGTTGCACCTGATAGTAGTAATGTTTTTAGCATTACGGATGATGAATTTATCATTCCGACTGAATTGGTAGAGCATATGTGTTTCCACCGAAAATTTGAACTGTAATTTGTCTTGCACGGCTGGTCAATTACAAATAATGTTCAATTTGTCGTGGTGGCTTCAAACAAACAAAAATTCACAGTTGCTTGTATACAACATGATAATCTGTCGGTAAAGTGTCCTTGGCGTTTACATGCTAGCCTAAGTAAGCAATTGGGTGGGATATGGAAGATAGCTGCTACCATAAAAGGTCTACATACGTGCATGAACCCTATTCTTCAAGCAGGTCATAGGCAATGTAATTCACAGTTCATTAGCTTTTTTATTATTTCAATTATAAGGAAACAAATGGATATTAAACCTAGAGAAATAATTAGAAGAGTTGAGGCGAAGTTTAACATTAAAGTTTCATATATGAGAGCATGGGATGCACGTCGGAAGGCTATTAAGGCAGTGTTTGGCAATTGGGAAGAGTCTTATCGATCACTGAATTTGTTCATAGAAGGTATTGTTCAAGCTATGCCTGGAACTGTGTACAAAATTCAATCATCTAGTTCACATAGATTTCAAAGGTTATTTTGGGCTTTCGAGCCATCTATCACTGGTTGGAGGTTTTGTCGACCCGTCCTCAGCCTAGATTGGACTTTCCTATTGGGTAAGTATAGAGGAACATTACTCATAGTTGTTGGGCTTGATGCGAATAACGGCATTTTTTCATTAGTTTTTGGAATTGTAGAGTCAGAGTGCAATGATTCTTGGATATGGTTTCTTACCATAATTCATGATTTACTCCCTTCTGTTGCTACTAGAAGTAATCTCTGTATTATATCTGATTGGCATGTTGGGTTGGTGCGGGGATGTAGGGACATATTCCCAGGTGCAGCACACCGTCACTGTCTTAGACACTTACGCGAAAATTTTAAGAAAGCTGTTCGACAAATGGGAGTATCTGATGTGAATTTCTATGCCAGAAGATGTACACAGCCAGTATTACCGATGATATAGAAATATTCAATCAGAGCATGTTAGATATAATAAGAATAAAGCCTGAACTTCATCAATGATTAGTTGAAAGGGATGTTTCAAAGTGGACCTTGATATTTGATGGTGGATTCCGATACAGAGTAATGACAACTAACGCATCGGAAGCCTTTAATGGCATATTAAAGAGAGCAGGTGGCTTACCGTTGCAATATCTCATTACTGCCATATATTATAATGTTGTTCGAATGTTTGTCCGATGACTCGAGATTATTACTACTGAAGAACATCAGAATAACATTTTCTCCCCACGAGTCCAGGCTAAATTACGAAAACTTGAAATTGATGCAAGAAGATGGGCGTGGTAAAGCTGATACATATTGGATGGTGTATCACCTACCTTACATTGGACTGTGGGAGGATAGACGAGCATACGTTGTTGAAGGAATGACTGTTGGACCTGATATTGAGCACTTCATTCATGAATACCTACAGTGGTTCAGGTCCTAGGTGACATTGTACATGTTGAAGCCACCATCAACACCACCGACAACATACTACTCTAGAGCACCTTCAGAGCGATATCTGGTAAGTAATATCAGTGTGTTAACATTTCATTACGAAAGAATTTTGACCTTATAGTAGTTTAATTTTTTTCCCTTTAGCCTAATTTCTTCCTAGACACAGAGAGGGCAGTGCTACCTTTGATGAGTTCACATGACTAAGCAATGCCGATGACAGTGGATTTGCGTAGAGCAGTTCATATTCCTGATGAGCAATACTCAGAGCATGGATATGCAGGGTATCCATACGGCACCTTCAGTCCAGTGATAGTTGATCCTCAATCTATAGATGCAAGATCATCATCGTATGAAGATTTGGGACCTTCTCAGGCTTTCTTTACTCAGCTGACTCAGCAGTCTACACTAGGATGGTACCCACATGAGTATGTTCCAGATAGTACATCAGCAGACACAGTTGGGGCAGAGCAGCAAGGCGTCTTCGGGGTCGAGCAGCATGTGTTACGTGACAGGCTTGTATGTCCACCACAGCATTACACACTAGGTAGTGATGCTTTACCCCATAGAGGACGTAGGAGATGTTAGTTAATGTTATGTTTTTATTATATATTATGTAGACTTTTGTTGATGTTGATATATCTAGTGATGATTGAATATGAGTTTACTTATCTTTCTTTTAGCTAATGTAGTATCAACTTTCCTTATTAAATGTTAATTTAAATAAATTTAAATTTACTAGAAAAATAATGAGATTATCTTAAACATAGTCATATACATCAAATAATAGAAATGAACATTATATCCTCCTAAGAAGTACACTCAATCTAACATGAAAATACTAACTCGACAACATAGATAGACATTAACAACGACATGAAATTTAGCAAAGTAACACATTACACACGAACACAACACACTCAAATAACACTTGAAAATTATTAAACTAAGACACATAAGGAGGTTAAATAAATGATAAGCATGCATTCATTTATTGTTCACCACCATTCACATGCGAGCTTGGATTTGGGTTTGAGTAGGACAACAACTGAATTTGTTCTTGAACCAAATCTGGACACATTGTCAATCTACAAATGCAGGACCATCATCAGTGAAATGTGCTAAGTATTCCCTTAATCGAGTACTGCCCTTCATAATCATTTGCTTAAAAGGGATTTTGGGAGTCCTATATTTTCCTTCCCTCAATCGAGTGCTGCCCTCCATAATCGTTTGCTTAGAAGGATGGAAGATGTGCTCAATTTATAGGAGCATTGGAGCAGATTATATTAATTATAATTTGTTGTCATCACAACTTGATCTGAGAAGACATGATTTGACAGCTCAGAATGATGTGACAATACATAGTGACGTTACAATACGAAAGCTGATTTTACAAGACAAACAGATGGGACAACACATGTTTTTTTAGCAGTACATAATGAAACCAAGCCTTTTTATATTACATTTAAATTCACAACACAAAACGTATAAGCAAGCAAAAGTACTCATCCAACATATAAATATTTTTTTAATATAGATGCATAAGGAACTGATTACATAATAAAGAAAAATACTTAGACACGCTTCCTACTAAACAAAAAAAAATATGGTGATAAAAAAATAGAATATGTTGGCGTACAATACATTTAGAGGAGGACATAACTTCCCTATTTCCTAATCAACATATGTAAACGTGATTGTAGCCATGTCTGAGTTGGACAATATTTCTGATAGAACTCGAACTCATACTGAAGGTCTTGCCAATCGTCAACATTGAAGAACTCTCTAGGCATACCATCAGGTAATACCTCGTTCATTCGCTCTTTATAGAAATCCATAATGAAATTGTCGAACTGCGAAGACCAATCACAATATAAAATTACATGCTCATGGTCAAGGTGGCTACAATCAATATTTGGCGGGGAATGTCTACTGTCTCTGTGGCGTTTCATCTCATGGTACCGCATCTGTAAGAAATGAAGGTTGACAAGATGACCATTCACTTTCCAAAACCTAATTTGGAGAGATTTCCAATTGGCGGCATTTAAGAAATCTCTTGTCTTATAAAGTTTTACCCTAATTAACTCAGCATGCATATCCAGAGGCAACCATCCTCATCTTCCGACCATTCATGTATGCAACACCTAAATATCTCATTTTGATTAGCCTTCTGCTCTAACGGACTGTCACCGGCTCGTGCTATGCAAGCATGCATTCTTCGGCTTGCACCATCGAACCTTTCTTTGTTGGGGACACTTTTAAGCTTCTCCATACATGGCCAAAACATTATGAATAACTCAAACAATAACTCAAGAACTATACTACATGTGTCTACCATTCACCCTTTAAATAGCTTAAATTAAAGATATCCAACAAACACTTGCGGCCAAAATCATAATAGAACTTGAATTGACCAAACAATTTTATAGGTCATCTGATGTGATGTGTCATTGCAAGCTAAATGAATTGTCATTGCAAAAAGATTCTGACATTATCAAGATCCTATGCTTTTACAGATATTTTTAAAATGAGGGTTCAAATATCCACAAGTTGTACATACAAATGTTCAAAAAATATACCACCGGGTTTTAATATTTTTTTTTAAATATCACTAAAAATACCCTCCAAAAATTACACCGGGTTATTTTATCAATGCATAATTTATAATTTTGAAAGAAATTAAATGAAATATTTTCTTTATAACTTCTATCAATGCATTAATTAGTAATTATTATAACAACAACAACAACATCAAGCCTTTATCCCACTACGTGAGGTTGGCTACATGAATCCTTTTTCTCCATTGTCCTGTTAAAAGTCAAATTCTTGTTTAAATCTAATAAAGAAAGATCATTTCTAATATTTTCTAACCAAGTCTTTTTAGGTCTACCTCTACCTTTCTTAACATAAGTCAAATCTAAGACCTCTACTTATTAATGCATTAATATTAATTATGTCATGTAGCCTAACCAATCTAAAATTATTTTTTTAAAAAAATTTTGGACTAGGCTAAATCGCCTGTTTGATGGGCAATTTATCCTATTTGAGCTAAATCACTCATTTATTAATTATGAAGCCGAATTTCATTTTCTTAAAAATTTGAATTCAATACTAAATCGCCCATTTAATGGGCGATTTATCCTAGAGGACATAATTGCAACGACGGCTTTGGGATTAGGGCTTCGGCCGGTCAGTTTAAACAGTTCATAATCGCCTGTTAGACAGGCAATTTTGGACTCCTAAATAAATTGACCATCAAACGGGCGATTTAGGCTTAAATCTTAATCGCCCATTTAACGGCCGATTATGCCTACTTTTATATTTTCAAAAAATGATGCTTAATATCCTAATTACATTTATAATCATGCTTAGTCTTAAAAATTGGCCATTTCAATATTTTCCTTACACTAGCTTGTTCTTTTTTGGCATTCACATCCAGAAAATTTAGAAGTATTTCACACTCAGTATTATGTCTAAACTTGTTTATGCTCCTATAAATATGCAACACACGAACTAAGTTTACGTGTTGGCTTGGCAGATGGCCTTGAAATTTAAATTTATTTTAAACGATCCAAGTAAGCTTAAATTATCTTTCCGCCTATCAGCTAGCCTTAACATCGATTGTTGGTTCATTTGGGTAACATCAACCTGATTTATAGAGCAGTTATGTATGTCTATGCCAACTTCTTGGCATATTTTAAATGAATCGCAGCTCATTACCATATCTGTATAGGAACTCGTGACAGACCTTATCACTTCCTGTAAAATGGGCAACTCATTTCACCAAAAGTATGTCAGCTGCTAGTGGCATGCACTTCTTTCAGAGAAGATCGTATGATACTGCTGCCACTTATGATGTCTTTTTGATGATCGACCTAATTGTAACTTAGAATATAGACATGCACATTCGAATCTGCTTTAAAAAATAATACCCATGTCCTTAAAGAAAGGATAAATTACTTATTATTGCTTAAGATTTATGACCCCATACTCATACATATCTGTTAGAAAAGGATTGCTTGACTTGTCACTTGTTTGCTTCCATCAAACTCATTTCTTTTAAGAGGTGTAGAGCATATTCTCTTTGAAAAATAGTAATTATAGATTTGTTTCTAGCAATTTCCATTTCGAAAAAGTATCTGAGAGGGCCATGGTCTTTGATTTCTAACTCCTCTGTTAGCCTTTTCTTCAATATATTTATCTCTAAATCATGATCGAATGCTATAATGGTATAATTAACATATACAAGTAGTATGATTGTCTTATCATCCTTGTATTTATAGAAGAACGTGTGATTAGAATGAGTTTGTTTAAATCCTTGTTGACACAATTATGGTGAACCTTTTGAACTAAACTCTTGGTGATTGTTTGAACCCATGAATAATTTTTTTCAACTTTCATATTTCAGCTGCCTTTTTAGAGTCTCTGACCCTTGGAGAAAACACCTTATAGACTGCTTCATTCAAGTCACCATTTGATGCATTTAGATTTTTTGCCTTATTTTGTTTTGATGTAATTTGAACAATATTAGTTGTGTTTTTTTTTGTTTTGTTTTATTGCAATCCAATGATGGAAGGCATCCAATGATCATGGTAGGAAAAGTGCTTGGGCTTGGCAAGGCTTGGGTTTGTTGGCTTTGGGTCCTTTTTGTCCTTGGGCTGCTTGTTGTTCTCGGTTGGAGGCCTTGTTGTTCTCGGGTTGGGCCTTGGCTGCTTGTTGTTGAGCTTAAAATGTGGGTTCTACTTGGTGTTAGCTCATTAATGTTTGAGCTGAAGTTTAGCTCAATAAATGGTGGAATATTTCACTTCCTAGCTCATAAATTCAGAAAGGTATGCTCATTATTGTGGAGTGGACTTGTGTCTCTTCCCTTTCCTTTGTGCCTTCTCGGTTTCTTCTGGTTGTTGCTATTCCCGTGGATTCCCTGGCTGTTTCCCGTGATTCTCTGCCCCGATTCCTGTGTGGCTTTTCGGGTCCCTCGCTGGCTGCTATTCCCGTGGCTTCTTGGCTGGAATTCCGTGGACTCTTCCTTGTTTCCTGAACCGGTTTGGGGGCTGCTGTGTTGTGGCTGTTGGCCTTTCATTTTCCTAAATCTAATTGGTTTGGTTGGAGATGTTATGGCTGTTTGGTTCCCCTCTTTTGCCTATAAAAATAAGATGTTTTGAGATGGAAAGGTTGTTGAAAATTGGTGAGCCAAGTCTCTAAAACTTTGAGGGTTTCTTCTTCTTGGAAAGGCTTGAGAGCTTGTTCCACTTCTTCCCCCTCTCTATTTCTTCT
Organism: Dendrobium chrysotoxum; assembly: GCA_019925795.1. Classification (NCBI taxonomy): domain Eukaryota; kingdom Viridiplantae; phylum Streptophyta; class Magnoliopsida; order Asparagales; family Orchidaceae; genus Dendrobium; species Dendrobium chrysotoxum. The sequence continues at coordinate 27,830,165 of CM034310.1, forward strand.
TGGCTTCTAACCTCTTCTTCTCTATGCAAGTTTAATTCCACCTGTATCCTTCTTCTAGAGCTTTGGAAGTTGTTTGTTGGTTGATTTTTGGAAGACATTTGCTGGATGAGTTTGGTAGGACGTTGGACTCTTTTGCAGTGGTGGACTCTCGGTTTGCAAGCCTAAGCACTATCTTTTATATATCTTCCTACTTTCATTGCATGTGAGGAAACCGCTTGTCGGTTGTTCTGAGGATTGCATCTTTTTATTTTTTTTATTTCGTTTAATTTAACTTTTCGTTTTCCGGATGTTTGTTTGGAGGTTCGCAAGTTAAAGTGAATCGAGTTTGGTTTCATTTTGTCCTTGTGTTCTCCAATTTGGCTTTTCTTCCTAGTGTGCCTACATCAAGTTTGGTATCAGAGTAGTTGGAATAGCCTTGGTTGGTGAGTCTTTTCTTTTGAAAATCGAAGATGGCTAATAATCAGGGGGAATGGCAAAATGTGATGCAACAATTGAATAATTTGCAACAACAAATCACTGACATGGCTAAAGCAATTGCAAATCTGAATGTGAATAATGGTAATGCTAATCCTAATGTTCAAACTTCTGAAAGTGAAGAGGAGGCTCCTAGAAACCAAAATAGGCGACAACGAAATTGGGATCTTGGAATTAAAATAGATGTTCACAACTTTGAGGGGAAATTACAACCTGATCTATTATTTGAATGGATAGAAAAAATGGATCAATTCTTTGATTGGAAAGAAATTCCTAAAAACAGAAAAGTAAAATTTGCAAGTTTAAAACTCACTGGTCATGCTCTTACATGGTGGAAAAATTTACAAAACAACAGACTTAGGCGTGAAAAAGAGAAAATACAAAACTGGGAACGAATGAAAGAAAAAATGAGGGAGAAATTCTTACCATCTAATCACGTCACGCACGAACACTTTTTCAAGAATTTAATAATTTAAAATAAGGAACTCAATCTGTGGAAGAATATACTGAAATGTTTTACAAATTTCAATCAAGAAATGATTTAGATGAGTCTGAAAAAAAAAACTGTTTCAAGGTATATCAACAGCTTAAAGTGGACAATCCAAAATCAACTGAATTTGCATCATGTCATTAAAACTGATGAGGCTTATTGTATGGCATTAAAAATTGAAAAGCAACATCAAAGAAGTCACACCATAATAACTGAAACATATAAGCGAAGACTAACTGGCGGGGTTAAAATTCAATCCCAAACTTTTGTGGGAACATCGGGTGTGAAAGTTAAGTCTTTTGAAACTCAAAATGTGGATAAGGGTAAAAGAATAATGGGGACTAAACCTACTGAACAACCAAGATTAATTGGACCATGTTATAAATATGGGCTTTTTGGTCATCTTTCTGCAGCTTGTAGGAAAAAAAACCCACCAAGGAATAATTACATTAAAAATGATAAAGAGATAGAAGAAGAAGAAGAAGAAAACAAATCTGAGCCTGAAAAATGACATTGAATTGGAAAGGGTTGATGTTGAGGGAGATGAAGGTGAAGAGCTGTTGGTGATACGACAAGTCTTAACAACTAAAATTGATAATGGGGATAGGTGGCTTAGGAGAAACATATTTAAAACAACTTGCACAGTTGAAGGAAAAATTTGCACTCTTATGATAGATAGTGGGAGTTCTGGAAATTTTGTTTCTCAAAAAATGGTTGACAAGCTTAAGATAAAAATCAAACCACTTGCCAAATCTTATAAAATCTCTTGGTTTAAGGAAGGGGGTGAGGTTCCAATCACAAAGCAATGTGTTATCAACTTAATAATTTGGGGTTCTTTTAAGGATCAAGTTGTTTGTGATGTGGTGCCTCTTGAAGTTTGTCATATTTTGTTGGGTCGACATTGGCAATTTGATCACAAAACCATTCGTAATAGAGAAAAGAACACTTATACTTTGATTCAAAATAATAAGTTCACTCTCCATCCTCAAAAATATGTGCCTGATTCGAACAAGGTTGCCAAAATAAACACTCCTGAACTGCTTTTAAATGCAAATGATTTGAAACATTCTGAGGTTGCTTACTTGGTTTTGGAAAAAAAAACTGAATCAATTTTTCAAATTCCTAAAGAAATGCAAACTTTATTGATGAGTTTTCTGATATAACACCTGAAGAATTGCCTATAGGGTTGCCACCAATGAGAGATATTCAACATCATATTGATTTAATACCTGGAGCTACTTTGCCTAATCTTCCACATTATAGGATGAGTCCAACTGAGCATGCTGAACTTTTTAAGCAAGTGACTGATTTGTTTGAAAAGGGTTTGATTAAAGAAAGCTTAAGTCCTGTGCTGTGCCTGCTTTATTAACTCCAAAAAAAGATGGAACGTGGAGAATGTGTGTGGATAGTAGAGCAATAAATAAAATCACCTTTGAGTATCGTTTTCCTATTCCTAGACTGGATGAAATGCTGGATATGTTAAGTGGGGCTAAAATCTTTTCCAAAATTGATTTGAGAAGTGGGTATCTCCAAATTAGAATAAGACCTGGAGATGAGCAAAAAACTGCTTTTAAAACCAAGGTTTGTATGAATGGCTTGTAATGCCTTTTGGGCTTTCGAATGCTCCGAGCACTTTTATGAGAACTATGAATCATGTTTTGAGACCTTTTATTGGAAAGTTTGTTGTGGTTTATTTTGACGATATTTTGATTTATAGTATTCATCCTTCGAGCATTTTTATCATGTGAGACAAGTGTTGCAAACTCTAAGGGAACAAAAGCTATACATCAATCTTAAAAAATATTCCTTCATGACTTCGAGCTTAACATTTTTGGGTTTTATTATTTCTGCTGAGGGAATAAAAGTTGATCCGATTAAAATTGAGGCAACTCAAAGTTGGCCCACTCCTAAAAACATAAGTGAGGTGAGAGGATTTCATGGTTTGGCTTCTTTTTATCGAAGGTTTATTAAGAACTTCAGTTCTCTGATTGCTCCTATTACTGATTGTTTGAAAAAAGGAATATTTAAGTGGACACCTCAGGCTAAACAAACTTTTAAAATTATTAAGGCAAAAATGAGTCAAACTCTCATTTTTAGCTTGCCAAATTTTGAAAACATTTTTGAAGTTAATTGTGATGCTTCTTATGTTGGTATTGGTGTTGTGCTTAGTCAAGAGGGAAAACCTATTGCTTACTTTAGTGAAAAACTGAATGATGCTCGATCCAAATATTCTGCTTATAACTTGGAATTTTATGCTATTGTTCAAGCTTTGAAATTCTGGAGATGTTATTTGATTCAACGGGAATTTGTTTTAAATACTAACCACGAAGCTTTACGATTTTTGGGATCTCAAAAAAATCTGAATAAAAGGCATGTTAAATGGGTTTCTTTTTTGCAAGAATACACTTTTCACATTAAACATAAAACTGGTGTGTTGAATAAAGTTGCTGATACTTTAAGCAGAAGATCTCATTTGTTGGTAAATATTTATCCAACTATCACTTCTTTTGATTTTTTGAAAGATACTTATGCGAGTGATCATGATTTTAAGAGTATTAGGAATTCTTGTCTTGCTTCTGGAACTGATCCTGCTACTCAGTTTGTTATTCATAAAGGGTTTTTGTTTAAGGGATCTAGGCTTTGCATAACGAAAAATTCTTTAAGAGAATGGCTTGTGCATGAACTTCATAGTGGGGGATTGGGTGGACATTTTGGGCAAGGAAAAACTATTGCTTTGGTAGAAGAAAAATATTTCTGGCCTCACATGAGAAAACAAATTGCTAAGTTGGTAAAACAGTGTAAAATTGTCAAGCTTTTAAAGGAAATTCTCAAAATGCTGGTTTGTATACTCCTCTTCCTAGTCAAAATAAGCCTTGGGAAGATATTTCTATGGATTTTGTTTTGGGATTGCCTATCACTGCTAGAAAGTTTGATTATGTTTTTTTTGTTGTTGTGGATCGATTTAGCAAAATGGCACATTTTATTCCTTGCAAGAAAACTTCTGATGATTCATATATTGCTGACTTGTTCTTTAAAGAAATTGTTCGTCTTCATGGTATTCCTCGCACTTTTACTTCTGATAGAGATACTAGATTTTTGAGTCATTTTTGGAGAACATTGTGGGCAAAATTAGGAACTACTCTTCAATTTAGCAGTGCATATCATCCACAAACTGATGGACAAATAGAAGTTGTTAATTGAAGTTTGGGAAATTTATTGAGATGCCTTGCTGGAGAAAAATCATTCCAATGGGACTTGATTTTGCCCAATGCTGAATTTGCATATAATAATTATGTTAATCGCTCCACTGGTAAAACTCCATTTGAAATCATTTATGGTCAACCTATACCTCACATTTTAGACAGAAATTGCTTGCCTTTGCCAAATAAAATTAGTGCTGAAGCTTTTGAAACTTTTGACCATATCAAAACTGTCCAACAGCAAGTCCTTGAAAAACTCCGAATGGCTAATGTTAAGTACAAATTTGATGCTGATAAATATCGAAGGGAAGTTTCTTTTAATGAGGGAGATTTAGTTATGGCTTACTTTCGTCGCCAAAGATTTCTTGTTGGCACTTTTGGAAAATTAAGTAGGAAGAAATTTTGGCCTTTTCGTGTTCTAAAAAAATTGAGCTCAAATGCTTATCTCCTTGATCTTCCTATTACTATTGACACTTCTCATGTGTTTAATGTTTCTGACATTTCTTTGTATGAAGGAAATCCTGAAGATCATGTGGAACTTAAAACTTTACCACTTTCCACTTCAGTTTTAAATAATGATGAACATGAACATGTTGAAGATGTTATTTATGTCAAAGTTACTAAAACTAGACATGGTGAGCATATGAAGTTTTTGGCAAAATAGAAAAATCGTCCTTTGACAGACTGTACTTGGATGGATACCAAAGAGTTGAAGAAACGTCATCCGGATCTTTATAAAAAGATTGTTGAAGCTTTCTCATTAGGAGATGAGATTCTCCCACCAGGGAGGAATTGATGCATTTAGATTTTTTGCCTTATTTTGTTTTGATGTAATTTGAACAATATTAGTTGTGTTTTTTTTGTTTTGTTTTATTGCAATCCAATGATGGAAGGCATCCAACGATCATGGTAGGAAAAGTGCTTGGGCTTGGCAAGGCTTGGGTTTGCTGGCTTTGGGTCCTTTTTGTCCTTGGACTGCTTGCTGTTCTCGGTGGGAGGCCTTGTTGTTCTCAGGTTGGTCCTTGGCTGCTTGGTTTTGAGCTTAAAATGTGGGTTCTACTTGGTGTTAGCTCATTAATGTTTGAGCTGAAGTTTAGCTCAATAAATGGTGGAATATTTCACTTCCTAGCTCATAAATTCAAAAATGTATGCTCATTATTGTGGAGTGGACTTGTGTCTCTTCCCTTCCCTTTGTGCCTTCTCGGTTTCTTCTGGTTGTTGCTGTTCCTGTGGATTCCCTGGCTGTTTCCCGTGATTCTCTGCCCCGATTCCTGTGTGGCCTTTCGGGTCCCTTGCTGGCTGCTATTCCCGTGGCTTCTTGGCTGGAATTCCGTGGACTCCTTGTTTCCTGAACCGGTTTGAGGGCTGCTGTGTTGTGGCTGTTGGCCTTTCATTTCCCTAAATCTAATTGGTTTGGTTGGAGATGTTATGGCTATTTGGTTCCCCTCTTTTGCCTATAAAAATAAGATGTTTTGAGATGGAAAGGTTGTTGAAAATTGGTGAGCCAAGTCTCTAAAAATATGAGTGTTTCTTCTTCTTGGAAAGGCTTGAGAGCTTGTTCCACTTCTTCCTCCTCTCTATTTCTTCTTGGCTTCTAACCTCTTCTTCTCTACGCAAGTTCCATTCCACCTGTATCCTTCTTCTAGAGCTTTGGAAGTTGTTTGTTGGCTGATTTTTGGAAGACATTTGCTGGAGGAGTTTGGTAGGACGTTGGACTCTTTTGCAATGGTGGACCATCGGTTTGCAAGCCTAAGCACTATCTTTTATATATCTTCCTACTTTCGTTGCATGTGAGGAAACCGCTTGACGGTTGTTCCGAGGATTGCGTCTTTTTATTTTTTTCTTTTATTTCGTTTAATTTAACTTTTCGTTTTCCGGATGTTTGTTTGGAGGTTTGCAAGTTAAAGTGAATCGTGTTTGATTTCATTTTGTCATTGTGTTCTCCAATTTGGCTTTTCTTCCTAGTGTGCCTACATCACCATTTTTGATGCATTTTTTTGATATTTAGTTGGTGAATAGGCCAACTAAGGATAATTGCCATTGAGAGGACCTGAACAGAAGTTTCGTAATAGTAGCAATAATCTTAGAGTATTCAATATCATTTACACCCAACAAGGATTACATTCTTGAATTTTTGAACCATATCCAATATTCTTCTTCTTTTTTTCCAAGAGCCTGCATTTCATCTTCCATAGTCTCTTGCCATTCTAGTTTATTAAGTGCCTCTTCTATAATCTTTGGGAAATCTTATTTATTCTAAGTTGGAAACTAACGTTTTCATCAAGGATGATAGATGGTCATATCTGACAATATTTGCTCTAGGATGTTCAGTACTAGCACGAGTATTTATTTTTAGAGAAATAGGTAATTCTTCAGTATTTTCACATGGGAGAAGAGTTTGTTAATTACTTGAGTCTAGGTAAGATACATTGGCAAGCTTTGTGAGGTGGCGGAGTGTAATGGCCCAAATAGGGAAAGGAAAAGGAAAACTTGATGCAGAATATGTTCAAGTTTATTTCATTTTATGTTCTAATATTTAGCATTGTTTGTATGACTATATTTGAGGTATGTAGACTATTCAGTATTGTACTATTTTGGATTTCTTAGTGGCTCTATACATATTTATGTTATGAAAATTGGCTTAATTAAATGCTTCCGTTTATTATATAAACGACATTGTAGTTGGATGTTTTTATTCAAGTAGGAATTTGTGTGAGGAATGATAAAAGATAAAGAGTGAATGTTATGTTAATTTCTGTGGTATTCTATATTATTGTTAAGGGGTATCGTGGAGTGTTACATGGAATTTCAATTCTTTGTAGATTCTTTTTTCGGTAATGAATACAAAGTTCAATGAAATGTTGTTGGATCAAATGCTATAGAATATTTGTTTAATAAATGTCTAGAAATATGAGCCTCAATAATCTCAAATTTCTTGTTTGAGCCACACTCTTTGCGATTTGTGTGGTAAAGATTTTCATAAGAAAAAATATTAATATTTTCTTCCTCTTCTATCTCTTCATGAAGGAAATTTTTTTGGAAGAAGTGTTTATATTCAAAGAAAGTGACATTCATAGACAAATATTTTTCTTTTTTAGGAAATAATATTTGTACCTTTTTTTATTTGCACCACTTTTAATGAATGTATCTTTGAAGGCTTTGAGATCAAATTTATTTTTTATTATATTCAGAATTATGGACAAAGATGGTTCACCCAAAGACTTTAAGGTGGTAGATTTGAAATAGTGCAAGTATTTGGTAAGAATTTGAAAAGCACATAGATAAAGTTTTGAATTGATGCATATTAGAGGGTAAGAGGGTAGCTAATCTATAAAGTTGCAAGCATTGAGGATAGCATCACTCCAATAAAGTTTAGGGGCGTTAGTGGTGACATAATATATCTTGTCACCTTTAATGGATTTCATTTTTTTTTTTAGCTATACTATATTTTAAAGGCGTGTTGGCACAAAAGCTATGATAAATAATCTCTTTTTTATTTAGATGATTTTCTAGAATGTGGTTGAAATACTCGTTTTATTAGAATGTAAGATTCGAATATTGGCAAAGTTTTAGGTTTTAAGCATGTTGTGTAAGTTTTTTAATATCTATTTTGGATCAAATTTATCTTTCAATACATATAGTCAACACACACAAGTATAGTCATTAATAAAAAGCAATGAGCCAATGTTTGGAGGAAAGTTTTTAAGATCCAGATGAGCCACAAATATTATAATGCACAAGTGAAAATGTTTGGTAGCTTTATGTGGCTTTAACTTAGAGGTAGCTCTTTTGTGTGTGTATGTTGACATATGTGACTTAAAAAAATTATTTTCAAACAAAAAAAGAAATAAAATTTCAAGGTGCGTAAAACTAGGATGACTTAATTTATGTGCCATAACATAATTTGGTGATTCTTTGTAAGAGGAGAAGATTTCCTTTTGATAGCAAGGGCATGTTTACTCTCTTTGGATTCCTCATTGAAGTATTATAGTTCTCTAACTTGGTTAGCAATGCTGGTCGTCTTTGTCGATAAATGATTTTAAAATTGTACTCTTTAAATGTTTTGCTTATTGATAAGTCAAGAATACGGAATTTAGGGAATTAAGTTTCTTTAATAATTTTTTCACTTGAGGTTTTTCGCACGCATCGTTGTGGGTGGGGGGGGGGGGGTGTATACATCTATAATTTGAAGATCTAGAGTCAACAAGCTTCTTTAGTACATGCAAGAGCTAGAGGAAAGTTACTTTTTTGTGCTAAAATAGAAGATCATGAGGCTATTCAAGAGTGCATAATTTGTAAAGAATATCAAGTTGCTCTTTTTTTAGGCAAATGTCGCTTAGATTGCCAGTGTGATATGCCTTAGAAGTGAAAATAGCTAGGAAAAAAGAAATAAAACAGTGGAAATACTCCAATAGTGGCTGATTTTTTTGAATTATAACTACAATACGAAAGCAAGATATAATGATCTACAATTAGAGAGGTAGATCGTCTCTCTCAAATAACCTAGATGTCGCTAGGAAGCCCTAATAGAAAAAGGCTATAGTAAACTCAATTAAAACATAACCCTAATACAAAATAATTAGCTCTTAAATAAGTTATTACTATTTCCCCCAAAAATAATCTTATTGCCTTAATTAATTCTCTCCTTTATTTTGAATTTAAATTGGCATTTAGCAGCGATTAATTTCCATCCTTATTCCTCCATACATACGGAATCATAGTTTTGTTGGGACCCACAAGGGGGGGCCGAACCTTCCTCGGCTTTCCCTGGTCCTGCCCGGTCTGCCCCTTCCTGCTGAGCCGGCCTTGCTACCGTATCAATACTCCCCTTCTCAAAATGTACCTTATCCTTAAGGTGGAAGGATAGGAACTGTCTCCTGATCGTCTCATAGGGCTCCTATGTAGCTTCATAGTCAGGTAGATCCTTCCATCGAACAAGGACCTCCTTTGCTCATGTCGTCCCTTGATGTGCTCCGCTAATCTTCGTAGGTTCCAGAATCACTTCCATGTCCTCAGTTAGAGTTGCCGGTAGTGAGGGAGAGGGTGTGTGATCTCTGATAGTGCGCTTTAGTTGTGATACATGGGATACTGGATGGATGGATGATGATGCTGATAACCTCAGATAATAGGCTACTGCCCAAATGCACTCCACCACCTTATAAGGCTCGAAGTAGTGTGGGGATAACTTCTCATTCCTCCTCTTAGTCAATGTCTTCTCTTTATATGGTCTTAGTTTCAAATAAACTTTATCCCCAAGCTCGAACTGCATCTCCCGTCTATGTTCATCTGCCTTCTTTTTTCATAAGTTATTGATCCCTCAACAGATGCCCTTTGAGTTCTACTAGTATATTTTCCCTCTCCTCCAAGTATTGATCTATACTGGACGCTGGTGTAGTGCTCTGGCCATAGTGTATTAGATGGGGTGGATCCCTCTCATACATAATCCTGAAGGGGGTCGTCTGTGCGGTTATGTGGAAGGATGTGTTGTACTAATACTCCTCCCATACTAACCATTTGACCCATAGTTTTGGTTTGGCAGATATAAAATAATGTAACTATGTCTCCACGCTCCTGTTTGACTTCTTCCGTTTGGCCGTCCGTATGTGTGGGCTCCGAAAATTCGGCCCCGGCCTCCGCCCGACTTTTTTTTGTTTCTTCGGGGGGGAGTTTTAACGAACTAAGTTCCGGGGTAAATTTTGGAAGGCAGATGAGATAGTAGATTAGACACTACCCAGAGATTTCGCCCTCATTTTGCGAGGACTTTATGATCTGAGTTCTGGTTTCCTATAGGCGCAAGCCACTATAGTTAATTACCCCTCCCGGTAACGAGAGAGAACTTTCGATTAAGGCTAGTCGTCAATCAGATACGTATAGATACTTGCATCTGGCATATAGTAGCAGCAGTGGGTTGAAGGTTTGAAAGTTTGAAGATTTGAGAATTTGAAAAGTTGGGAGATTTGGAGATTTAATATTTAAAATTGAAAATTGCACCATCTTGCACTTAAAGCGGATGGTGGGGGAATGGATGATAGACCCGATCAAGATCCCATGGTTCCGTCGTCCCGGGCCATCGTGGTCACTGGTCTACTTAGTCAGAGGAGGTAGTCGACCCAACCTGACAGAAGGATCCGGCAGCCATGGGTTGCTTCGTCCAAGGGTACCTTATAGACCTGGGGGGAATATTTGTCTAAGGGGACAAATTTGAATCCACCTTAGCTAACAGAGGGCTTTGTGCCCTATCGATCATATCCTATTGATTCATATCTCAAGGATTTGATGCCATTGGGGAGCATACGGGCTCTGGCCATAACCATAATATAATGGTGCCATTTGGCGGCAACCACCTGGTTCAGAGGGCCCCGAGTCATAACCGTTTATCCTGCAGTGCCATTTGACGGCGAAACTACCGGTTAGAGGACTCGTACCACGTCCTTGCTGGCAGGAGATTGTTTGAGAATGGATCCTAGTGATATTTTCGACTAGGCATTAGCTCTTTGCGAGCTGAAGTAAATTTTAACTTGTCCACCTCGGCAAACTGTTACGGAGGATGGATGAATTTTGCTTTAAGCGGTTTGATAGTTGGATTTCAATTTTTAAATATCTGGAGTTGGAAAGATTTTTGGATTTTGGGATTTTTCAGAAGATTGGATTTTGTAGGGAATTTGGGTGGTACTTTGAGATATTTGAAATGGACCCCTCCGGTTGATATTTTCATTCAACACGGCCATCATCGGGGTGTGGGGTCATTCATATTTTTATGTTTTGAACCTTGTCGACTCTGCCTAATGATTGACAGAGGATCGGGTTTCGTAGGCTTTATGCCCTTGTTATTAAATTCTCTTGATTATAAGCCTTGAAGGCCTAATATGAATGTAAAATAAATATCCCGGTCAATCTCGCGACCGCATATTTATTTGATAGTTCGAGCCGTGTCAACTCCTATTTACCTGAATAGAAGGATCGGGCTCGAACCTGAATTCACTTGTTGACCCGCGCAACATCCCTAGACGTCACGTGTGTACCAATAACACGCTCGCCGGGGCCCATGCGGGTGTATGCCGATGGATGCATTACACATGATACATTCATATGCATGCATGATTTTTGAAATACAATTATAGTGTCGAATGGCACACTAGAGTGAAACCCTCTGCTTATACAGCAGGAGGATTTGAAATGCAATATCAATGTCAAATGACATACTAGAGTGAAACCCTCTGCTTATACAACAGGAGGATTTGAAATGCAATATCAATGTCAAAGGACACACTAGAGTGAAACCCTCTGCTTCTTATGGAAGGAGGATTTGAAATGTAATAACAGTGTCAGATGACACACTAGAGTGAAACCCTCTGCTTCTTATGGAAGGAGGATTTGAAATGTAATAACAGTGTCAGATGACACACTAGAGTGAAACCCTCTGCTTCTTATGGAAGGAGGATTTGAAATGTAATAACAGTGTCAGATGACACACTAGAGTGAAACCCTCTGCTTCTTATGGAAGGAGGATTTGAAATGTAATAACAGTGTCAGATGACACACTAGAGTGAAACCCCCTGCTTCTGTAAATGCATGTGGGCATACTCTTAAAAATGCACGTATATACGTTTTTAGACATACACATACGATGCGCTTATACACATTCATAACCCATCATGCTTATCATAATACATGCAAAAAGGGTATTTTATAATATTTGCACGTAGTATGGAGGGGTGTCCGGATATATGCTTGTATTCCTTGATTGAACCTCATCGGCAGAGGACGATACGGCAACACCCTCGGTAAGCATGGTACGTCGTATTGTAACGCCAAGCTTTGAAGATTATTCGCACTTCCAAGGCCTATTAATATCAGAGGTGTTTTCTCTTGGACAAAAGGCAAAGAAGGAACTTTGAAACACCAGGAAGTTTAGTTCGAATTTGCTCAAACATCTCTTCCATTCTTGCAGGAGATGTCCCTCTTGCTGGTCGATTCTGCCTGAGGGATCGGTGAGTATTTGTACTTCTTGGTTGAATAGCATCGGCGAAGGCGGTATTATAACACCATTAGTGTGCACGGTATATTAACGCCAGTCTTCAAAGATTATTCGTATTTTCAAGGCTTATCGATGTTGGAGATATCTTCTCTCAGACAAAAGGCAAAGAAGAAACTTTGAAACACCAGGAAGTTTAGTTCGAATTTACTCAAACATCTCTTCCATTCTTGCAGGAGATGTCCCTCTTGCTGGTCGATTCTGCCTGAGGGATCAATTAGTATTCGTACTCACCATATACCCTTGTATACATTTGTGTCCACAGATGTTCCCCATGATCACAATGTACCTACTGTTGTTATCCACAAATGGATCATGCTCATGTATAGGGACTGGTCATGTCTAATATGATCTCCTAGAAGTATTCGCAGAGGAGCCATTGTTCCTGCACTGTATCCACCTGTCACCAATCTCAGGTGGTCTTGATTGTACTTATTTGCAGTGACAGGTCCTCCGTCATCAATTGCCAGTGTTGCCTTTTTCAATCAACAGGCACCATTTGTTTGCATGATCGGTCTTTAATTGCTCCAGGTGGGTAGTACTTGTACATTTCATAGTTGACGGATGTTTAAGTCAATCACATTTGAAAGTCCGCCACGAGTCTCCTGCTGTTAACTCGGTGTTTGTTCAAATAAACAAATTTATCACTTATCTTTTGCATTTTGATTATTATTGCACATTTTAGCACTTGGGGTTCTGTTCCCTGTAGTTCAGTTCAAGTCCATTGTTTGTTCAGCTCGGATTCAGTCCTCTAATTGTTCGAGTTCTATGCACTTCTGTTCGAGTACCGGTCTTTTGTATTGTTGCTCAAGTTAGATATTCTTTGTTGTCCAGGTCATGTATGCTTCAGTGTAAATTTCGGCAGCATCCCTGCATATCCCCCGTTTGGGGGAAATGTAGGGAGCTGGGCCTTCCCACCACGCTATAAGAGCGTGTATGGTAGGTGTCTTTAGACACCGCGGCCGTACATCTTTCATCCCACCACGCTACAAGAGCGTGTATGGGGTCTTTAACAGTAACAGTACGAGAGCACCAGTGGTTTTCCCTACCACGCTACAAGAGCGTGTATAGAGCTTACCCACCTCGTTGCATGCCTCGCACCGGGCTCCCTCCTACCGTGCTACAAGAGCGCGTATAGGTGGTTCTCCGGTCCGCCGCAAACACCGAAAATGGGATTTTGGGTGATTCCCCTCCTCGTCGTAAGCACCGCACCAGGTTTCCTCCTACCGTGCTACAAGAGCGCGTATAGGTGGTTCTCCGGTCCGTCGCAAACACCGAAAATGGGATTCTGGGTGATTCCCCTCCTCGCTGTAAGCACCGCACCGGGTTTCCTCCTACCGTGCTACAAGAGCGCGTATAGGTGGTTCTCCGGTCCGCCGCAAACACCGAAAATGGGATTCTGGGTGATTCCCCTCCTCGCTGTAAGCACCGCACCGGGTTTCCTCCTACCGTGCTACAAGAGCGCGTATAGGTAGTTCTCCGGTCCGCCGCAAACACCGAAAATGGGATTCTGGGTGATTCCCCTCCTCGCTATAAGCACCGCACCGGGTTTCCTCCTACCGTGCTACAAGAGCGCATATAGGTGGTTCTCCGGTCCGCCGCAAACACCGAAAATGGGATTCTGGGTGATTCCCCTCCTCATTGTAAGCACCGCACCGGGTTTCCTCCTACCGTGCTACAAGAGCGCGTATAGGTGGTTCTCCGGTCCGCCGCAAACACCGAAAATGGAATTTTGGGTTCAGAAATTATACCTGTGCGGGGATGATAGTGCTGATGTCGAGGTCGGGGTCGAGGACTATCCCCACCACGCTACAAGAGCGTGTATAGGGCTTACCTGCCTCGTCGTACCTGTTGCACCGGATTCCCCCCCACCGTGCTACAAGAGCGCGTATAGGAGGTCCACCAGCGCATCAAGCGCGTCGAGGACAGGATTTGGGACTTACCTTGCGTGTGTCGTCGACGACGGTGTCGGCTCGTGGAGGCAAGAGGGGAGTACATTTCTTTATCATTTATTATAACTAATTATAATTAATAAAAATTATTATAATTAATAATAATTAAGATCATTAATTATTATTAACGAAGTAATCATAATGAATTAAAAATAATTAATTATTATTAATAAAAAATTAATTATTATTAATTAAATAATTAATTATAATTAATTTATATTAATTATAATTAATTAAAGAATTAAAAGTAATTAATTAATTATTAATAGAAATTAATTAAGATTAATTAAACATGATTAATTAACATTATTAATAATTAATTCTATTAATATTAAATAATTATAATAAATTAAAATTAATTCATAATTAATATAATTAATGATAATTAAGTAGAATTTAGATTTGATTTGAGTGGGATTAGGGAATTCAAACGCTCACAGAGGAATAAGCTCTCTGTTTCCCTCTTTTTTGCCTTAAGAGACTGTTTGGCAATCGGATTTACAGGATTTGGCCGAATAAGCACGCGGAAGGGGGAAAGTTACCGTTACAGTCAGTGAGCTCCCTCGGTTGCTTTCGATCAAACGCCCTAATCCTTCGATCCAACTGGAAGAGAACGTCGCTGGAGGAGTCGAAGTCGGACGGCTGGGAAGAAGCGCACACAAGGAAGAAAGTTGCCTTCACAGCTAGCGAGCTTCTGTCGTCGCTTCCGATCGTAATGTCGTAACTTCCGATTCACACAGGAAAGGACCGTCGTCGGGAGAGGCGAAGTCGAACAGCTGGGAGGAGCCGGAGAAGCGACTCGTGTAACCTTCAAAACAGGCGAGCTCCCTTGTTTCTTCCGATCGCAATGTTGTAACTTCCGATCGACAGGAAGGGAGCGTCGTCGGGAGAGGCGAAGTTGAACAGCAACTGGGAGCCGAAGAAGCTGCGAGAGGGGGAGATTTTGTCGTGAGTCCAGTAAACCGAAGAGCAGAGGCTTCGGTCTCATTTTAACGCCAAGGGAGATCGTGGGGGCGAGGCGACGTCGACGTGCGAGTTGCGAGATCCACGGGATCTGGACAGCGACGACGTGGGAGACAAATCGCGTGAGAAGCGGCTTCTTCGTGCGAATTCCGGCGCTAGGCAGGTATGTAGGATTTTTTTTTTGTTTGCTGTCTACAGTATGCGGGTCAACAGTATGTGGGTGATATGTTGTGCTCCTTTTTAAGACTGACTTCTACATCTTGAATAGCTCTCTTAAAAAATGGTTGAGGAATACCTTGTCTATGTCTGATACTATTGATTTGGGAATGCCATGTAAGCACACTATCTCTCAGATAAAAATTGTGGCGACTGATATAGCGGTGTAGGGATGTTTCTGCGAAAGAAATTGGCATACTTGCTAAGTCGGTCTACCTCCACCAATATCACTGAATATACCTTCGAGCGTCGCAAACCCTCAATGAAATCCTTGGTCACTTCCTCCTAGACCCCTTCAGGTAAAAGCTAATGCTTGCAGTAACCCCCCCTGGTGTCATAGTCAGGAACTTATGCCTTTAGCACACATCGCACCTTGCCATCATGCCTTCCACATCTCAGTGCATTACCGCTCAATATAGCTTAGTGGATAGTCGGCTGTATGTCTTCTATACTCCTGAATGTCCCCTTATTGCATTAAATAAGTAAATGCTATTTCCAAAAAATAATAAATCATGTTGCCCAAACTGAATTAAGCTTGGTTTATTTTAAATTGATTAAAGTAAATTTTACCTTAATTCGATTTAGGTTTAAATAAATCGAATTAAATAAAAATATTTTAGTGAAATATACCCGAAGCGGGTCGGGTTCGGGTCCGAAAAACGACCCATTTGCAAAAACGAGTCGGGTTAAAAAGTGTTGGGTCAGATTCTGGTTCGACCTGAACCCGACCCGAAACCTAATTTTGACAGCCCTACAAATAAATATTTCAGACTCCTCTGGTATGTCCTGATTATGAGATGTCTCCAGAACAAATAGGGCCGCCACTTCTGAATTGCCAAGACAATCGCCATCAGCTCCTGTTCATACACCGACTTGAGCTATGCCTTGATTGTGAGCACTTGGCTGAAATATGCAATAGGTCTTTGGTTTTGCATGAGTACTGCTTCTAACCCATAACCTGATGCATCTGTCTCCACAATAAATGGTTTCCCAAAATCTGGGAGCGTCAATATTGGTACACTAGTCATAACTATCTTCAACTCTTAGAAAGTTCTCACAAAATCCTCCCACTGTGTACTAGTGATATGCATTTGTCCAAATTTTTCTCTATGTTGTGATTGCCATCATCTTTTTGCCTCTCATTCTAGAACAAATATGACCAATGATGCTTTTCTATTTTCAGGACAAATCATACCATCTAAGATCTTCCCTATCTTCAACAACCAGTTGTCAGCTACTGTTGAATCACTTGTACCCTTGAAGGCTGGCGGTTTAAAAGTTTGAAATAATTTCAAATGTCGATCCACTTCACTGTCACTTTCAGATCTGGGACCACTACTAATAGAAGACTTCTCCATAGCTGCCATTTTATCCACCACTAATAAGATCAGATGCACAATATCATGCAGTTCCTTATCATGCACAATACCATTTTATCCACAATATCATGCAGTTCCTAATATTATAAAAAATTATAACAATGGTGAGTTAGATTTCCAGGGTCTGTTAAGTTGTTAGTTGTATAATATGCTAGTATTACTTCTCAAGTTCTCATGAAAACCATTTGCCAACATTACTAGAGCAATTCTGACAAGGTTGAAGACAATTTTATTGACTTATACCCAGCCTAAATTATGATCCAAAATCTTAAAGATGCCTACTAGTTTGAACCATGGTGGCTAAAATATTCCTGATTTGTGACTTCGGTCAAACAAAGCAATGCCTCCAAAAATTCTTGCATTGTAGGTTTTGTCACACCCCATTCCCCCCCTATAGTCAATCTAGAGTGTAACAGAGAAGGAGAATGTAATTCTCCGAATCGACCTCCTTACTAACACCTACCCTGAAATATCTTTATTCAGAATATTCTAATATATTATATTCTTCATAACAGGAAGTATGTGTAATATACCTTAAATAAAATACACATCTCAATTGAAATATAAAGATTTACTAAAACTTTTAAAATTTACTTACCCAAAAGTCTGGACAGCTCCTACTCAGATTTTTTTGTACACCCAAAACATATATGTACATAAAAAGTTCTGTCACCCTTTTTGTCTAGTGCACTACTGGTTCCTTCCCTTTTTATGCAATGCACCCACTGCTAATGAGATAGAGCTCAATGAAATACGCAAGTAATGTATAAGAAATAATAATAAACATATGAGCAATTAATTTAAAACATATGTAATTCCATACTAGACATAAAAAATGCATAGCGTCCCTTTCTGTCATGTTTATTGTTCAACACTTTTATACAAGTTATATGATGGCTATATGCTTTTGCATCATTCCAGCTTTCTAATTCAAAATTGGGTTCGAATTTTCAACTTTTAGAATTGAAGTTGTTCTCTCATTCAAGGTTGGGTTCGAATTCCCAACTTTTAGAATTTTGAGAGTGTAGGCTTACCTCGTTAGGTTTTCGTTTTTACCTGTGCGGGTCTATCTCCCATATATGACTTATTTCACTTTTCCAAAACCATTCACTTTTAACAAGCATGAAATGTGCTCTTGTAGTTAGTACTTAATGAATCAACAATTTTATACATGAATAAACTAGAATAAAATGTTCTCATAAACATAATAAATGTGAGGTTGCAAATATATTAAATTTTACTAATTCTCATGGCATCTTTTATGTATCTCACCTTACTAGGAATTGGTTATCATAAATCTTGCCTTCTTTTCCTTTTGTAAACAACCTAAACATACATTTCTTTATTTATATATACTTTCAAATAAAATAACACAGGAAATATGAATATATTGCAGTTTGCCTCAATTGTAATCCAACATTATCGTTATCAAACAACATTGAGGACCTTTTTTACCTCCATTGGTGTCTCTATTGCCCCGTGTGCAATTGTATCATAAATATATCGTTGCCCCCCATAACCTAAAATGACATACCTCAGGCTTAGCAAATTCTGATCAAATACTTTAACTTTTAGTTAAACTTGTCATGTGTTAACTTAAAGTAAACATGTATACCGGTGCATCATAAACAAGTGAATCAGTCCATGTATCAAAAAGGAACACTGTAAATAACACATTTTTTCTTTAAAAATATGCTATCAATTCGCAACCCATTTACATAATCATAAAATATATTTATTTTGAGCTTGAATCATTAGAATTTATGAAGGGTCATTTATACTTAAATGCTATGTTGTAGACATACATTCATCAATATGAGAAATTTTTAATGCATGGCACATCTAATTGTAATTGTCATTATTTAATATGAAATGGTTCATATCTAGATGCTTATTGTGCGTGCTATAGTTATTCAAATTTTGATATGACTTTTGAAGCCTTATCTGCTTTTTCAATCTGACATTTTCCTGATGGTATGCATGCAAGTCATTAGTTCATATTTGAAACTTCAGGTGCTTGTAGATGCAGAGTGCACTCATGATGGATCAATCAAGCACATTCAAAAATTTGAGTATTGGGGGTGGTCAACTTTCCAGCGTCGAGTACTTGATGCAAATCGAATGCAAAATTTGACATGTCTCCAAGTAAGTTTCTTTCAAATTTAAGGTGGATTTGTTTGTTACCAGAACTTGGGTGCATCTTAGAGGTCTAGCAAAGTTCAATGTGATATTTGTTTAGTTAAATATGTGCGACCAAGAATATACACATCAGCTTGATATTTCTCTAAAGTATGTTTTGTGGCAAATTTTCTTGTCCACTTCCAACCATCCTTCTTTCTGGTCTTAGTTTGTTCGAATTGTTCTGAGCGAGTTACAAATTTTTTGTAAAGGATGGTATACAAAGTATACTAAAATATTCTTTATTTTCTGGATGACAACTTTCTCTATTCGAATTAAAATTTATGGACTTACGTAAGTTCATTTTAACACATCTGATTTACATCTTTCATAACAATGAGGCCCAACAACTGTCATTGAATTTTGGGGCCTTATTGCGTGTCAAGGTCAAAGGTCTTCTTGATTTTTGTTTTGGAGGCTCCATTATCAAAATCCAATCCAACGAGATGGAGAAATACTAGCTTCTGATCATATTCTAATCTTATTATGTTTATTACATAAATAATAAATATATGACAATGTATGGGTTTATTCATTTATTTTGACTCCTATTCATTTTAGTCCAAACCCAGCCAAACTTGAGAATTGGGCTTGGGTCAATGTCCCTTATGTTGATTTTGATAGGGTTTATTCATTTGTTGTGGAACTAGTCTTGTTGCTGGCCTTTTGGTGATGGATGTCTAGGAAGCGGGTAAAGGGTAGCAAAGGGTTATGCTAATATTTACACTGCTACCTTGTTGCCCACACCCAAAATTGATCCAGGGAAGACGGGCATATATTTGGCTAGCCACTGCTGCATGTGCTTGCAACCTTCCACCACAACCCTCGTTCCCTCATCATTTAGCTACATGAGTGATGTTTCTGTCAAAATACCTGATCACTTTTGTGAAAATTAGGTTGTCTACTGCTAGAAGATGAAATTGAGGTAAAAATACCAAAATTTCATGAAAATAGGGATTAAAATATCCTCAAGATTTTCTCTTACTGGATAGTGTAGTCAGGAGGCACTTATCCATTTTAATCACCTGTCTTGACTCTAGAAGTTATTTCTTCATTCATATTCCATTTTTTACATAATAGAATAAGATCTTAAGCATATCACAATACTCTTCATTGTATCTTTTAGTAATATTGAATTTTTTAATGTAATGGTAATTTTAAAAATTTATTTTTGTATCATTCTTCATTTAACATATTACTGTTTCATGGAATCTAATCATGTGCCCAACGCTCCTTACCCTTATTACTATCCTGACCCATTTTATTTTTTATTGATCAAAATATTGACAACCAACTTTATTTGGCAAGCTGGCTTGGTTTTTGATCAATCATATTAAATTTACTGATGGCACTGTCTATGCAATTTGAGAGAATCATCCTTTGAATCATGCATTAAGCATTTGGGACGATACTAATGCTGTTGGCGTGCTCCTAGAAAGTTAGGATAAAGCTTTATGGTTTGAGTCATGTTTCAACTGAGTAATGCACTTATTGCAGCATGCTGGTGTGTCAGTTGTAGTCTCCTTATGGTTATGAACATCACTGTATCATAGAAAACTTTGATAAGCACTTAAATGAAATTCATCATTTATACTACACATTGATATTGTTGTCTACAGCTGGCACTACTGACAAATGGCTTCAGATTATTGAAAGTTGGTGGTTCTCTCGTATACAGCACCTGTAGGTAGGTATCTTGTGAGTTCCTATAATCCGAGGCATTGCATCTGTTCGGCAGTTCTTTGTGTTATCTGCAGTGTATGTATTTCGTCACTTAACTTGACATATGCATGCCTTGTCCCCATTATTTTTCACAGTTAAACGTTTTGATGTTCTGCATTACATGGATTGTTCTAGTTTACGCAAGAGGAGTTGATTTTAATTTCATGCTTTTTTTTTAGTTTAACAGTTGCACAGAATGAGGCTGTGGTCGAGCAGTTCCTCTCCAGAAATCCATCAGCTGGTATGATGACTTTCTTTTTATTTCTTTTACTTCTTTTTTTTTTTTTGTAGTTTTGCAATAGAATCACAAAATTTAGCGAGACCTTATTCATTTTAGGGTAGGTTATGCATTATTTGGTCTGAAAACCATATAGAAGAACATAATCTTGGTGGGGTTCATCTCTGTTGTGATAACCATTTGAACCAATCGGTCCTTTTTCAAGCCATATAAAGTGAATGCTCTATCCTTGTTTTTGTATCACTGTCTAGTTAATACATCAATGCTTCAAGTTAAGACACCCAAGTTGATTTCCTTTAACTTAAAACTCCTCTCTCCTGATTGGTAGAACTTGTGGAAGACTTGCGTTGGATGTGATACACTTCGAAGAATTATACAATGAATAAATATTCTTTCCGACATGTAGAACTTTGACACCTCAATTATCCTTTAACTACGTCTAACACTATGATCCAACGATAATGGCTGGGAATGTAATTGTAAATGATATTTGCATTCTCATCATTTTTAAAAAGCTTACAAGCATGATAGGAGTGTCACGACTTGGCCCGACAATTCGGAGTATCAAGGCGAGAGTAGATGGTTGGATGTAGTTTTTGAGCCTCAGTTATATAATTGTTCATACATTTTTAAGAGCCACTAAATAACAAAAATTTATTTAAATCAAAACTATATCAGTTCTAATGTAAATGACTTTCTCCTATAGTGCAATGCTACGATAAACTGATTATTTTCTTCATTTATTTAATTCTTGATATTTTTGTGGGCTTCGAAAAAATTTGTGCTCTGGCCTCTCTGTGCCTTCTTTTATTGACGGGGAGAGTTTTAACAAATTTATGTTCCAGGGTAAATCTTCAGAAGACATATTGAGTTTTAGATAAGACACTGCCCAGAGATCGCCCTCATTTTGCGAGGACTTTATGATCTAAGTTTTGGTTTCCCATATGCACAATTCCCTATGGTTAATTATCTCTTCTAATAACGAGAGAGAATTTTTTTATTAATGCTAGCCATTAAATAGGTCACAATAATTACCTAACGTTTAATAGCAGCAATTTTAGAGTTTGAATTTGGTTTTGAATTTTGGAGTTTAAGATTTGAAATTGATCACATATAATTAAAATCGGTGATGGGGAAATGAGGACAAGCTCGATCAAGATCCAGTGGTTTCATCATCCCAGGCTGTCATGATTCTTGATCTATTTAGTCAGAAGAGGTAGTCGACCTAACTTGACAAAATGAACCTTGTCGATAGCCATGGGTTGCTTATTCCCAGAATATCTTATAGACCTGGGGTGGATGTTTATCTAAGGTGATGGATTTAAGTCATCTTCAATCTTAGTTAACAGAGGGCTTTATATCTCATAGATTGTATCTATAATTCATTACTCAAAAGACTTTTAACCATTAGGGAGCACACGAGCTTTGGCCATGATCGTAATACAGTGGTGTCATTTTTCAACCAAAATCACCCGGTCGAAGGGCACATGCCACGTCCCTGCTGGCGATGAATCAACTAAGAATGAATTATAGTAATATATTCCATAAATATCTGTTCTTTGTGAGCTGAAGTTATTCTTCAATTCATCATTCTCGCCAAAACATTTGTGCAAAGTGGATGAATTTTAGTTTCAAGTTTTTTGTGACGAAATTTCTATTTAAATGTTTTAGCATGTAGATCGGTGCTATTGTAGGGGTGTTTGAACACTTTTAGCGACTCCATGAAGCATTCTCAGATCTTGAATTTTGGGGCTTGACATAAAAATCGGAGCACATGCAAAATATATTTTTTTGAAGTGTGATTAGGCATCCTTCTTTGTCATCAAATTTGACAATGTAGATTTAATCTTTCACATGTGGATGCCGTTAGGCATCTTAATATGAATTTTTATTATCAGCTTAGTCATTAGCAATTGTGATTGCTTTACTGAAGGTGACTGAATTTGCACATATAACTTCAAACGTTTTGATATTGTGTCATGTAGATTTCTTAATGTGGATTTATAGTTTGCTTGGTATTATCAATAGTAGGTCGTGCAAGGTTTTGTTTAAATTGAGTCTCACCATCTTGGGATAAATTGGGTCTAGTAAGTTTGGGTTAAACCTACTTGAACTTATTCAATTGAACGTACCAAGGCCATAACGGTGACCAATTAACTGCTTTCAATGCCTTATAGGGAAATCCAGCACCCTAAGGGTAATCAGAAGTATTACGATGACGTTAATGTCAATGCCATTAGGAGCATCAAGAGAAGTCGCCTAACGTCAAAAGATGAATACAGGAAAATCCCCTGTTTTTTTGGTCAAAGAATATTAAGATTGTGATGACAATTATGGTAAGGATCAAAGACCCCCCTTACTATTTTCTTCTATGATTTGGAGAGCCGGAGGCTGCCTCATGACATTAAGAGAGATGGAAAGGTTTTTCCAATGCTTAAGCTATGGAGTTTGTCATTGGTTAAATTAAGCAGGCACAACCTATAACACCCCACAGTACCCCTTAGCAGAACAGTACTGTAGAGTGTAACAATAACAAATTTTTTTTCCATAAACCAAACATCCCATTTTTCTTCGATTCATTTGATCGATATAAAAAGATCACATAACATAAGTTTGATACAACAAAGGAAGCATCTAAGAAATTCCAAATTTCATCAAAGATCTAATACATAGCCACTACGGAAATCCAAATAAATTCAAAGTAATACATCATTAAAATTGTATACTAACCTCAACCTCAAGAGTAAACTTCAAAACTATAACAAACATTAACATACAACTTAAAAACTTGCTTATCAAACTTCCTCCACTTTTCCTTTCCCTTTTCCTGTAAAAACAGCCAGTAAGAAAATACTGGTGAGCTATGAAACTCAACAAGTTATGCCAATTTAATTAACAATTAAAATAATATAACATAATTATTTACAACCTTGAAAACATACAACGTTGGAACATCATAAAATATTATAAGTAAATGTTCACTTCCTTTACTGTTTTGAAGTTTGGTTGAATATAAATTTCCTGTGAAAGATTTGGCTATACATTCATAACATCATTCAATGAAGCTCATTGAATTCATAGAGGTCCCTTTTGCCTCTTTGGGGTCCCTTTTGCCCCACCTGCCATGCAGGTACCATAATTTCTAGGGTCCCTTTTGCCCCACTTACCATGTAGTTCTTTTATTGGGAACCCTTTTGTCCCAACTACATTAGTAAGACTAACATCATACATAGCCAGACTTTACATTAATTTAATATTCAACCTTCTTTCATAATTAACAATCACATCTACCTTCAACATCATTCATTATACCACTTGTGTATAAGTAATATGCTTAAAGTTTTCAAGAAGCTTTACCTTCTTTCAAATATTCTTTACATAGAATTATTTAAAGGATGGCGCCAACCTTATTTGAACTTATATGATAGCAGAGATATAGGCAGTGGATCATATTCAAAAGCTGGGAGAAAATACTTTAAATAAAATAAATTCATCATAACACATAACTTTCTTTACTCATTAATTTGGCATTACTTACCTCCTTGAAGGTTTGTCTTTTCAACTCCACTTTGTACTCTTCTTCGATTGTACGTAACCTCGTAACCTCTCCTTTGCATAGTCCAAAGAATTCTTCTCTTCTACCAATTATTCTTCTCCAACTCTTACTTTCCAAACTACCACACCAAAACCACTGTTCTTTCAAATTACTTTAACTAAAATTTCATCATATAATTCTAAAGTAATCACATAAAAATCTTGATTATTGATCTCTAATAAGTTCATTAAATCTGATCATTCTTACCTGCAATTGTTTTCTTCTTCAATGTTACACGAGAAGCCACCGAACCTTAGTCGCTGCTTGCCACAGGAGACTTTCGATCTCTGCTACAGAACTTCTCTCCGCCTATTGCTACAGTAAAACTGCGATTCCTTCCCAGTTTTGCGATTCTGCTACAGTCCCGGGAACACAAGACCGCAAGGCTACAAAATTTTCTGCTTCTGCGGCTTGCTATCACTGTGTCGAACCCCTCTGTCACCGAATTCTTGTGGCCGAACAAGTCTGCAACTTAGGTCTTCAGAAAAATTCCACACCCAGCACTCTTCCTTACTCTTCTTGCTTGCGGTATTCTTCTTCTCTACCGAAACTATTCTTCTCCAGCCTTTTCTCCTGTGAATACGCAACATGGGAGGAGATGTCCTTGCTATACAACCATTGGAAAGTGGGCCCCAGCATCTAACTGCCCCCTTCCAAACCCCCCTCCTCCAAGAGCTGCTTTGAAATGCCTCTTTTCAGTTTTTGTTTTCTTTTTTTTTAATACTTATCTTAACTAACATTCAATAACATTTTAATAAGATAAAACTATTAATATTTATTTATTTACCTGTATTTCTGGTTATGACAATTCTTCCCTCCTTAAGAAAATTTCGTCCCCGAAATTTAACATTTCATACTTCTTCAAACAGATGAGGAAACTTCTGCTTTAAATCTTCCTCTTTTTCCCACGTAGCATGTTTTGCTGACATGTGTTTCCACTTCACTTTTACAAAAGGAATCATTCTGCTCCTCAATCTACGAATATCTTTTTCCAATATTAGTTCAGGCTCTTCAATAAAAGTCAAATCTTTCTGAAGTTCAATATCTTTCTGAGAAACCCTTTGACTTTCATCTGTAACCCATTTCCTGAGCATTGATATATGAAAAACATTATGAACATCAGACATGTCCCTAGGTAATGCCAGCTTGTAAGCAACTGGTCCCACTCTCTCGATGATTTCAAATGGACCAATGTATCTAGGACTAAGCTTTCCACCTTGGCCAAATCTAGTCACACCCTTCATTGGTCTCACCTTCAAAAATACAAAATCTCCCACTGCAAATTCTATCATTTTATGCTTGGGATCATAATATTTCTGTTGGCGGTCCTGAGCTGCTTTTAATCTGTCTCTGATCAGTCTTACCTTCTCAGTAGCTTGATCCACTAATTGTGGACCCAACAATTTTCTTTCACCAACCTCAAACCAGCTTAAGGGAGTTCTGCATCTTCTACCATATAAAGCTTCATATGGAGCCATCTTGATGCTGAATTGATAGCTATTATTGTAAGTGAACTCGATCAATGGAACGTGATCTTCCCAGCTACCTCCAAAATCCAATACACACAATCTTAACAGATCTTCCAGTACCTGAATTAGTCTTTCTGATTGACCATCTGTCTGTGGATGAAAAGCTGTACTGAACTTTAATCTCGTGCCCAAACTTTCATGTGTAGTTTTCCATAATTTGGATGTAAATCTTCCATCTCTATCAGAAACAATAGCTTTAGGGATTCCATGCAATCTGATGATTTCTTTCACAAATAACCTGGCCAATTTCTCCACTGAATCAGTCTGACGGATAGGTAGAAAATGGGCTGACTTGGTGAGTCTGTCAACTACCACCCATATACTATCATGCCCTTGTCTTGACCTAGGAAAGCCTGTAACAAAATCCATGGCTATTTCCTCCCATTTCCATTCTGGAATTGGTAGAGATTGTAACATCCCACTGGGTTTCTGATGCTCAGCCTTAACAACTTGACATTTTCCACACTTAGCCACATAATTTGCCACATCTCTTTTCATTCCTTGCCATCAAAACAAAGTCTTCAAATCCTTGTACATCTTTGTACTTCCAGGGTGAATTGAATAACTGGTATTATGTGCTTCAAACAAAATATCCTGAATCAAATCTGACTCTTTTGATATCCACAACCGCATACTATATCTGATTCTGCCTTGTTCATTAACACTGAGTTCTTTCTTTAATCCTTCTTGCACTTGATCCATAAACTTCTGATAGTTATTGTTTTTCTTTTGAGCTTCTATAATTCTTTCTTCCAATGATAACTGAACTGTCATCTGATTAATGCTAAGTGTATCATGATCTCCTTGTATTCTGACTTCTAATTGTAAGGCCTCCATTTCTCTAATTAGTCTTTCTTCACCAGTTAACATATTCAACTGTGTTTGGGTCTTTCTGCTCAATGCATCAGCTACAACATTAGCCTTTCCTGGACAATATTGGATGTCAAGATCATAATCCTTTATTAACTCCAACCATCTTCTCTGTCTCAGATTCAATTCTTTCTGAGTGAAAATGTATTTCAAGCTCTTATGATCAGTAAAAATTTCACATTTAACTCCATACAAATAGTGTCTCCAAATTTTCAATGCAAATATCACCGCTGCCAACTCTAAATCATGAGTTGGATAATTCTTTTCATGTGGCTTAAGCTGTCTGGAAGCATAGGCTATCACCTTTCTATTCTGCATCAACACACATCCTAACCCTTTTAAAGAAGCATCACTGAATAATTGAAACCCCTCAGTTCCAGAAGGAATTGTCAACACTGGTGCAGTTGTTAAACATTGTTTTAATTCTTGAAAACTCTGCTCACAATCCATTGTCCACTCAAACTTAATATCTTTCCTGGTTAACTTGGATAAAGGCAAAGCAATCTGAGAAAAGCCCTTAACGAATCTTCTATAATAACCTGCTAATCCCAAAAAACTTCTGACTTCTGCTACATTTGTAGGTCTTGGCCATTCCACTACTGCTTTAATCTTTGCTGGGTCTACAGATATTCCTTCTCCACTGACAATATGTCCCAAAAATGAAATTTCCTTCAACCAGAACTCGCACTTAGAATATTTGGCAAACAATTTATGCTGTCGCAGTAATTCAAGTACCACCTTCAAATGCTCTGCATGATCCTTATCATTCTTAGAATAGATCAATATGTCATCAATAAATACAATAACAAATTGATCCAGATAAGGTCTGAAAATTCTGTTCATCATATCCATGAATACTGCCGGGGCATTGGTTAACCCAAATGGCATAACCAAAAATTCATAGTGCCCATATCTAGTTCCAAAAGCGGTCTTCTCAATATCACATTCTTTCACCCTAACCTGGTGATAACCTGATCTCAAATCTATTCTGGAGAAAACAGAAGCATCTGCTAATTGATCAAAGAGATCATCAATTCTGGGAAGAGGATACTTGTTTTTAATTGTCACATTGTTTAATTCTCTATAATCAATACAGAGTCTCATTGAACAATCCTTCTTCTTGACAAATAACACAGGCGCACTCCAAGGGGATGAACTAGGTCTGATAAAACCCTTCTCAATCAATTCAGCCAACTGTTCTTTCAGTTCTCGCAATTCTTTAGTTGCCATTCTATAAGGTGCCTTGACAATAGGATTTGTGCTAGGTTGCAAGTTTATCGAAAATTCAACCTCTCTCTCAGGAGGTAAGTCCTTCCATTCCTCAGAGAAAACATCTATAAATTCATTCACAACAGGAATGGAATGCATGCCATCACTTTCTTTCTTTGTTGCTTTTAACTGTGCTAAGAATATTAAGTTACCTGCTCTTAAACTTTTAAGCAGCTGACTAGAAGCAATCAAGGAAGAAACTACTCCTCTTTTACATTGGAAATAAAATACTTCTTCTCCAGGCAAATCAAACCTGACCTTCTTCTTCCAACATTCAATAGTTGCAAAGTACTTGACTAACCAATCCATTCCCAGGATTATATCAAATTCTACCAATGGAAGTACTATCAGATTTGCTTGAAATTTTCTACCCACTATCATAAATTCAACTGAACATGAGGTACTGGCATTCAAATAATTACCCGCAGGTAATCTAACATGTACTCCAGGAGTAAAAGAAACAGGTTCCCCATTTACTTTCCCACAAAATATCTCAGATATAAATGAATGCGACGCACCAGAATCAAAAAGTACTCTAGCAGGTAAATTTGAGATAATTAAAGTACCTGTCACCACCTCAGAAGAGTCTTTGGCCTCCTGGGAAGATAAAGCAAAAACTCTTGCTGGTATTGATCTGACTGCTTCACTTGAGGTTTCTCCTTTAATCTTTAAAGCAGGTTGATTCACTTGTGGTCTTGCACCCCTGTACTGCTCTGTTCTTTGACTGCCTCTAAATTCTGCTCCTCTTTGCCCATTCTTTGGACAGTTCCTCTTGATATGACCAGATTCTCCACACAGATAACACTTCCCTGAATTCATAAGACATCTTCCTGGATGGGATTTTTCACAAGTTGCACAAACTGGTATCACAGGAAGCCTTGCATGTTGTTGCCCTTGCTGAAATTTCTGCCTTTTAGATGATCCCCCTCTGTGATCACTTTGTCTCTTTCTATCATTATTCTCCCATTTCTGCTTAACCACTTCTATGTCATTTTCTAAAAGTCTGGCACTTTCCACCAATTCAGAAAATTCTTTTATGCGAAGAGGGATTAAAGGCTGTCTCAAAGAATCCCTCAGACCCTTCAAAAATCTGTAGCATTTTTCATCTGGAGTACTAATGAGTTGTGGAGCATACCTTGAAAGAGCTGTAAATTCTGCTTCATATTGAATGACAGTCTTTGCTCCTTGTCTCAGGTTTACAAAACTTTCCTGCATTGCCTGTCTTGCTGATGGAGGCACATACCATTCTCTGAAAACTTGTTCAAATTCCTCCCACATAATTTGTTCCTCAGTTCTACCTCTGAATTTCTCCAGTTGTTGTCCCCTCCACCATCTTTCTGCTTCACCTTCTAGCATAAAGATTGCTAAGGCTACCCTTCTATTCTCAGGACATCTCATTCCATTTAAAACTTTCTCTATTCTGATAATCCAGTCCTCAGCACTTCTGGCATCAACCCCTCCTTTAAACAAAGGAGGTTTTAGGCTTTGGAAGAGCTTTAAATGTTTATCCACTTCTGCACTGACAGGATTATCTGTCTCCACATTAGTACTGCTACCAGGAGGGGTTGGAGTGACTGGTGTAACTACAGGTGGAACACCATGTGTTGCAGATCCTACCATAGACTGCATCTTTTCCATCATCTGCATCATCATATTCATCATTTGCAGTTGCATCATATTTCCTGATATTGCATTCATAGCATCCATTCCTACAGGTGTAGGATTTATACTAGGTGCACTGCCTCCTACTGGTGTCACATTTTCAGGATCTTCAGAGATCCTAATAGGCTGAGATGACTGACCCTCCTCTCTTTCTGGTATTCTTTCAGCCATTAAATCTGTAACACATTACATTAAGAGTTATGCATTTATATAATCATGTGTTACCTTCATATACTGACATACTAGTCAGATTAAAGCTAAACATAATTACATATAAATCAAATGAAATTAGATCCATTACTTAACTTAGAAATACTATGTTTCCTAGGCTCTGTAATAATTCCATCTAATCCATCTTATTCTCTTGGACAATTCACCTTACTTATGCTTTCATATTTAAATCCTCAGAACCTTAAAACATTGCTTTGATACCACTTTTTGTAACACCCCACAGTACCCCTTAGCAGAACAGTACTGTAGAGTGTAACAATAACAAATTTTTTTTCCATAAACCAAACATCCCATTTTTCTTCGATTCATTTGATCGATATAAAAAGATCACATAACATAAGTTTGATACAACAAAGGAAGCATCTAAGAAATTCCAAATTTCATCAAAGATCTAATACATAGCCACTACGGAAATCCAAATAAATTCAAAGTAATACATCATTAAAATTGTATACTAACCTCAACCTCAAGAGTAAACTTCAAAACTATAACAAACATTAACATACAACTTAAAAACTTGCTTATCAAACTTCCTCCACTTTTCCTTTCCCTTTTCCTGTAAAAACAGCCAGTAAGAAAATACTGGTGAGCTATGAAACTCAACAAGTTATGCCAATTTAATTAACAATTAAAATAATATAACATAATTATTTACAACCTTGAAAACATACAACGTTGGAACATCATAAAATATTATAAGTAAATGTTCACTTCCTTTACTGTTTTGAAGTTTGGTTGAATATAAATTTCCTGTGAAAGATTTGGCTATACATTCATAACATCATTCAATGAAGCTCATTGAATTCATAGAGGTCCCTTTTGCCTCTTTGGGGTCCCTTTTGCCCCACCTGCCATGCAGGTACCATAATTTCTAGGGTCCCTTTTGCCCCACTTACCATGTAGTTCTTTTATTGGGAACCCTTTTGTCCCAACTACATTAGTAAGACTAACATCATACATAGCCAGACTTTACATTAATTTAATATTCAACCTTCTTTCATAATTAACAATCACATCTACCTTCAACATCATTCATTATACCACTTGTGTATAAGTAATATGCTTAAAGTTTTCAAGAAGCTTTACCTTCTTTCAAATATTCTTTACATAGAATTATTTAAAGGATGGCGCCAACCTTATTTGAACTTATATGATAGCAGAGATATAGGCAGTGGATCATATTCAAAAGCTGGGAGAAAATACTTTAAATAAAATAAATTCATCATAACACATAACTTTCTTTACTCATTAATTTGGCATTACTTACCTCCTTGAAGGTTTGTCTTTTCAACTCCACTTTGTACTCTTCTTCGATTGTACGTAACCTCATAACCTCTCCTTTGCATAGTCCAAAGAATTCTTCTCTTCTACCAATTATTCTTCTCCAACTCTTACTTTCCAAACTACCACACCAAAACCACTGTTCTTTCAAATTACTTTAACTAAAATTTCATCATATAATTCTAAAGTAATCACATAAAAATCTTGATTATTGATCTCTAATAAGTTCATTAAATCTGATCATTCTTACCTGCAATTGTTTTCTTCTTCAATGTTACACGAGAAGCCACCGAACCTTAGTCGCTGCTTGCCACAGGAGACTTTCGATCTCTGCTACAGAACTTCTCTCCGCCTATTGCTACAGTAAAACTGCGATTCCTTCCCAGTTTTGCGATTCTGCTACAGTCCCGGGAACACAAGACCGCAAGGCTACAAAATTTTCTGCTTCTGCGGCTTGCTGTCACTGTGTCGAACCCCTCTGTCACCGAATTCTTATGGCCGAACAAGTCTGCAACTTAGGTCTTCAGAAAAATTCCACACCCAGCACTCTTCCTTACTCTTCTTGCTTGCGGTATTCTTCTTCTCTACCGAAACTATTCTTCTCCAGCCTTTTCTCCTGTGAATACGCAACATGGGAGGAGATGTCCTTGCTATACAACCATTGGAAAGTGGGCCCCAGCATCTAACTGCCCCCTTCCAAACCGCCCTCCTCCAAGAGCTGCTTTGAAATGCCTCTTTTCAGTTTTTTTTTTCTTTTTTTTTTAATACTTATCTTAACTAACATTCAATAACATTTTAATAAGATAAAACTATTAATATTTATTTATTTACCTGTATTTCTGGTTATGACACAACCACCCTTGGTGTCTTCAAGGAGGCATAAAAGACCTTTAAGCAGCTCAAAGGCTCCCTGAATAATGAGAATTCATGGTGTTGTCCTCTTTCCTGTTGATCCTGATCAATGGCTGGCTAACTCTGACCTCCAATTGGTGCTGATAAAATGAATCAATGAGGGTTGTCTAAAGGATAAGTTAGGTTTACCTCCCAGCCATCATCTTGCTCCCTATAACACCCGTGGCTAATGTTAGCTAAAATTGCAAGAGTGTGGCATTAAACTATGTTCAACACATTATGACCTACACCCTCATTAATGGGCCCGACATGTCACACCCTATTTTGACCCTCCTTTAGTCAAACTTGGAGTGTAACAGAGAAGGATAATATGAAGAGACATATCTTTGACTAATACTTATTCTGAAATACTTCTATCAAGATCAAATGAGTAAGAAATAGCATATTCATGCTATCCCAACGCAACAACTTTTTAAGTCTTAAGATTCTATTTCACTAATGCAAAACTTGAATCAATATTTAATATCTGGAAGTATATTTAAAACACATCAAATAAAATACAGAGCTTACTAAACTTTCGAATATCATTTACATTCCCAAAAATTTGACTGTACAGCTTCCTACCTTAGCTTCTATACATGATCAAAACATATGTACATAAAAGTACAGTCAACATCATGTCTAGAGTCTCATAAGCTCATTCCTCTTTCTTGCAGTATAACTACTGCTAATGAGCTAAAGCTCAATGAAATACACAATCATAGTATAAGAAATAAGAAGCATAAAATTTTGCATTCAATTGTAAATGATATTTGAATTTTAATATGAATCATAAAATTTTATAAATAACCAATGAATCACAATATCAATCACTGTAAATATTTTTTAACCTTCCATATATTCCTTGGTCTGTTTATTGTTCATTATTTTAGGTAAGTTATATGATAATTATAGACTTTTGCATACTTACAACTCTCTCCTTCAAGATTAGAGTTCAGCATTAGCTGACTGTTACAATGTTTTCTTGTAGAATTAATGAAGGTCGATTCTGCTGAGACGTGGCGCTGTAGAAGTGGAGGAATCCCCCTAACCTTGCGATTCGATCCCAAAACATCCCAAACCAGTGGGATGTTTATTGCAAAATTCACAAAAAATCCAGCTTAGTTTTTGATTGCCTCGTGATTACTCGTTCACTATATGATTTTCTCAACAGATGAAATTAATCATTTTTGTTAATGTTTCTCTGATGATGGCATAAATGCCTGCGATTCCTCGGAGGAGAAAGTGTCAGTATTTGAAAAATGCCTCCATGCAATTCTTATTTATATTTTTATTTTAAAAAAATTCAAAACCCCACTCTTTAAATTATTGAGATATTTAGAGTTATCCTAAAATCCATGAAATTTCTTGGGAATGTTAAGAAAATCCCAATATTTGTGGATTAGCATGGTGTTCTGTCATGTTGAAAATTACTTCATATGCATGTTGATGAATTTGAAAGTGAAGAAAAATAACTGAAATAATTATGGTAGTTTTTTTTTTAAAGTAGTTTGCTATATTTTATAATAAAATATTTAATATTTTAATTATTAAGTGTGGTAAAGTATCTCAAATAATTATAAGAAAATTTGAGAGAGTTTAATGCACTGTAATTGAATTTCTAAAAATATTTAAGAGTTTTCCTCTATGTTTTACATGCTTTCAAGTTTCAACTATTCATATAGAAAGAGGTAGGTTGTAAGTTACATTTTTGCCCTTTACTATATTCAGAATACTGTGAGCTTGCTACCATAGGTGTGTTGTATTCTTTGGAGCTTATCCTAAAATTTCTGGATTTGTTTAAGGTGTTTTTCTAATTTTGGTAATTTTAATATTAAATATTTAATTTATTAAATAATGAAAAAGACTCTAAATATTTATAAAAAACTTGAGGTAATTCAAAATCATCATTTTAAATTATTAAATGCACTGGTAAATCTTTCTTATAATAAAAAATACATTTTTTGTTTGGCATTTGGCGTCGGGAGATGAAAGGTTGGGTCATTTTGACCTTATAAATCACGAGAAATTTTTCTGGTCGGACGTTTGGATTATTGCGTATGAGTTGCGTATTTACTGTGTATTTTTTGATACACAGCAAATAAGCAGTAAATAAGCAATAAATTAATAATACGCATTAAATACGCATTAAATACTCACTAAAAATGCAGAAAAAAATTTGTCAAAAAATACACAGTAAATACACAGCTCATACGCAGTAATCCGGACGTCCGGATTCCGGACAGAATAATTTCTGAGAGGAGGAGATGAGGGAGACCGACAAAAAAAGTTTGTGTTCGGGAAATCGAGCGATCAAGCTAGGGAATGAGCGATATTTATGTGAGGAATTCAAGTTTTGTTATTTATTCATTAAATTATAATTTAGAAAAAAAATAGAATATTAATATTTTAATATCTATACACATACTGAGATGATGAAAATTTAAAATTGAGAATATTAGATTAAAATGATTAGTATTAATAAATAAGATGCCATTTAATTGTATAAATTAACTATGATAATGCGAAAATTTTATTTTAAAATTTATGAGCATATATTTTGAAATAAAAATTTAAAATAATAATGAGATTATGGAAAAAATTTAATTGAGTATAGCATACATTTGATAATTTTGATAAAATGCATCATAGAGAGAGAGAGCATATAATTAAAAATATATAATAAATTTAAATAAATTATAAACTAATTTAAAATAAGACAAATTTAATCAAGATCAATTTATAACTTAAATTTTAATGAATAGAGTTTTCATATAGGTGCTAAATCTATCAATATGGGAGTAAGAGAGAGTAAAGTATCTCAATACTTAGATTCAAGGTGAGTACTCATGTCTTAATTTACAGTAATGATTTGCTTTTCCTACACATAATGTATCAAGTAGTGTTATTATTTAATTACTTATTACGAATATTCTATGATTTTCTTAATTAAATATAATTGATCATGTCGAATTAAAGACAATTGTGCATGTTGAATGATGGAGCACACCCATTTATTGTACTGACTAGAGATATAATACTCGTGCATATAAATGAAAAAGGTTATGAAAAAAGAAAAAGGAAAAGAAAAAAGAAATGGAAAAGAATTACTTTGATTGATACTATTTTAGATGATGTCTCATGTGACGGTTATACTATTTACAAGAAATGATAAAGATATGAAATATATATAACATTGATGGACATGTTTAAAATGTTTCATTACCTTATGTTTTAAGATGAGCATGCATATTAGTCCTAATGTCTTGTATTATTGTAATATAGAAACATGAGGTGCTCACTGCAATTTTTTTTTTACTCACTCTATATTTATGAATGAACACAAGAATTATTTAAAAGCTTAAAATGAGTAGTAGAAAAAAGAACATGTATCGTATGTGCGATACTCCAAGAGAAATGTATTTATAACATTTGATTTAAAAATTTTAAAGTTTTAGTGGCTCTTTATGTGTATTGAAATTAGTTAATTAGTAATTAAAAATTTAATCAACAACCCAACCGCCTATTCCCGCGTCACTAATTCGGGCCTCCGGGCCGGTTCGTGACAAACCTTGTGTAAATTTAAGTTGAATAGCTATATATGTTCTCATTGTGCCAAAATTTCTCTATTTCATTAATTTTAATTCTAACTCAGTGATCAACAGTCAAATCTGATTGATATGGTTAATACTATACATATGGGCATAATTCTAGTTGGCATGTACTGTTAATGAATTATTGGTAGTTTATCACTCTTCTTATGGTTGACAACACAACATTTTAGGATAGTTTTCTATCCTTGCTCCTTCTAAGTTTATGTTGATACACATCCAATGATCATTTCAATCTCCCATCTACATATTATTATGCATTTTGATCATCATGAATACCTCAATCAAATCTTAACTTGACTCTTTATTGATAGTTTGGTCATGCCCTTATTATCAGGCTTCATCTTGATTGAACCATGCTTTGTTGGCTAAGTCCCTTTCTAATATGGTATGTGAGAAAATTAAACTATAGATTTAAAAATTTATATTTATGATCAAATACGACATAGAGAATAGCATACCATCTCAAATGACATAAATGATATTTAACACTAGAGTTAAAAATAAAAATAGAATTTTAGAAATATGCCTTTGTTCTCAAATACTTTCTCATTAATAATGTGGATAAAATTATTTTATTCTAGAGTATAAATTTCTCTTAAAAATCAGCTCAATAGTTAATTACATCCCAAGAAAAGTAATATTCTGAGAGTATTCTTGATTAAAGTAGTGGCAGATGTTTTTATAATTTTAAAATTTAGAGAATGTTTTTGTTTTTTAAATTCTAAATGGGATTGATTCAATTTGGAATAGTTCTTTTAAGAGATCAAATGATGAAAAATAAAAAGTATTAAATTCTCAGAAGCTTAGAAGTACTCCAAACTATTATATACCAGGCTTTAAAATTTTGAAGATTTGAATTTAGGATTTGAGCTATTCATGTTAATTAAAAATTTAGGGCTTATATTCTATTAACAAAAGTTATAGAAAAGGATAAGGAGGGTGAGTACTTTTAATGTAGCAAATGAAAAACTATCAGTCTCATATGCTAGAATTAAGATAAGAACTACTAAATAAGTATTAATTCAAATTTAAGTCCAACAAAATGCAAGTGAGTTCCAACTTTTAAACCTTTTAAAGATTTAAGTAGTCCTGACTCTACTAGAATTACAATCTTGTTTAGTACCGCTAGATAAACCTAACTAATCATTTTAACATCATGATGTGAAAGATTTTAGTGCAATGTAAGATATCCTAGGCTATCTATATTTTTAAGACTTAGGACTTATAATTTAGTCACTGAAACCAAGCAATAATACTATGAAAGATATACAAATACTTCTACCTAATACAAATTTTTATGTTTGGTCCTTAAAGGCTTTCTATTTTGTTTGAATTCCAAAGTGTTATTTCTAGTTAATTTTTATTTTATTATTTATTTTTATAAAAAAGATTTATTTTTACAAAGATGTATAGTCAAAATAAATCCATGCTTGCCCTAAGCAAGTAGATTTTGATTTTGGTTTTGCATACAATATATTTCAATTTTGATTTTGTAAGTAAAATAATTTTTGATTTATTTTCAATTTTTTTGGTTTGATTGTAATTGTAGAGAGAAAATATTTTGACAAAATGAAATACTAAAATGTATATAACAAAATAATAAAATAAAATATATAAAATAACAACCTACCTTAGAAAGCCCAAAGCTGATCCTATCTAGCACCTAGTTTGTGCTAAACTATGAGGGTGTCAGATATAAAGTTTTAAATTATTCCAATTAATCTAAGGATGGTTTCAAGTTTGTATCTTAAAGATTTTACCAAGATTTTAGAGTTCAATTTTTTTTTAAGATTTAAAAAAATACTTTTAATATACAACATTCACCTTAAGGTGACCCTTATTATTTAAAGCATCTTAAACATATTAAGGTATTCAGCTCACTCAAAAAGTGAGGTGAAAATTTATAATGACTAAGAAGCAAACAAGTATCTTTAATAATTTTTTTTGTTATTCAACATTTTTACTTAGGTTTTGTGAGAGAAAATTTTATTTTAAGTTATGTGATATTTCAAATTAATTAGTTTTTTTATTGTGGAGCACAACATTGGAATGCAAGCAAAAGGAGCAAATTCTAAATTGACCCGCGCGTTGGCGCGGCGCTTCATTTGAAGGGCTAAATGACATCTGTTACAATCAGGACGTCGAATTGCCTAAGAGGGAACCCCTCGCAATCAAATCTGACAAGGTTGGTCAAAAGGGACAACCGACACCCAAAATTCACGTGCAACGTTGCCCAAATGATATCCGATTGTAAAACAGACTTCATCATTGCTTTCGGAGCATCATCAATACGCAAAAGTGACTATAAATTTGTTCAATTGAAGTTACATGAGGAGATCGGTGCGGATCCGAAGGCAACAGAGCACAAATCGAGAAAATTGATGTCGCAACAACGTCCAATCTCAAAATGGACTTCATTGTTGCACTCGGAACGTCTATAATACCCAAAATGGATTGTAATTTTGTCCAATAAAATTCACGGGCGTGAATCAACATAATTTTTAAGGTGATAGCGCACAAAATTTGGGGTAAATTACACAAACTGAGATAAAAATCCTCATTTTGATCTCTGGTATTTATTATTATTATTATTATTATTATTATTATTATTATTATTATTATTATTATTATTATTAAAAATTTAAAAATCATCCAATCGTGTATTACCATGCCTATAGATCGGACGTCTGGCATCGTCGTTCGCACGACGATGATTGATCTCAAACAATCTTGACTATCTTCGTTAGTCCTCTGCGCACACCGCTCGTCCTCCTCTGTGATCTTCGTTTATTCTCACTGTTAAGAGGACAGTGGATGAAGCCTTATCTTCGGTCGCAACGCCGCGCCACCGAATCTATAATACTCGTGCAAGCAGACAAAAGGCATCTACAAGCTTCTAAGTAGAATGTTGCTCATAATAAAATGATAGTTGCCCGTACAATTGATTAGTGCCGAATATTTTTAAATGCCCGTACATGCATTGTAATAAGCATAATAACCCATGCAAACATGAGATTCGGCATCGTAAGATGCATTTGGCATATAAATATATTATGCACTACATGCAAGCGATGAATAATCATGTAAACTTATTAAGCGGGCAAATCGATAATGTATAGATACATTATGCATGTATGTTATGCAAATATATTATGGATTATATTAACACGTCACTAGATCCGTGGCATTCGTACAAGCGGACATAAGGTGTCAACAAAGCCCATAATAAAGTCCTAAATACTTGTCAGTAATAAGTACCTGCATAGCTATCTACCTCCCAAAATATAAAACACCCCCTCTAATGCATTAAAATACACATTCATATGCATCCCATAATATGCATGCATTTGCAATATGTATAGACTTTTATTCCAGTATGTCATTTGATATTACAATCAGAATTCAAAATGAGCTCTTGTATGCATTTATAGAATGTAGAGGGTTTCATTCAAGTAATATCATGCAATATTTTATCTACCTGCAAAAATATCGAGCACTGCAACTACATAGTGTGCGGATATAAAATACAAAATGCATAGGCCAAGATATGTGATACATGCAGGCGTGTCCACCATCCGCTTTATGTGCAAGGTGGTAAATTTTAAAATTTAAATATTAAATTCTAAATAATAAAGTCTTGCATACTTATCAGTAATAGCTACCTGCTTAGCTAGCTACATCCAAAAATGTAAAACACCCCCCTCTCATGCATTAAAATACGCATTTATATGCATCCCATAATATGCATGTATTTGCAATATGTAGATGGTTTTATTCTAGTATGTAATTTGACATTACAATCACAATTCAAAATAACCTCTTGTATGCATTTGTAGGATGTAGAGAATTTCATTCAAGTAATATCATACAATATTCTATATACCTGCAAAAATGCCACACACTGCAACTATATAGTGCGTGAATGTAAAATGCATATGCCAATATATGTGATACATGCAATCGCGTCATATACATCCACAACATATGTATAGCAATCATATAAATCAATCATGTAAAATACATCTAAAAGCATATACTCGCATTGGCCTTGGAGAGCATGTTATGGGTACACACGTAACGACTAAGAATGCTGTGTGGGTTAAGAAATGAATATAGATTCAAACCTGATCCTCTATCAGTAAGCTGATAGAGTCGATAAGGTTCAATCAACAAAAAATAAAATTACACATAAATACCTTGATGATGGCCGCGTTGATAAAAAATCTCAACTGGAGAGGTCCCCAAGCATTGAAATACCTCTCAAATGCCCATAAAAATTCAAAACTCAAAATACCAAAATTTAAATATTTAAATTTGAAATAAATCATCAAATACTTAAAGTAAAAAAAATCATCCACCCTCCGCAACAGTTTGTTGATATGGGCAAATCTTAAAATCACTTCAGCTCATAAAGAGCAAATGTCTAATCGAGAATATCACTAGGATTTATTCTCAATCCGTCTCTCTTGCTATTAAGAACGTGACATATGTCCTCTGATCGATGATTTTGTCGCCAAATGGCACCGCACTGATGATTTCGCCGCTAAATGACACCATAGGTAAACAGTTATGACCAAGACCCTTTGACCAGGCTATTCGCCTCCAAATGACACCATTATTTTACGGTCATGGTCAAAACCCCGTATGTTCTGCAACGATGTCAAGTTCTTGAGTAATGAATTAATGTGACATGATTGATAAGACACAAAGCCATCTGTTAGTTAAAGTGGATTCAAATTTGTCCCTTCAGATAAGTACTCACCCTAGGTCTATAAGATACTATTGGATGAAGCAACCCATGGCTACCGAGAGGGATCCTTCTATCAGGTTGGGTCGACTACCTCCTCTGACTAAATAGATCAGGAACCGTGATGGCCCAGGACGACGAAACCATGGGATCTTGATTGGGCTCATCATCATTCCCTCCAACCATCCGCTTTAAGTGCAAGGTAGAATTTCTTATTTTAAATATTAAATTCCAAATGCCTAAATCATGCTGCTACTATACAGCAGATACTATGTATCTGTTTGACGACTAGCCTTAATTGAAAGTTCTCTCTCATTATCGAGAGGAGGTAATTAACTATAGGGGTTGTGCCTATAGGAAACCTAAACTCAGATCATAAAATCCCCACGAAATGAGGGCAAAATCTCTGGGTAATATCTATTCAAAACCCAATTTGTCTTCTAAAAATTTGCCTCGGAACATGCTCATTAAAACTCTCCTTGATTACCCGAAAAGAAAGAAAAAGGTTCGCGGAGAGGTTGGGGCGTGAATTTTTGCAGCCCATAGTAATTTTATGAGTTCATAAAAATTTATTTAGCATTTTTTATTTTTATTAAATTATTAATAAAATTTTAATTTTTTTTGTTATTTAATTATTCTCATATTAAATTTAGAGTTTGTTAACTTTATTTTAGGTTTATATGATATCTAAAATTTATAAAAATAATTATCTAAAGTTAGGACAACCTCATAATCATCCTATAAAACTTTAGAATTATTTTTAATTATTTTGAATTTTTTGTTAATTTTAAATTATTTAATCATAAAAATTTTGTTTTCTAATAGTTCGGGCTAATCAGAGGAGCTTCCCAAGGGCCAAAATGCTTACTTTGATTATAAGCACATATGATCGTTTGATTCATCAATTAGGCTTTGTTTGGGACAGCTTTCTTTCTCTTTTTAAAACGATTTTTTAATATAAAAATTTATGAATTAAAATATGTTTTACTAAAAAACTGCTTTAAAAAACATTAAAAAATCTATCCCAAATCAAGTCTTAATGTTATAAAATTTTTGACGGTACTTCTTAATTTGATCTTGTTTGGAGTTAAATCGAAATACTTTTAGTATCATTAAATTCGTCTTCTCAATATGTTCATTTAGACTATAATTTTATTAATATCGTAGCTTGGATGATCATGAATTCAATTCTCAAAAATTTTTTATTTAAATATCATGAAAAAAATTGGGCTCGAACTGGATTTCTATTGAACTTGAGGACAAATTGATTAAAAAAAAACATAAAAAAGAGATGTTTAATAGTTTATTAATCTGAATTTTGTGTTAGTTAAACATCGCCTCCTGATGATCATAACTAAATTCATAACGAGGGTTAGCATAAAGTCGAGTCCGCA
The DNA here is from genome assembly GCA_019925795.1 of Dendrobium chrysotoxum. NCBI lineage: Eukaryota > Viridiplantae > Streptophyta > Magnoliopsida > Asparagales > Orchidaceae > Dendrobium > Dendrobium chrysotoxum. The sequence continues at coordinate 27,872,095 of CM034310.1, forward strand.
TTTTGACACCCGCAATACGATCCGGGTCGGTTCTGCCACCGCGAGATTGTCTTCGTGGCGGTGATACAAATCTTCCGATTCTTCTTAATCCCTCTCCCTAGAAACAGCGTAGATCGCTGTGGGGCAAATTGGAGTTTTCTTCGTCCATAGCCACTTCATCGGTTCGTCTACAGTTCCTGGTTCGACTTTTTGTATTTGGATTCTCGCTTTCCAGGATGTATTGGAGGTGGGCTCTGAGGATTTTGAGCTCAAGAGCGAGCCTCCATGGTCGGAGTGTCGAGAGATTCCATTGCACAGCTCGTTCTGGGTCAATTTTTGGTAGAAATTCTGCTATTACATGCCCAAAGGTGAGACTTTCTTTTACACAATCTTTGTTTCGGCTCTATTGTTTATTTCTCTGACATTGTTTCATTTTCTTTTGATGTTGCTGTATTGGGTTTGTTGAACCATGCCCTTTTGGACGAAGCCCCATTTTTTAAAAGCTTTTCTAATGCTTTAATCCTTTTTTTGTGATTATTCTTCATATGGCTGATCATGGGCTTATCTACCTTGCTTTTTTTTAGCTACATACCACTGGATTCCTATTTATATACATATCTAGCATTTAAATATTTATTTACTTATTTAACAGTCTAGTGCTAAATGATATCAAAACATATGCAAGAAAATACGTATTTCAATTTAGACAAGTTAATGTTAGTGGTGTTGTACAAAATTTATCTTTGCTCAACACTATAAAATTACTGACAAAAGTGCTTGAAAAGCATGATATATGAAGAGAGAGAAACAGAATTTAGAGAGAAAAACTCTAGGATTTTACTAAATTATTAGAAAATATAAAAATTGGGCAAATAGATGAATGCCCCATCTACTCACCCTCTAACCCCTCATTGATATGTTTGGATCAAGGAATGTTACACAAATAAAATTATATTACAATGCTTAATAAATATTTTTCATAAAATAATTTTGCTAGTTTTTAACTATTTGATTACGTATGATGAGTTCAACATTCAGGATGAATAAGTTGTGGGTCGACTTCATCTAGGCTTATTGAGCTCTGGCGAGTAGCTTTTCTAAATAATTACACAACTTTGTCTAGACGGCCTTGTGGTCGATTACTTTAGGCGAGTCGAGCAAGTTGCTTTGGTCGATTACCTCCCCCTTCCAGGCTGCTGCAGCCATTCCCATCCTGTGAGCAGCCAGTGAAGCTTTCCTCCCTTCCTATTGTATTTTCCTTCCTGCTCTTCAACAAGGGGTTTTCAGCCAATTATTACAGCTTCTGCTCTCTTCTCCTACCTCAAGAAAGTATCAGCTTAAGAGAATTTTGAACCTTTTAGTCTTCAAGAAAACTTTTAATTACTAGTTTCAAGGTCCTTGTCTTCTTTTATTGTTGTTTTGTACAATTTTCCGGTGTCAATATGTTTAGGTGGAGTTTATTGGAGAATAATCGTTTTTAAATAGAGTGGGTTTACCATTCATGTGAACAATACTTTTCCTAGCACTATTCACGGAACAATAAAAGAAGTGAAGTATAATTCATTAGGAAGGTAATGTAGCATTGGGTGGTTTGTGAATTGGAATTTGAATTGGGGTGATAGAGCCTGAATTTTGATTAGATTAGAAGAAGAATATTAGGAATTGGTTGTTTGGTTTCAAAATTGTATTTTATTTTGAATATAAAATTTTGAATTTAAACTTAAAAGTTGAGTGGGGTTGTTGAGAATTTTTGGGGAGGAAAGGTGTTCTGGCTAGGATTTTGCTTTTGAAAGTGCTTTGTTGGAGGAAATTTAGGAGGTTGTTGGAGATTTGGGTGGAGGAAAGAGGAATTGTTGGCGGGGGGAGACTAAAGAAATTGAAGAGACGAGAAGTAGGTGATGCCACGATCTCTTGAAACCTTAAAGTTCAAAACACACTGTAATTGCTTCATGGAGAACTCCTTGGGTTCAGGAACTTGGTTGTGATAGGGCAATGAAAGTGAAGATTATGATGAACTTTTGGTAATCTAATTTTTTTAGAAGAGATGAATTCGGTCTAGAAGAACCGGGGAAGAGAAAAGAAGGGAATTATAAGATTAGCAGACTGAATCCCTCAAAGGAGGTAACATAAGTGACAAAAAAAAAGTATGAAGAAGTGCTTTGGTTAGGGAAGAGGAGGATCAATCAGGAGAAAGAATGTCAAAGCAAATATCATTTCTCACTTCATTAATCAACCATCTGAATTACATACCCTACATAATATTTATATTACTAGATCTTATTCAAAATGATTAAACTATTTCTGAACGAATTAAAAACTATCAAATTAGTTCTAGATGACAAACGCCACTTGTACCACTAATAATTAACCTTTAAACAAAAAAGAAAGGTGACATGATACATTAAATAAAATTAAAAAAATACAATGAATCAATGGCTAGTCACGGAGTAGCCGACTAGCAATGCATCATTTATCCTTTACTAAGTTATAGTGTAGCTAAACTCTGAAGGCAAGCTGGAATAACATCTTGACCGTGTGATTGAATATAATTGCAGCAACAGAACAATTTCTTCCCACCAAACCTACAAAGTCAAAATAACTGCTTCTAAAACTTCTTTTTTCCAGAAAGGACCATGGGAAGTTTATTTGTTTTTGAACTAGGTTCTTTTATTGAGAAATGAACTTTTTTGAGTTGAAATATTAAGTTATTTTATCAAGTTTTTTATGCTTGTTCATTACGATACATTTACAGTAAACTTGGTATGCTGATGCACGGTTTCCAATATTTAGTTGATGCATGTGTTTCATTGCGAATATTCAGTTCTTTTTCTGTGGATTAGTCAGTGTTAGGTTTCAGAGAAACTTATTTTTGGGGTTCACATGGCTTGCATGACATCAGATATCAAGTTCATCAAGAAAAGACTTCAGCAGATGAGGTACTCTGTTTTGTTTCTTCGTGATTAATTCATTTTACTTTCTTAAATCTTATTGTATATCTTTGATAATTGAACATATACCTCGAATGGTCCAAATTGTCTCATAGGCGTATAATTTGGCGTAATTCTTTCTCTCCCCTCGTACTCTCCTTGGTAATGTGTAACGACACATTGTTGCTTGGACAGTGTTATATTTTGAAAGATTTTTTATTTATCTTGGTGTAAGAATGCATGAAGAACATAAAGATGAATGAGTCTACACTGCCAGACCTGTAGGTGCAGATTACATCTGAACTTCATATATGGTGTTAAAGAATACATAGCTCAAGTAACTCACAATTTTTTTATTAAAACCTATTTTTGTTGAAGGCATAATTCATATGCGGGCTCCACAATGCTCCTTATATCAGGGGTTGGAAAAATTTTACTACATGCCTTTCATCCCTATCATGTTATGCTTATTTGTTGGTTCGTTTTTATGTTTTCAAAACCTTCTAGATTAAATATTTCCGGATGATTTCTATTCAGTGAGATTCATTTAGTTTCGGAGTACTTCATTTTTTTTTTAGGTTTCAGACTACTTCTGCAATGATGAAAGGCCATATGCAAGTCGAATATAACATTTGAACTCGTGCATATCAATAAAGTATATGGTTCTATAATTAAACTCCATCGGTTTAACTTTACAAATTCTATTGCACATACAGTTCTTTCTTTAATAAAACTAACTTCATTTGTAAACATCTAAGGCAGTCTACTGTATTAAAAAAAAAAAAGGTAGTCTACTGTAGTTTATGTTAGTTTTATTTTTATTTTTTCTTATGCTATTGAAAACTTTTGTACCTGTCAGGAACCGCTGGACCCATTTTCGCTTGTTTCAGATGAATTGTCAGCTATCGCAAACAGATTAAGGTCTATGGTAGTTGCTGAGGTACTATTCTTAGTATCTTCCTGTTGAATCCATTATATCTTGTCTATCCTTTGGAGACATATATGTGCACTTTTTTTATCTGTTTTTGTGATGTACTTAATTCAGGTACCAAAGCTGGCTCAAGCTGCTGAATACTTTTTCAAAATTGGAGTCGAGGGGAAAAGATTCAGACCTACAGTAAGAGAACATCACTCACTATCCTTTATGTGGCATGTTCAATAGCATAGGTGCTGATTTACTGATTTGCTGTTAACAAAACGTGCAACTTTTTCCATATACTTTTGTCTCTTTTTTCTAGTGGTGCATATTTCTCTCCTAATTTTGATTATTATCTGATATTTGACAAATTGCGTTTTTCTTTGTGAATCATGACTCTTACTTTTACAAAAAATGTATTATTTCATCCGCAATTTTTAATTCAAAAACCTAATGAGTATATGGCTATTGTTTCCCATTTTAAATGTTTGTGTGGTCACCGAGCCTCAGTATTTGCAGGTCTTGTTGCTGATGGCAAAGGCCTTGTATGTGCCAATACCACAACCGACAGTTGATGGAGTGTTTAATAGCTTAAAGAAGGAGCTGGATGTGAGGCAACAGCGTATTGCAGAGATAACTGAGATGATTCACGTTGGCCACTTCAATAAACATTTTAACTTCTGTGTATAATAGAGTTTTATGTTAATAATAGAGAAACTGTAGCTTCAACCTAATCTTTTGACCAACTCTCTCAAATCTTTCCCTCATTTAAATTTCAAAGCACTGTAACTTTTTTTTTTTTTGCATTGAAATTTTGAAGCACTGTAATGTCATGTTTTTCCTGTTAATGATGGCTTTTAATATACATAATAGGTAGCAAGCCTTCTTCATGATGATGTCTTGGATGATGCAGAAACAAGACGTGGTATTGGTTCGTTAAATATTGTGATGGGGAATAAGGTATCTTCTTGATTTTTATTTTCATTTTATATATATTTAAGAAATCACTGTTGTAAAAGAAACAAATTGTGAGTGGTCGCTCAAACATATTGTTAATATAGGGAAGTCCTATATTAAAAAGAAGTACTAAAATAGGGAGTTGATTTATGACTAATATATCTTCATAAATGAGGACAGTCTCCTATTTATTTTCTTTATTTTATGTTCTCTTCATTTTCCTATATATAGGCCATTGCATTTTGTCAATATAAGAAAAGAATTCTCCAAAACATCGAATTAAAGCTCATGTTTGAACACTCGCCTTTATGCTCATATCGCTATCCCTAATTGTGTGCGACTGCTTGATTCCACAAAAGTTAATCCCTCCCTTGCTTGATCGCATGCCTGCAACCTTGTGTTCACTTACATGCCCTTCACCTTCGCTTACAACCTTGTACTTGCCCAAATTTCCCTTCCTTACCCTCATACCCCACTTCACAGACCCTGCTCTTCTCATGGTCTAAACGCAACCTGCACCACATTCACGACACCTTACACATGATTTGTAGATGCTCAATATGTGCTTAACCTCACCCATACTTGTCAACGGTGAATGGTGCAACATAGCATAAAGTTTCCCGTGGAGCCATGACGAATAGCTCATGGCGCGGCTCGCACCATTTTAAACATAGCGCACAATATAAAATAATTTTAAACAAAAAATGCATTAATATAAAATACAATTAAATAGCAAACATAGGTTGATTTGAGAAAGATTTCAGTATACATATTCTACCAAACAATAAAAATGATAATTTTAAATCCTACAGAAGTTTACATCGATATATTTGAGCAAGATTTAAACATAATAGCCTAAATCATGCCAAACAGCAAAAAATGACACCTTCAAATCCTACAGAAAGTTAAATCATGCTCCTTCTCCATTTTACTTCAACGTAATTTAGCCTAAAAAGCGTGTGAAAGGGATGAATAATCATTACCTTCGTTGCAAGCCCCTTGTGACTTCCAATTTGACATGAACATTATCGTCGAAGGAGGCAAAGAAGCTTCATTGAGCGATTCTCTCAAAATTTTTTGATATTTTATTAATTTGATGTTTAATTAATTAATAAGTAATTGTGATATTAATATATAAACCCTAAAAAAATAATTATAATTTATAATTTGATATTTATAACATGTTAACAAAATTACGTGTGCTATTTGTATCTTGTGTCATTGTTGATCTCAATATTAGTGTCGGGATCGAGTCGACCGTGCACAGTGAATTTCGAAATCGAAAGAGCTCGAAGTCGCATGGAACTTACCCGACGCGCGTCGACCAAAATTAAAATCATTGAATTGGCCTCCGTTCGCTAAATGAACAACACTGATGCGTCTGGGGCAATGGAAACAGCTAAGATCGACACTCATATTAATTGGGGTCGTCGATCGGAGAAAATTTAAATTTTGTACGCGTGCATATCGAGGCGACATCGATGTGCGTGAACTACGACACAATGTGGCGACCGAGTCGAAAAATTTATACCATATAATTATTAATAATAATAGAGGAATTAAAAAAAAAAGAAAAAATGTCCTAAATCTAAAAAAAATATCTAAAATACCCTCACTTAAACCCCTCACTTCCCTCACACACTCACCCAACCCCCCCCGCCTCATGATCACTTACGCCCGAACTCCCTCTCTCATGCAAGACGCCACCACCAAGGTCTCGTGCATCGCTGTCATCGTCATCTCGTCGACGTCGCCTCGGTCACCTCTCTTCTAAGGCAGAGAAATATTATGTTTTATAAACAGGTATTTGAAGACTCGTGACTGCTTTTATTAGCGTGTGGGGAATGAAATTTTGACCGCGGTGTCACCTGACACATACTGTGACTATTTTTATTAGCAGGCGTGAAGGCTTAGCACACTCGATGCAGCCCCCTACATAGGGACGACGCTGGGGTGCCAAAATTTACAACAAAATATATGACTTTAACAAAATTAAGAAAAATTAGAATCTAACTCAACTTCTAAGTCAACAAAATATAAAATGTACGACATCCTAGGTTCTAAACACTGAAAGCAAAAAATGAACAAGAATCAAAACATAACAGTATAGAACTTAGTAACTTACAGTTAACTTATAGGAGAACTAGTTGCTCACCAACAAGTAGGAACCAAGCTCCCCTCTCTTAACTCCTAGCTAGTGCACACTCAAACCCCTTGCAACACATGATTTGTAAATTGAAATGTGTAAAAAAACGAATTAAGGTTGGGTTACCCAGCAAAACTAATTCCCTTGTGGGACATGTAGAGCCAAACTCCAAATACAAAATAACAAGGGGAGAAGTCATGGGTGCACAAGTGCCCTAAGTAGCATGCACACTAACTGTTAAAGTTAGGAGACTTGTATACATCCTGTGAATGTCGTACACCCCGTGAACATGTCTTTAAAAAGAAATAAAATAGCACACTCTTATATGTCACGAGTTGTATGACCCCTCATTAAAGTGTGCACGATGCGCCAAATCACCGAAAAGGGGTATAGCTTACGAGTCCTCCTATTGTGTAATGAGAGTGGACCAAAGGCATACAAACGCATTATACAGATAGTTTAAGTGGCATGTATGTATACTGCCAATCATATGGGTGCACTGTATAATATATATGCATTTCATTGATCATACAAATGCATTTTGCAAATGCACCAGCAATCATGCAAAAATAGCATGCAAGCATACTAAACAAACATACAAATGCATCATGCACGTGCACTAAGGAAAATGCAAGTGCCTCATATAAAGTACACTAAAATACGTTGAAGTATGTCGCACAAGTGCACAATGAATATACAAGTGTTTTGCGTGAGTGCATCGTGAAACACGCTGAAATGTTGTGAAAATGCATTGAAATTCATGCACAAACATTGCACAGGCATACTATAAGACATTCAAATATGTTGTGTGAGTGCATTACTCAACATTTAAATACACAATGCATATGTACTATCCAACATATCAAATGTGTCATGTATATGTATTATGCAACACACAAATACATCATACATGTATTGTCCAACAATGCAACATGCATATACACTATTTGATATATAAATACATTATGCAAAAATGCACTCAAAAGTGTGTTACCGCATGGGCCCCAACGAGCATGATATATACGTGATGTTTGAGGATACTACCCAGACTAAAGAAATAATAAATGAAATTTCAAACATACAATATACATTGTATAAGTATGCTGACACACACACATATCATTTAAATTGAAATTTTAAACCACCCACATGGGCCCTGACGAGCATGATATATATACACACGTGACGCCTAAGAATGTTGCGGGGGTCAAATGTGAACTTAAGTTCAAATCCAATACTCTTCTTTGAATGGACTGGAGTTGACACAACTTGAACTAACAAACAAATAGACGGTCATAGTGTCGACCGGATATTTGGTTTTGTACATTCATATTAGTCCTTCAAGGCCTCTTACAAGGAAAATTCATCGCCAAAATATAAACTTTCGGAACCAACGCTCATTTAATTAACCAAAGTATTTAGTTTTATACGTTCATCTTAAGTCTTCAAGGTCTTTTATGAAGCAAATACATATATTAAAATATATACTCTCGATTCCGTTATTTTTACAATAACACCAAAAATTAGGACCTAAACCCCAATCTTTTGTTGGCAAACAAACATAGTCGACAAGGTTTGACTAATGAAATGAAATTACCCATAAACCTCAATGATGATCGTGTTAACTGAAAATCTCAAGGTCTCTATTTTTTAAATGCCCATAAATCTCAAAATTTATTATTAAGGGACTCTGATTTTAATAAGTGTTTAAAATTTTAAAATCTCTAAAATCTAAGATATTCAAAATAAAATAAACACTTAAAGCAAAAATCAATCTATCCTCCTGATGCAAATTAAAAACAAACTTTGCTCTAGGAATGCAAATTAAAACACACTTCATTTCTCATTCATATAAATCTTAAATGACACAAACAATTACAACAATAAAACAATACTAACACAACTTAACAACTTATAATAGAACAAGACACAACACAACTTACAATTTATAATAAAACAGGATATGACACAACTTAAAACTTACAATAGTTTTAGAGAAGAAAGATGCATGTGGAATGGGAACCATGGAGAAAAGAATAGAAAGAAGTCTGAGACAAAATATAAGAAGAAAGGTAGAAGAGGATAGCTTGCAAGCTATGACAAACCCGCAAGTTTTATGTTCCAAATATTCTTCACACTTCTCTCTCATTCACAAAGGAAATCAGCCACTATTTATAGAAAGAAGGGGAAATTTGTTGACCTATGCCGCAAAATCCAAAAAAAAAATGTTAAAATCATCACTTACCTATCACTGCCCATACCGAATCCCCGCTCGAGTCGCATCCGCCGCCTGCTACAGTAATGATTTACTGTGCAATTTGGCGCTGAGGATGGCTGCCCACGCGACCTCGCTTTGTCTCTTCTCCCCTTCGAGTCTTTAAAACTCGATGAAATGAGGCCTTGCGGTGGCTCTTCTTCTTCGCTACTTCCCGCAAGCTTCGCAATCCTCCAGATCCCATCTCCCCTGCTCCCACCAAAATCCCTCCTCAACCTTTGCTCCATCCCACGCAAGCCAGTCGAACTGCCTGCTCCTGTTCACAAGATCCCCGCAACTTCCTTCCCATACATGACCCAAGCCGAAGGCCAACGTCTAGCTCAGATCTTCCTCCATCCCATTCGCTTTAAACCTCAACTCCTTGATCCCTTACCTCCATCTGAATATCATCGAAGCTGCAGGTCCCACGACCCTCCACACTAGTAGCCAGATCTCCTTCTTAGAGCCCCGATCTCCTCTTGCTGTAGTCTCAAAGAAAACGTCCAAGCCTCCGGTTCCTTTGATCCACCAGTAGCAGGAACTCCACGAACTCCACTTGATATTCCCAACTCAACAGCAACTCCAACTTCCATTCATTGCCGAACCCCTGCCCTCATCCTCCTTGAGCCGAGACCCTCTCCACCTTCCTCAATCCTTCAGCCCACGCAGAGAGAGAGAGAGAGAGAGAGTTTCCCCTATCTTATTTCTTCCACAAACCGAAGCCTCGACAACCTCAAGCCCGTCGCTTCCTGTTTTCGACTCCACAAGACCCGATCTCCACCCTAACAGAAGCTTTCCAACCTGCCCTAGCCTCCATCTGTGCAAGCTTCCCTTAACCAGCCTTCTCCATCGATCCCAACCCGAGCCCTCCTCCATGGCCTCTTACCGACCTCCACCTGGTTCGACCCGATCTCCCTCTCCTCTTCCTCAAGCACGCAAGCCGATCAGAGAGGTAATACCTCTCTCAGTTTTTTTTAATTATTACTTATATTTGATATTAAGTATTAATATTAGTTTTTTTTATTTATTTATATTTATATTAATCTTAATATCATATTACTGTTAATAATACTAATTGATTTTGTTATTGTTTATTATTATTAGCATTAGTGTCATATGTATATATATACATATATATGTATATATATAAAAAAAGGGAAAGATTTGTAAAAAAAAGAGAAAAAGGATTCAAAAAAAAAAGGAAAAAAAAAAAGAAAATAGCAAAAAAAAAGAGATAAAAAAGAGAAAAGAAAAGTCAAAAAAAAAAAAGAGAGATTTGTATTTTGTGCATTTTGTTGTCCACCCCGCCGGCACCGTCAATGTATAACCCCTCAACCCTAAAACTCGGAGAACTTATTCTCGTCGTTTGCGGCGCACCGAAAAATCGCCCATACACGCTTTCCTAAGTGTGGTGGGATGGGACCCCGGTGTGGCGCCTACAACGAGGCGAGTAATCACCTAAAAATCTCGTTCTCGGCGTTCGTGTGGAGCCGGCAAATCGCTCATACACGCTTTCCTAAGCGTGGTGGGATGGGAACCTGGTGCGACACCTACGGCGAGGTGGGTAGGCCTTATACACGCTTTTCTTAACGTGGTGGGGACAATCTTAAGTACCCGTACGCGGCTCTGTACCTGCGGGGAAACAACTACTCTTCTTTTTCAGGTACATTTGAAGACCCATACACGCTTTCTTAAGCGTGGTGGGGGGTTGAAGACTTTACGGCCGTGGTGTCTTAGGACACCTACCATACACGCTTTCTTAAGCGTGGTGGGAAAGCCCAGTTTCTCGTAGTTTCCCCTAAACGGGGGAGACGCCTGGAGGTTGCCAAAATTTCGGGTGAAAATAAAACTGCACTTGGACCTGATTTGAACAAATTTTGGACAGCAGGGGACTTGTGAACTTGATGTAATTGACCTAAATGAACTCAAATCTAAATGAATATGAATTTGAATGATCACAAAGACTTTGAACAAGACTCGAACTACATAGAACTCAAACTCAAATGAGTTACAACGAACTAAATATGAACCCAATTCGAACTTGAATATGGTTGAGATAAATGAGCAATGAGGAATTTCATTCGAACAATAACATAACATTTCCAATGGAGTGTTGGAAAATTGTCATTTCAACTGGGACGAAAATGCTGATGACATCAAGCTCATTGCAAATCACAAAGAACTTACAAATTGATATGCTAAACTCTTGCAAATTCATTCACAAAGATGATAACAAAATCAAGTGCAGTTTTTGGTGACTCAAGATGATTGCAAATATCAAGTATTCAAATAAAAGTCAAATGAAAGATTTGTTATGCACAAAAGCATCTCAATAACTGGTGCAAACCATATACAAGTGGTAGTGATTAATGTGTGACTCTTGTATCACTTTTGCATGCAAATAAATCAAGTAATAAAGAAGCTCTGATGCATACGATGAATTACTCATGAGGAATATATTCATAAGCAAGGTAGAGGGATCTAACAACTTCTCCACAAAATGCACATGTTGAACACATGCAAATGGTGGTGACTAGCAAACAATGCTCATATCACTCATGCAACAAAATATTGGGACATCCCTGCAATCTACTAGAGGTCAGGATACTTCTACAACTAACAAATCAAACTTCTAGCAAATATCTTAGTCTCCTATAAGTATTGAGACTGATGCACAATGGACGTACTAATTCATCAACCAATGTGTACGATGAAGCCAGGGATCCATCACAGACACTAACACATTTCCAAGTGAGGACCATCAATAGATGATGAGTATTGCAGTGTCCAGAAATCAACACTGTTCTATATATGAGCATCTGCAGCGGTCCCTACGAGCATTGGAACATGTACAAGCGATATAGAAAGTCACCAATCAATACATATGAAGAAGCTATTGAAGAAGGTAGGAGTTCGTCAATCAACAATGGAAATATAGGTGATGGATGCATCCGCAAGCAACCACTGAATTGTTATGAATACAAAAGATTACAAGCAAAGCATAGAGGACATTGTGACAATTGAAAGCATCCAGCAAGGGGAAGTGGGTATGGTAGGATCCTACGGTTAACACTTGTCAAAATATAGATTAATGCATCAATCTTCTATGATACGAGACCAATGCACATCAAGTGTAACAGTATTCTGCGACTATCTTCAAAGCACAAGTAGATACATCCCAAAAGCAGCAAAAATCAGAATTGATGATATTCTTCGTGACAGTCATGTAAGAAGATATAGCAGTCACTATTGCGTTCATATGAGAATATTGGTGAAAGGGTTATAGATGCTTAAAGACACTATAGCTTGCCCATAAATGTATGTAGAAAGATTATCAAGCATCAATAGTCAAATATACTGGTCCTCATGCAGGTAAAGACATCATGTCCACAGTACACTCAAGGTACCTACCAATTATTGTAACAAAGACACGATAGTACTTCCACGACCAATAATTATCCAACACCAGTCAAGTACACCAATCCCCAACAAGCAAAGGCAGGTGGAATGCAACAAATGGAAGTTTCTACGAACTCATATAGGAAACCCGCTACATACTTAACATGTTGTCTACAAGAAGAATGCAAAGGAACTATAGTAGATAGTGACATCTATACCCCAAGCAGGAGATTCGTTAGTGTACTACAATCTACCTGTGTAAATCATGCAAGTGGTGCACGACAGTCTACCTATACAAAGCAGCAAACAACCCAATCCACAAGCTGCAACGCCACGCCACCGGATCTGCAACATCCGTGCAAGCAGATAGAAGACATTTACAAATAATCTAAAATGTCCTCCGCACGTGCACCGTAATATGTATGCACATAGGTACATCGAAATGCACGTGTAACTATACACCCGCATGGGCCTTGACAAACGTGTTATTGGTACACACGTGACGTCCATGGATGTTGCGCGGGTCAACGAATAAACTCAAATTCGAACCCGATCCTCCTAAGCAGGTAAATAGAAGTCGACAAGGTTCAACAAATAATTATAAAATGCCCCCGCACATGCACCTTAGTTCATATACACATAGGTACACATAAGGGGATGTATAATAAACCTGTATGGGCCCCGACAAGCTTGTTGTAGGAACACACATGACGTCTAGGGATGCTGCGCGGATCCATAAATTTGAACCCGATCCTCCTAAAGCAAGTAAATAGGAGTTGACAAGGTTCAATAAATAATTATAAAAATGCCCCCAAACACCCGCATGGGCCCCGACGAGCGTGTTTTAGATACACACGTGACGTCTAGGGATACTGTGCGGGTCAATAAGTGAATTCAAGTTCGAGCCCGATCCTTCTATTCAGGTAGATATGAGTCGACACGGCTCGAACTATTAAACAAATATACAATCGCGGGGTCGACTGAGATATTTGTTTTATACGTTCATATTAGGCCTTTAAGGCCCATAATCAAGAGAATTCACTTACAAAGGTATAAAGCTTACGAAACCCGATCCTTTGTCGATAGCTCGATAGAGTCGACAAGGTTCAATCCATAAATGAAATAACCCCATCACCCCGATAATGGTCGTGTTGAATGCAAATCAGAAACCGGAGGAGTCCATTTCAAATACTTCAAAATGCCACCCAAAACCTAAAAATCCAAAAAAAAATCAAAATTCCAAAATATTTAAAACTGAAATCTAATCATTAACCACTTAAAGCATAACATCCATCAACTCTCCGCAACAGTTTGTCGAGGTGGACAAATTGAAAAATACTTCAGCTCACATAGAGCTAATGTCTGGTCGAAAATATCACTAAGATCCATTCTCAAACAATCTCCTGCCAGTAAGGACGTGGTACGTGTCCTCTAACCGGCAGTTTCGTCGTCAAATGGCACTGCAGGATAAACGGTTATGACCCGGGGCCCTTTGAATCGAGTGGTTTTGCCGCCAAATGGCACCACGTGATACCGATTATGGCCAGAGCCAATACGTTCCTTATTGGCATCAAATCCTTGAGATATGAATCAATAGGATATGATCGATAGGGCACAAAGCCCTCTGTTAGCTAAGGTGGATTCAAATTAGTCCCCTTAGATAAATACTCACCCCAGGTCTACAAGGTACCCTTGGACGAAGCAACCCATGGCTGCCGACAAGGATCCTTCTGTCAGGTTGGGTCGACTACCTCCTCTGACTAAGTAGACCAGGGATTACGATGGCCCGGGACAACGGAACTATGAGATCTTGATCGGGTCCATCATCCATTCCCCCACCATCCACTTTAAGTGCAAGATGGTGAAATTTTTATTTTAAATATCAAATCCTCAATTTCCAAACTTCAAACCCATACTGCTACTATATGCCAGATCCACGTATCTCTACGTATCTTATTGACGACTAGCTTTAATCGAAAGTTTTCTCTCGTTATCGAGAGGGGTAATTAACTATAGGGGCTTGCGCCTATAGGAAACCAGAACTCAGATCATAAAGTCCTCGCAAAATGAGGGCGAAATCTCTGGGTAGTGTCTTATCTACAATCCATCTGCCTTCCAAAATTTACCCCAGAACTTAATCCGTTAAAACTCTCCCCCCCCCCCCCCCCGAAGAAAGCAAAACGGGCGGAGGCCGGGGCCGAATTTTCGGAGCCCACAAAATTGCATTAAATAGACCACGTAAATGTGCCACCAAAACAACCATAGAAATCCTTCAAGACAGCCCTCATAATAAGAAGCTAAAGAACTTAGCATACATAGGAAATCAGCAAGGGGAACAGCCAGCAGTTAGGAAACCAAACAGGCATAGGGAAAACCAAGCAGGCAGCAGCAGGAAACCCAACAACCATAGGAAAAACCGAGAGCCAATAGCAAGGAAACTGAATTTCAGTAGGAAAACCTAGAGATAGCTGGGAAACCGAGGGGCCAACAGGGAAAACAAAGGGTCAATAGAAAAACTAAAAAGTCACTGGAGAAAGAAAGCTTGAAACACAAGTAGAAGAAAAACATAAAATGACAACTCTTGATTGCATCAATTCTTCCACCAACCCCTGGTGGAAGAATCTCATCTTCTGATGAGAAAGCTTCAGTAACGCACTGGTAGATATCAGGACGAATAATCTGTAATTCGTTAGCTTCAACCCAAAAACCTATGATGCACCGACACTTCTCCTCAAAAAGGCGTGCAGTGTCTGACACGTATCTAACACGACACGCTTCCGACACTCCTCCGACACGTGTCGGACACGCTGAAAACGTGTCCGATTAAAAAAATATTAAATATAAGTTGGACACGCGTGTCTGACACGCGTATCTGACACGCGTATCTTAAATATTTTATGAATTTTTTTAAATTTAAAATTTTTACTTATTTAAAATATAAAAACTAAATTTTTTATTTCCTATCCACAACATCAAATCAATAACCCGCACTTAATACCCCACAACAACAATAACATCAAGCCTTTATCCCACTACGTGGGGTCGGCAAAATTTAATACCGCACTTAATACCCCATTCATCGTCGAATATTCTCATTTTCATTTCTCTTTGGTGGGTTACAACTTTGATTTCACAACAATGCCCGAGGTCATCTCAACATCGACGTCTAACGTCGTTACAACATCAACATTTCAAAACGATCTCCATATCAAAGTATGACGATGTCTTTACATTGATGCTCGATACTAGCAATTTCTACACCCACAACTTGACATCTCATCTTTGTCCAACGCCTTCTTAATATCGACGACCAACACCCTCTTAACATCGATGATAAACGCCCTCTCAATATTGATGCCCAATATTTACTGCATAACATCAATGCCCGACTCTCGACAGCATTATCATCTCCACTTTCGATGACTGATAAATGGCATCGACACCTGACTTCGACATCCTAATATTAATCATTTTAAGCACAAAATCTAGTTAAATGACTTATTATTTCTAAATTATTTTTAAAATTATACTTATTTAATTTTTATATATTATTTTTAAAATATAAAACTATAATACCGTGTCCAACCCGTGTCCGTGTCCTATATTTTTAGTAATTGACGTGTCCCGTGTCCGTGTCGTATCGTATCCGTGTCGCCATGTCCGTGTCTATGCATCATAGCCAAGAACAATCAAACAAAGGATGTTCCCTCCATTTAACCAAGAATTGTCAGTGCACGCCTTGTCTTATCTAGATAGTACGAATGTCCACAACATCAACAAGATCATCAATTGGTTCATCTTCATTTGTAATAAGATCAGCAACTTTGTGCAAAATAATCTTTCGAAATCTCTCTAGAATCTTCATCTTTTTTCCATGAAAATGTTCCCTCTCAGCATCCTTCACTAAAATGTCATATTTCCTTCTTATCTTCTCTTCTTTTGTTCAAACTTTGACCAAAGTAGCAGTTTCTTATTTTTATACTTTTTAGTACATAAATATTGTTATCTTTGCACTATGAGTATTTCATTCTGAATTGGATCTGTAGAAATTGCTTGAAGCGGAACTCATTCTGTTAATGAAAAATTATTCTCTATAATCAGTTGAATAGATGGTTGACTTTCATAAACTGCAGACTCAATTACATCTTGAATTGGAACTTCGACTTGTTTATGGTTGTCCATTTTTTTTATAAAGAAAGAAAGACACACATGACAACCTAAAGCTCTGATACCAAATTGATGCAAC
The DNA here is from genome assembly GCA_019925795.1 of Dendrobium chrysotoxum. Taxonomy (NCBI): domain Eukaryota; kingdom Viridiplantae; phylum Streptophyta; class Magnoliopsida; order Asparagales; family Orchidaceae; genus Dendrobium; species Dendrobium chrysotoxum. The sequence continues at coordinate 27,888,919 of CM034310.1, forward strand.
CTAAAAGCAAACTTTGCTCTAGGAATGCCAATCAAAACATACTTCATTTCTCATTCACATAAACATTAAATAACACAAGCAAATACAACAATAAAACAATACTAATACCACTTACAACTTATAATAGAACAAGATACAACACAACTTACAATTTATAATAAAATAGGATATGACACAACTTAAAACTTACAATAGTTTTAGAGAAGAAAGATACAAGTGAAATGCGAACCGTAGAGAAGAATAGATAGAAGTTCAAGACGAAATATAAGAAGAAAGGTAGAAGAGGATAGCTCGCAAGCTATGACAAATCCGCAGGTTTCACGTTCTAAATATTCTTCACATATCTCTCTCATTCACAAAGGAAATAATCTCCTATTTATAGGAAAAAGAAGGGAAAATTACATTAAATAGACCACATAAATGTGCCACCAAAAATAGCCAATAGAAACCCTTCAAGACAGCCCTCATAATAAGAAGTTAAAGCACTTAGCATAGGAAATCAACAAGGAGAAAAAACGAACAGCCAACAGTTAGGAAGCCGAACAGCCATACGGAAAACCAAGCAGCCAGCAACAGGAAACCCAACGGCCATAGGGAAAACCAGGAGCCAATAGCATGAAAATCAAATTTCAGTAGGGAAACCGAGAGATAGCTGAGAAACCGAAGGGCCAACAGGGAAAACGAATGGTCAACAGAAAAATTGAAAAAATCATTAGAGAAAGAAAGCTAGAAACACAATTAGAAAATAAAGAAAACATAAAATGACAACTCTTGACTGTATCACCTCCGCAATAGTTTATCAAGGTGGATAAATTTGAAAATCACTTTAACTCACAAAGAGCGAATGTCTAGTCTAGAATATTACTAGGATTCATACTCAAACCATCTTCTGTCAGTAAGGACATGGCACGTATCCTCCAACTGGTGGTTTTGCCGTCAAATAGCACCACAGGTAAACGGTTATGATGGGGGCCCTCTAACCGGATGGTTTTACCGCCAAATGGTACCACTAAATTACTGTCATAGCTAGAGCCTATATGTTCCCCGACGGCTTTAAATCTTTGAGTAATGAATCAATAGGATATAATTGATAGAGCACATAGCCCTTTGTTAGCTAAGGTGGAATCAAATGTCCCCTTAAGCAAACATTTACCCCAAGTCTATAATGTACTCTTGTACGAAGTAACTCATGGTTGCCAATAAGGATCCTTCGGTTAGGTTGGGTCGATAATCTCCTCTGACTACGTGCACTAGGGACCATGATGACCCGGGATGACGGAACCATGATGACCCGGGATGACGGAACCATGAGATCTTAATCGGGTTCATTATTATTCTCCCACCATCCACTTTAAGTGCGTGGTGATAGATTTTTTATTTTCAATATCTAATTTTGTTGCTACAAACACTGGATACTACGTATCTGTTCAACGACTAGTTTTAATCGAAAGTTTTCTCTCGTTATCGGGAGGGGTAATTAATTATAGAGGCTTGCGCCTATAGGAAACTAGAACTCAGATCATAAAGTCCTCGCAAAATGAGGGTGAAATCTCTGGGTAGTGTCTTATCTAAAAACTCAATCTGTATTTCGAAAATTTACCCCAGATTCTAAACTCGTTAAAACCCTCACCGACAACACAAAAAAGGGGTCGCAGGAAGTCCGGGGCGCAAATTTTTGGAGCCCACAATCAGGTGCCATTGCTCATGTATGATGTAAATAGTGCGCGCTATTTTTAACACTTGCACTGCACCAAGAAAATACTGTCATATGTGTGTCATGTTGTGCGTTATGATGCATGCCATTTTTTGCCTCACCATATGCCTTGCTTTCTCTCCTCTCAATCTATTACTGCAAGTCTTTGGACGTTAGCTTTTTTGGGATTTGCCATTAGTCAGGGAATTGCTCCCCGCTTGCAATTCCAATCACCCTGATGCGTCTTAACACATGACTAATGTTCGTTGATGGCTTCCTTTATTATTATTGAAACCATCAAACTCAATGATATTGATTATCTTTTGTAGCCTTAGCTTTTTCTCCTGGGATCTCATGAGAAACCTAATCATATGGATTCTCTACCACTCAAATAGATGGGCACCACTATAGACATGAAATTATAAGCTTCTGATTATGTTATGCTCACATTGATGCGCAACAACCTCAAACTCTGCCAAAAAGTTGTAGGACTTTTTCCATTCTATCTACTTTCAAGTTGATAACACATCTTTGGATTATACACTCTTCACTACAACATCTTCTCTTTGCAATAGTATAACAAATATATGCAGTAGCACTTCAACATTTTGAAAGGTAAATGGGATGAACTTCAATATCTCCCTCTCACCATCCAACTCCTTGGCAAAAACAAAACAAGTGATTTTTCATTGCTATTTTTTCTTTGGCCTTCATCAATGCCTACAATTTGTTCAAACTCAATTGATTACAGATGTCGATGTTTCCATTATCTTTGTTGCTCTCTCCTACATTCTTTGAGACACTGAGTTTCCTGCACTATCTTCTTCTAGCACAATTAGATTGCTTTTGCATTTGGATAAGAGGTGTAAATGAGTTGAGTCGAGTTCGAGTTACACCTAACTCTAGCTCGAGCTAGAGTCAAGCTTGTGTATTGAGCTCAAGCTTCACTCATCAAAATAACGTAAGCTTGAGCTCGGCTCATTAGCTCAATTTCGTCAGAGAAGCTTGTCGGTGTTGGAGAAGCCCATCAGAGAAGACGTTGCAGCAGCAAATAGAGCTCAGTTTTGCAAGGAAAAAAAAAGGAAGAAGTGCAGCTTGGTTTGGTGCAACTAGATTTTCGCAAGGTAAAAAATTGCTAGCTTCCAGTTCCTGCAACCAAGAAATTTTAATGCAAAATGACATAAAAGCATCTTTCATGGTGAAGGAAATGACAACAGCTAACAGCCAGTTGTACCTGCAATCCTATATAGCTTTTGAATTTTTTTTTAAATCGATAAATCATTTAAATTGAAAAATGCATTGATGATCAGTTTTCTTTTTATTTTAATTTTTTAAAATACCAAATATAGTATTTTAAACTTTATTTTAAAACATTTGAGTCAGCTTACGAGCCAACAAGTTGAGTTTTGTCAAACTTGAATTCAAGATCATTTAATGTTCAAGCTCGACTTTATGCTCAAGCTCGAGCTTGTGACTCGATAAGTTTGACTTGCGAGCTTTTTAATAAATAGAGTTCGAGTTGGTTCGGCTCATTTACAGCCCTAACCCAAGTGGTCATGGATGTGATTGTATCTCCTTATTACCTTGTTTCCATTATCAAAAGCCAATTACTCATGTAATCATTGTTAGGAAAATTTTGGCTATCATCCACCTGCTTAGCGTGCCTCCACTCCTGTCGATTCAACATGGTACTTACTTTGGTTCAATATTTTTTTCTTAAGAAGAATTTGATTGACAACTTCAATATTTTCAATTAACCACTTCAGCCTCATGTGATTTTCTCTCTTGGCTTGACTACTGAAATTTATTTTGGTATTCTTGAGTTTTTGACTCTATTACATCTTTTTATATACAAGTAACGATCAATTGAATCCATCACTTAGCATGACATCCCTCCCACCTATCATTATTGTTCATGGATCACATTCTTTTGTCCCTAAAAATGGTTTATCCATCTTTCCTCCTTGGTCTTAGATAATGTTTTTATATGTTCCATAATTCCTACCAGCCTTCACTCCATACATTATCATACCAATTATCACTTTTTATCCTTCTCAATGTGTTTTTTAGAATTTCAGAATGAAAAATATTGGTGTAGTTATTAAAGTTGGAGACATTTATGTTCTAAAGGTTCTTTAATTCACGTACTAGTTCATTTTTGTAGAGCTGTTTTTACTTTCTTTGCATTGTAGGGTTATGTTGGATTCAAATTTGTCTATGAGCGATACTCGACCTTACTAATAGGTATTTATTGGATGAGAGCTAGAGAATCAAATGAGAAAGCTGGTAAATATGAATAGTAAGTGAAAAGCTATAATATCTTTGTGAGTGACCCCTACAGCATGAAGTTTAAAATATGCCTCTTCATCCCATATTTCTAGGGTAAGAGGGCTATAGGAAAGGTTGTACCTAGAACACTAAAAAAAATAGTACATGATATGACCAATGCAGACTGACAAAAACACGTGAACAAGCTGGATGGTGGGCTTGTGGACCCCTATCTCTAGCATGGCATCCTCCTCTTCGGCGAGTACCTTAGGTGAGTCTTCAAGGGCGAGTGCTATGGCTGAGTCTTTGGACCTGGCATATAGATTGGGTCTGTGAAGGTGAGACCCCTAAGCCGAAGTAGCCGCTAGCCTGGTGAGCTCAATCTATAGAGTTATGGTTGTAGATTCTGTATGTGGACAGTTTTTGTAGTTTAAACTGAGATACCCATCGAATGCGGGTGCTCTTGATTATGGATAGTTGTTGTAGGGGAGCAAATTCTTTTAGGGCTAGTGCCTTTTGGGGTGAAAGCCAGCTTGGGCGAGTCCTTTGAGGACAGTTGCATCCTTAATTTATCTTCTAGAGCATGTATGTGCATTGTGATCTCCATGGTGGCTGCTTATCCACAAGCTGATGCTAACGACTAGCCTGTAGGGCAAGGCTCCTTTTGTTTGAGTGTTGCTTTGACCACATGCTCCCCCTAGCTTAGTCTCATGGACTAGAACATAAGGAGATACTTGTGAGTTATCTACATGGGTGTATATATGCATATATATTTAGTTCCCTGATTTACTAACTCCTTTTAGAGGCAAATTACGACAAATAACAAGTGAATTTAAGGCGAGAAGCATTTTCTATATTTACCAAAGGATAAAATCATAAAATGATGAGTAAATAAGAATTGATGTCCTGTTAGTACTATTGCCTCGAGCAGTGCACCCTCCCTTAAGATTCTTGTTATGATATTGATTTGACATCTACACTATCTCAGGCTATAAGTAGCAATGAGGGGTGGCAGTGTTGCCGCACTCCTTTCCTTTTGCCTCAGCGTTTGTTGCTATCTCGCTCGGGAGATGGATGATTTAAGTCCTTTCAAGTATGCTGATATGGGTAGGAAAATTCTCATACGTGAGCGCAAGTCGATGGAATGTGAGTAGAATAAGTACATACTGCCTGCGGGTAAGATGAAGGTCGTGTCTGTCGAGGTGATTGGGCTCATTAGTGTGGAGTCAAGCAAGGCAATAGAGGTTATGCTGAGTAAGGTCAAGGAGGCCAAGCCAAGAAAGGCAATTTTGGTTGGAAAGAGTATGACGAGGGGCATTCTCTCTTCAAGCTTTGACAATGTGCCACTTACTGAAAGGCACGCCCGACGAGTGTCCTCATTGTAGGGAGTTCACCAAGTATTGCTAGTGGTAATCGCCAACCTTGAGGTGACGACTTCTTTTCCTATCTTGGTGCTAACTCAGTCCTTGGTGGAGCCCACAAATAGCCAAAACCCCACGATGGAGGAGGTCGGGCAATCGCTTGTTGCTACTAATTGAGGTAAGAAGCGTTCCTTTTTAGCTTCTCAAAGAGTTATGTTGGAGGCCGAATGTTGTCAGCCTTGGGCGAGCCAAGATTCCACTTGATCTCAAGTGAGTTTTTAGGTCACTTGTCGAACGAGTTCAAGGCATTGGCTTTGATTTTGTGAGCGCTTGGCTTATATATGAGGATTGTGAATCTCCATGATAGACTAATAGAGATTTTATTAAGTCTCTTGGATAAAAAGTTTCTCCTTTCTGATTCTTCCCAATTGGGGTCGGGCATGGTTGGTCAACATGCGCCAACCTCCATAGGAACTTGTTTGGTGACAAAGACTGCTGAGGTCTCAGAGGCTAGCAAGCAAAGGAGCAAGTACAATCATCTGTATCCTAGGAACTCCCAATTGTTCATTTAATTTTTAGATGAATGTTGGTTGAAGGAGAAAGAAGATGCATCGATAAACATCTGAGTAATTAAATCTTTCTTAGTTATGGATATAAAAAACTCAATTTTCCTAAAAAGATTCACATTTGAATTGTTGTCTATGTGGCAGTTGAAATGACACCTTATTAAACCTATGAATTAACACTAACTACACAAATTCTATTGAACTGAATCTTCTGCATATGATTAAAGGTATTTTACCTAAAAATAAAATATTTCTTTTAGAAATAAGATATTTATTGCCAAAAAAAAAATCTGACATAGATACCTTATTTTTAGATAAAATATCTTTTTAAAGTCTTGGGAAGATGAATGGTTAGATGTGGGATATGAAATAGATTATCAAGTTGTTGATTTGAGAAGTTGCTTCATTAACACAATTTATGGGTGGATCTTTTTGAGAAGTATAACGGAGTTCATCTAATTGTAGTTTTACAAATTTTAGTCTTCATTTTATTCCTTTATAACTAATATTCCTAGGGCTTCTTTTTTTTTTAAAATTTAAGTACACATCCTTAACTTTCGAAGTTGTGCCCTCATATATATCCCAACTCTTTGATATAATAGAACCAGGGTATCGCAATTTATCATTCCTAGATAGAATTTATCTTCCTGTAATATAAGTGAAAATTATAAATTTCACATGTACTAAAATTTTGAAATAATGTTTGTAGTTTTTATACTATAAATTTTACTACATCATGATCATTGAGCATGCTTATTTATTTCTTTTTTATTTCTCAATACTTTTATCCAATGTTGCTGCCTTATAATATGGTTCTCCCTTGATTCAATCATGTTGTCTTTTAACATGGGCTAGTCATAGCCACTTTTATAACCACTAAAATTGTAGAACAATTATCATGTTTTCTTCACCTACTAATATTAAGCCTCTTATCATTAAAATATTCTTACTAATATTAAACTTCTTATCATTAAAATATTTCTCGAATGCTCTTGACCATTTTTATGAAATTTTTTTGACGGATTTGCAAAACAACAATATTGGCGGTTAGGCTAAATATTATTTCTAGGTGTACTCCTAACATGATTTGGCATTGTTGCTATTTTCGATAGCTATTCTTAATATGTAGTGTTGTCGTACACTATTTCAATGTTTATCAGATTTTAGATGTATTACTTCATCGCATTCCTTTCAAGTTATATAAAAACATAACCCGGAGCTTTTGTTAGTTTCTTAATTTTAAATAATTACTTTAAATTGAAAATGGCCTCATAAAGCAAAATTCGACTTTATATGGTTCATAATACTTGTAATTGGAGCTATTTATTTTCTTAGAGAAATATGAGTGAAAGTTTTTATTGTATAAAATTTTACCACTCTGGTGCTCACAGACTAATTATTGAATTCCACTAAAAACAAAATTTATTCAAAAAAATATATCTATAACTTGAATACATTTTGAACAAGTTTAAGATTATAAAATATTTGAACAAGGATCGAATAAGATATGGAAAAATATTGAATAAATTTCTAACCTATTTAAATAAGGTTCAAATATTACTGGAATATAATTCAAATATAGTTTGAACATGATTCAAACAAGATTGATACATGGTTCAAATAAGGTATGTATGATCCAAACAAGATTCAAGTATGTTTCGAATAACTTATAACACAATAGATAATATCTTTGATACAACAGAGTGCAGTCACAGCGGCTATAACACAGCATAATATAAGTTTGATACAATTGAGTGTAATTACAATAGCTATAATATAGCAGACTATATATTTTAGGGTAGAACAGAGTGCAATCATAACAATTATAGCACTATAGATTATGTTTTAAATATAGTAGTGTACAATCGCAATAGGCTTAACATAACATAATATAAATTTGAAACAACATAGTGCGATTACAACAAGTATAATACATCATAATATAAGTTTGATATAGCAAAGCGCAATCGCAATAGTTGTAACACAACATAATTAAGTGTACATCATTTACAGAGCTGAATGAATAGATTAAAAAAAATTAACTGTAAATTTATAGAACTAAATGAATGCTTAAAAAGAATTAAATGTACATCATTTAATATGGACCTAAATGAATAATTCAATCTTTTCCTACTATCTACCTATGGATCTATGGACCTTAATTGTTGTCAAAATAAATCTCCACAACCAATTTTTTTTAGAATGTTATATGGTCAGGCGTAGCTTCTAGAAGATTTTTCTTTGAAGTAAGGTTGATGATGTGTTGTGTCGCTTACACTCCATGATCTGCATTGGAAATAAGACATAGAGCCCTCATCAATCTATTTGAGTTAGTACTAAATATTTTTTTGTTAAAATTTTAAATGACTTATTTTATAATAACTATAGAAAGCTCATATGTGCTAGCACTTCTCAATATCCAATGATATTTGGATGAGAAAAGTTCCTACCTATGGTTAAATAACCCTGTCAACTTAGGCAATCTAGAGAGACACTTGCAAAATAAATTCTTCTTTTGATTGCAAGGTATGCACTGGAATGCAAGATGATTCATAGTCATACAACGTTATGCTCTTCTTAGGCAATGAGATTTCAAATAATATCCAATAAACTTTATTCCAGTTCATTTGATAATCTACATCGGCCCAAAACCTTAGGAACTTCTTTTCATCTCTAATAACGGGCATAAGCATAACGTCAGGTGATTTGAAAGATCCTTCCAATTCAGCTTGTTGTATGTAGAGATCGTTGCTCTTTTGTACTGATTGAACAGTTTATCAAAGACAACAGTACCTGATTCATAAATCTTTGAGTAGGATCATATTCACACTCTTATTTGGTAACATAAAATAGCAATGATCTACATAAAGATTAAATAATAGTGAGCAACAGAATATAATCATATGATCAAAAATTTATGCCAATAAGATACTAATCTAATAATTACATTATTATCTAGTCATGTCATGGATTTATTTAATTGTATAAAGCATGTTACGCTTCTACAAGCACTCATATCTCTCACTTTTGAGTTGTCTTCCAATCATGCTAACCAAATTTTGAAGGAAGACAACTTCTTTTAATCAATTGGGCAGAAAAGATCAATGGCATAGATTCATTAGCTCGTATTTCTTGTCTTATGGATATATGAAATCTCCAGTCAAATACTTCTTATTCTTTGTTTTTCTACTTTGATAATATATTAACTTTACATCATCGCTAGGCATAATGGCGAGAGATGAGCTACATTTCCTAGCTGTTTTACCATGCTATATGTACATACAATTGCAAGAGATGAAATAATATCTCTTGCCTCATTCACCACTTCACCTTGATTCTATAAATGAGTGACATAATTAGTGGTAAGAACCTCCATGCTATCCTCCTCATTCTCCAACTCATCCTCAACCTTAACATGAATGAGTCGGTGGCAAGGACCTCCTCTTTGTCCTCTTAACAGAAATTTACTTTTCGTACATCATTCCTCTAAGTGCATAACATAAATGATTTCTCTATATCTCATTCTTAAACTTATTGTCTCCATCTAAATAAATTTCCAATAATTTCAAATCTCATTCTTAAACTTATTGTCTCCTTGAGGCTTAGTACTTTTGCTCATCTCCTTGAGTACCACTTAGATGAAAATTCTCCAAACTCCTACCCAATGATGAAAGCAAATTCAATAATTTTAAATCTTGTCTTCTTCTCCCTAATGTTGACCACAAGGAATTATCCTTATTCTCCTCATTGTCGACCATTCTCAGTAGTAGTTGTTGAATTAAGGCTCAAGAGAACTATAGCTCAAGAGCTTTAAAAAGTTATCTAAAGGAGGATTCCTCATCCTTTTCAATAAAATTAAATGCCTCAAGCTGTCTAACAATTTTATCTAGGGGTGTAAACAAGTCAAGTCGAGCTCGAGTCACCTTTGGCTTGAGCTGGAGCTTGATTAATTAATCGAGTTCGAGCTCAAGATCGAGCTTTATTCTACGAGCTCAAGATGGCTCATGAGCCAACTCGTTTAATATGAAAGAGAAAATACTTATGATTCAATTAATTATTATAATAAAATGATAAAACAAATAAGAAATTAAAAGAAAAATAATAAAGAATCACTTAATATAAGAAATTGAGATATATTTTTTAAATATTTTTTTACAACTATGTACTTAAAATCTTGAATGCTAATATATTTTAAGTGCATTTTATATTAGCATTTTTTAAAAGTGCCGACTTGCAAGCTGACAAGTCGAGTCAAGGTTGTCTCAAACTTGACTTGTTAGCTCATCGAGCTGGCTCACGAGTCATTTATAGAGCCGAGCTCTAGTCGGCTCATGAGTTGTCTTGACTCACTTACACCCCTAATTTTATCTATCATATTCCCAGCTCTGTATGTGATCTGAGGAGTCTGATGCCTTTATAAATATGATTGTGATGTCTATCTTTCATACATAGTTAAGTATTTCAAATGAATCAATTCTATATAAGATAATGAGGACAAAACATAGGGGCTCAAATTATGTTCAAACCTGGCTCAAACTTTATTCGAACCTCTTTCTTGAACCATATTCAAAGGTTCAAGCAAGGTTCAAATATGATTTTAATATGTTCTGGAATTGTTAGAGCAAGTTTTAAATAAGGTTCTAATAAGATTTGTGCAACTTTAAATATGGCTTAAATATAGTTCGAACTTGCCTCGAACATAATTATAATAGATAGTATGATGTCTAATGAGAATTATGGTTTAATGCGAACAATGTTTGAACCCCCTATCATAAGTTTATACCTTGTTCATTTTTTTTACCTAGCTTTCTCCGTTATTCTTCTTCCTATTATAAGCTACAATTGTTCGTGATAAATTTATTGAAACCTAAATAATCAAAAGTATAACACCGCTAACTTTGAATAGATGATGTTTGGAAAGTTGAAAAGCCTCAGTGTGAAGCTTTTACCACAGACTTATCATAAGAGCATTAAGATCATTGGAGATAGAGGTGCTTGGGAGTAGCTCCCTTGTTCGAAATTTTGGGTGAGTCTTCAATTGAGGATTATGACTCATTTTGATATTGCAGGGGCATTTTAGTTTGAAATAAACTTTCGGGCAACTTTCTCCAAATGATAAAACAATAGAGATATTTGACTAGTTATGACTATTATAAGTAAAAAAAAGGTCAAATTGCCCCTCATAAAACCCAGTCTAGTCTCCATTGTTTTTGGATTTTTCTGCAACTCAAATTTGTCTCCATAACTTCACTGCTGGGCTGGTCTGGTATTTTTCCACGTAAATGCTACATTTTTTATCATTCTCGTCATTCTGAAATACTGCACCATTTTTTACTAACCATTGGTATTTTCTGGATTTTGAAACTTTTGTTTAAAGAAACCAAGCTCAAACATTAATGTTTCTTTTAGTGTTAAATAATTATTATTTTCTGAATGGTGTCTGCTATATAAAATTGTACAGATGATCTCACTAGCGTAATTTATGACGTTGTTGAGATAAAAATTAGGATGCTGTTCGATATTTTAGAGCATCAATAATATGTATTGTTGGTGTTTTACACACAATCTAAAACAGAACTAGTTGAAACATTTTGGTTCTTCGAATCTTTTTATGCATTGCAATATATTATAGAGAGTTCATCAATTTTAGTTGGATATTTGAAGAAAAACAGGTAACTCTGGACTGGTTTCATTGTACTTGATAAAATATTTTGATGTGCAAATTTAAACTTCTTGGTGCAGTGTTCTTGATGCTTCATCTAGATGGAAGTGCTTCACTATTGATGGAATAGATTAGTCAGGATGAGAATCTTTTTTTTTTAATTAACCACATAACATTTTAACTAGGATATGTAAAACAAGAATAATTATGGTGCTCTTGATGCTCGTGTTGGATTTTACCTCGATAATGGCTCTGCTATTTGTGTCTTATTTTTTTTCATAGCTTTTCTCTGAACTTAGTTCTATCTATTGATTGGAAAGTCTTACCTTATGGAAATAATAAAGCACGATATTTTTAGAACATTGTTTAACTTCAATTTCTCCATAGAGATACATTCAAATGAATTTAAGCTGAAATTATCATCAACTTTTGTCTACAGTTATCTGTGCTAGCAGGAGACTTTTTGCTTTCAAGAGCTTGTGTTGCACTTGCAAAACTAAAGAATACAGAGGTAACAATAGCTATGACTGGCTTCTATGTCCTGAGCTTCAGCGTTTCTGCATTCCATCACACTTAATGCAAACTTTATCCTCAAGTTGAAAACACGCCTAAACACCACGGCCAAATACACAATGTTAACATATTTTCCATGTAGTATTATCTTTTAATTTTTCTTCCTATTGGATTGGATTTTGTTCTCTTCCCCGTATTCACCAGAAAAGACTGAAGGATTTCTCCTTTGTTCATCATGTAAATATATTCATACAGGTTGTATCTTTATTGGCAACTGTTGTGGAACACCTTGTAAACGGTGAAACAATGCAAATGACAACTTCATTTGAGCAACGGCGTAGGTGAGTTTCTTTATATAGTTATTGATTATCTCTACTATTGTGGTTGTTCCTCCCAGTTTATAACAGCCAACCCAAACGAAAGAAATGGTGTTGTTTTGTTCAATTAAATTCATCTGTTGCTGCTTGATTATTCTATCTTCATGTTGCTTACCTGAAGCACCATTACATCAATGTACAGCATGGAGTATTACTTGCAGAAGACATTCTATAAGACAGCTTCGTTGATTGCAAACAGTTGCAAGGCCATCGCGCTGCTTGCAGGCCAAACTGCAGAAGTGGCACTGCTTGCTTATAATTATGGTAGAAATTTGGTTAGTGCGTTGGTTCACTACGCTTATTTGTCTATCGCTATGATAGCTCGTCATTAAAAATGCTTAATAATAATATTTCATCAAAGCAGGGCATGGCATATCAGTTGATTGATGATGTCCTTGATTTCACCGGTACATCAAGTTCACTTGGAAAGGGCTCATTGTCTGACATTAAACAAGTACTCCTATGATGCACTCAGTTCTTGCATATATTCTTTCAAAGTGCTTCTTATTCTTTTCCATTCTTCCATTCTCCTGGTTTTAAGTTAAACTGTTTCTGTATAATCTTATGATTCTTTACGGTTAACATAACTGTATTAAATACTTCTGTTAAACTTAATTATACATCCTAGCTGGATAGTTTAAGCTGTTTGTTATTTTAACTGCCGGCATTGCAGTTGTTTAACAGTCAGAAATATAATGTGGGATGAGAAAGAAGTAGCATGATATGCTTTAAGATAATCTCTCAATTGACAAATATCTTTCATTGCAGAATATTGTAACAGCTCCTATTTTATTTGCAATGGAGGAGTATCCTCAGCTGAGAGAAGTTGTTGATCGAGGGTTTGGCAATCGCTCAGATGTTGACCTTGTAAGTTTATTCCGAATCTTTTTTGCCTTGAAATGTCAAGAGTTAAATGGACATTACCTTAAGATTGTTGGAAATAATATGTTCTGCATATTTTTCTTATGGGTCATTTTAACTTGCAAGGTTCAGAACTTACTGGCCATCTGTTCCACAATTCATGCATGCAGCAAACGATATCTTTAGCTCTCTTGATGATTCTTTGGTTGCTTGAAGTTAGAGGGAGGCATAAAATAGCCGCCAATACTTATTCAACCAATCAATGTCTCTACGTAGCCCTAGGGATTCTCATTTATAATGAAATGATCCTAGGGTTACGCAAATAAAGCAACGAAAAAATAAGGAAGAAAATAAACCTTGATAAACAAGAAGGAAATAAGCCTAATGAGACAAATCCAGATATTCCCTTATTAGTAAAAATATCTAAATAAAGAGGTAAAATATTTAACTAATCTCTCCATTGACGTCAAACATAAGTTTGAATTGGATGGCTGTTAATTCTGCCTCTGGTTGGCTGTAGTTAGAAAACAGTATCGGTTTTAAGTTTTAAAATCACACATTATATGTTCATCAAAAGTAATGATTTTATTTTTTCATTAAAAAAAATAAAAATGTAATCATCGTTTTCTTTGATGTTTTTTCAAACAACAAGAAACCAAATGAACCGCAAGAGTACTTTAAAATTTACTGATTCAAGATTTCCAGTCAACTTCTTTGTCGAGTTTCTGAGTTTTCCATTTTCCTTCATGGTTTCCCAATGACTAATGAGGCGATTAGTGACTTTGCCAGCCTTTTTGCTAGGACCCCTTCCTTTTTACTGCATTCCTCTCCCCTTCAATGATTCACATTGCGCATCATATGAAAAACCTAGTTGTTACTTGCCCTAACTTATATTTGCATCATTAACTTGGTATTAATCACCAAGCTTTGATGATAAAAGCAGTGACGCCATATGGGGTATCTCAGCTCCAATAATTGAAGCTTGCTCGTGCTTTTGAGGGTGCTCATTAAATTGGAAGTTTTATTGAGAACAAGAAGGGCTCTTTTTCTACGTTGAAGTATTCGGCAATACTGGTCTTCTAATATGTTTTATGTCTAAAAATTTGAAGTTTTGACCACCACATATGCCGTGAAACATGATTTTTTTTTTTTTTTGCCTACAAATTGTTCATCTTCTCCTTCCAATATTGATGTACTCTTTTTTTCTTCCCCTGTTATCATCTAAACAGTAAAATTTTATTGATCTCATAGCTAATAGCTAATTTTGATGACTTATGCACCGGAAGGCACTTGACTACCTTTTCAAGAGTAGAGGACTTGAGAGGACTCGAGAGCTAGCCGCAGAACATGCTGATGAGGCTGTAAAAGCTATTGAGGCACTTCCTCATAGTGATGATGAGGATGTCATAAAATCAAGACGGGCTCTTGTCGATCTTACTCGCGAGGTCATGACAAGAACCAAGTGACGCCTCCTCCGCATCATTCGAGTAAAATTATTCCCTTGTAAATTGGCTCTTGCCAAAATGTTTTAGATTCTTTCTGATAAGTTTTAGCATCTAGTTGTAGAGAAAAAATGTTGTTCAAAATAACCTTGAATTATCAAAGCTTATGATTACTTCTTGTAAGTCACAGCACCATTCTGTGATAAGCTTAAACAAATGCTTTGAACTTCTGTTAAAGTGTAGTTATTAATCCAATAAATTATCATTCCTGATCATTACTGCTATGTGTTGCAACATGCAAACTTTGAGAATCAGAAAGAGTTTCAGTTAGCCTTCTATTTTAGCATGGAGCAGGCTCGCGTAGGATCAGGTAATGTGCAGTGCGGGTTAATGGTAATGATCTATGTTAATTCTTAAGTTTTTTTTTCTTTTATTCAATATTGTGTTAGTATTCGTCAGTATTGATGATACTGAACAATACTGGTATATCAATACTGGCAATAATATACAGCAAAATAAGTTTTTCTTGAGCTATACTTGACAGAATCTCTTGTGGTTTGCAGCTCATTCGGGTGTAAGATTCGTTGCCTGTATGCAAAAGCTGAAGATTCTGGTGAAGCAGCCCTTCCTTTTACTGTGATTTGAGGAGCTGATTATATAGAATATATAGTCTTACAAATTTGTGAATAATAAAATTTGTGATTGCTTCTTTTTCATAGAAAATCTCGAGGTTCTTGTGCATTAGTCCCACCTACAGAAATTCAGAAATGCAATTCTACGAGGTTAAACTTCTTAACACCAGCCTTATGGGAGAAAAGATGGATTGGTATGGAATCAGATCCTCACTATTGGTAACTGAACATTGTGCGGCTACGCATAAATTTTAATTTATGCACTAAAAAGTTATTTTAAGAAGCAGTAAGAAAGCCGTCCCAAACAAAATCTTAATTTTGAAATTGAGGGTAGCAGTAAGGGCACACAATGTTCTTAGTTTTAAATGGATTTGATGATCTTTGCTTTGAATGGGTGGAAGATGTTTGGATGGATCCAACACTCGCTGATACTACTGCAAAAGCTGTTGGATCCCTGCGTCAGTGTTATTTGCGTTTCTAGTTGCAGATGATGAATTTATTGCTGGAGCAATGAGTTGAAAGAAGCATGCAATAGATCCCTGTGTTTTGAGTTTCTTCATTTTGTTCTACGGTTTGGCCTTGCCTGTTCATTTTCATAAACAATTGGTGAGTACATCTCCAAGCAATTGTAGCCACTGAAAGCCTAATATAATATCTACACCTTTAATGGTGAGAACAAATAAGTCGATCACCAGGTTGTGATCTTGTTTAGTAAAGTGTGATGTTTTGGGCATTTACATTTGCACTCTAGTCTGCCTTTTTCCAACAGGCGTGTGGAACCTTAATGTAGGTCTTGGGAGCCCCAAAAATTACTAACCATTGCTGCACAATGTTATGCAACGCTCCATCAATTGGTAAGGGTTGTCTTGCCATTATGTAGAGGCTTATTGTTGGACAAATTTCTCTTACTGGTTTTGTTTCTTTGAGAAGTGTTGTGAGTGATTCACCAAGCGAGTTGGTTTTCGCTAACTTGTCATTGTTTGCCATGATCATTAAGGGTAAATATTTGTCTTACATACATGATTGTAATAACAACAAATCTTTATCCTACTATATAGAGTCGGCTACATAAATCCTTATTCTCCATTATGCCTGTTAAAAGTCAAATTCTCATCTAAATCTAATAAAAAAAAGGTCATTTCTAATATTTTCCAACCAAATCTTCTTAAGTTTATCTGTACTTTTCTTAACATAAGTCAAATCTAATATATCTACTTTGCTAATCGGGTCATCGGAAAGCTGCCGTTTTATGTGACCAATCAAGTTGTTGTATATACATGATTGTGATTGAACTTCTAATCACAATTATAACATAACCCCATCTGTCGTCTATCATTGACATCATGGTTAATCTTTTAATTGGTATTGGAGGTGAAATTGTTCTCTTGGATGGTTGTTGAGGTTTGGGTGATGTTAGTAGTCAAGATGGAGCAGCCTTGGGAATCCTAAAGTTTAAATTGGATAGTTTGATTGCTTGGTCTAATGTCTCTAGTCGATGTGCAGAAACCTTTAGAGTGAGTTTACCATAATATGTTAATTTGTGGAAGCCATTGAATTGCTCTTTCCCGATGATAATTGACAAATCTCAAGACTATTTAGGCTTCGTTTGAGATAACTTTTTCGTTACTTTTTAAAACTATTTTTTAGTATAAAAATTAATAATTAAAAAAAAATTAACTAAAAAATTGCTTTAAAAAGCATTAAAAAAAACTATTCTCGAAACCTTAGTCGGACTGCTTCGAATGGATTATCACTCATGAGCTCTTGCTGTCTTGCATGTCTTTGTGTTTCAAGCATTTTGACAGGTGCTTTACCTTCAAATTATTGATCATGTTTGGCTTCTAATAAAGGTGTGGTGGAGATTGATTTCCCAAAGCAATTCAGTAATGGCATTTAGGTGTTCTTCTAGGTTGTGGAGGCATTCATTCAGTCACCTTCATCGTCGATGGGGTGCCTTCAACCATTTCGATTGTGGTGATTTTGCTAGAATGTAAAGCTTAAGTTGCAGAAGAAGAAAGAATGGGCCGCATGATAAAACACTCGGTGAGAGGATCAACGAGAACATCAGTAATAGAAACTTTGAAAGATACAAGATGATTCTGAGTTCGCTGGAGACTCCAAAGTCGAATGAGTGGGAGGAATGAAAAGTAAATAGTTATTGTGGGTTAAGTATTGTACAAAAAAAGTACTCCATCTCTCATTACTCTGAGCACCTACTTTATCCTCTTTTTCCATCAACCAACCATGCTAAGGAACTCAGACCACCCAAAACAAACCTCTTACCTCCTGAAAAATGGCCTTTCTTTCTCAGGTGGCTTTTCTCTATTCATCTAGCCAAAATCCATCATGAAGATCTTCGATCGTGGTAGCTCTCAATCGTCCTTCTCTCTGCTTTGTTTTGTAAGAGTTTGTAATGCGATGGCAGAACATCGGTGACACCAGTGACCAGTCTCGGGAGAGCTAACATCAATCAACATGGAAAACTGAATCAGCTGAACACAAATTCCAAAGATAAAATAAGACGAGTTTAAGACATCAGGCTTCGCATTAACCTTCTAAAAGTAGGGGGGAATGGATAAATTCAGATGACATAAAACAAACCAAGAATAATAAACTTGCAGCTTGATAAACTTTCATGGCATTTATCGTTCTATTCATTCTTCAGCTTGATAAACTTTTTTATGATACCCATCATCTCACTGCCTGGAAACCGTCCAAGGCATCCTCTTGCTGCTGCAATCTCACTGAACTTACTCACAGAATCACCAACAAATGCTGCACATCTTTCACCACTCTTCTCAGCCAGTGGAATGTCATTTCTAAGATCTTCACCAGGCTTTACAGATGGAAGAGGGAAGGAGTCCAGAGGGGTGGACATCACAATAGATTCCCCTCTTGAGCCGATAAAATCTCTCAGCTTACAGAGCGAAAAAGGTACAGGCTCGAAGCTGTGATCACCATACTCCACGGGAGTAGAGTGATCTCCAGTAATACACAAGTAGTACTCAAAGTTTGCAGACTTCTCAACTTGCCAGAGAAGCCTTGCCAACTGAGCAATTGCTTTGTCTACTGATTCTAAAGCTCGAACTTTTAACATGCTGGCTTTATCATGCCCCGCATCATCGATCGCCTGTACGAATGAAGAAAAAGCTTAACTGTCTAAACAACAAATGAGAAACGTTGCAAGAAAATGCTCAATACCTTGATATGAAGGAAGCCAAAATCGTAGCCACCTATTGGTCCTGGCCTATGCTCATCCTCTCCAGGTACAAAAATTGATGGACATGGTTGTAATGGGGCAGAAAGGGCTTTGGCTATTGCTGTAGCTTTGGATGTTAGCAGTGTTCGGTAATCTCCAGTTGCTCCTGGAGCTTCAAGAATGTCAATACCTAGTGACAGACCCAGCCCTGCTATAATTTTGGTGGGAGCTACCATGCACGGCCTCAGGCCATGTTTTTTCTCAAATGCATCAACCTAAACGGCACCAGAGTGTTCATTGAATTTAAAGCAGCACAAGTATGCAAATTTTGGAAAATTATACTCACATACTGTTAGAAGGTATTTCCAAGTTTGAAAATTATATGCATTAAGGTTACCAAATACCCGTTTATGAAACAATGTCTTATTCAGATTATCAGAGAATCATAAATATATTTAGTTAATGGAAACAGAACAATCTGAAGCCATAAAGCTAAAAAGTATTGAAGCAATAAATTATATTAAGGATCAATGGAAAAAATGGCATAGGACAAATTGTGCAAGAGTATACAATGGAGTTCAAACGCTCGAACAGTTGCGGATATATAGACATTGATGAGATGCACATCGGGGCTTTATTCTTAAAAATTGCAAATGAACGTTTCTTAACACAAATCTCAGCCAGATTAGTACCATTACAAAGACCATAGAATGAAAAAATTAAAGCATAAATGATTTTCTTTTCTATAGCTAGGTTGTACTTCTAAAATAACAACGTGAGGAAGTACTCTTTTTCTTTAAATAAAAAAAGAAAGGACATAAAATGATCCTTCCACTTTCAAAAACAATGACTCCAACAAGTTTTATGACCATTGCTAAATACCTGGCCAGACCAAAAATAATACTGGAAGGTGCACCCCAACTTGTCCACGACAAATAATACAAAGAAACCTTCAGAATCATAGTACATAGGGCATGTCACAAACCACACTATTTGTATGTACAAAAGCCGATATCACTTTCTCCTACCGGGACTTCGTATTTCAATACCAAAACTTCACTAAAAGTTGACCTTTTTTTTTTTGACAAATAAAAAAAAATCATAACCGTAAATTCTCTTAACAAATTAAAAACAACACACAAAATTTAAAAAAACCCTAGTCACTCCTAAATAGGCTTCTGCATGGCAATCAAAAATTGAACTTATTTTGAAAAACTATTTAAAATTTTAATAACTTAATTTTAAAAATATACTTTAAAAAAGATTTTTTTTTTGAATATATATATATATATTCACAATTTTGAGAAAATTTTATTTAATCAATTTATAGAATTAAAAAAGCACACTTATAACATAAAACATTACAAGTCATATCAATAAAATTTTATTTAATCTTTCTGGCTACTATATCTCATGGATTAAACTTTCGTGATTATTTTTACATTAAATCTGTGCTAAACAAATTGAAATAAGAGTCTTATTAAATAAAAAATTGAAACTAACAAAAAACCTTTTTCAGTATAGTTACCTTCAAATAGAACTTGTACTTGAACAAAGGGGATCTAATAAAGTTACCTCAATTCGAATTCCACAACCTCTCAAGAGCACAACATTTGCTATATTCTTCCCTTCTCCTGCCCGCCGTGCATTTAAAGGGTGCGATGCTAGAATTCGTGATACCTCCCTTGAGAGTTCGTTGATAATAGCAGCCGTGTTTTTTGCTTCTTCTGTATCATCAAGAGCCTCAGCTTTAAGAAGCAAGCGGTTGTCTTTCAATGGGTCTGTTCCAGATATATTTCCGCTAAGTTTTGGCCCTTCTACCACAACGCCACATCTATGTTCTGTAGCATACCTATTAGTAGAAAATGTATTAGCATTGACAACGACTGCACTTGGACATACATAAGCGAACAACCATGACACCATAAGCAAGAATTGAACACGCAATAACCACCAATGATATTACCATCATATGTTTATAAAATTTCAAGCTTATAACGTAGCTACACAACGTAGCTAAACCTTGTAGACAGAAAAACTACCCATGATTTCAAACAGCAAAAACTATTCCTTGCCATGGTAGTACCCTGCAAGTGTACATGCATGACTGAATTTTTTTCCAAACAGATGCAATAAAAATGCAAGATTACAATCAACGTGAAAAAGAATAAATCTAACTTCAAGAGAATTTTTATATTTTCAAGAGTACCCATAAAGAATTCATCACAAGTAGTTCGATAGTAAATAAAAAAAGCAAAATTAGCCGTTTGGATTTTGGAGTGACTCAACTACCACAAAAATGGAAGATAATCATCGGGCATTCTTGCATGCACTCTAGCTATCTTGCAGATGGTTAAACAGAATACCTGACTCTGATTTCATATTCTGGATACGATGGAAGCTTCATTCCATCCAATGCTGCACAGAAAATTGGCCCATCTTCTTCAAAATGTCGATCAGCCCTTCTATTTGTCACAACTCCAGTATTCTGATCCATGGTAGCAAAATTTGACTGAAACAGAAATTACAGGAATGCATTACAAGGTGAAACAACCTATAGTTGCAAAATGATTATAAGATAAATTAAAACACTAACTGAACTTTGTTATGTAAGTACTCCAAAATCGATAAATTAACCATTGTATCTTCAAAATTTTGCAACAAGGTCTCTAAAATTAAATCAAAATCAGCACTTGGGAACCTTTTACCTCAAACTCTGCAATTGAAACTGCGTCATCATACTCTAGTAGAATAAAAATGGTCCCTTCGTAGATGTTTGCTAAAATTACAATAAAAACCCTTCAATAGTGATCATTATTTCAGTTTAATTCTTTATAGAAATATTTCATTTTCTATTTTTTTCACAAGAGTTTCACATACAACCAAGCTGGTGTCATATTCAAACTCAAGCACAGTCCTGGAGCATCAAGAAGAAACACCTAGTAGATTTTCTTTCAATTCAGTGACATCTGCAATTTCATTTTAACAATGGATTCCTTAGTAAATTCTGAAAAAGAAGTTTGATTCACTCAGCTCCGTTGATCTGTTTGTGCCTCCTAAATTAAAAAAAAAGAGCATATACAGTGCATGGTCTTCTTGCCAGTGTAGTACAAGGGGAGGCTTTACTGTACTCAACATTAACCTTTCTAGTGCAGGGAGGTGTTTCCATCATTTGAACCCATGAACTGAGATCATAAGGAATAAGGAATGCAACCTAAACATTCTCCAGTGTCTTCCATTATACTCCCTCGATATGGTATGGTATGCATAAGGGAAACTAATAAAATCCCCAAAAGTATGGCATTAGTCATAAAATTTCAATTTTTTCAACTTAAATTGTATTACAAGCAATCTGCCAATCCCAAAGCTCAAAGAAGAAACCATATCGCAAGACTTATACTCAGTATAAAGAAAGTGAAATAATCTTATATCATGGATGACACTTTGATATTACTAATAATCAACTAAATAGATTATCAAAATTCGAGTATAATCAGATATAAATAGAAAAACAAAGACATGTAATTTCTCAATGTCAACTGAAATGCGTGATGAAGCTTTATATGGATTACCCATTTATGGACATAATGCTTCAGCATGTTAAGCAAAGAGTCATTTTCCATTTCTGACGAGAGATTGCTCAATTCCTAATAAAAAACAGATAGTTGAATACTATGATCTACTGTTCTGGGAGAGCCAAGCTACACTTTAGTAGATGAGCATAGAGTGTTGCATACTAAGTTAGGGTGAGAGTAACAGAAGAAACATTAGTTGAATTGAGCTGCAACATAGTAAAATGGAACTAGCTCTAATTATCAATTTTATTAAAAAAAACCCAAGTAAATGAAACATCAATCTAGGGTTAAATTTGAATGCTTGATTTCCTATTTTGGAACCATTCTCTAGGAATTTTATTGAATGACCGAGCAAACAGTACCTGTTAAGACTCATGTTTTAATCTAGAAACAGAAATTGATAACAATCAACTTTAACCATTTGTGTCTCAGTTGGCAGCAGACTCTACAAGAAAGAAAGCAGAAGTTATCAATGCAGAAGATAGAAAGTTTTTTGGCGGCAGAATATAGAGAGGGGTCATTTAACCAGAATCAAAATTATATTCTCAAATGGCTACAACAGCTACAGACAACAATAGAAATTATCTGAGAAGAAATTTACTACTAACCTTGAAAGCAATGTCACCCGGAGACATGGCCAATCCAGCACCCATTGACTCAAAAGCACCTCGCCCTCTATAATAAATTCTAGGGTCATATCCCAACAAAGAAAGATGGGCAGTATCACTGCCACAAGCCAAACCAGCCTCAACAGGATCCATAAGCCCATTTACTCCAGCTGAAGCAATTGCATCCAAATTTGGGGTATTGGCAACTTCTAAGGTGCTTTGGTAATGAAATCTAGGCAAAGATACATCGCCTATTCCATCAATTAACACAAAAGCCACTCTTCTTTTGATATTCTTTGGCAACTCCATAATCAAGTGCTATTGCGAGAAAGTTTAGAACTATACAGTTATTGAACCGCAACTAGCATTGTGTTAATTAATGTCAAAGCTTTTCAGTCCTGCAATGAATTGAAGCATCATTTTATTACACAGTAGTAGTAATGTAAAAGTAGAGGTACTCGTGGCTGAAAAATCCAGCAGGAAAAGAGTAAAAAATTTCTCTTTTTTAAGAACAACAATCAAGTATGAATACATTAGCCAATCCCATGAAATGGGATAAAGGCTTGATGTTGTTGTTATTGTAATAAAGTATGAATATATATATATAGATGCAAAAAATGTCAAAAATAAAAAATGTGAAAGCAATAGACAACTAAATGAATAATCAAATATTAAGAAAAACATTAAATAATTAAATTGAACAACAACAACAACATGTCTTTATCCCACTACATGGGGTTGGGTACATGCATCCCTTTTCTTTATTATGTCCTATTAAGAGTCAAATCCTCATTTAAATCTACAACAACAACAACATCAAGCCTTTATCCCATTACGTGGGGTCGTCTACATGAATCCTTTTTTCTCATTTAAATCTAATAAAATAAAAAATCATTTTAATACTTTCTAATCAAGTTTTTTTAGGTCTACCTCTACCTAAAATTCAAATCATATTTCTAGGAAATAAAATGATGAAATTGTTGAAAAAAAGGCTAAATAAGGATCCCTTTTTGCTAAACAAGGATATGTTAGTACAAATTGCAAACAGTGATAATTAAAACAACAAAAGTTTCACCTATCTAGTAAACCAAATCCAACCACTTTAAATACTCTACCCGACTTAGTTCATTTACAGGTCTAGCCTTGCTCAACCCTAATGGACACTTGCTAACTGATTTTACACAAATTGTTAAATAATAGTTTATAAGCATAATACTAAAAAAATTTTACATATTTTTTATCTTATAATTTTCTTTAGGTAATTTTGACTTTATATAACCTATAGTGCTTAAAATTGGAGAAATATATACATTATTTGTTTTATTATAAATATGCTTGAAAGTTCTTTCAAGGCTTCGATCAAAATTGAGATGATATAAGAGAAAATTTTGAGCCATGTTCTAACATTATTCAAATCCTATTTGAATCATGTGTTCTGATTTCAATATAGGTTAATATATGGCTCGAATAAGGTTGTACAAGGTTTGATCATAATTAAACTGTGTTAGACACAGCAAAGTATAATCTAATAGCTATAAAGCATCATAATGAAAAGCATAACATATGTAAAATCACAACAACAAGAATTAAAATAAAAAGTTTTTTGTTATATTGAAAAAGTAATGCATAGTAAAATGAATTCAATGGAAGTAAACATAGTATATTTAAGGGGCTGTTTGGCAACAGGATTTATGTAGGATTTATGCTAAATCCTGCCAAACGAGATTTGAACAACCAGTAAATCTCACGGCGGAATAAATCCTCCGTTTCCCTCTCTTTGCCGTAAATCCCGAACTTATTAAAAACCCTGGAGTTCGGCGGATTTAAGGGATTTGGCCGAAGAAGCGCGCGAAAGGAGAAAGATAGTTACCTTCGCAGCCAGCAAGCTCCCGTCGCTACTTCCTATCGGCGAACTGTCGCGACTTCCGATTCGACAGGGAGGAACGTCGTCGAACTAGGTGAAGAAGCCCTTTATCGATTCGTTCAAAACCCTACTCGTAGAAATTATTTAGACTATCTGTAATTAGTTAGGAATTAATCTATATAATTAAATTAATAAAAATTAAAATATAAATAACTTATTAGATAATTAATAATAATAAATAGTAATTAAATAATTAATTAGGTAATTAATATTCTAAATAATAATTAGATAACTTCTAAATAGTAATAGTAATTATATAATTAGTTAAATAATTAATATTTATAATAGTAATCATATAATTTAACTAATTAATATCCCTATGTTATTATTAGTTAAGTTGTATAATATTATAATTAATATTCTAAATAATAATTATATTATTAGTTAAGTTATTTAATATTAAAATAGTTTCTAATTATATTATTTATAAAATCAAAATGAATAAGTAACTTGTATTAAAAATATAAATTAAATTTGAATTTTTAATGAACTCGCCGCCTTAAATCATAGATTACGTTGTCAAATAGTTTCACAGGATTTAATGAGATTTAACAATTTTCAGGATTTACTAAATATTGCTAAAGTTAGATCTTACTGGTTGGTAAATAGCTCCTAAAATATTTTTGAGTTTTATGGTTGAGTGCTCTATAAATGTAGGAGTTTACTTTTTTTTTTCATTTGGTTTGAAGTAAAAGTCATTCATAATAAAACATGACTTATGAGAGATGGCGCTTAGGACCATCAATGAGGGGCGGCAAATGGAGGGTGGCAACGACCAGCAAAACTTGACATAACAACGTATTTGAAATTTGACCAAATCGAGTGAATTCCAAATAAATTGGAAATGAATTAGATGGTGGACTCCAAATACATTACAATTCTTCTCCACATTTGCTTTGCTTACAAGCAATCACTAAAATTTTCGAAAGTCCCACATTTGGTTTACTTTACATTAAGATTACTTAACATTTACAACATCAATAGCCCCTATAACAGAGTTTTGTAAATTAGTTTAATAACTATACACAAATAAGAACGTTTGTGATCATAAAAAAAGAACTTGACTTGTAGATCTATGTGGTTGTGGAATAAATTTATGCATAAACGACCCCAGAATGATTATATACAATCATGCATAACTTCTAGAAGTTTTTTTTTTTAATTATGTATATGATATATTTTATTGCATGTGTTCCATAATCATTGCTACAAATAAGATGTATAAGGACAAATTAAGCTAAATTTTCTTAAATTTTAAAATGGATTATCTTATTATAGCACTTAGAGTTTCATATGTGGAGGCCCTCCTCCTCATCCAAGGAGATTTAAGAGAAAAAAGTTACTGCCTTTTGTCAAATAGTCTTCATTGTTGTAGAAACCGTTTGAAAGTACTTACATTACAATTTCATCATTCCTTGCAAGGTCTAGAGTGTGCTACAAAAGGGGTCACAATCATATAATGTCGCTGGTTGTATAGGAAGTGAGATCTCATATAGAATCTAATGAACTTCATTCTAATTCATTAGAAAATATATGACTTTTTGTAACAACTCTAACCTCGTGAACTTCTCCTCTCCAATGATGTATATGAGTGCCACACCAAGTCACTTGAATGAGTCTTTTCTCTTGAGCTTCTGAAAGATGGAGCTTATTGCTTTATAATATTGATCAAAAAAATTGTTCAACACAATAATACTAGGATCACGAGTTTTTGGGTATTATAAAATTCATTTCTTATTAAACAATATAATAATCATTATATGTAAAAATATTTGTAATAGAAAAATTATTCAAATGATAGAACTATATTTCCAATAAAGTAAAATAATTCTCATCATGATATTTAACCATGTAGTTGGAATGGTCAAAAGCTTGAATCATAATGCTCTTCCACTGCCCACTCCTATCTCCTTCTCATTGGAGTTGTCAACCAGTTTTGACATCCAAGACTTAGAGGATAATTATTTATCACCAACTTAGTAGAGAATATCAATAGTGCATGAATAAATGGGCTTGTGACATTTCCTTGATGAATTTATGAAATATCTAGTTATGTGCTTCTTACTCTTTTGTAGTCTTCTTTCTAACTCTCCTAATTATACATTATTTTTTAATAATCATAATAGACGTATTGCCCATCTACTAGTCTATACATATAATATTAAGGCATTAATCCCCTAATGTATATGCCTCCTTATTTGCACTACAATGGCAAGGAGTAATTGGTCCCCTAACTCCTTCTCCTCTTCCTCCAAGTCTTCATCAACATCCTTCTCTTGCTTAACTTATCCCTAATCTTAACAAAGTTAAATAGCATGTACCTTCCTAATTTCCTACTCTTCCTTCTGATCCTCCTTAATGTCACAATCCAACCTAATAGGACCCACAGACAAAACATGTTCTATCGTGTTGAATTGTGACAAACTGAGCCCAAGATCAAAATTTTTGGGACTTCTCAAAAATCTGTTAAATTACACAGACTATAAAGCTACTAATTAACTTATATTGAGCAAAATAAAATAAACTCATCCACAAACTTCATTTCATTCATCATAAAATTTTATTTATAACAATATCCACAATACAATACATGGCTATAGACTAAAATAGAGCAAATAAATAAAGAGTCATAACTGTCAAAAAATTAGAAAAATACTTATACATACTCAAATAATCGGGACATATAACCTCAGGTACTCAATTAGCTC
This sequence comes from Dendrobium chrysotoxum, assembly GCA_019925795.1. NCBI lineage: Eukaryota > Viridiplantae > Streptophyta > Magnoliopsida > Asparagales > Orchidaceae > Dendrobium > Dendrobium chrysotoxum. The sequence continues at coordinate 27,916,308 of CM034310.1, forward strand.
CTTTCCTTTCCCCCGGCCTAAAACAGAATGCAGAATAGGTGTGAGCTAACATAGCTTAGCAAGTCATACCTACTAACCTCAATTTTTAATAATTATCTTATTATGCATTTAAATGAATTTAAAGGCTATTCATAAGAGATTTATCATACTATGTATAATCTTAATTGTAGATGAATAAAATGAAATAGGATGTGCACTAAAGATAAATAAAAAAAGTACTTTATATATCATAGTAGAAAATAATAAATTTTCCTCGAGCCTTTATATCTCCCATCATAAATAGATATCATAATTTAGGCCCTTATGAATCTCTGTGTTAATATATCAAGAAATAAGCTCTTATGACTCTTAATACTTAGCATATATCAGATATTTAAAAATTCAGGTCTTTATCACTCCTTCTGCAACTTTCACCACAAATCATATCTCCTCAGAATCATATATTATAAGATGATAAATAAATATATCATTGCATTGTAGTAAAAGAAATATAAATAAATAAATTTAAAAATTTCACAAAATGCTTTATTGGAGGGCAACATATTCAACTACTAAGCTAAGTTTCATAATTTCAAAATATACTTTTGAAACTGCAGTTAACAGCCAATGCCTGCTCAGACTCCTGCCCGCCCGCTCCGTTGCCCGAGCTTCCCGAATGACTACCAGACCCGCACTGCCTTCCTGCACGCCCGCCCACTGCCCAATCACCTGACCACCAGCTTCGTTGCCCGGCCGCGTGCCCGCTCGCGCTGTGGTGCCTGAGTGATTCGAACCCAGCACCTTTGTATTTCAAGTCCTCAACCAGTTTGCTATGGAACATAATGTGTTAATATGCAAATTGTTTTATATTTAAATAAACTATATACATAAATAAATTAAAATAAATAAATAATTAAAATAAGTTATTAATTAATAATTATTAAATAAGTTATTAAATTAAAAATAAGTTAATTATTAATTTAACAACTTATTTTAACTATTTAAGTTAATTATTAATTTAATAAGTTATTTAAAATAAATTAAAATTAAATATTTTAATTAATAATTATAATAAGTTATTTAATTAACAAGTAATTAAATTAAGTTAATAATTAATAATCAATTAAAATAAGTTATAAAATTATGAATATATAATTTTCTCAGAAATTATTAAAATCCGTCGGAAATTAATCCGTTGGAACTCAGCAGGAAAATCCACCAGAAAGTCTTCTTGAAAATTTGTTAGAAATATTTAATCGTAGTCTGTCGGAAATTCGCCAGAAAAATCGCGAGAAAATAGTCTGTCGGAAATCCATTGGAAAATCCGCCGGCAATTGGTGATTTTTCTGTAGTGTCTAGTGTAAATTTTCTAGTATAACATACAGAAAGTAAATGGTGAAAGTTTAACAAGTGTAAGGTTATCCTTATTTTTATAATATAAAATTATAAATTTAATAAAAAATTCTAGATTTTTCATATTCTTGAAAACTAAGATCAGTATAATGTAAACTACCTCAATTTGGATAACTTCATGACTGTGTCGATAGTAGAATTTGAACCCGAGTCACCCAAATCCTACCTTTCGCTCTCTAAAATTCTACCCCCCTGTCTCTATCTAGTCGGCCACACTAATGGAGAATAATGGATATGAAAATATAAAATTTGAGTGAAAATAATATTTTTATAAAATTCAGGTTTGGCACTGCAGTGCTCGGCCTTACTGTGCTGCAGCACTCTCTACTAGAGAGCATGGCAACACAGCACCGCCCTTGTGCTGTAGCTTTGAATTAATTTGGCAAAGAGATGGACAGCTAGATGCTGTAGCACCGCCAACCCCAGCACCACGATGCTCCCAGCAGAAAATTTTAAAATTTTTCTTGCATGCACACAAACCCCTGGGACACACTTCAGAATAGATTTAGACTCTCACATACACACAGAATACTCTTTGACACATGCAAAAAAACATGAATGTAGAAATTTTAGTGGGTTACCCTTACCAATTCGGGTTAGAATAAATACAACAGTGTGTTACTTTATTTGGTATTACACTTCACCACCATCTTTTCTTCATTCCTTATATAAAAAACTCTATACAAAATTGGTTAAGAGCATCCAATTTTCCTTTTAACCTTATTTGATTTGATTATTTTCTTGCCTAATTTGACTACTTCTTAACTCTAAACAAATGATAGAATGCTACTTTATTCCTTTCTAATATGAAATGAACTAAATTGCAACTGAGTATACTTCTGGTGTCTCCCTTGTCCTTGCTCTCTCTTCAAAAATATGGTTGATCTCCTTCTCTTTATAATTCTAATTTTGATAGACTAAAAGGGAGTATATGTAATATGTAATGTCCAAAAATATAAATTTGGAAGAATTGTCTATTTTATTTCTTAATTAATCTACAAGAGCTTTTAATAATTTATTAATATAAATAAATTCAATGGAAGCAACTATAAAACATAAACATCAAAATATTTCTATTTTCATTCATCAAAATTCAATTTATAATAACAAGATAATCAATCATTATATTCATCAGTCTACTTCTCAATACTCTTAATAACAAAAGAATAAAATCAAAACTTGATCTACTTCACTCCATTGGATCCTAACCCTTCTTAAAAATACATAAAAATCATGGAGTGAGCTAACAACTCAGTAGTTTACCAGAATCTACAACAACAATCAATTCAAGATAATATAAATATTATGCATATAATCATTCCATCCAAAGCAAAGTAAACATGTAATTGTAAGAATATATAGTAGTCAATATGAACATTTTCATGTTATAGGAGCAATAAAAATCAATACAAGCTATATATTTTATGAGTAGTGATCAGTAGTTATGTAAAGGACCAATAGGCTTTGTCATTCCTATACCCATTTGATACAAAACAATTTATATATTATTTTATGTAAATCATGACACCTATCATTAATAAATATTCATCACTCTACACTTATCATATACATGTCTTACGATGTCTATGCACGTATATCATCTTTTATACCAATTGTATTGTATCCAATGTCAATGTAGTGTATCATGTATATCATTTAAGTCATATAATTCATAACATGTGATTCATATATATCATATGCCCTTATATCAGTCTTATCATTTACCTGCATCACTCATGTATTATATTATCATATCATTTATGTAAGTTTTCATGTATTTTTATGTCATATACATATATAAGTAAGATAACACATCTAGCTACTTTATGGTATTTTTTTTATATACAGTACTATAGGCCAACCATATAAAAATCAGTCTCAATCATATCAGTCATATTATTAGGAATTAGTCTCATATCATATGTCACAAATCAGATGGTTTTCATATAAAAAATTATCACTTCTTGTCCATTAACGTATCATATCATATGTGAAAATCTTCTAATACTTTATTTTTATATCATTTAGGATTACACCACAAATCTTTTTTAAAGAAAAGCCCGTCACCCCCCTCCTGTACAGGGTAATATTTCTCTAGCCAATCTGAATCAATCAATCATTTTAACCAATCTTTCTTATTTTTACACATAATTTATATTATATAAATTATAATAGCAAGCATCAGATATCATATACACCAAAATGTAACTATCATTATAGTTATCAATATGCTTATAGTATAACAAAAATATATGTTGAACTAAATGAATAGTAAATATATGCATATTATATATTTCATATCCAAATACAATACATTAACCCCTAATCATTTTATATTCAATATTATACAATTCATTTCAACTAAAATGAGATATAAGCAAAATCAATAGGTGGAATTTTAATATTAGCTAGTTAAAATGCTCGGGATAACGATACGTACCTACCATATATCAAAAGTTAAATGATGGAAAATTACTAAAATAAGGGATATTGTATTTTAATCAATTTTAGAAGAGATAAATGTCTAGAAATCAAAATTATTTAAAATAGAAATAGGATTCAAGAACACTTTTTCAATTGGAGCAATGGATGAAAAAGACTCAAAAGCAATTTTCTCTCTCTTCCTTTTTCCCCTTTCTCTCCTAGCCAAGCAAGGATAACTGGGGAAGGAATGGCTGAGGTGATGGATTTAAGTAAATAGTTTAATATATTTTATTTAAAAAATAAACTTATAGATCCAGCGCTGCGGCTCCCAAAACCCCAATGCCGTGGCGCCCATTTATTTTCCTAAAAACCCTAGAGCTCAAAATCAGGGACCTACCCATCTCGACGTCGCGGTGCTCCCATAGACCAAATTTCTAGAATATCAGGAAATGAAAATTGAGGGTTATTACATAATATACTTATAAAAGTTCTCCTTAATAACTCAATACACCAACTTAAAGATGGATATTTCTATACGAAGAAAGTGACAGTGAGAAAATTAGTTAATGTTTAGGATGAGTTAGAGGTAATCCAAATTGAGAGATGATTAGTCAAAGTTTTGGAGTTATACTTTCATTTCCACACACACACACGCAAACACACACACATATATATATATATATATATATAAGGTAAAAAAATTGTTGAAACAACCAATATACATATATGAGTGTAATTAATAAAAATTTATTTTAAAAATTTTCTTTATGCAATTTGATGATAACATATCATATAATGTCAATCATATTGTATTATGTACTCTAAATTTGGAAAATTTAGCAAAATCAATTTGTATATATGAATTAAGAGAATTTCAAATTAATGTATGAGAACTAATTATACAATATAATATATGTATCGTGCCATATGATAAATTTTAATTTCAAATTTAAAACACCATGTAATATTTTCCTTAATTAATTTAATAAAAAATTTTAACTACTCACACAATACATTGTGCGTTGTACTGTAAGATTGATTTTTTAAATTAATCCAACTAAGAAGCTAGAATTAAAGGATGAATTGATACTCATCAAACTTAATTGATCATGCATTCTAATGTGAATTAGATTGTATGTGTAACATCTATTGTTTCAGAACCTAAGTAACTAACTTGATCTTGTAGAGCTTAATTTTGATTTAGTAATAAAATATAAGTCTTGCAGTGTAGAAATTACCTCGAATATAATTAGAATTAAAATGGAGTAGAGAAAATCATAAGGAGTGAAAATGTCCAATGGGCACTATAGCATTGGGAGAGGCAACACTACATCATTGTCCTCTCTATTTGAAAATAATATTTGGGGGGAGTGCTACGGCTCTGGGTGGCATCATTGTGGCTCTTTACTCTTAGGTTTGAGGGATCTTGGAAGATCAAGAATATCCTATTTGAGCGCAACGACGTTGGAAAGGTGAGCACCGTGTGATGTTAGACCTAAAATGATATTTTTTTAATATTAAATTATTTAATACATTTTAAACCCACACCCCAGACCGCATTGTCGGAGAAGGAAGAGAGGAAGAGAAAGAGAGAAGAAGGATATAGGAAGAGAAGGGAGAGGTTTGGAGGTTGTAGCTTAGGTTTCGTTCGTCAAGCCAGTTGATGATTTCATAGAGCATGAGGTAGACTTATAAATACCTATATCTAATTTCAAATCTAGTAATTTTATAATAAGTTGTGGATAAAAAAAATTCTCGAATTTTATGATGATTTCATCGTGTAAGTTTTTATATATTGTTGTATGCCTTAATCTAAACATTTTGACAGTAATAAGTCAAACTTTCATCCGTTGGTTTTCTCTATGATGATATCTATGTTTATTGAACAAAAGAAGCAATTATGGTTTTCATAATAGTTCTTTCAAAGTCTTAAAATGCTATTCTGGATATTCCTCAAAAATTATTATTCAAATGGAAAATGTTCAGTGGGTAGGTTTTTACACATGCAATGTGGCTTAATATTAGTAATTTTGATAATTCATGCATTATCATAATCATGTGTTAAAGTCATAATAATCTCTTAAAAAATAAAATTTGCATAATTTATGGTTTGACTTGGAGAAATTTTGACCTCTAAAATATGACAAGTGTATGCTTAGAAATGATACAAAGGCCCTGTATATTCTATTTTGGCCTTGTATATCTTGTGTGGATGTGGGAGGCCCCACTTGTTGAATGTGGGTGTGGGAGGTTATTATATTTTAGCCCCACTTATTATATATGGGTGTGTGAGGCTAAAGAGAGCTATAAGTAGAAGTGAAGTTATAAGAAGGCATCATGACATATGCATTATATTTTGAAAATTCAATGAATTAAGTATAAATCATATCTTGAATTGGTTTTGATAACTCTCAAATCCCTATGTAAATCTTGATGAATTAAGAAGGTTAAGTGCAAGTAAGATTTTGATGGCCAATGTTCTCTGACATCTTTGACATCTCTATGAAGGCCATATGTGAAAGAACAAGTAATAATCTTGAAGTTAAGTATCTTTTGTAATCCTAAGAAGTTACTATCTGATAATACTTAATTCATGCTTTATTATTTAACTGAATATTTAAATGAATTATTATTAGTAATTTAAATGAATATTGATATTTGTGATATGATTGTGAAAGATATCTACTAAGTAAGTGGTGCTCATTCTATTTCTTCTAATATTTCAGGAAAAGAAAAAGGCCTCATAGAGTAGAGTTGATAAAGGTAGGGTCATTAGGAACAGGTTTTTGAGGAATTTTGAAATTTAATTTTAATTATTTTGATGTATAGATCACATGTACATTGGATTATTGTATATTCTATTTTGTGAAATGAAATCAAATGATGATTAGATTTGTATTATTATTTTGGATTTTATAGCTAGCTCTGGTTCAGTCTGTATCGTGGTTGAGTTAAAAATTTGGTTTAGGGGTTTAATTTTTCCATTATATCCATGTGGCATTATAAAATAGTATCAGAGCAATGATTTGAAAGGATTAGCTTATAATCAGAGCTACAGGAAATGATCAGTAGTTATAAGATGGAGTTGTGCAATATTGGATGTTTCCCTTCTATTCTTTCACTTTGTTTCTCTGGTGGTTTTTATGCCATGTTGAGTGATTTTGTATTGTGATTGTAAGGAATTTTTTTAAATCTCAAAAGGCCCTTAGTTGATTTGATGGGGTAGTCGATGGGCTAGAGTAGTAATCTTCTCATTTTGAGAAGAGGGTATAGGGTTTCTCTGTAACCTGCTAAGGTGAGAGGCTTCTTTGCTAGGTGGTTTCCAAGAGAGAATAACAAAATCTTGAGTAGGAGTACTCGAGATGTGGACATATATGTTAGTGCCAAACAATGATAAAAATTAATGTATGACTATTTCTCTCTCTCTCTCTCTCTCTCTCTCTCTCTCTCTCTCTCTCTTCATTTTCTTGCACTATTTTTTTTTGACTAGTTATTTCTCTTTACTCTTGTTCAATGGACGTGCTTTTGGATTTTGATGAGTATATACTTTGTATGGATCTCTATACTGCTCTCAAATTATGATAATCTTATCATGGTCATTTATAAAATAAATTCAAAGAAATTTACTAGTTCTCATCCTTGAATTTATTTCATTAGTTGTTCTTGATTTATAATCCTGTAAGAAAAATAAAAAAAGGAAGTTTTACCTTTTTCCTAGTTGTTTGGAAAATTCATATACCAATTTACCCCTGCATCTTTTTGGGTGTCAATCACTTCATAGTGAATAATCCAAGTTTTTCTTAAAAAATAATAAGTTAACTTTTCTCAAAATTGATGCAAAAAAAAAATTTATTGAAATCATCAGAGCTTTATTATTAATAATAGTAGATTTTAAAGAGCTAACCTTCGTCATTTGATCTTCAACCTTTTAGCCAATAAAGAAGCATCACTCCATATTAAGGTGCAATCATATCTAAATTTAATGTCTTAGAGCTATGTTCCAAACAAATCTCACAGTCCTCATTCTTGTCTTAAATAACAATTCAATAGATTCAATAATTAAGTCAAACAAAAAAAATAATCTTGCATGCACACCAAACAAAAAAGCCATCGAAGACTTCAAAATCACTTTTTATTTCCAAGTGTTTTTTTTTTTGGAAAAGTAAGGGTAGAGCCCATTTTATTGACCATAAGAGCAAATTACATGAAGAATGCAAAACAAAAAACATTTACTATCAACAATGATAACAACAAAATAGAACCTATGAAATTACAATTTGAAAAATAAAACCCGTAAACTAAAAAAGAAATAAGGAAAACCCACTAAGCTAGACTTAGGAAGCAAAAGGTGCAAACTAAAAACCAAACAAAATTGCACATAAGTTAAAAATTTTCCCAAAGTTATTGAGACTGCCTTCCTAGAAGCCAGGTTGTAGAAGAATTGCCTTCAATGAAAGCCTGTTGTAGAAATGGCCATCATAGGGAATGGATCAATAGTATCACCATTCATCATTGTCCAATGAAAGACAAAAAAAAATAGAGCCTTTGGAACAGAAGAACACCCCATGCATCAATAAAAAGGCAATTATGGAGCCAAAAAGGAAACAATGACATAATTCAAAAAAATCGGCCAAAGAAGCAAGAGAATATCCAAAAAAAAAACACCAACAAAGAAGCCTCCTTAGTATAACAAAGCTTTACCTAGAGACTTAAATTTCCACCCATTTATGTTAGCTTGAAGATCCAACTTGATATTATAGTGTACAGATGATATAGAACAAAGATGGTGCTCAAACTTCCTAGCATTCCTCTCTTTCCATTAAAAACATGTGGAGTAACAAATTACCAATAATAGAACATTCTATGAACCTTTTGATCAAAATTGCAACCTTTAATGCACTCAAACAACTGAATGATGTTAGGTCTTAGCAGAAAGGAAGCTGCCGTTGGGATGAAGGCTATAAGAACAACAAAAGAGAAATCACATTCAAAAAATAAATGTGACACACTCCCATTGCTAGTATTACAAAAACATGTTAACTCCACTTGCAAACCTCTTCTAAACAGCACATCACAAGTTTTTAAGACCCTAACAAGAGCAAGCCATGTGAAACAGGAGAATTTTAAAGCCAAATTTTTATGCCAAACAAAATTAACCCAGTCAACCTTTTGAAAATCAGAGTTAAAGGAAGCTAAAAAAACTTTGAAATGTGGGGTGTCTAACCCATTAAACTTGATCTCAGAGTCATCTTAGCATTAGTAGAGATTGGAATTGCTTGAATCTGATGGTAAATGTTAAGATGTAAAGAGAAAGGTAAATTCCAAGAGCTATCCACAATGAAATCCATAATCAAACTAGAGGTATGAAAAAAAATAAATAACTTCCTCAATGCCAAAAAGATCCACCAAACTTTTCCCATTACACCAGTTATCCCAAATCATTAAGAGCTATGGGGTTTGATTTTATAGGAAAAGAAGGAAGAGGATTTTACAGCAACTCGGTGTAGATGTTTCCAGAATGGAGAAGAGGCAAGAGAGGGAGGCTTCCAAGGAGAACCATATTTAGCCTTACACCAACAAGAAGAAGGCTATTAGAGTTGTATAGTCTGAAAATTAAAGAGCAGCCATAAGCTTGATATAATGCCTCAAAAATCGGGTAAACTAAGACCACCACAGTATTTTTGAAGACAAGTATTCTTTGAAGATATTAGATGCAACTTCTTACAAGAAACATCACCATGTTAAGAAATTTTGCTAAAAGTTTATCAATAAGTTTATTGATTTCCATTTATATCAACAACTTAACTTGTACTAATCATTTCCTTAGGATTCATTAAGAGTTCTCTACATAATGAAAAGGCTAAAACTAGTTTAGTTTATTTAATTTACAATATTTTGCATCATTTACTTATATTATTCAAATGCACCTTTTTCTATAACAACGTACCTTGACCTATACCCATAACCAAGAAGTCAAATGATGAACTTGACACATTCAATCAATCAAATTAATTTTGTGGTTTATAGTAATCTAATAAAATCTCATAACTTCTCATAGTTCTCTTTCTCTCTCATCTTAATTTTAAAAAAAAAAATCTAAAATTTCTTATGTATTTATGTCCCCCATAAATAAATGGGGGATATATATGCATACAACAAATTTTTATATATTTATATATGCAATATAAATTTTTATATTTATTTTAGATAATTTTTGAATTACATCTAAATATGTGGATAAAAATGTGTTTTTAAAACTTTAAATAAGTTAATTTTAGCTATACTTTTGATATAATTAATAGACTTGAGTGTTATATAAGCACATAAAAATTATATATTTGATATAAAAATATATAAAAATTTCTAATGTATATGTAAATTATCCTAATAAAATCTGAATTAAAAAAATGTAATGTAGAGAATTTTAGCTTGTTAGTTGAGAGCTATGCAGCTCATCTTGATCTGTTGGTTAAGAATTTCGACTATCAACTAAAAGGTCATAAGTTTGAGTCTTGCGTTTATAATGTATGTATGAATTTACTTTAATTAGTCTAAATATCTCAAAAAAAAGTTGAGAGCTCAAACTAAGTCACCGTTTGTGATAGCTTTCTTTTTTATTTCTACAATAATTTTTAGTTCAAAAAATTTTTTGCTTATATATATATATTGTGACAGTGATAGATGGGAAATTTTTAAAAAACAAAAGTGTTAGATGATAAGATTATTATTTAATATAAATAATTAAAAATATAATTTTTTAAAAATTTCCCATACCCCTAGGGCAGTAACACGGCTCCCAACCCTTAAATGATCATAGCAGTATATTTTTCCAAAAAAAAAAAAAAAAAAAAAAATCATAGCAGTACATCAGGCTTCAGCTTCCTCTTAGTTGACCAATAAATATCTTAATTCTTCCCGCAAAGCCACTTATTCGCTTGATTTTTTTTTTTTTTTTTGCATTCGAATCTCGTCTTCCAGGATGTATGGGAGGGCGGCTCTGAGGATTTTGAGCTCGAGAGCGAGCCTCCATTGTCGGAGTGTAGAGAGGTTCTATTGTACAGCACGCCCTGGGCAGCATTTTTGTAGAGGTCCTGCTATGACATGCCTAAAGGTGAGATTTTTGAGTAGCGCCATTGCTTGTTTTGACTCTATTGTTTTGATCTCTTACATTTGAACATATTCTTTCTGGACGAAGCCAAATTTTGAAAGCTTTTCTGTTGCTTTAATCTCTTATTTGGGAGCCGGTTACTGATTTCTACAACTGGTTGATTTTGGTAATGAGACGGTTCCTTCTAACATTATATAACTTTTGAGATTTCATCGATTTTACCATCTTGAGTTTCTGGGCACTGTTTCATTAATGGGTTTAGGTTGATTTCGAAAGTTGGGTGTATTGATTTTCCCGATCTAAAAGACTTCATTCTTTTCAAAGTAGGTTCAAGCTGCAGAAATAGCAGAAGAGGGGATGTTTGTACTGAACTATGTGGACCTTTCGATTTCTTGAACTCAATGAATCTCAAGATATTTTTGCAATATGGCCCTTCAAGAGTTTAGTTTTTATGAATATTAAGATGAATGTACTGAACTGTAAGTATTTAGTTTTTATGAGCTTGTTGAACTGTAGTTTTAAGAAGTCCCAAGTGCACCAACAAGAAATACAAATTTGGAAGAGGAATGTGATAACCATACTTTATCAAGCAGATGACTATGCAAACTTCAATGAATTCAATTATTTTAAGGTTAAAATATTTATGTTCCTAAGTTTATTGATCTAATGGGCATGATGAACTGTATTATCAAAACTCCATTAACTATTCCCATCAAGACATAAATAGTGGGATTTTGTGAATCTAATTGATTTGAGTTAGTTGGGGTTAGCAGTGAGTTTAGTTATTATTGTATTCTATAAATACCCTTATTTAGGGAGGGCAAGGGGGTGAAAATAATGAATCAACATTTTCTTTTTGCGTTAATTCTCTTTTCTTACTTTGAAAGTATTGACGAGCTCAAAATGCTCTAATTCTTGCATGTCTTCATCTCAAGTTTCAATACAACACTTTCCTGTATTCTAGATCCCTATCTTCTGGATCACGCCCATGCTAAGGATGACCTAGCCTAAGAAGGGTTGATCTGTCTTGCTCTAGATGGGTGTACTATATGTAGGAATAGCCCTTGAGGTGTTTGAAGAAGGTCACTTGAGGTGGAGGGCCAAGGAAGAGGTTGGCCAAACTGTTGTGGTAGGCTAAGCTTTAAAATAACCCCTTTAGGTTTCATATTAGGGTTGTGGTATGGAGGGGGATTCAGGGTATGTATCCGCTTGGAAGTGTTAGGGGAATGTTATGGGATGCGTTTTGAAATTTTTGGTGGAGATTCAAAAGGTTTAGGGAAGTGTAAGGGATGCATGATCATAACTAAATCAAAGAGCTTAGTTTGGGCTGATTTTTACTAGTGTTGAAATATTGGGTTGGGGTGTATTTAGGGGTTAGAAAGGCTTGAAAGTGTTAAATGAATATATGAAGGTCAAATTTAGTGTTTTTTGTGGGAATCCAAGGGTTTGGAGGGTGACGGAGGGGAGAGGACCAAGAATAGGTCATTAGAAGACCTAGTTTGATTGATTGCTTATGGATGATGGTATGGATTATTTAATGCTTGTAGGGGCTAGGTAAAGGTAATGAGAGGTGATAAAGATGTAGGGAAAGATGTTGATATGGTTGTAGAAGATGATGGAAGAGAGATCAACAATTATGTAAGAGGATAATTAGTTCTTCCACTAAGAACTCATGGGTCAACCACCAAGCCACAACTCAAGAGAACAATTTCTGCACTTTTTTGTCAAATACCAAAGCTCTTTTTCATTCATTTAAAAATATATTTAAATGATTATATCATGGTACAATGTTTTAAATTCAAAGAAACTAAGAAAGGAAGCAAAAAAAATTCAAATTTAAGAAATCAAATATGGAATTGAAGTGGAATCACTCCATTTCTACTCCTAGTCAGGGAGGGTCTGCCCTTATAGCATCCAAACAAGAAAAATTAAATAGGACATGTGAAAAAAGTGAATTAAAATCCTTCCATACTCAAACATTAAATAAATCAATTGAGGGAGAATTAATGGTTAAAGATTAAAATTTTAAAAATTCAAAATTTTAATTTCAATCTTTAAATATTATTTCAATTTTAATACTTTTCATATTAAGGCATTTTATTATTTATGTATGGTGACGAAGCTCTCTTGGCGTTTGATCTTATTCTTGTCATGGAGCCATCATAGCTCTAGATCTCATCTTGAATTCTTGCTTTGATAATGGGACTATGATGTTCTACCACTTGATTTTTGGCATCAATTCCCCTCAAAATGTTAGAACTCTGCTCTACAAAGTTGAAATTCAAGTATTCTTCAGTAAGTCGTGGTGTTAGCATCTCTAAGTAATTTTTTTGTGACCCATGTGTCCTTAATGGGTGGCTTATTCTTCCATCTAATTAGAATGGTATGACTTGGCACTAAGTTAGAAGACAAATGTCACTTTTGCCACTAATAATTAACTTTTAAACAACTAAGGGTGAAGACATGATATTTTAAATAATACTACAAACACAATAGCTTATGACCACACACTAAGGTAGACGAAAAAAATGCATCAATTTTCTTTTACTAAGTCTTATCTCAGTCTAAACTCTAAGCCAAGCTAGAGGAACATCTTGACTCATTATTGTAAGTAATTGCTGTTGACCTACATGTATGCTTCATAAAGCAATACAAATCAAACCCAATCGAAATCGATGGTAATAACGGTCACCAAATGCAACATCACATGAAGTTAAATGAATATTTTGATCAAAATCAAAATAGCTCGATCATTGCTCATTTCACAAAGTAAATTATGGAGACATGATCAGAATGTCAAAATCATTCAAACATCGCTCATTCGATATCGCCGGTGATTTTCTCTCCACTCGACGACCTTCTCACGATACCCAACATCGACAAACCCCCCCAATCAATATAACTCTCTCTCCCCCTTAGCCCGTCAACCTTCACTTAGTCACCAACCCGATCTCCAATGTCAACGACCCTTAAAGTTGTCCTCAGTCGTCGCCAAACTCAACTATGAAAATCACTATTTTCTCTCTTGCATCTCTCTTCTCACTCACTTAGTCACTCTAACTCTCGCTTTCCTTCTCTATTACTCTCAAAATCTCTCTCTCTCATTGTTTCTTCCTCTCTCCCACTAGCCCATTCTCTCTTCCTCCCTCCTTGCACACACACACTTTCTCTATGTATATATAAAATAAAACAAAGGCAAAAGGCTAAAAAAAGGAGTAAAAAAGACAAGAAAGGATATTTAAAAAAATAAGAAAGAGAAAAAAAAAAGAGAGTGTATTTGCCCTCATTATAATGACACAAGCGCTTTCACATTTGTCATAGTCCCTCATATAGTTATATTTCAAATTCTCAAAAGTTAAATATCTATACATATTATTTCAGTATGACGGGAAAATTCATGCTCATGTACTTGTGCATGTTGTTCTAATGCTTGCTTTTTTAGATGTTTTTGTAGGATGAGAATTGATTCAACCTAAATAAAATACAAACATATTAAGGATGAAATTATCATATCTCAAAACACAAGGATTGTAACTCGCACACCATTGGATCTGCATGCATACGTGCAAGTGGATAGTAGGCGAAATTGTGGCCTTTTAAAGAAACTTTGTGCTGACACACATTCATGAAAATAAATAAGTCAAAAAATTTTGAATCTCTTACGTGCATCATAAAGAAAATTAAACTCAAATACAATGCATCAAGAGTCATGCAAATACATTATGCACATGCATTGAGAAGTATGCCTGTGCGTCATATAAATTCATCGAGAAATGTTCAAGTGAACCATGCAAATACACAAAAAAAAACGTACAAGTGTATAATGCAAATCATTGAGAAACATGCAAATGCGTCACGCATGTGCACCGAAAAACATGCAAGTGTACTATAAAAGTGTCCAAAAAATTGTGCAAGTGTACAAGTGCATCATATGAGTGCATTGAGAATGTGCAAATGCATTGAGAAACGTATAATTCATCAAGTATGTGCATCAAAAAGCTTGCAAGAGTGTTAAAGCCAAAACTTATCCACATGTGTTCTGATAAACATGTTAAACGTTTGAATGTAATATTGGAGAATGTTGTATAGGTTGGGAACAAGTTAAACTACAATGTTACCTTTAGTAGCATGAACTACTATGAGAAGCTTGCACTTTTTTTGATAAGCATGCCAATGCTAGAAAGAGCACGATAAATTTTCAGAAGTGTCATGAGTATGTCCCTTAAAAAGCACATCAAATTGCTAAAAATCAAATGTCCACAAGTTCTCCAACAAATGTGCTAATTGCCTAAATTTAAAGTTGGAGAATGCTGCGCAAATTAAAAATAAGAGAAATTAAAATTTACCCTCCTTAAGAAGTGTGCAATTGTATTAAAAATTGTGCAAATATATTTTAAAAAATAATCTATGAGTTTTTTAACTCGAATTCGAATTGATCATTTGTACAATGCTCTCGAGTGGGTCGCTTTGCCTATAGATAGGGTCACAGGTCCCACATTTCAAGTCTGATCCTCTACATCTTAAAGATTGGAGTTGATTAGATTTAAATCTTGTGACAAATATCCATGCAATAAAGTTGAAATGATCATGATCGAAAGAGAAATTTTAAATTCTTCCATTCCAGTCTAAGTAACCTAATCATTAGATAGGGAACCATATACTTGTTTGTGAAGTCCACTAAATCATTTTTTTAAGTATTTTGTTTACATATGGCTTCAAAGCCATTTAAAATGAAAATTGATTTTAAAAAATGCACATTCTCATTGTCAAACTTGCATGGAACAATCATAAGTTCTAATTACAGATTCGATCCCTTACATGCGGGAGTAGAGTTGACAAGATCTATAATAGAAAAAAAAATGTTTAAATGAACTCGAGCAACACAAACCTACAAATTTGATCCTCTGCTAGCAAGCAGACATAATCAACAATATTCAAAATGACAAAATACAATCATTCAAATAATCTTATGATGTGTGTAGTCATCGTATATTATAACCGGAGAGGTCCACTTTTAAAAATTAAGCTCTCATTTCTAACTACAAATGATTCAAATAGTCTTTCCTTGATGATGTCAGTGTTGACAGCAAATTTCAATTGGAGGGAAATACTATCACCAAAATGCCCCAAATTCCCAAACTAAATTATTTGTGGCTTGAACCCCGATAAAAATATAAAAATCTAATATTTATAAAAATTTAAAATATTTTCAAGGAAAATTGATTGCCTCAAGTTTGAAGCACCAATTACCCACCCTTGGCAATAGTTTGTCAAGAGTGACAAATTTAAGATAACTCCAGCTCACTAAAAGCCAATATTATATGGATATACTGCTATGATCACTCTCAAAAGATTGCATGCCAGTAAGGATGTGACACATTGCCTTCTACCAAGTGATTTTGATGCGAAATGACACCACTAAATATTGATTATAATCAAGGCCCTTTGATTGGGTTATTCATTGCAAAATGATAACATTATATTACTATCACGACCTAGCCTAAATGTTCCTCAATAGCTCTAGCCCTCTTAAGTTGTGAATAATAGGGTGCACTTGATAGGATGCAAATTCTTCTATTAGCTAAGATTGACTTAAAGTTGCCCTCTTAGATAAATTCCACCCTAGGTCTATACGATTCCCTTGGATGAAGTAATCTATGACTGTGAACAAGTATCCTTCAGTCAAGTTAGGTTGACCATCTTTGCTAACAAAGACAGCCTGAGTCAACAAAATTATGGTATCTTGATCTCGTTCACCATCATCCCTCGACCATTAGCTTTAAACTCATGGTAATAAATTTTATTAATCATAAAAACAAACTGTTGATACTATATGCTCTGTACTTTAGTGTCTATTGATTATATTTAATCGAAAGTTCTCTCTATTGATTATATTTAATCAAAAGTTCTCTCTTCTATTAGAAGGGTAATGAATAATAGGGGTTTGCACTTATGGGAAATCTGGAACAAGATCATAAAATTCTTGTAAAATGATGATGAACAATATTTTATCTTCAACATAATATGCCTTTTGAAAGTTTAACACAGACCAGAAACTTGCTCAAAAGAGCCGGGCTCAAATTTTCAGAGCCCACAATTGCAACAACATAATAATTTTCTTCTTACGAACCTACTCAGTCAAAATAACTTCCTGTTTTTCTTTTGAGGCGGACCATGGAAAACTTACCTGTCTTTAAGCTTGGTTTTGTTTACTACAGAACCGAACATTTTTAAAATGAAATATGTTGCTACTATATTATGTTTATTATGCTTAACCGTTGTGATACATTTGCAGGAAACATGCTATGCTGGTACTCAATTATCAATCTTATTTAGTTGATGCATGTATTTGATTATAAATATTCAATATTCTTTCTGTGGATTAGTCAGTGTTAGGTTGCAGAGAAACTTATTTCTGGCATTCACATGGCTTTCATGACTTCAGATATCAAGCTTGTCAAGATAGAACTTCAGCAATTGAGGTACTCTTGTTTAATTTCTTCATGATCGATCCATTTCAATTTCTTTAATCTCATTGCTTGTCTTTGATAACTGGAAAAATAGCTCAAATGGTCAAAATTGTCTGGTAGGGTTGTGCTTTGGCATTTTCCTTTCCGTCCCTTCAAACTTAGCTTGGTAATGTGCAAAATGACTCATTGCTGCTTGTGTCATGGTCAGAGTTACATTTTTTGGAAGTTTTTTTATTTATCTTTGTGTTTAAGCATCCAGAACATAAAGATGAATGGGTCCAGAGTGGTAGTCTTGTCAGTGCATATTACATCTGAACTTTACTATGGTAATACAGAGCTTCAAACTAGTAACTTGTCGTTTTTTATTTCAGTAAAAGCTATCTTTGTTGAAGGTATAATTCACCTATTGTGTAACACCCCACAGTACCCTAAATAGTACTATGGAGTGTAACATGCATAACATAAACATTTATCCTTTCAAACATTTAATACAACTTCTCTTTTTAGAAGTTCATAAAAAACATCCAACCATAATTTCATTTATACATCAACGGAAGTAACTTCCAAATTAAAACCTCAATAAACATACTTACAGAGCCACTAAGGAAATCCAAATAAAAATCATTTCTGAAATATTTTCATACCTTACCAGAAGACTTACTAACAAAGATAGCTTTATCATAAAAAGAAGAAATAACTTGCATAAATTAATCTGCAACAATCTTGTCATTGCCCTTTCCTGTAACAACAGCCAGTAAGAAAATACTGGTGAGATATGAGGATCAGTAAGCTTTGCAAGTTAATTAACAATTTAAAATACAATAATTGCAATAAATCAAGAATATTAAAATCATCTTTGACTAACTTACCCTTACTTGTAAAATATCATAAAATCATCATTAACATTAGTCTTTACTTCTTTTAAAGTTTGCACTGAATACCAATTTTAGTCTGTAAAAGATTTGGCTATACTTTCATAACAATATTGAATGGAGCCCAGGTAAACCTGGCATTATCGCCATTGAATTACATAGAGGTCCCTTTTGCCCCACCTGCTATGCAGGTATCATATTTTGTGGGGTCCCTTTTGCCCCTTCTGTAATACATGTATATTATCTGAGGTCCATTTTGCCCCACCTGTAATTACAGTTATACATCATTTATAGTCAAACTTTACTTTTCAATTGATATTCACTAAAATTTCCATAATCATAGATCATACTTGTTTTGCTGCATGCTTTTGAAATCATTTTAGTGATAACTTGTATACAATTAATATGCATAAAAATATGCAAGAAAATTGATATCTTTCCAAAATATTATCTACTAGGAAAACATTTGGATTAACATATTAAACCTTCTTTTACACTTACCTGATTAAATTAGATATCTGGTTGTTCATACCTGGAAACTTGAATTAAAAATCCTTTCTATACATTAAAAAAATTTAATAACGTTTTTTTTTAATGCATTCAAAATCAACCTTCATGCCTATAGATGAAAGTTCTTATATTTGAATATAAATGCATTACTTACCTCTTTGTCGAGTCGTCTCCTCCAATTTCTTACTACGTACTCTTCTACGATTGTAAGTCACCCCAAAACCTTCTCTTTGCATGTATGTATTTGATGAATCCTAACCTTGTGATTGATATTCACTTCTTTAGACTTTTACTATTACTTAGTAATTTATAAGACAATTATAACAAATATAAAATAACTAGGATTTATTACCTCAGATCGTTCTTCCCTTCAATACTCTGCTGATCTCTTTTAACTCAAATTTCTTCAAAGATTTTCACTCTTAATGACGGTCAATCCAGCCAGCAATTTCTCTGTAGTGTGCCGAACTAGGAACTCAGCAAACAGAATTTCATCCAGAATTCACTGTAGCGAATTTTGCTACAGTGTTTTCTGCACTGTGCCGCACGTAGCAACACACTGTCTCATTCTTTTCTCTAGCAACGCACTTTGCTGAAATGTGCCCTTTCTAGTGCACTGAAAGGTATCTTGAATTGCAGTAATTCTTCTCCCAAATTCCCTCTGTTGGCTTGCGGTTTTTCAGAGAATATCTAGCCCAATAACAAACTGAGAGGTTCACCCCTTCTCAAATAACTGATTTTATCCATTTGGCTTGGCTTAACGTAACACTGTTGTTTCTTACCTTTCTTATCCACACAACAGCACACACTTCTGTTATTTTATTGTATATGGCAAGATACAGGAATGAGGTCTCACCGTAACTGCATTCTCATATTCCAACCCTTTGGAAGCACTGGTTCAGAATTAATTATATAAGGAATTAACTTAATAATAATACTAAATTCTCTTAACAGTAATTAACTATTAAGTAATTATTAATTTATTTAAGAGTTTTTAAAACTTATTTAACTTTAAAAGAATTAAATTTTGTACCTGTAAAGTTGGATATTACATATTGTCATCATAATACTTACGCCAGAGTTCGGAAGAATTTTCCTACAGTTTTCAAGCCTTGCATCCCATTCTGTTATGCTTTCTTATTGATGTTTTATTCTGCTTTCAAAACCTTTCTATATTAAACATTTCCAGGTCTTGGTATTATATTTCTGTTTAGTGAGATTCATTTAGTTTCTGAGTACTTCTGCAATGATGGAAAGCCATTTTCAATTGAATATACTCCTACAAAGACAAAAACTACGAAGGATATGATACTACCATTAAACTCCATTTGTTTAACTCGACAATTTTCATTGCATTTTGTTGACTAATAAATTTTTTTTTGATAATAAAAATTCCAAATAAGATCAATCAACCAATTTAAAAAATTTCACCAACCAATCAACCAATCAACCAATCAAATGAAATATAGTAAAATAAGTAAAATTAATAATGTTCATATTAACAGAACTAAACAACTCAACTCAAACTTACAGCCAACACACACAACATACAAACAACTCTCAATCCTCAACCAACACACACAACAAGCTCAACTCACAACTCAAAACTCAACACACTCAACACAACCACTCAAACATTGTTCTCCAAACTCTGAACAGGAACTCAACTCATAAACCCTCCAGCTCTAAACACTGTTCTCCAAACTCACAAACACAACTCCAACACAAACTATGCACTCTCCCGTGCAAACTCTAAAACAACACGAGCTCCTGCAACAAGCAAATAAAATTCATTAGCATCGAAATTAAATTAATATAAAAATAAATGTTAAAGTAGGAAAAAGAACAAGTGCTACACTAAGCTACAGACAGAAAGTAGAACATGCAATTGGTAAAGTAACTACTTGTACAGTCTATGACACTGAAAAGAAAAAGAGCCAAGTATTGTAGCAGAAACACTAGTGTCACACAGTAACTGTTGGCTAGTAAGTGTCAAGCTAATAAACAACTGAAAATCGCATTCTATTATCAAGCTAACAAACAACTGCTGTCCACTTAAACAAACAAAACTAACGTATATTTTAGCTTATAGGGCTAAATTGTAAGACCCACAATTGGGCTACTTCTATAGAGAAACAGTAAGACCCGTCCTATCCAAATAACTAGACAACTTTTAATGGGAGTTGTGAAACCTATTATTTGGGAATTTCTAAATGAAATATTAAACCCTCAAATAAAAATTAACGGGCATCTTAATCTAAAGGCTTAGGTTATAAGGCTTACTTTAAGACAACTTTTAAAGGGAAGCTGTAAGACCTTCCCAAATAATTAAATTCTCGGCCAGCCTTGCTGTAGAGTTAGGTTATAAGACCCATCTTTAGGCAACTCATAAATAGAGCCGTAAGTCCACTCCAAATTAAACTTTCAGGCATCTTCCAAAAGAAGTTATAAGACCTGTTACTTGAGGGAAACTCCTCTCAAATTAAATCTGAACCTTTGGGTAGCCTTGCTATAGAGCCAGGTTGTAAGATCCATCATGGGGCTACTTCTTATAGAAGCCGTAAGACCCGCTTCAATTCAAATTTCTGGATAACTTCTAAAGGAAGTCATAAACCCCAAAACCCAATAAAATTAAAACTCAAATATAACCACCTCAATTTACTCGGGATCCTTGAGAGGAGGCAGCTCATGACTGCTAATCAGATTTACTGGACACTACGGTCAATAATTATTAGTGTTGGTAGACTGAAATCTCAGGTAGACCCGAGACGACAGAACCATGGGATTTTGATCGGGTTTATCTCTAATTTGCCCATAATTGAGACTAAAATCACCTATCGAGAGTTCTCTCTTACGTGTTAAGAGGGGTAATTAACTATGACTATTTGCGCTCATGGGAAGTAAGGATCCGGATCTAATTAAACCCTGACACCACTCTCAGGAGAAATCTGATTAATTACAATCTGACTTAAGGGAAATTTAGTCCTACAGTTGCAAAATGGGATTCGTGCCAACGTGATGTTTTCCTTGAGCCAACACATTCACAATTCTTTGCCTTTATTAAGTTGACTTAATTTGTAGACATCTGGAGCAGTCTGCTATGGTATGTGTTTATGTTACCTTCTTTTATATTTCATGTCAAACTTTTGTACCTGTCAGGAACCATTGGACCCATTTTCGCTTGTTTCAGATGAGCTATCGGCCATTGCAAACAGATTGAGGCTGATGGTAGTTGCTGAGGTACTATTCTTAGTATCGTTCAGCCTAATCCATTATATTTTGTCTATGAAATCTGGACATTTGTGGGCTTTTCGATCTCATCTGTGATGTACTTAATTCAGGTCCCAAAGATGGCTCTAGCTACTGAATGCTTTTTCAGAATGGGCGCTCAGGGGAAAAGTTTCAGAGCTGCAGTAAGAGAACATCGCTCACTAAACCTTTGTATCATGTTCAATAGCATAGGTGCTGGCTTGTTGATTTGCTATTGTAGAAACATACAACATTTTTGATGTACTTTGCCTCTTTTTCTAGTGTTACTTGTTTCTCAATTCCTTTTATTTTTTTCATCTTATATTTAACAAACTGCGATCTTCTTTGTGAATCATGCGTATTACTATTACAAAGAACGGATTACTTCATCCATCTTTTTAGTTCAGACAATGAATTTTTTGGCCATTATTCTACATAGTTACTTTGTGTGGTCACTCATCCTCGATATGTGCAGGTCTTGCTGCTTATGTCAAAGGCTTTGCCTATTCCATTACCACAACTGACAGCTGATGGAGTAATTATTTGCTTAAAGGAGCTGGATGCGAGCCATCAATGTATTGCGGAGACAGCTGAGATGATTTATGTTGGCTACCTGAACAAACATCTTAATTTCTGTGTATTATAAAGTTTAATATTAATATTAGGGTGTTGGAAATTATACCCTTCACCCTTATCTCTTGACCCTCGCTTTCTAATCTTCCCCTAATTTTACATATCAAAGAACTGTCATATCGTTTCCCTCATTCATTAATGTCTTTTAATTTATACAATAGGTAGCAGGCCTTCTTCATGATAACGTTTTGGATGATGCAGAAATAAACTGTGGTATGGGTTCATTAAATACTGTGATGGGGAACAAGGTATATTTTTTATTTTAATTTTCATGCTATACATCTTTAAAAAGGCCTTATCACAAGGAAAACAAACTGATCAATCACATATGCTATTCACTATGAAAGTGATAAATTAAAAAGGAATACTAAATTAGAAAGGTGATTTATGACTGTAATATGTTTTTTTAATTGAGGATGTTTACCTTTTTATTTTTTGTCCTTTTGTGTTCTTTTTTTTTTTTTACTGCATATGAGCCCTTGTAGTCAACAATAAAAGCCTTCTTCCAAACCTGGTATTAGAGCTCGTGTTCGAATGTTTACCTTTTAGCTTGTATTTGTTGACCTCAATACTAGTGTCAGGGTCAAGTCGATCGCGCATGGTGAGTTTTAAAAGCAAAAGAGTGACGCCGCACAAAACTTTCCCAG
Source organism: Dendrobium chrysotoxum (assembly GCA_019925795.1). Taxonomy (NCBI): domain Eukaryota; kingdom Viridiplantae; phylum Streptophyta; class Magnoliopsida; order Asparagales; family Orchidaceae; genus Dendrobium; species Dendrobium chrysotoxum. The sequence goes on from CM034310.1 coordinate 27,939,613, forward strand.
ATGCGCTTTTACAAAAAGCCTAAATCTCGGAAATGACCTCTATTTGCGAAATAGATAGTGCCGACGTGTTCGGGGCAGTTGAAACAGCTAAGATTGACGCTCATTGTAGATCGACTAAAATTAAAATTCCATACGTGTGGTTAAGGCGGTATTGTGTGTGTGAACGATGACGATGATTAGATGGCGACACTGAGGAACACTTAATTTAAAAAAATTTATATCAATAATTTATAAATAATAATTTAAAAAAGGAGCGCGATGAAATAAAAAAAGAAGAAATTACCTAATCTAAATAAATTAAATTCTTAACTACCCCTCACCCCTGAGGGGTAGTTAAGAATTTAATTTATTTAGATTTAGGTAATTTCTTCTCTCTTTTTTAAAAGTAATTATTTATGAGTAATTGATATAAAAATTTTTGACTAATCGTGCATTGGCATCACCGTTAAATTGTCGTCATCGTTCGCGCACGTTAATGCCTTCTCGATCCACATGCATGAAATTTTAATTTTTGCCGATCGACAACCCTGACCACTATTTGTGTCGATCTTAGCTATTTCAGTTGCCCAAACATACCAGCGCTGTTTGTTTTGCGAACGAAGGTCATTTCAACTATTTAGGTTTTTTTTCGATGCCCATCGAGTAAATTTCGTGCGATGTCATGCTCTTTCCCTTTCGAAACTCACTGTGTGCAATCGACTCGATCTCGACACTAGTATTGAGGTCAATAAATGCCATTAACAAATGTGGTGAATGTCTAAAGTGGATCATTTTATTTGAGATCTTTAAGAACTTTCTTATCTTTTTTTTTTGGGGATATTCATGGATGTCAATACAGGGTAGGAGCTGAGTATGTGAAACATATATATATATATATATATATATATATATATATATATATATATATATATTGTTTAGCCTTCATTGTTTTTACTTAATTTATTTTCAACAATTTTCTTTCTTCTTGTTTTGTTTGAAGAATTCTCCATCTTGGAAGTTTGATGGTTGAAGTTGTGAGTGAACATATGCCTGAGTCTTGACCCAAGTGTCAAGTTTGTAGCTGCTTTTAGTTCGGCTATAATAGCTTATTGAATCAGTTGAGATTGTCATCGGTTCAACGTTTTGTGCTAATGAACTTACTGATGACGAATCCAATTTGGAATTTGAGAATTTGATTCCTTCTATCCTGTGCTTTGTGTTGCGGACTTGACTAATGATTATCTGATTTGTCATTACTGACTTGTTATGAAACTTGCACATCTTCTGCTCTCAGCTTTTTTTCTTTGGCGGGCTTGATGAAGGAGTGCATGCCGATGACCTAGCCCTTGGGGCTTGTATTAGGTTTATGATAAAGAGTCATCAGTCCAGAGCTTTGTGCATGAAAATTTTATTTATAACAAAATCCCTTAGGTCCAGCCTCGGGCTTTATACGAACCCTGGGATAGTTTCTTCAATTCTTTGCTTTGTGCTTGAGTGGACTTATTGAAGAAGCAAAGCTACTCTGATCCCCGCCTTATGATTGGCGGATTCGTTGAAGGAATTGTAGGTTTTGATTTGGCTAGTAGTACCAAACATAGGTTGTACTTTGTCTCTTAACCAGTTTAGAAGGTCTCCTCGATCTGGGTTATTTGGACTTATCAAGTTGGGTAAGTTGGGACTTGACAGCTTTTGTCATCCAACTGGTGAGAAGGGGGTTCCCTTACTATGACCTTTCTTGTAGCTTGTTGAGTAAAGGGTGAGCAAAAAAATAGAGTACTGCTGATAAGCGGAATGGGCGAGGACACCCACGATGAAGGTAATAGGGAAGGAGCACAGGCTAGGTGTAGGACACTAATTATAGAAAGAATCAACACCAAGGAGGAACCCCCGTGAGGGGTCGTTGGGATGAACATGAAACAATGAACCGCGGGTAGCGACTAATGTGCTTGACTCTGGGGAGCACATCAACATGGGAAGAAAAATTTGAGCGTGGACAAGCATTGTTGTTCCCGTGCACATGCGAGCAAATTCTTGATATCACTAATCTTCCAACAATAAGGGTTGACTATTAGTTGTTTCACATTTACTAAAAATTTGATATAATATTTGCAGTTTTTACTCCAATATAGTTTTCCTACACGTCCATTTTACATGCTTGTTTATTCCTCTTTTGCCCTTCACTATTTTATCTAATCTTGCTGCCTTTTAATATGGTTTTCCTTTGATTCAATCATTTTATCTTTTATTAATATTGACTAATCAGAGACAGTTCTATAACCCACATATCATGTTTTATAAAAGTTTTACAGATGGCTTTTTTTAGCTTTCTTGATCTTTTAAGTAATCGCTATAATTTGAAAATGGCCTCATAAAACTAGTCTAGTCTCCAATATTTTTTTATTTTTCTGCAACACTTGTTTATCTCCATAAGTTCATTGCAGGAACTGGTCAGGTATAGATGCTACAATTTTTATCATCCTAGTCATTCTGAAATACTGCATTATATTTACCAATCATTGTTATTTTCTGGATTTTGAGAAATTTATTAAAAGAAATTAACTATGTTCAAAATTAATGGCTTTTAGCTTTAAATAATAATTTTTTTTCTGAATTATTGTTTCTGATATCTGAAATTGTACAAATGGTCTCACTAGCGAATTTCGATTTTGTTGAAATAAAAATTTGGATGTTGGTTGGTATTTTAACATATCCATAACATGTATTGTCAGAGTTACACCCCAGCCTGAACCTGAAGACTTTCAGTTCTTTGAAGCTTTTTAAATGTTTTGGAATATACTTTAAAGTGTTCATCGGTTTTACTAGGAGACCAGAATAAAATCAGATAACTCTGAATCTTGCTCAGTGCACCTGATAAAACTTTTTGATGTGCTCAAGGAGATTTGTGAGCTTTGAAATTATTATCAGGAACACCTCTTGAAACCTGACAACTTTGAACTTCCCCGTGCAGTGTTCTTGATGCTTCATTTAGTTGGAGGTGCACCAGTTTTGATGGATAAATTTGTTTGGATGAGAAACATTTTTTTTAAAGTTATTTTGATTAACCAATTAGCATTTCACCCAGGATGTGTAAAACAAGAATAATTATGATGCTAATGATGTCTCAAGTTGAAGATTACCTTGTTTATGACTCTGCTATTGTAGGTTATTTTTCTTCTTAGTCACTCTAAATAATAAAGCATGATACTTGTTCGAACATTGCTTAACTTCAATGCTCCATGGCTGCATATTCAAAAGAACTAAAGCTGAAAGGATCATCACCTTTTGTCTGCAGTTGTCTGTGTTAGCAGGAGACTTCTTACTTTCACGAGCATTTGTTGCACTTGCAAAACTAAAGAATACAGAGGTAATGGGCTTCAACGTTTCTGCATTCTATCACACTTCACAAAAACTCAGCTTCAAGTTCAAGGCACACCTAAACATGAAGGCCACACACACAACGTTAAGATATTTTCCATGTATTATTACCACTATATATTTTATTATTTCCTTTCCTACCGGGTTGATTTTCTCTCTCTTTCACTTATTAACCAGAAAAAGATTCTTAGGGATTTCTGTTTTGTTCATGTAATTGTATTCATACAGGTCATATCTTTGTTGGCAATCGTTGTGGAACACCTTGTAAGTGGCGAAACAATGCAAATGACAACTTCATCGGAGCAACATGGCAGGCGAGTTTCTGTTTATAGTTATTAATTTCTGCTACTATTATGGTTAGTCCACGTAGTATATAACAGACAACCCCGCTGAGCAATATAAAATTGTGTTGTTTTGCTCAAGTAAATTCATCGTTTGCTGCTTGATTATTCTGTCTTCATGTTGCTAAGCTGAAACACCATGATATCAATGTACAGCATGGAGTATTACTTGCAGAAGACATTCTATAAGACAGCTTCTTTGTTTGCAAACAGTTGCAAGGCCATTGCTTTCCTTGCAGGCCAAACCGCAGAAGTGGAACTGCTTGCTTATAATTATGGAAGAAATCTGGTCAGTTTGTTTCCTTTATCTAGGCCCATTTGTCCATCTTCATGATAGTTCTGATTAAAAATGCTTAGAAATAATTTTTATCATTGCAGGGCATGGCATATCAGTTGATTGATGATGTCCTTGATTTTACTGGTTCATCAAGTTCACTTGGCAAGGGCTCGTTGTCTAATATTAACAAAGTACTCTTATGATGCACTCATTTCTTACATATATTCTTTCAAAGAGCTTCTTATTTTTTTTTTCATTGTCCTGCTTCGTTGTTAAATTGTTTCATCCAATGATTTTTGTGGTCAACTTGATTGAATTACACTTAACCTCTCTGTTAAACTAAATGTCCTAGCCGGATAGTTTATACCGTTTGTATTTTTTTATTGCTAGCAATGTAATTGTTCAGAATTACTTAGAAATATAACGTGGAATGATAAAGAAATAACATGTTTACTATTGACAAATATCTTTCTTTGTACAGAATATTGTAACGGCTCCAATTTTATTTGCGATGGAGGAGTATCCTCAGTTGAGAGAAGTTGTTGATCGGGGGTTTGGCAATCGGTCAGATGTTGAACTTGTAAGTATATTGCTAATCTTTTGTGCTTCGAAATGCCAAGAAAGTTAAATGGATCTTACCTCAGATAATGGTTGGATTCTGCTTACTTTCAGACATAGAAACATCAAATAACAGTGGTTGGATAATGAGGATTAGAAGGTGTCAAAAAAAGAAGACATTTTAGTATACTCCCACTTACTGTCTTTAGAAACTCCCTCTCTAGGGTTGTAAGTGATATCTCTAAGTTTCCAGCAACTTTCCTTTCTTTTTTCATTTAGGGTTCAATATGAGCTTTTTATATTGCCTACATTGCATATTAGACTAAACCTTGATTGCTTGAAACAAGACATAATTAGTTCTAGTTGATTACATGGTATGTTCAAGATCATATAGTACAATCAATTCTTATTAAATAGTATTATCTATTTTAAATCTTCTGTGACCTAATTTGATTTATTTTAGGTAATTGATTTAAAATTTGAATACCTATAATAAAGAAATTGATTATATTAATTTGATTTGGGATATATTGATTATATAGTATGATATATATATTATACAATATGATTAATTCCAATTTTAAATTACCTTAATTAATATAAATTAGTCCAGTTAAAATTATACCAAAATAAAATTAATTGTACAGTGGTTATTAATATTATTTTTTACTAATTAACATACTCCTGATTTCTACCAAAAGAACCTGATGTAATTTGAAATCGAACTTGATCATATGGCAAGAATCATGATTGTACAATACGATAAAAATTTAAGAAATTTTAGCTTAATTCTTTTATGTTTGTGTGATGGGCATATTTGCAACCTCAACACCTAAAAAATACAATAATATAAGACGACGACGACAACAACAACAACATCAAGCCTTTGTCCCACTACGTGGGGTTGGCTACGTGGATCATTTTTCTTGTCTTGTTAATAGTCAAATTCTTGTTTAAATCTAATAAAGAAAGATCATTTCTAATATTTTCTAACCAAGTCTTTTTAGGTCTACGTCAACCTTTCTTAATATAAGTCAAATCTAATACCTCTACTTTCCTAAATGGGTCATCGGAAGGCCATCGTTTTATGTGACCAAACCATCTAAGATGACTCTCTCTAATCTTATCTTCCACTGGAGCTACTCCAACCTTTTCACATATCTGCTCATTTCGTATCATGTCTCTAAGGGTAAATACATGCATCCACCTGAGCATCCTCATCTCTGCAACACGATAATATAAGACTCAAGAAAATAAAAAATAACACTTTAGATCTTAAAGTATCGGTCTTGAAATTGCTTGGTTTAGCTTGAATTGCTCATACACAGGTTTCCTTTCCTTTGAGTCGTATATGTGCTTTCGAGTGTCCTTAACGCATGAATTGCTCTTTTGGCTTTGTACATGAAATGTTAGCACTCATACCTACATAAAACTTATTTAAACAATATTAGCTCATAGCAAATTATATTTGTGATCTTCAAAACATTTAATGCTAACTTAAACTCATGGGATTTACAAGTTCAACATGTATAATTTAAGGTAGGACTTATGATGCAGAACTACAATGCATTATTGGTACGCGATAAGAATTTTGCACGAATTGAAAGAAGCAAGAGCAATTATGTTATTTTGCTAATCCAAATGAAAAGATAAAACATAAGAGCGGTCACTTCCGTTTAGGCCAAATCACATGAAAGAGCTTGAACTATTATAAGTAATAAAGGAATTTAACGACATAATAATTAAGCAAACTTTCAACAAAATTCCTACACTAACAATAAGATTAGTACATAGAAAGCGAAATTCAAATCCTACGTGTACTAAGCAACGACATTTAGCGGAGCACGATTCTTTATGATTCCATCAACATCTACAAGGTTATTGAATTAAAAGATAAATGAATAAGGGGTAGAGGTTCACCCTTTTTGAGAACCGAAGGTGATGTACCACTGCGTATTACCCAGTTGTTCGTCAATAGCTTCAACAAGAGAATCCAGGATGCGCTCCACGTATTCCTCAACCGTGTGATCGATACTCGAGTTGACGTCGAAGAAGGTGGAGTAGAGAATATGGATGAAACCTTGCTCGTCGTAGGCGTAGCTGAACTCAACTTCTGGATCCATGCATCGGTCTTGCTTGGTTGAGATAAGGAGAGAATGTTCTCCTTGCTGCCCTTGTTGGTTTCCTTGAGAAGAAGCGTCTCTCTCAAAATCCAAGTAGAGGGAAGAAGAGAGGGTGGTCGGCCAAGGGGGATAAGCTTTGGGAAAATTCGGTTTAGGGTTAGGGAGGTTTAGGTGGAGCTAGGGTTAGGGTTTAATGAGGAAAAGGTTTTAAAATCTGAAAATTGATTTCAGATTCAGATTTGGAGGGAATTTGGGAATTGGAATTTAGGATTTAATTCCTAAAAGAGTTTAGGAATCAATGGGAAGGGATGGGGATTGGAGAGAGTGAGAGGGGGCGGGTAGAGTAGTGGGGCCGGCGGCTTTAATGAGGGGAGAGGGGATTGTGGGGAGGGATTTGGGGTTTCTTAATTTAGATTTAGAGAATAGGAAAGATTTAATTAGATCCAATTTAATTTAAATTTGATTGGGATCCAATTTGAAAACTTTTCTTAAATAAAATCAATGAGTTTAGGAAAGATTCTAAATTCAAATTAAGTTGATTTGAATTCAAAATCCCTCATAAATATCTCAATCTAAAATAGGAAATAGGAATTAATGGGGAAGGGGATGCTATGGCCGGCGGCTAGCTTGGATTAGGCTAAGGGTAAAAGCAAAAACAAAAACTAATAAAGCAAATAATAAAACAAGTACATGATAATACTAAAAAATGTATCGATTCAATCGTGGCCGTAGATTGCTTGCCATGTCGCTGATAAACCTTCCATAATCTGATGTCCCCATCAACTTACATGAGGGTTTAATCAAGCTAACTCATGGCTTTCAAGGTTGACTAGTGTTTATTAGTTCATAGTGTAGCCTGTGTGTTTTAAGGTTAACTAGAGTTTACTAGGTCATAGTAACTTATGGAATTTTCAAGGCTGGCTAGAATAGCCTAGAGCTTAATCATTTGCATAGGGTGCAATCAATTCACTTAGGGAGGCAGGATATCTTAGCTTAGAATCCTTATCTACGAAGGTTGGGGTTCAGGCTAACCCAAAGAGGAGGTATAGAAGGCAGTAATATTTAATACCCATCAAGGAAACAAGAAACATAAATCCAACAATCAAGGAATTTATACTATAAAGGGAACATGAGTTTGACAATTTTGAGGTTCATTGCCTCATGTTCTTAAACTTGTAAAAAACTGGCAATAATATATTTTGACCTATAGAATCTTCGACTGTTTGCGGACAAGCAAAGGTGTTGTACGGTTTCTGATTTTCACCCAAAAGAGGCGGGTTGCTGTGACAGTCTGACACGACCTAGAAGGAATTAGGCGATTCTGTGTGACTTTTGAGGGCTGAGGAGCAAACAATAGCGATCTTTAACTGATTTAGTCTTCATTTGGGACGATTTTCTTATTACTTCTTAAAGCAATTTTTTAGTTAAAGAAGTTTTAATTTTTGAAGAAGAAAGCTGCTTTAAAAAGCAATAAAAAAGTCATCCCAAACGAAACCTTAGTGGATATTGCTGAATTTTTACCAGGGTGACTAGGTGTCACGAAGAATCTGAAAGATAGATTGCAAATAAGCCGAGGCCTCGATAAAGTTTATGTGGTAATGTCTGAGATTACCATGCCTTAATTGTCTTGGAGTATTGTTATGTGGCATGAAAATTTTAGTTCAAAATAGTCCATAAATTCCTCAAATTTACATTTGAAAAGCATTATTCTATTTACACCGATCTTCTATTTAAGTGTCTTTTGGAATGTTCATTTTGATTTCCTTTTGTTGTTCACTTGTAAATCATTTTGTTTTATTTAATGTAGCTAATACACTCTATGGGGTTGTTTGGTTTGCTGAATAAGGAATGCATAATAAAATAAAATGCAGTGTAAAATGAATGTAATATATTTGAAATACTTTGAGGTTTTGGATGAACGTAAAGTAAATACAAATGATTATTTTTTTGTTTAATTTGAAGTAAAATGAGTGCAATGTAAAGCCCAGTGATGACGGTAGTCGATGGCCAGCGACAGACAGTGACAGTGATGGTGATGCAATGGCAAATAATTTACATTGTATTTTTATATTATTATTATTATTATTATTTATTTATTTATTTTTGCATTGTATTTGAAATAGGGTAAATCTAACGATTTCTAAATGCACCTGCAGGCACTTGACTACCTTCACAAGAGCAGAGGACTTGAGAGGACTAGAGAGTTAGCTGCAGAACATGCTGATGAAGCTGTAAAAGCTATTGAGGCACTTCCTGAAAGTGATGATGAGGATGTGATAAAATCAAGACGGGCTCTCGTGAATCTTACTCGCAGGGTCATCGCAGGAACAAAGTGAAGTTCCCACTCTTCCCAAGTGTAATTTTTTGGTTTTTGCCAGAAAATGTTACAGATTTTGATAATTTTTAGCATTGAGTTGCATCTTGAACTATCAAAATTTTATGATTATTTTGTTTTGTAAGTCGCAGCAACAATCCCTGATAAGTTTAAACAAATGTGTTGAACTTTGTTGAACAGTAGGACTCAATAAATTATCATTCTTGATCATTTATGTGCAGTAACTGATGAACTTTTTTTTTTCCTGCACTATGGAGTATTTATTTTGTTTGTTTCTTATGAGTTTTTTAGGCTTCATTTGGGATGACTTTCTTATTACTTTTTAAAGTAATTTTTTAATAAAAATTTAAAATTTTTGTACTAGAAAATTACTTTAAGAAGCAGTAAGAAAACTATCCAAACGAAGCCCAACTCATTACAATTTTTTCCTTAGCTTAGTGTTTTCCTACCTAAATTCTAGTTTGCTTATGGTAAAATGGAATTTGACCAAACTGAGCAACAAATGATCTACTAAAAAATTTCCATTAAATTTTGATTAGTTAGTTTTTTGAGATTGTAAAGTTAAAATTAATTTGTATGTCTAAGATTGAAATTGAAAGAAGAAATTTTAATTAGATAAAAAAATAATAATTATATGCTTTTATTATTATTTGCTTATGAGATAATCTTAAAATGATAAACATAAAAATTCTAATAAATTTAAAAAGCATGGTGATGAGTCGATTACGATGATAACGGGTTCTAAGGAGATGAGGAACTATTGTGATGAGTGATGTCATATATTTTGAACTCATTTGATTTAAGCAAAATGATCTAGAGAGTTTTTCATTAAATTTTAAAAGATTTATACTGTATTTGTTTGTTTTTCACTCAATCAAACATTTAAAAATATAAAACTCCTATAATTCAGATATAATACAGTCTAAATATGCTCAATTCAAGACATTTAGGCCAGTTAATGTAAACTCACGTACACATCACACACGCAAGACTCGAAATCAAAATCTCTTGCTTTGTAGTCAAAGTTCCCAACTAACAGATCAAGATGAGCTATGTTTGAATACGATACTTATTTTAATAGGTGTGAAGAGCATTTAAAGTAAATAGTTGATCTCCCTTCAAAGGTGTGAAGAGCATCAATCTTCCAACTAATCCCTACCAACCCACCAAATAAAATCCACACATAATTCATGAAACCTTCAACAATCATATATATTTTCACCTTCATCAAACTACTGGTTCAAAATTTAATTGACAGAAGAAATTTCTTGCCATGAGTGTAGGCTTGTTATTTTTTCTGCTTCTCACCTTCATCATTTCCATTATTTTCATTATCTTCTTCCGGCTTGCCGGAAAGAGTCCGAGAGCCGACCGACGGCAGCTCCCACCGGGACCAACAAGATGGCCCATTGTAGGCAACCTCTTACAATTGGGCCGGTTGCCTCACAGGGATTTTGCACGTTTTTGTTCTACTTACGGGCCACTAGTCTATCTCCGACTCGGCTCGGTCGATGCCATAACTACCGACGACCCGGAGGTAATCCGTGAGATTCTTGTTGGACAAGATGACGCCTTTGCGTCGCGGCCATCAACCGTGGCGTCGGCCCGCTTGGCCTACGGCAGTGGAGACGTGGCCCTTGCGCCGATGGGCTCCCATTGGAAGCGCATGCGTAGGATTTGTATGGAGCATTTGCTAACCACAAGAAGGCTGGAATCGTTTGCTGCGCACAGGGCTGAGGAGGTCCGAGATCTGTTCATGGATGTGTGGGCCAAAAGTAGGTCCGGGGAAACTATCGACTTGAGGCAGGTAATGCTTTGAACTAATTAATTTGGTGCTTCACCTTTATATATAATAGTCTTCATGCATGCATGTGGTGTGACTCATTAAGGTGTTGGGAGGCTTCTCCATGAACAACGTGACAAGGATGCTGTTAGGGAAGAAATACTTCGGGCCAGCGTGGGCAGGGCAGCGGGAGGCAATGGAGTTCATGGCCATTACACACGAGCTTTTCCATCTTCTAGGGATCATATATCTGGGAGATTATTTGCCAGCATGGCGCTGGTTGGACCCTACAGGTTGTGAGAGGAAGATGAGAGAGGTGGAGAAGAAGGCAGACCAGTTTCACCAAAAGATCATAGACGAGCACAGGGAGAGGACAAGGAGGAGGAAGGAGACAAGAGGGAGCAATTGCAAGGACCATGTTGATGACCATGATGATGGCATGGACTTTGTTGACGTGTTGCTTTCTTTGCATGGGGAGGATGGCAAGGAGCACTTGGATGATAAGGAGATCAAAGCTCTAATGCAGGTATATGTTTTTGTATAATTTTTCTAAAGGACTTTTGATTGATGGATACTTATAATCATCTAATGGGTTTTTTCAGGACATGGTTGCAGCGGCCACAGACACCTCAGCTGTAACAAGCGAGTGGGCATTTACAGAACTCCTCCGCCATCCCCAGGTCCTTCAAAAAGCCCAATTTGAATTGGACTCCGTTATAGGCCTCGATCGGCCCATTCGTGAATCGGACCTTCCTTATCTGCCTTACCTCCGTTGCATCGTTCGCGAGACCTTCCGATTACACCCAGCCGGCCCATTTCTCATCCCACACGAATCTCTCCGACCAGCCCATCTGATGAACGGCCGTTACACCCTCCCTTGTCACACACGTGTTTTCATCAACACCCACGCCCTGGGGCGGAACCCACACGTGTGGGGCGATGACGTGGATGAGTTTAGGCCGGAGAGGCATGAGATAAGGAAAGGGAAGGTGGAGATTAGTCATGGGGATGATTTTGTGATTTTGCCATTTGGGGCTGGGAAGAGAAGGTGTCCGGGAGCGCCGCTTGGGGTGGTGATGGTGTTGATGGGATTGGGGACTTTGTTACATGGGTTTGATTGGAAGGCGGCATATGGGAAGAGGCCGGAGGAGGTGGGAGCGGAGGAGATTTATGGGATGACAATGCCGAGGGCGGAGCCGCTCAAGGCGGTGGCGACGACGAGGTTGAAAGAGGGCATATATATTGGAGGTGAGTGATAAGAAAAAAAAAGCAAATCATGATGCAAAATACATTATAATGACCTAAAAAATCCTTTGAGTTGTATTAAGATTAGTGCAAATTAGGATATCATATATAACACGAATCTAAATACATTCAAAAATTTTGAAGTCATTCTGATGCTTTTTACATATTTTTTGTATCATGATATTGTGACAATTTTTTTTCTAAGTGGAATTAGAGTTTTTGGATTATTTTATGGAATAAAAAAATTATATTTAACATAAAATTGTCAGTTTATATTAAATGAAGATTATATTTTTGAATGAGAAATATTATGCTTTTTAATTTTAAGGCTTTAAAAAAATTTTTGTTGTATATTGAATACGATATTTTTAAACTTCGTTAAATAATATACATTGCTATATTAGGTTTTAATATTCAAAATTCAGAAGGAATTGAATTGGAAGTAGTTTAGAACCACTTAGATTGCATTATAATTGAAGAGAAGATTATATTTTTGAGTGAGAAATATTATGCTTTTTTCATTTTGAGAAGGATGAAAGTAAATAAAAACATTTTAAAATTTGAAAAGTGAAACTTTAATTAAGAGTATAATTTTAAATATTTCTAACCAAGTCTTCTTTTTATTGTATAATTAATGAAGCTCTTTTGTCCTTTGATTTTGAATTTTTAATAAAGCCATTATGGCCCGTGATCTTATCTTGAATTCTTGATCTTGCTCTTGTGGTGAGGTCATAACAATTGACTTCCTAATGTTCTACATCAAAAGGGGGGCGGGGGAGCATATTAACCCATATATTAACCTAGTCAACATTAAATCAAACTTAGCCTAACTAACTAATGTGAGCTACCTTGTTAACCATATGCAACTTTGCTAAACCCTTTATGATTTGACCTAATCTTTGGATTAGACATAATCAAATCCACTGCCCTAAGTGCCTTCATTCCTAGGTTGCTCTCTTAGACCTTAAGAACCAATCTTAATATGCCTAATCTTGAGTCAAACCAGAAAATCCAAAATTAGTCAACCTAGCTAAAATTGGTCTTATGAGTTTAAATCTACCTTAAGCCCAAGACATGAGCCCTTATACTCAAACAAACCTATCAACATCTTCCACCTTATTCCTAAGGAATTGAAAGCAAATATAGTGGATAATTTTTTAAAAACCCAGGACTGAGTTTAGAGAGGGCTTAACATTTCCATGAATCCCAAACCACAATAACTCTCTAAAGAGAATCTAGAGCAATTTAGAAAGAAAAATAAATCAAGAGAAGCCACAATAATTAGACATTAACAATCAACCAAAGGTATTGTTTCCTCTCACATCTCATACTTCTATTACACACCATTAAATCTTTTATGGATGTTAGAATAAGCCTAAAATTGCTTGTGCATCAAGCCTAACATTGTTATTAAATCATCAACTCCATGACTCTATGTCGATATTGTAATTATCTTTAAAAAATTATTTTGATCTCAGGCCACCAAGCCACCGACAGTTCTGATAAGTTGATCACTAGGTGATTGAGACCCCCATCATACCCAACCATGCCACAAATAGGATGTAATATTTCCTCTATCATAATTGCGAATTTTAAATGCTAAGTAGGTGGCTTAACCCTAATTCCCGGAGATGATCTTATAATCCTTTGATCAAGGATTTACAAATTAACAACTATTGCTCAACCATATCAAAACCTCATCTATTCTAATGAGAACAATTTCATCCATAATACATGTTGATGACACTTCATGTCTTCTACCATAAAGTCTGTTAGGTGTTAGTCCAATTTTAGGATAAATTGATCATGTGATTACCACAACAATATTAATATCTATAAATAGAGATTGTATGTGACGTATAATTTAGAAAAAATTTGGAATAAAGCTATAGGATAATTTTTCCTCCTCGAAATTCTACCCCTCTCTCTCCTCCTCCTCCCTCTCTCTCTCTCTCTCTCTTGCAAGAAGAGCTCAAGCTCTCAAGAACTTCTCGAATTACTTAACAAAGTCATTGGTCATGTTGCTTGATCATTAACGCATATGCCCCCACACTCAAAGTTGGCAAACCTTTGGATGAGGATTGCAAGCATTGCATAAGGTTTTTCTAATTGTGAGATCACAAAGAGACTGCTCGCATATCCATAATTATTTGAGTAGTTATTATTAGACGGTGTAATGGACATTAGGGAATTTAATTTAATTCCAACGAGTTCTAAAATTAATCTTTATTAAACTTCTATAAAAAAAATCAAATTAATTTAATTAATTCTTTTAAAATAAACATTATTTTTATTAGTAATATTTTGTATAATTAATCAAATTATTTAATTTTTTATATAATTCATTTGCATATCTCATCACATCCATTTTTATTATTTAAAAAAAAAAACTTTGAAATCTCATTACCTTTCTTCAAACTTTTCCAATGTTCGAGATTACAAATCAAATTACCTTCAACAAATTTTACACTGAGAACGGTGCTGATTTAGTCATACTAGATCCTATGCAACTACCGCAGTTCGGACCCTTTGAATCCCAATCTTCTGATTTTAGATCGGACGGCCAGGATCAATCCTTGCTGCACACAGGGACCTACCATGTTTTAAATAGCCAATCCTTGCATGCCATTTGGAAAGTGCGCACACAAGCCGCTGACCGTATATTGATTTAGGAAAAAAATATGAAGTGTAAATATGAGGTACTTTTAGGAAAAAAAAGTATTATTATTATTATTTTTTTTTGGGAACGGGGAGCATCGGCTCGCTGCCACCTCAACTTGTGAGGCGCTTGGCGATGTCCACTAATCTCCTCGTTCGACCTAACGGTGACATCCACACCAGAAACTCCCAGGCCAACACTTTATTGGTCTCCACATAAGAGGCGTGGCCGTAGTGGGGTGGATTCGAACCCGGGATAGGAGGTTCCCAATCGTGCTCTCCCACCAACCACCCTAAGTCTCGGTGGATAAGAGTATTATTTAAAATAACGACACTCATTAAATTATATATTTTCTGACAACTCTCATTGAACCAAAATGTAAGTATATTAGATTTAGAAGATTTTGATTTGGTCAAAATAACATATGAATCAGAGGTAATCTAGTAAAATCTAACCTAACCCAAGACCAATCCTATTGGACTAATTAAGGCTTCGTTTGGAACAGCTTTTTTACTGCTTTTTAAAGCAGCTTTTTAATACAAAATTTTAATTTTTTTACTAAAAAAATTGCTTTAAGAAGTAATAAGAAAGCCATCCCAAACAAAGCTTAAATCCAACTGAGTGAGCTAAAGTTGAGCTTTAAGACTCAGACTAACCAAATTTAAACCCTATGGCCACGCGGTTGTCGCAGCTTAGCTTAACCACTTCAAATGAGCTCCCCGACTCCCTTATGATCTTCTAAAAAACTGTCCAATCCATGTTGTAAGCACTCAATAGCTCCCTAACTATCTCCAATTTTCCATTATATTTTACAAGAACCCTATAAAAATGTTCTTCCTAGCATCCTTACATTGTTATTTTGATCCCTTTGGATTGCAACCTATGTATTAATATCTAAAAGCTTAACAAGAATAACAATCACTAAGGACAAACAATAGGCGATCTTTTCTTCATTAACATTCTTTCATAAACTTTATCGCATAAACCATTCATATAATTCACTTTTCCTTACAAGAATAACAATCACTGAGGACACAAACAATAGGGGTATAATTCACTTTTCCTTTATATAATTGAAGAAAAAAGAAGCCATTAGCAAATACAAGAAATGTTAAAGAAAAAAGAGAAGAGACAGAAATAACTCTTCAAAGATTAGTTTTGAAGCGCTTTGCACTTCAATAGAAAGATATTCTGACAACAAGTTTCAGGTTTTCATAAAACAAACTCAGCTGATCCTCAAAATAACTTACAATCAGCTCAATTTGTTCCAGTAATCAATAAGGTTCTGATGGATTATATTCACATATTTATAAGGACTTGAATATTCTAAACAAAGATATATCAGGACTCCAAAATTGTTTATAGTAGAACTAGTTCTCCAGCATCACATCAACATTGCATGACTAAAGACACTATTTCATCACAAATTTCAAGCACTATGCTTCATGTAACATCTTTTACCAAATTACCTGATCAGCAATGTTCCATGTCTGAACCTGGATGTGTACAATACGGCACTTTTGAACACCCCTACTTTAAACTGGTAAGAATTTAGGAAAAGAAGAGGATTTTGTGAATGTCTTTTGAATTATTATAAGAGCAGAATCAACAATTAAGGGAAATAAACAGTGACACAGATCAGTGCGTAAGGCAAGAAAAACAACCAAAATTAGGTATATAAAATTCCCAAGGACAAAAGAAAAAAAACCTCCCTGATGTCACACCATGCCTAATATATTGCCAAACCCAAACAAAACCTTAAGTTCACTGAGAATTACACACACCAATGAGTTCATGCTTTTTTTGCAATACAATATCATGCAATTCTGCTGCTACAATGTACAATTGTGTTATGGGACTGCTCGATATCACACAAATAAAATAGACTTTTTCAAGCGCTAAATGTGCTACCATGCCAAGTTTTGTCATATCTGAACAAAAATCGTTAGACGCAATGCTGCTGATAAATCAACATAAGCATCATCAACAGGCACTAAATCATTATAAAAAATCGACATTTGGGTTTCATATCGTATGGTTTATGACAATGATTTACCTTTTTTTATCTCAGAGACCTAAGAGAGGTCGGATGTATGAATAAAAATCATAAAGGCTATGTAGTGATATTTAGGATTGACATGCTTAGATTAAAATTCCAAAGAATTGAGATATTCTTGGGTTCAAACAATTCAACTTGTTGAAGCACCAAAACTAAGCCCAGTTCCAAGATTGATAAAGCTCTTTTATTTTTATAATTCCCATCAAAGCTTCTTGTAATGTAAAATTGCGATAACTGCAAAGTGAGTTCTTAATAGAAAAGGCCATCAAAATAGATACATATTGGCAAATTTTCTCAAAATTTTTCAATAGATGAAAAGCAGTAAAAAATGTCCCAAATGAAATGGAAAGGTGGGCATCAGCAGTCAGTAAAAGAAAACATATAGTAACATGAACTTAAGCAACACAGAACATAAGTCAGGATTGATGCACAACAACATAATTTACTGCAGAATCCAACCTATCACAAGAGTTCATATAAGAGCCAGTAGATCTGGTACTAAAAACACAGTAAAAAATATACATAACAGGAAGTAGAGGTATATGAATAAAAAGCCAAAATCGGATGCAGGTTTAATTAAACTCAGGAGCAAAGGACAGAAATTTAACAATATCAGATCTGCGTTGCTTTTTGTTCAATAGTCAACCTCCACCTCTGGGCTAACAAATCAAGCTCTGCAAGCCGATGCTCTTGCCATCTTTTCAACATGCTTTTCATCTCTGACCCTTGTTCCAAAGTACCATCAGATGAAATAATCCCTTGGACAGCAAGCGTAGAACGCACCTCATTTAAGGCCCCATCGAGCACATCCAATACCGACTTGATGGCAAGATGCTTAGCTCCCGTCTGCTTCGCCTCAACAGAGGTGCTTCCTGGATGAGCAGGCAGCTCTTCCTTGGGGATTTCCTCTGGAGATGCAGCAAAATCAGTACCATCTATGGATCCCTTGTGCCCAATGGGAGCAGGAGGATCCACGTATTCTCTGTTGTCCTTAATAGGAGATGAAGAAGAAGGAAGGGCTAGGGGCGGATTTGAAGGTGGGAAAGGAGCGCTCGCGCTCTCCAAAGCAACAATAACCTGAGGAGGTGAGGAAGAGTTTCTGGCCCTGCTAGGTGGGGCCCTAGGGTTAGGCCGGCGGCGCTTATTTCCGGCGCTTCCAGCTGCGACGGCGTCGGGTGCGGAGAATGGGGACGTGGAAGCATTGGAAGGGTCCCAAAGACGGGTAGAAAGATGTAACAGATCTCGATCGTGCTGGGAGAGTCGGGACGGATCCTGCCCACGCACGATGCGGCCGGCCATAGTCCTGTACTTCTTCCTCAGGCGCCTCAGCTTCTCGGATAGCTGTGAGCGGGTGTAGGGCTGCGACATAGACTCAGAAAAACGGTCGTAGAAGATGTTGAGATCCCTGGGGAAGACCAAGCCCTGAGACCAGCAGCCGAGAAGACCCTGCAAGAAGCGGATCTCGTCAGATTCTGGCCAGATCCGGTGAAACTTGAAAGGCGGCTGCTTTGAGTCACCGCCCTCGTCCTCGGGCTCCTCGTCGTCATACTCGGCGTCGGGATCGTCGTCTTCGTATGTGTTATGAGAGGAAGGTAGAGTGGGGGGATAAGAAGAAAGCGGGATGGGATTAGGGTTAGCGTTAGGGTTAGGATTGGGTGTCGAGATGGAAACAGAATGGGAGTTGGATGCAGGTTGAGCTTGGGGTTGTGAGGGATTCTTGCGCTTGATGGGAAGTTTGCGCGCGGCGGACTTGATGTTGAGAGGGGTTAGGGTGGCCATGGCGATGGGCGCGGACCTGCGAGCGCAGGGCAAGAGATCTGGATTCCAGAAGGAGGCTGTATTCGGTAAGACGGGGTGGGGTTCGATCGACAGAGAGCGTGACCGAGATCAGGAGATAAGGCTGGGCGGAGTCAATACAGGTTGGGGTGGTCAACATTGAGAATGGTTCAATAAATTAAAAAGTTCAAATCATAATAAGATTATATTAAAATTCAATTTAAATTTTATTTTATTTTTATTTTAAAAAATTAGTACTTAAATAAAATATTAAATTAACAATCTTATAAATTTTCTTATTTCAAAATAAATTTTTTAAGTTTAATTAGGATAATTAGATGTGAAATAGTTATTAATTATTAATCCAAATAGTTTATAAATTTTTTATCAAGAAGTTTTATTTCCTCTCTAATTATATAATAAATTAAGTTAATATTTAACTACTTTTTATAAAAAAATTAACTATATTTTAAGATTACTTAAGCTCTAATCATATTTGGTACATAATGATATATTTAGAGTACTTATGGATTCATTAAGACTTAAATTTGGATCATTAATATTTTATTAAAATTAAAATATGATTATTGAGTCTATGATTATTAGCACATGCATAATTGATTATGGTAATCAATCTTAAATATTTATAATAACTAATTAGAGTATGATTAAGATTCTAATCAAGATCATTAAAATTTAATCATGGTAATTAAGCATTAGATGATTCATTAATCATATAAATTAGGTCTATAATTATTCAATAATATATGTTAATTAAAAAAATTAGAAGTTTAATTAACACCACAATTTTAAATTTAAATATTGTTCATAACAAGCACCTAAAAGTAAAAAGTTTCATCATAGTTAAATCAATTAATTAGTGTTTGTAAATATTTAATTAAATCAATTAACTAGTGTTTATAAAATCTTTAATTGACTATTCATTTCAAGCAATTTCATGTTTGTATTTAATTAATCTTAAGAAGTTATTTATTAATTAATAAATTAGTGCTTATCATGGTTAATACATCTTAAGAAGCTTAATAAATCAATTAACTAGTAATCCATCTTCTTAGAACCTAATATCTCTAGCGATCTCAAAGCTCATGTGATCGATCTGCAATAAAACATCACAATGATGATCTTTACGTTCCAATCATCATTTTCAAAATTAGTAACATTATGCTTTTGATTATTTATATTTGAAGGCAGTCATCTCCAATACTTGTAAGTTATAAAATGAAGAAGACTAAAGGAGAACCCTAAGTTAAAAAAATGACTAAGATGTTGATTTATAATAGGAGTTTTGAACCTTTTCACACACTAAAATCTAAACCCTAAAACACATTAGATGAGGCATTAAAATGTACCTCATCTAATGTACACTTGAGCCTTGTTCATGTCAAAATGTACCTTTTTATTAGCTAATTTTCTTATTTGAGTTGATTTGTTATGTATGTTGATGTCCACACTAATCATATATGTTAGTAGGCATTTTAATGCTTGAATCACATATAAAATAAGGAATGTGATTAATAAAGTTTTTAGGTACTTTAAAGAGTTGAGAAAAATGCTAGCTTTAAGAAGAAGAGTATACAAATTTATGATTCTATAACTTTGTAGATGTGAGGTTAAATTTGGATATTTGTAGTGATATAGATGAGTTTCCTAAATGTTACCATGGGGTAAAGTAAGTTGAATGTGAAATGATTAGTTTCATCAGTATTAGTTGGTTAAAATACTCACACGGGACAAAGGAGAGGAAATTCAATTCTATTGTGTTATAACGGTTGTGATTGTACTATGTTTATGAAATTTATAGTTTGTTTTATTATAGAGGTTGTTATTGTACTTTCTCTTATTAAAGTTATAGTATGCTATATTATGGTTATTGTGAGTGCACTTTGAGTAAAAATTTAACCATTTATATACAATTTTTATATGGAACAATTTGATTTTTTTAATAAAAATTTTAAATAGGTTTAGGTTTAAGTAGAAAGTGTTTGGACTAGCCATCTAAAGTGGGTAGAGAATCTTAGAGTGAAATTGGAGTAGTTCCATTCCACTTCCTTATTTTGTTCCATAAATTTAATTTTTCCCTCATTTTTTTTTGAGTATACAACCTAATGTAGTAACTTAATTATTGTTGGAATGAATGAGAAATTTTTTTGATATTCTTGTTAAAAATTGGTGAGTGAAATCTCTAGGGCTGAGATCTTGGTGGCTAACATACTCTCTTTTGGATTCTTCTTCGTGAAAAACCTATGTATCTTTTTTATACTTACTAATCTCTATATTAATCTTTCATAGCATATTCTAACATATTTCTAGCATCATTCCAAAGCATTTTCCAACAATTGACAACTATAACAAAGTCTTAAACCTCTCTTGGAGCTGATGGCCAAAACTAGGGTTCTCAAGACCCTATTTTGGTCCCCCCTATCAAACCCTAAAATTCCTTGGATCTCTACCATCTATTCTGTTATGATCTATGCACATTATCCTAACATTTCATAGCCTTTTTAGTTCCTCGAGACACACAAATACCCTCCACCAATTTAATATTCTAAAACTAGTCAAATATGTCTAAACTAGGTCACCTTGACCTTATCTTCATTTTTGCCTATCCTATTGTAATATTTCAAGATTAAATTTGGAAGAATTATTCTTTTTATCTTTTAAAATCAACACAAGAGCTATCTATTTCTCTTTTATCAGTAATAAAATCATATATAGGCGGAAACAAATTCTATTGATCAAAGCATCAAGATATACATATGTATTCATTTTCCCAAAAATCATGTACGCTACTTAGGATTTATATAATAATATCAAAACTACTTTGTCCTATATAAAAAACAATATCTAAAAAAAATAAGAACTTGAAGTTGAAGGATCTTTGTCAATCTCGCACTCATGCTCTCTTACCCTGACCTGGAATCCTTTAACCATATATAACGAGTTCAAGAGCCAAGCAAGTAACCAAATTCTATAACTAAATTTAATGTATGACAAAGAAGCAATATGCATATCAGCAGTTAAATAATAGTAGTAGCAATCACATGATCATGAATCGATGAAAAAATAGTAAAGCTCATATGTAGTAACCGTAAGACAGCAGTGGAAACCATAAGCAGTGAAAGCAGTACAACAGAGAAACCAGTAAAATGACATAATAAAGAAATAATGAAATCTGTAACTCAGTAGCCCAATAAACTAGTGTCATTCCAGGAAAATAGAAAAAAACCATATAAATGTAGTAAAAATGTATAAAATGATAATATAAATCACATGCTTAGTATATCTTTCAATATCAATATTAACTAAGTATCTAAATTACATGTTCAGTATATCTAGTATATAGAGTCGCCATTCTTTGCCCATCAGCATAGTAATCATCTCCTTATAACTCTCGATCAGTATCACATGAATTAATAGAGGATAATTTTAAATGTAAATTCTATATTATTTATGGTATTTAAATTTTAGTGAAATGTGTTATTTTAGTTATGTTTTATAGGAAATGTTCATAAATGGCAAAAATTACAAGTGTTAAACAGCGCCACGGTGCCAGTTGATATAACATCGAAGTGCCAAGTTCAATCACATCGAGGCATTTGTTTTCTACATTGCAGCACAAGTTTTCTCTATTTACAAGTGCCGTAGTGGTTTGCACTACAGGAAAATTGCTCATTTCCGGTGAAATTTCTAACGAATTTTTGGCAGACTATTTTCCTGTAGATTTTTTGGCGAATTTCTGACGAATTACGATGGAATTTTCTGACTAATTTTTGGGAAGATTTTCTGGTGCATTTTTGGCGGCTTTCCGACGGATTTATTTCCATTAGATTTTCTGACGAATTTTAATAATTTCTAAAAAATAATTTAATTAATTAATAATTTTATAGCTTATTTTAATTAATTATTTTAATAAATTTAACTAATTATTTTATTATAACTTTAATATTGGTATTACTAACTTTAACTTATTTATTAATAATTTTCACTTATTATTTTATTAATAACTTTTATTTTTAATATTAATATTAATAACTATAAGTGTTTTAACTTTAATATTAATAAAATTAAGTGTTTTAACATTTATTTCTAATAACTTATTATTTTATTAATAACTTTTAACTTTAACTTTAATAATTAATATTAAATTTTAATTTATGTAGTATTATATTTAAATATAAAATAGTAAATTTCTTATCACATTTTACTCCACAGTAGAGTGGTTCATACCCTTAAACCGAATAGGTCTTGAGTTCGAATCCTCGTGCAGACGGGCAGGGGTTGGGGCGGGCAGGTCATCGGGGAGCTTAGATGGGATGGGCAAGCGGGAGCTTCCATGGATAGGAAGCCGGGCAGCGCGGACTTGTGCTGGCAGCTCGACAGCGCGTTCGGGTAGGCCTGGAAAGCAGACATTTGTAAATTTTTTTAGTTTTTTCGGAGGCTTTTTTCTGCCGGATAGCTATTGGAAAATTTTTCCGACGAAAAAATTCCGCCAGAAAGATTTTTTGATAGTTTTTTTACAAAATTTTTTTTGATGCCCATTTTATCGTTGTGAAAATTTTTTCATCTGAAATCTGTCGAAAACTTACCAATTTTTTGCCAGAAAATCCGTCAGTAATACACATTTTTTCTATAGTGTTAACTGTTAACATCATGACGTTACACAGCATCGCTACGCCAAATTCAACGCTACAACACTGGTTATCTTGGGAAAATGAGTGCCAAAGTGCCACGCCTTTTCACGCCTCAGAGCTAAATTCCCCATTCGAACGCCACAACACTCAAAATTCTGGAGTGTAGTGGCGAAACAGTTTCCCATGTGAGGAGCTAAGCTGATTTAATGAAAAGACGCATCATTTCAATTAGTAATCGTGCCACGTCAGCTAGCACAACAATGAAGTAGACTTTACAGCGCCTAGGTGCTAGTTTATTTTTCACTGTCGTGATGCCACTTTGTCGAGCATCGAGACGGTTGAACTTGACCCTACACTTACTATAAATAGTTATTTAGTTCTATTATTTTGGGAGTTTTATCACTTGAGTGAATTCTTATAATTTTTAGTGTGTTTCTTTAGTGCCCCGTTAAAGCAAAGTCTAAAGGAGGCTAGAGAAGTATAAGATACTTTTCTTGTGGAGATCTTAGCCTATTTTTGTAAACAACTCTGTGATTGGTGGAAGGAGTGTGGAGAAGATCCTTTGATCCTTCATGGTGATAATTTTGTTATTACTTATCTTATATCTTTTCTTTTAATGAATAAAATGAAGATGTGTTTGCTTGTTATTTCCTTAATGTCTGGCTAATTCTCTAGTTTTGGACTAATGATGTAGAAAAATATAGTATGTACTAATGTAGACTCTTATGCTTTAATGAGTTTATTGATACTTTCAATATATTCTGAACTTCATTTAATGCTTATAATGGTCATATGCGTAGTTAAATATAGTGTGATGTATATCCTCGATAAAGGAATACTAAAATAATTTAAAATATTGAAATGAAATATTGGCATGTTTAGACATAGAATGTTTGAATATTCTAGATTCTATGGAGATATTAAAATTATAGGAAAACCTTAAACCTTTCTTTTCAACTCTATAAGCTTTACAGAGATCTAGGGATGTATATGCTCTGATTCATATCTATAATTAAGAGTCTCATTAGGAAAACTATTTTTATTTATTTTCATTAATTTAAAATATTTTATTCTTATAAGTATCAAAAATCTTTTTTGCAAGTCTTAATTTTCTTTTAGTAACAAAAACTATAAATATCATTTTCATTTTCAGTAGGATAAGTAGTGCATTTGAAATAAGCAGTATTAGTTAAGTTATAATTTAGCAGAATACTTTCTCATGATTTGACACTCTATTCTTTCACTTTATTACTTGATTTAGCAAATATACTTGCGTAATTCAGTGGGTTATTACTAATTTTATATCAAAGAAAATTTAAACATATTTCAAACAGAGCGAGTCTCATATCACCATAAGCCCTACCATTAGATACTACTAAACCACAATATTTAAAGGAAAGCTAGTTGGCCCACCATCCTATACAGGTTAATTAGTCTCCATCCAATATTAGTGAATAAATAGTCTTTACTTATTTTTCTCCCACACACATTATTATCACAATACTATAATAGTAATAACAACCAACTATTACTCAACCATATACCCACATCAATGCATTGGAGTAAATAAAGCTTAATTGAGCTTAATTCAAAAAGTATCAAAATATCCTAACAGTAAGCAATTGAAAACCCCACTGAATAAAAATTCATATTTTCAAAAATTAACCAAATTATCAGAGATCACATATAATAATATTCTGAAGCTTTAACTGAAATAAAGCACTATTTTTAGATATTAAAATAAATTTTTAAATTGATAAAAATTACTATTTTTTGAACAAAATCACCCGACAAAAAATCTCAAATAAATACTCAAAATATTCATAATTTTAATCTCTAAAACTCATAAAATGTTATGTTGTGAAAGTTTTACAAATACAAAAGTATTCTCATTTTTTGCAACAGAAATACAAATTTGATTAAATAATCCAAAAAATATCACATTATTGAAATAAAAAATAGGATAATGATTACTTACAATGAGATGAGCAAATCTCCCAACATGACTAAGAGGAAAAAATTGCTCTATGACATCTAAACCCTAGGTTTTCTTTTCTCTATCATCTATGTTCCCTTTAAATTCCCTTACCTGCTCTCTGTTCAGTTGAATGGGGGAAAATGAAAAAGACTTTAATGGATTCATTAATGGAATATGATATTTATAATACAATAGTAAATTATATGAATATAATTATGTAATTTATTTAATTTTTAGTATAAAATTCTTTTAAATCCTTTGTAGACTCCAAAAATTATAAAAAATATTCATGAAATAGCTCATTTTATTTAGAAAAATTTCATGAAATTAATTTGTCAATGAACACCTAACGGTCCCAAAATCCTCACTTATACCAATAATATCAATTTCTTAAGGATTTGTACCAATGCCCAAAAATTAGAGAAAAATTAGTGTAATTAAAGAACAACAATATCTATGTTATGACAAAGATAGTTTATGATTTGGACTTATAATTACTCCTAAAAAATTTATTTCATTATGTTAAAATATGGGTTATTACACCTTTGTTCTCTAAATCACTTGGGATTTTACCAAACAACCCATATTACATCTAAAGATATCACCCTAATATTCTAGCTCCATGTCTTGAATCCTTAACTATAGGAAGCTTTAGATCCAAGTCCCAGAGAGGAACCCTCGGGTAAGCCATTACCTAACCACTTGGCTCACACCTTTATTTCAGCCATCACCTCAATTAAAATTACTCCAACCACTCAAGAGTTTCCATAACACCTTCTCCCATGCCTCTCTTTCTCTCTCTCTCTCTCTCTCTCCCCCCCTTTTCCCCCACCCCCACCCACACACCCACCCAACAACCACCACCGCTACCATAACAAAAACAATAAGTGAAAGACATGGATCACCCTTCCAAGGCAAGATCAATTGTGATATGTAATAATCCAATTTTTTTAAATGATTAATCTGAATTCCAGCGTCGTGCCTTGTCAAAGAAGAGAGCAGAAAGAGAGAGAATGTTGTTTGGTGTTTTTTATCCGTCAATTTATTCAGAGATTTCTTCTATTTATTATAAGTAACTCAAATCTCATTTTAATTTTAAATAATTTTGATTATTATATAAATTTTTTATATTAAACAGAATTGATTATTTTCTACCGCATTTTGATTGTGGCATTTACATAAGTAAGAAAGGCAGGCTATTAATACTATAAAATGGGTTGGCTGTTAAAATATAATACCCTGTGCAGAAGGGTATGCCGATGGGTTTTTCTTAAAAGATGGTTTATAGTGTTATCCCTATTGTAGCCTATAACATATGACCAATTATGCTGACAAGTAGAGAGTGACAACTCTTTATTAATTTAATGAAGCCATATGTAATGATAACTGATTAATTGAATATGATAATTAATTAATTAGATAAGTGATAATTGATATGACTGATGGCTAACTGGGAATCATTTGGGATAAAAGATGTTGAAAACACCACATTAAAGCTGTATATCCTATCTTGCTAAATCATATATTGATACATGCATATATTGATAGCATTGATGACATTGATAGATACATTAATATCATTGATAGTATTGAATGCATTGATAATATATAATAGATAATGCATATGAATAGATAAGATAGATTCTTTTAGTGATTTATGAATAATTTTTGTATCGTTGTTTTACCGATTTATTGAATTTTATACAAATTATTAATTATTAGATTCATTATAAATATTCTATGCTTTTATTATTGATCATTTTGAGTTTTATTGATAATATTTAGTCATTAACTATATTGACTGCTATTGATTATATTAGACTGAGCATATTATATTAATTCTTTAGTCTTTGCATTGAAAGCTTTAGTAAGTTTTGGATTACTGCTAGGCTTTTGAGCTCATTATGTGGATTTTTAATGATTTCAAGTCAGGAAAGGGGTCAGGGCCAGTTGAAGTGAGTTGTCAGAGATCCTTAGATTTTCTTTAAATTTTGGTTATGTATTTTCTTTTATTCTTTTGTAGAGTTATCTCATGGCTAGTGTAAATAATATTTTGGGTGAATAAATAGTAAAATATCTTGAAGTATATGATTTTAGTTACTTTCACCAATTATTATTTATATTGATGTATAGAGCTCTGGTATATTCTTAAAATAATAAAGAGATAATTCTTATAAATTTTATTCTAAGGCGTTACAAATATAAGAGCTAATGCTTGAAATTTTGCAATTTTAGTATAGTAGCTTTCATATCTTTTGGATCTTTAACCATTGGTACTTATATTTGATAGATCTATTATATACCATTGGGTAATCTTTCCCTTGGAATTGGTTATTTTTCTTTATTTTATGATTTAATTAAATAAAAAAAGTTGACATTATTTTATATATTTGACAAGTCTATGATGTTATATATTTAACTTTAACTAGTTGTCAACACCATAAAGCCTAGCTACTACAAATGTGAGAACTTATTGTAAAACCTTATATTGAGTGAACTCCTTTATGATGGAGTACTCCACATAAAAATCAACAAATTACATTGATTGCAAACTTATATATAACATCCATCTTTATATTCCTTTGGACTAACGTGTGATTTGTTGTAGGAGATATACTTTATAAAAATTTTATGCTTTATGCTTGCCCAAAAATTAATGCAAAGATTTAAATTTCATAAATATATGCATAACATAGCCTCTTTAGTGAGATAATTACATCTCTTTAAAAAAATTATTGAACCTTCAAAAAAGGAAATATTTTTAAGCATCCTGTTAACTTATCTTAAAAATCATATCACCTAAGTCAGTTTCTATAGGGTATAACAAGGATGGTAAAAGTTACAGATACTTGATAAGAGTAATTTGAGATACCAAGAATTTATGAAATATGTTAGAACCCAATTTTATAAAAGTAGTAATTAGATTCATAAGTTGAGGAGCCAAATAGCCATTTTAGTGGTACAAATGAAAAACATAGCCCATGAAAATTCTACCCCTTCTCTTACACATGTATAACACACCCATTAAGGTTAAGCCTGAAAATAGGTCTACCTTAGGGATTGCTAAGGTCAAATATATGATAGAGAATTTGATATGATTTATAATTGAATGACTAATAGGTTTCTCTTATGGTCTTCATAAAGTTCATTGGGATCATGTAATCATCCTAATGTTAAGTCATATTCAACTTAGGCTGAAGGCTAAAGTAGGGTTTCTAGCAAGACTAAGCTAGGGTTTGAACCTATGGAATGAGCTAAGAGATTGAATTAATAAGGAAGAAGGCTTAAAATATCCTTTGGGATAGACTAGAGAGTCAATGAAGGTTAATGACTTGGTTCAAGTTCAAATGAGTGATGTTGAGAATGGCTAACCCAATCTTAGTTTGAAGATCAACTTAAATTAGTTAAACCCAAACATTAAGTGTTGGCAATTTTGGTGCTTACAGTGTCCTCACCCCAACTAAAATGAAGGATATGATACCTTTAAAAAAAGAGAGGTGCATGGAGTGAAGGAGTGTTAACGATGATTCTTTTGATGAAACCCTTAGTGACTTATTGCACCTAAGTGTGGATGTAAGCTTGTGAGCTAAATCACCTTAAAAATTATTATGTCTATGATTACTTTTATTTGCATTATTTTTATTTCCTTACAACACTCTAAATTATTTTTATTACTTTCATAAATGTATTTTTTTAAAATCTAATTTTCCATTAATTTTGTTTAAAAGAACCCCAGTTTATGTCTGATGTAGGATAAATAAAATATAGCATTGGATGAATATAATCAGATGATTACGCTGATAACTATTAAAGCACTTATGAGTGAATACTGATAAACTTACAACTAATGTTGAGAATAAACATGATGATAGGAAAATGATGAGGGTAGGGTGATTCAAGTGATCACTATATTAACCATATTAGATGTCTAATCCTTATAAAAGTGAAGAAAAAAAAAATGGAAATCTATGAATGATTTAACCTACGATGGATTTAAGATAATTAGTGATGAAGTGGGGATAAATTGAAGTCAATATTTATAAATGATTCATCATTACTAAGATCTAATTCCTTCCTAAGAAGTCATGCTTTAAGAGCTAGGAACTCACAACTCAAGTAGTCCTTCACTTAGGAGTTGAATCACATGAAAGGAGTAGAAAGCTCAAGAATTTTTATTTTGGTCCAAAATCCAAGTACTTAGCATTACAAAGGCTCGCTATCTATAAAAGAAAGAGGGAGAGAACAAAATATATAAACATACCTTCAAATTCAAACTTACCACTAAATTGTTATCTACCATCATTATTTTTATACCTACCATCACTACCATACCTATTATCATTATCATACCTACCACCATTATAAAACCTACCACCAATCTTAACAAAAAAAAATTTTTATGTTAGCCATGACATAAGAAATGTCCCAATACATATCAACCACCAAATACTACATCATGACACAAAGATATAAAAGCACCTAATAAATATAGGCCCTGCATGTAACATTATGACATAATGGTCAAACAATATAAAAATCCAAAATATAATCATGTACAACTTCAATATATATACTTTAGGATGATGATGATTAGGGGTGTCAATTATTGAAATGACCCGACAACCCGACCCAAACCCGACCTAGAAAATCTGGGTTAGGGTCGACCCGTTTAATAAACGGGTCGGGTTCGGGTTTTAATTTTTGACCCATTTAGAAAATGGGTTGGGTCCGGGTCAACCCAGTAACCTGAAATTGACCCAGCTACCAACCCACCTTGCATAGCTGCATCCGATGATCCTCGTTGGCAGTCTGATGTGACTGTCTGCATCAGAGTCGAAATGCCACAACACCGGTTTTGCCTCTCATCCTAGTCCTCGGCCCCTCACCGCCTCACGTCGAATAGTCGAACCATGAAAGTGTGGAATCGCCTCGCGTGACTCATGTCCAACAGTCGAATCGTGGAGCCCTAGGTCTCGCCCCAGCCTCGCATTAAGTACGCCACAGGCCCGCAAGTGGCAAGCTTGCACAAGTACTCCACGCATAACTCTCTCCCTCGCTCGAACTGAGCCCAAATATCGATCTCAGATCTAAGTTCTCGGGTTCACGGGTCAGATCAGGTCAACCTGTTTAAGCCCGGGTCAACTCGGGTTGGACCCGAACCCAACCCATTGACCCAAATTGACACCCCTAATGATGATGATGATTATGCCCTACATCAGCACTTCACAACTTCAAAAGATTAACTTATGGAGAATAAAAATCTATGTAATCTTATAAAAAATATTCTCAAAATATAACTCATCAAAAGCACACCATGAATCTTTAAATGGAGAAAGACCTCACCAAC
Source organism: Dendrobium chrysotoxum (assembly GCA_019925795.1). Taxonomy (NCBI): domain Eukaryota; kingdom Viridiplantae; phylum Streptophyta; class Magnoliopsida; order Asparagales; family Orchidaceae; genus Dendrobium; species Dendrobium chrysotoxum. The sequence continues at coordinate 27,970,100 of CM034310.1, forward strand.
AAATTAGGAATCTTTAAATGCCTCCATTAGATGCCATAATGATTTGATCCTCTAAAACTAGATGTAGATGGTGAGATATTAAGCAATTAGATAGTAAGGAGGTCGGTGAAGTAGTATCATCCTGTATGTCAGTACTGTTTAAGGAGGTAATGATATTTGATGCTTGCCTCTAATACAATATTAAATTTGACTCATTAAATACTATAAAATTCCATAATCCCTTGGGTTACAAGATATGATTTATGGAGATTGGAAGGGTTGTGTATAAGTTAGAGTTATGCATGCTTCTCTTTACCATCTGATAGGTATGATATTGAGTAGCAACATGAGCTATATCCCACTTAAGACTAGGCGAAAAATATATATCCTTAATTATGTATATTATCTTATCACGATCAAAGTGGTCAAACACCACCTAAATGTATTTTCTCAATGAGAAATTCTTGAAGTGGGGAGTTAGGAATACATAGATGAATTTTTTGAAAGTATAGCCATCTCGTATATAACAATTAGAATTAATAGTAGTTGCATTGGAGATCATGAACTAAAAAAAAATAACAAAAGTATTTGAAATTAGAATAATTACTCATAACATTATCAAATCTAGTGACCTGCAAACTCATAGTTTTCAATAATATGCATATCCTAATTAGGTCACCATTGTTGCAATCCTAGAGCACGAGCTTGTATTTTGATGATTACTGATGCGGTGGCTTGCTTTGGTTTGATGTAGATATATGTTTAGATTTTATTTGATATAAAAATAATGATAACCTACTAAATACATAAGTATACGCCGATTTAAGTAAAGTGATAGAGAAGAGTGTCGATCCCATGATGAAGGGTTCTACTTAATTGCAATTAAACTACTACTGTTTAATTTAAATGCACAATCTATCATACTAAATATAAAATGGATGTTTTTAAGTTTTTTTTCTCTTAATGGAACCTTGTAAGAAAATTGGATACTAATGGAAATAAAGTATTTTGGATTAATGAATGCAAGACAACATAATTTTTCTAACAAGACTCTTAATTTGTATATGTGGATCAGAGCATATATATCCCTAGATATTTGTCGAGCTTGTAAGGTTGAAAAGGAAGGTTTTAAGGTCTTCTTATAATTTTACTATCTCCATAGAACCTAGAAGGTTTAACATCCTATGTCTAGGTATGCCAATATTATATTTCAATACTCTTATTTATTTGAATATTTCTCCGTCAAGGCAATACATCACACTAGATATTAACTACATACATGACCATTATATGTATTAAATTAAGAATGGGAGATAGTATAAACATACATAAAATAATTTTAAGCACAAGAGTCTATATTAATACTTGCTTTGTGTTTACATCATTAGCCCAAAACTTAGAGATTTAGTCTGACAGGGATAAAATATAAATAACACTCATATTTATTTCATTCATAAGAAAAAGATACAGGAGAATGAATAAGATAAATGTCACCCAGAGGGCTCAATTGATATTCTTCACTCTCCTCCTCCAACAATAGAATTGCTTACACAAAATAGGCTAAGATCTTTAAATGAAAGTATATTGCACTTCCCTATCATAGAGGAAGATGCTACAAAGTATAAGACTATATTGAAATGACAGAACTCTTCGAATAAATAACTAAAAAACTATTTATACAAGTGTAAAAATGGACTTAGGCGCCACTACGCATGACAAGGTTGCATCGTAGTGGTATAAAATGAACTATCAATGATAACCTAAATTTTTAAAATGATTTTTTTTAAATAAAAAATTTGAATTTTAGCATCGTGCCTTACCAAAGGAAGGGGATGAAGGGAAGGAAAGAGGAGAGAAAAAATAAGAGAAAAGTTAATTTTAGCCGTTGGATCGCTTCACTATTTTTGTGGAACTTGCTTAAATTATGGTAGGTGACTCTGATTCTACTTCTATTTTTAAAGATTTTGATTTCAACTGTTTGATTCTCTCAAAAATTAATTTTATTATATTTTCACCATATTTATTGAACTTCTGCTGCATAACATTTTATATGATATCATACTAATTATTTTTGAAATTTTGACTGTAACATTTCTAAATTTTATAGGGTATAATAGAAGTCATTGAATTTGTATGATTTTTTCTGAATAGAAGTATTTTTATTTAAGTATACTATTAGTGCAAGTATTATGAATGAATATAGACATGTGATTGAGTAATAACTTGTCATTATTATCGTTAACAAAATGTGATATTAATATGTGTAAGAAATAAGTAAAAGGCTGATTTCACTGACGTTGGCTAAAGATTGACTAACCTATACATGATGGTGGGCTAATATGCTTTCCTTTAAATATGTGGTTTGGTGTTATTCTTTATTGATTCATGTTATACTGATTGAGAGTTATAAGGAGTTATTATTATGCCGACAGGCAAAAGTGTGATGACTATGTTTACTAAGCCAAAGATTACTGACTACGAATTATTGATACTAAAAAACACCGCTTAAGCCACGATTTCTAACTTGATTAATATGAATTCTTAAATGCATGTTACTGATTAATTATTACTATGTTTCTATTCACTGTTTCTTAATTTATTATCACTATATAGATTTATTGATATTAATATAGATATCGATAATGTTACCTATGACATTATTTATCAATTTACTATACTTCACCGATACTGATACAGATGCTACTACTGGCATACTGTTATTATTGATGCTACTATATATTAACCTCTTTTCTGTGTGAGGTTAAGAACATCAAATCAAATTCAATAAATAAGAAATCCAATTCAAGACCCAAAATCCAAAAATCAATTACTCAAATCCAAACCCAAAATCCCTTAATCCAAAATGAGTTTCTGGGAAAAATTCAAATCCTTTAAAAGCCTATCAAATGACCTTGAATTTATGATCTATTAATTAAATATTGATTAGACATGTCCCTAAGGTCAACCACACCAGTTTAGAATTATTTTGAGCCTCCTAATCCTCATAACTGAATTTATTTCAAAGGGTTGTAAAACTTTCAAATATTTATAGCCTATGCCATTGGACCTTGCATCTTGTGGAAAGTTACCTTGGCAACCTCTCCAAAATCTTTGGTCATGTTCATAATCATTTTCATGATGCATCAAACTAATTTTGAACTCATGGTGGACCATGGTTGAAAATAAAACCCCAAAAACCCTAAAACCCAAGACCACTACAAATTGAATTTTCCTTAAACTTAAACATGGCCCAGTCAAACTAGGCCATAAAACCTCCTCTAATGCATCCCATATATAAAATGGAGTGTATTGGACCAAATCATAAGCCATGGTCAACCCTAATTGACCAAGTCAACCTAGGTTGACCAAATATAACCTAAATACCTATAAAATTCAAAGCCCATAATTTTGACTAAATTAATGCACCAAACTCATGGGGACACTTCGTTGGGTCAACGTGAGTCTCCCAAAAAAAATCCAGCCCATAAGCCCACTTGGTTTAGCCAAATTGGTTGAACTAAGTGGACCTAAAGTGATTTTCTTGACCCAAAATCTAATCCTTGTAAAATTAAATTGAACTAATGGCTGTAGTAGGTGTCATATGACCCTATACATATTGCCCAACAAGCCCAACCCATAGGTTAACTTAGGTCAACCAAATGGGCTAGCCCAAATCCTCTAAAAGCACAAATCCATGGAACCTAAGCCAACCCAGCCCAAATGTGTTAGTTCAAACAACTCAAGAAGCTTCTAGAAGTTGCTTTTCACCTACCTCAAGTAGCTATTGGCTCAAACCTAGCTCCATATGGACAAATGTCCAAGAATCCCCATTTCCACCTCATAGTCCTTGCATTGTTTTCCACATGGGAAAAAGCACTGATCCCCAACCACCACAACCAAGTGGAAAACATCAAGAGATCATCCCAAACCAATCTCAGCCATTGGTTTTGGCTCAAAAGCTTTAGTTGATGAAAATAGGCTTAAAAAGGCATTTTCCACTCAATAATCCACACACTTTATTCCACTCAAGATTTTTTTCTCCTATATGCTCCAAAACATCCTCTTAAGTCTCCCCAAGCTTTTCCCCATCCTTCCCCAACTCCCAAAGCCCTTGTTTGAGAAGAGAGAGAGAGAGAGAGAGAGAGAGAATAAAGAGAAAATAGAGAGAAAGGATAATCTAAATATATCTTTTGATCTAGTACAAACTAGCTTTTAAAGTCTTCTAAAAAGTGTAAGAGGACTTCTCCAACAATCCATTGAGTCTAAGATCTAGGGAATCCAACAACTAGTGAGTGAGATATTCCCATTTTAAGTTAAAATTCAATATGAAATAACCTATGATCTCAATGTATGGAGTCTCCAAACTCTAGGGACTGAAAGTTTAGGGTATCTAAAGTTTATGTTTTAAATTTCATTAAATTTGGATGGTTGGATTGAAAGTTATGAGCAATTAAATTTTTTAGTTCAAATTGAACTAAAATCGATATGTTTTGACTAGAGCTGTCCAATTGTTGACCTCATTTTTGTATGAGCTCAGTAGGACCCATCCAGACCCCAGATCAATCCTGACCCTAGATTAACACAATTTAAGACTAATCTAGATTCTAGGACTTCCCTAGATTTTAATCCCTAGGATCTGCTCTAGACCCTAGGATCTCTTCAAATTAATCCAAACCCTAGAATCTACTCTAGATCCTAGGATTTTGCCAGACTCTAGATCATATGATCTTCTTAGACCCTAGGATCTATTCTAGACCCTAGGATCCCTCCAGATCCTCCTAGAATCTAGGCTTTAGGATTTATTCTAGATCTTAAGATTCTTTTAGATCCTAAACCCTAAGACTTTTAGATTCCAGGATCTTCCTAGACTTCAGTCCTTAGGATCTATTCTAAACCTTAAGATCAATTCAAGTTCTAGATCAATCTACCCTCTAGATTATTCTAGATCTTAAGATTCTCCTAGATCTACAGCTTAAGACTTTCCTAGACCTTAGGATTCTCTTAGACTCCAGGTTCTCAGATCTACCTAGATTCTAGGATCAACATAGATCTTAGACCAATCTAGGTCTAGGATTAATCCAAACCTTCATTCAATACAAAATTTAATCAATCCAGACTTTAATCCATATTCTTAACTCAAACCTTGATCAAAATCCAGCTCAAAATCAGATTTCCAGATTCAAATCCAAGGCCAAAGGTCTAAGTCCTGAAAGCCTTTTCCAGCAAATTTTTAAACACCTCAAAACCCTATCAAATGACATCTGATTCAAGATCTATCAGTTCCACACTGATGTGACATGTCTCTAGAGGCAACCCTCCAAATTTGAGCTCATTCTGAGATCTCTAACCCCAGAAACTGAATTGAAATCCAAATGCTGTAAAACCTTCAAATATTTACAGTCTATGCCACTGGACCTGCCATCCAGTGGATTTTGACCCTGGAGCTTTCTCCAAAGCTCCAAATCACTTCCAGACCCTTGATTATGACCCATTGAGCATTAAATTGCATTTTGTTGGACTCAATTTGACCCCCAGTTGACCAGGGGTCAAAATGACCAAAATACCCCTATGGGGTGTGAATAGTCACTTTGGTCAAATGAGCTCCAAATCAAATGCAACCACTTCCAGCAAATTTCAAATGTCAAATCAAACCCATTGAACCCAGAACCAGCCCCTGGGTCAACCTGGTTGACCAAGTCAACCTAGTTGACCTAGAAGGCCCATTTAGGGTCAAAACAGGTCATTCTGACCAAATGACCTCCCCAGACCTTGGGACCACCTCCATTGGTCTCCAAATATCATTTCAAGTCTGTTGAACCTATTTTCAGACCCTGGACCCACCTGGTTGACCAAGTCAACCAGGGTTGACCTAAAAGGCTCCTTTAGGGTCAAAACAGGTCATTTTGACCAAATGACCTCCCCAGACCTTGGGACCACCACCATTGGTCTCCAAATATCATTTCAAATCTGTTGAACCCATTTCCAGACCCTGGACCCACCTGGTTGACCAAGTCAACCAGGGTTGACCTAAAGGCCCATTAAGGGCCCAAATAGGTCATTTTGACCAAACAATCTCTCCAGACCTTAAGACCACCACCAGCAGACTCAGAATATTATTCTGAACTGGTTGGACCCAATCCTTGACCCTGGGTCAACCTGATTGACCAAGTCAACCTAGTTGACCCATTAGGCCCATTAAGGGCCTAAATAGGTGATTTGACCCAAATAACCTATTTAAACCCTCAAACCACCCCTACTAGACTTCAAACACCATTTGAGACTAATCCAGCCCAGACCCTGGCCCTGGGTCAACCTAGTTGACCAGGTCAACTCAGGTTGACCACTTTCAACCCTTAAGCTTATTCATTTTGAATCAAGCTCCACATCAGCTTCAAACCCAGTCAAATCTCCTTGATTACATTCCCCAATGATTTAGATTTGACTGGACCCATTGACCCAGTCAACAGTTGACTTGGTCAACTGAACCCAAAGTCAGTCAAAGTTAATTCACTTGACTTGACTTAGTATATTTGATCAAATCAATATATCCAAATCTTACCAAACCATTCAAACTCTCATATCCATTTCAAAAAAAAAAAAAAGATTTAAACCCATTCAAACATATTGGGAATCAAACTATGCTCAAGTTGACCAAATCAACTACAAGATTTGGTCAAATCACTTTAATCTCCTTTCCAAAATTTGAGCATGTTATTTTAAGACCTTTGAACCATCAATCCAACACCCAAGGCTTTCTCTTACTGCCACCTCAGCAGTCCAAGTGGCCTTGGACTGGTCAAACAGTCAAAATAAGGGTTTAGAGTGGTCAAAGATGGTCAAAACCCATCTTAAACCTAACCCACTCCTCCCTAATCCACTCCAGCAGTTTTAAACCATTCTAGAACCTTCCCAGGACTCATTATAGCCTTTAGATCAGAATCAAACGGCCCTTGATCAAATCCATGTGGGCTAGAGGACAAAACAAACTTTCCACATGGGATTGTCCTCCTGTCCTTTGATTCCCCTGACCCCAACTGTCTCCTGGACAGGTGGCTACATCCTAGACACCCTTTCAGTCGATCCTAGCCATCCAATGAGCTCAGGGACATTTGAATAGGGTAAAAAACCCTCTTGGAGCCGTCATTCTCCTTTAGACAATCTCTCTCCACTCAAACTTTCCCAGACCCGAGACTCATTTCGTTCGAGCTCTTCATTAGTTCATCTATCTTTCCCAAATCAGAGTCCGGCGAGAGGAAGCCGCCGGCGACGAGCTTCCGGCCACCATTGCCTTAGCTCCGTCCAAGCCTGATAGCGCTCGATCCAAACGTTATCAAGCTAAGGTGTCTTCAGCAATATTGAGCGTGGACAAACAACAATTTCAGAGAGTCCAAAAGCGGTTTAATCCGTCCATTATCGAGGTCGAAATCCTAAACCCTAGTTTAAATTACACTAGTTTAAATAGCTTTTTATTAAGCTTGTTTTAAGCTAAATCAAACATTCCACAATGTTTTTGTTCATTAGGGTAGTCTATGTTTAAAATTTTATTAAATTTCGTCCGTCGGGCTGAAAGAACGAGCTCAAAAATGGGTTCTGGAGCTCGGTTCACAATCCAGTCGCGCTATGTTGGATCCCCGCCATTGATCTATTCATTAACGGTTGTGATTCAGCCTTACCGCGGTTTTGTCTATCCGGTGGATCGATCCTGCGGTTCCGTTTAGGATACGGCTCAATCTGAGCCGCTCATTCCAAAACGCGGGAATCCAACGGTAGGGACAAGCCGCTGACTCGGATTAGCAGAAAGCGTGTGGGTCCCGCGTCCGAGCAATCACACGCCAATGATTGGGCGCCGCCACCGCGGTTTGCTCCAGCAAACCAGGGCTCGCCACGTGGCACCCTTCACCGTTTTCTTTGTTTTTTTTTATTTATATATTTTAAATCATTTTAAATATATTTTAGTTAATAAAATTTAAATAATTAATTAAAAATTCAATTTTAAACCTAAAATTGATATTATATATATATATATATATATATATATATATATATATATATATATATATATATATATATATATATATATAAATAAAAGAAGTCTAAATGATATAATTTAAAACTATTATTAATTAAAAATATGTTTTATGTTTTGATTGTTTAAATATTTAAATACTAAATAGTATTTAATTAAAATTAAATAATTTAAAATTTTAAATAAAATTTTTATTTATTTATTATTATTAGCTTAATTTTAAAATTCCAGTAACTTTTAAATTTTAATTTAATTTAGTATTCATTTTAAATGTTAGTTAATTTTTTTAATTAACTTAAATTCAATTAATGAACCTTAAACTTTAAAAATCCAAAATAAATTCTAATAATTTAAAAAAAAATTTATTTAACTTCTCAGAATTTTCAGAAAATTAAATATTTCGATCTAAAATTAATTTCAAAAATTAGATGTTTAATTTATCTTGATTAATTTTAATTATCTTATTACTTTAATATCCAATCAACATTTGATTAAATGTTAAACTAAATATTTTCAAAATTAAGAATTTATTTTCAAATCACTTTGAAAAATCAGTGGATCTCTCAAAACTATTTTAACTTAAAATATTTTTAATTATCTTATTTTAAAACTTATATTATTATATATAGGTTTTATATATAAGTATATTTTAAAACCCATTTTAAAATTACATGTATTTAAATCCTTAAACCTTGAGAGATTACATGAAAGTTTGAGCATAGATTGAGCTTGATTGAATAGAATTTATGTGGAGTGATGATTAATCAATGAATAATTACTTGATTAATTATTCATTGATTAATCTTTCAATTAATTAAATGTTAACTTGACTTGCATGTTTAGGGTGCACACACCACCTAGTTTTAAGGCTCTCCTAGGTTTAGGATTTGATTGTGTTTATGCATATGCATCTTGTATATGTTTATGTCTAAGGGTTAGCAAAACTTTGATTTAAACCTACTCAAACCTAGTGTCATTAAGGATAATAATTAAGGATTTTATTTAGAGAATTTAGATTATTTCCAATAATTAGGACTTACATCATATTGACATGAAACTTTGAACACTTGAACATAGGGACATTCTCAGCCTCAAAAAAAATTTTCACTGACTTTTGAGATCATTAAGCCCCTTAATTAACCTAATCAAGTTTAAACCTTAATTAAGCCATTAAACCTTTCAGAAATTATAATAAATCAAGTTTAAATCCAAAAATTACATATAATACCTTAAACTGACCAGAATTGAACCCTTAATCAATAAAAAATAAAAGCCCCTTGACTGGACTTCAAAATTAAGTTTAATTTGAGTTTAACTGAAATTCAATATTTAATTAATTTAATTAATTAAAAATAATTAAAAATTCCAAAAATTTCTCAAATACTTGGAAATCATTCCTTAGGTCATTCCTGACCTTTGGAGTTGATTTCAAGAAGTTTGGAGGTCATTTGGATTCAAACCATAAAAAGGGTCTCTAATTAAACAATTTAAATAATTCATTAAATATTCAAAACTTCAAAAATTCATAACTAATTCAAATAAACTCCAAATTGAGCAAACTCAAAGGCATACAACTCATCTTAAGCTCTAATATTTGTTAAAAATGTTAAGTTTCCAGAAATCAATCAAATTTGAAAAAGTCAACTTTTGGTCAAACCTAGTTCAAATTCAAGTCAAAACTTCAAACCTTCATAATAAAATCTAGAAAAATCCAATTTCAGTGTACTTACTGTCTAACTGATCGTATTAGGGTCTACTATTTTAATAAAATATTAAATTTCCAAAAAACATTTTAAATCAAAAAGTCAATTTTTGCCCCTTGAATTAAATGATTAAAATAATCCGGAAAATTCCAAAATTCAATAAATCTTTAAAATTCCAGAAAATCTTAAATCAACATTAAAACCAGCAACCAATCAAATTTAATTAAAATTTAATCAACCTTCAAACATTAATCAAACTCAAATCATTTAATTATATTGGGTACCACTGGGTAACCCAGGCCTACGAGGCTATTAAATTAGCCCCAAGGAAGGTGAAATAAACTTCACGGCCTCGGTGTGAAACAAAGGTGGTATCCAAAAAACAATTAAAATCAAGTTTAAAATCAATTTCAAGTCATTAATATTTAAATTCAAATTAAATCTTCCCTTAAGCCTTCAACCAACTAGAACCTCAAACAACTTCAATCAAGTGCCTATCTAGGACATATCAAAACCACATAGCCTCCTACACACACTTTAGATGGTTTGCTAGGACAACCAACTCTATTCTTAGGCTAGGTCGGTGTTTACTTTTCTGCTGTGTGCCGGATTTTCGAGCTTTTATTGCATGCTGTTTGCTAATGATAGAATTGATGTGATTGTCTATTTACTTTCTGCACTCCATGATTTGATTGATTGTACGTTAGACCTACCCTTAGGTTAGGAACGATTTGTACTAATCTAATCTTATGTAGGTGGCCATGCTCATACATGATATTAAATAAAAAGGGGGCAAAAATCATAAATATTAAATTGCACAGGTGCTCCAGAATGCTTAAGTCCCTCTTTTATAATTAAAAGAGCATGGCCAAGTGTGGCTGTGATTGAGTATTTTAATTTCAAATATATAACTGCTTGGGATGTCAAATATAAACTGCTGATTATTAGGATAACCCTGCAGGTTGTTGAGTCTAGATTTTTAATTTCAATTGATGTAATTTGATTTAAATTGAGTTGTAATGTTTAAGGTGATTTGAGATTGAGATACTTAAACATCCAATTTGGAATCCAAAGAGGAAGGAACATCCCTTAGGGGATAGTTTCTATCCATTTGGAGATCCAAATTAGGATGAATTTCAAATATCCAAAGTGAAAAGATAACACCCCTATTCAGGGGGAGTTTCTTTTCATTTGGATATCCAGACCCGACGATCCAAGGAGTTCCAAGAAGGCGAAGAAGTGAAAAACGAGAAGAATCTCAAATCTCAAAGTCACTTGAGTCTTAGGAGTAGAATCCGGGTTGTAGTTAGTGGTACCTGGCCACTTTACTTTCCTGCAGACCCTGGATTGTATAATTAAGTGGCAGTTGCCACATGGACTTTCATTTTGAATATTTATTTAATTGATTTAATTATTTAATTGATTTGATTGATGTATTGATTACGATTAAGGACCCGCATGCTTTTAGTAGTTTATTTGGCGCTTATTGCATGTCGATTTTGATTTAGCCTGGAACCCGATCGGAGGCTCGTGAGGGTACGGTCATAAACTTTTTCTACTTAAACAAAATTTAAAATTTTTAAGCTCAGATAGAAACTCTAACGCTCTTAAGAAGTACGCCCGGACTCGCCGGGAGTTTTTCATGCATACATATTGACTTTTCTCATCCGTGTTAGGCACCTCCCCACCTACGGGTTTTGGCAGACCACCTGACCTATTAGGGTGCAGTTCTGTCCAAGGGGATGTTGTGCAATCTCTAGGGTAAAACCTATTTTTTAAGCCTATTTTAAAACTGCTTCATTTTGATTTAAGCATTTTATCGAGTCAACTAGCATGCATTGCATTAGTAACAAATTAAATTTGAGTCTAAATCTTAATTGTATTTTTAGCTTAAGCATTTCACCCAACATAAGTTGAGGGGTCAATTAGGAATCTGCTCTAGATGTCGACCCCAACTCCTCAAACTCAATCTTAAATAACATCCCTAACCACTCTACATTTAAAAGACTTTGACTCATGGTTTTTAAAAGCGTTTAGGTGGTTTAGCTGGCTCCCCAATCCAGGCCGGGGTAAGTCCAGATTGCATTGCATTAGCTAGGATTCGGGTCACTGATTTTCAGTACCCAATTTTAGACTTAGGTTCTGAGGCATGTCTTTAATCTTAAGACCTCAACCTTCTGGGAATCTAATTCCCAGTTTCTAATAAAATTAACCACTCAAATTAAAAATTTCTTTCAATCAAATTCGAGCCCAACACTTAGGATAGTTGAGGTGTTTCTGAAGCAATTCAGAATCTCAAAACATCTCCTACCCTTCTTCCTTTGACTCCAGAAATAACTGCTCAAATTTGATCCAGTCCCTGTTGAATTTCTAGTCCCTTAACCTTCCTTGATATCAAGCTTTGAATTCTTTAATGAAATTCGTATCGTTATTTTAATCGAGAGTATTCGTAGGAAATTTTCTAGTTTCCTACGATGTAATTAACTACGAGGGCTTGCGCTCGTAGGAGATTTAGAAACCTAGACCAGATTTTCAAAATCAAGTTTTTTAAAACCTTTAATTAATTATCTTTGGGAAATCAAAGCAAAAAAATGGCGATCGTTATTTTCATATTCAAACTATTGATAATGATTGATATCTTCTTTCTTCGGATAGATATGTCAATTACAATCATAGTTCTGATTATGAAATTAATGATCCTTTTCAGATTAACATAATCAAATAATTGATTAAACATCATTTTGATCTTTCGAGATCGTATGTTGTTTCTCCTTGAGTTTGACCATGATAATCAGATAAATTTAAAGATTTATAATCTGAACATATTAGGGAACGATATGTTCACCTTTCGAGATGATATATTATTCATAATAAGTGTTCGGTTATAAAATCAAAATTCCAGAAATTTAACTTTCCCAAAGAAAATTAAACATTTTCAAAACTATAATTTTCAATCAAACACCAATCGCATGTTCAATGTGATCAGACATGCCCAAAAGTGGCCACATTACCCAAATTACATCATATGAATGCCCATGGGGTTTAAATGCCTGTCGCATTATTCGGGTTGCGCCTACATGGATGAATCCTGACCCTTCATCTCGCATGCCATCGATCTAACGATTGGATTGACCCATCCACTTGGTTAAGTAGTTTTTGATAGTGTGATGCATATCCTGGTATGCGTCAAATCACGTCAGTGACAAAAATGATTTTGCTGCTGCCAAATTTTAATTGAATTAAATCATAAATTTAATTTAATACTCATAGCTTATAAAAATCACTTAAAATTCAAATATCTAACAAATTGAGTGTTTTTGGACTCATTGAAAGCTACTGAGCTTTATTATTTTTAAAAATAAGTTTAATAAAACTTTCACTGGATTTTGGGAAAATTAATTTTGAATGAAATCATATTTTCTTTATTTTCTAAAAATCCAGTGGTCAAATTGAGCTCAATTTTGGGTGATAGAATCTCGAGCATGTTATTTACTTACAATAATTTTCTTGAGTCTTATTTTGCTCTGAATTTTTGTGATTTGAATTTTTAAGATCATGCATCCATTTGGGACCCATAATTTTGAAAATTCATAGCTTTCCAAATACATTGAATTTTTCCTTTATTTTTCTTTGGTGTGTTTATGTTAGTGTAAGGGTTAGTTTGCCACTGATTTCACCCAAATTTAATTATTAGAACTCCTAAAACAAATCACCAAAGTTATAACTTTACTTAGCTTTGGTAATTAATTTTGAATCATAGGAAGATCTTCATGACCCCAAACTTGGTGGGCTTGAAACATATGTTCCAGTGAACTTATGTTTCAAATTTCACTTAATTTGGAGTTTATTTGGTCAAAAAATTAGTGAGCCAAGTTTGACATGGATAATTGGCTAAGAAAATTCAAAAAATCCCAATAAATTCAAATTAAATCCAGAAAATACAAACTACATGTCAATATGCTCAACATTAAGTGCTCAAGAAAATTAAAATCCCACTAACAAACTTCCAGAATTAAAAAAATGCTTAAAGTTAAGAAAAATCATTAATTAATTAAAATAAAAAATTTAAAAATACAAAAATACAAAAATAATTTCAAACACTTATAATCATCCCTAGGAGTCATTCTAGATATTTGGGAAAGATTTCAAGAGATTTGGAGTTGATTTAGTACAAAAATAAGAAAACCTTTATTAAATAATTAAATAATTCAATAAATTCATCAAACTTCTAAAATTCATAAACTCAAAGGTATGGACTCATCTCCGGGTTTAATATTTATGGAAAATAAACAAATCTAAAATGTATTGAAAATAAAAAAAGTCAACTTTTAATCAAATCTTGTTCATTAAAATGGCTAAACTTTAAAAAATTATAATTAATTAAAAAAATTTCAAATATACAAACTTAGAGAAATCGGACTTATATTTGGATCTAATATTTTTGAAAAATAAGAAATCTATAGAATTCAAAGTAAATTTAAAGTCAAAATTTGATTACATTAAATTAATAAAATAATCAAGAAAAAATCATAAATTCAATAAAATTCAAACAATTCAGAATTTGACTAACTTATTAAACTAAATGAAGCACAATAATGATGACTAAACATAAATACTACTCCCACCATCAATGAAGTTTTTAGGTTAGATTATCTAGAGCTGTGGCACTACGTGTCCTAACTAGGTTTTGGTCCTCATGCCCATTCAGAATGCCATGAATGAATTGATAGAATGTAGTTATTAAAATATAAAACTTAAATCAATAATTAATAAATTAGAATTAATTAAAAACCAACACTCCATTAATGAAGTTTTTAGGCTGGACTATATCGAGTTGTGGGGCTATATGTCCTAAGGAGGCCTTGGTCCTCGCGCCCATTGTGACAATGCCATGAATGATTTAATGAAATACAAATATTAAATTTTAATTATCATGAACCAATAATCTACAAACTAAATTAATTAAAATTCACTAACCAATAATCAAACTTAAAATAAATAGGTAATTGTTGAAGGCTATTAACTTAGCTCCAAGGAGGATGCAATAAACCTTATAGCCCTGGTGTAAACAAAGGCAATTACCACTCAAATAACTCTTTAAATTAGTAATAAAACACTTAACCTTTGAACCATTCATACACCTTGCTTGACTCCTTTCAGGAAGGCAATTGTGTATTTGATTGAAAGCTTTAAATGGTTAATGAAAATAGCTTAAGTAACTAACCATTAATCAACTTCAATAATTAAAATCTATCCTAATATAAATTCTAAAACATCAAAACATTAAAACTTGAACTCAAACAAAAACTCCCTTATCTTTCAACACACAAAATATAATCCTTATAAAATTTCAAACATTAACAAACTTAAGATATATCCAAGCCACACAATTTATTACATACATTATAGGTGACTTGTTAAAATAACCAACTCTAATTTTAGGTTAGATCATTATTTCTTTCATGTACTTTTTCTCTGTAATGTGGATTGATGTGGATTTCTATTTGAATGAATACTAGTTACTATGGTTTGATGTGATTTATGATGTTTATGTTGTGATGCTCTTACCATGCTATTTATGATATGATATGTGATGGACATTTAGTTTTTTCCTAAGTTAGGAGTGATCTGGATGTTCACCGCTAATCAAATTTTTTGCAAGTGGCCATGCATATGCAGGGCTATAAAAAGGGGGCTAAAATTAATCATGATTTAAAAATAACATTATTTTTTGTAGGTGATTTGGTTGCTTAGCCCCCTTAATTAATAAAAGTTGGACAAGTTATAGATGTTCAAAGATGAGCAAGTGATTATTATAATTATGTTTGTGATGTTGATATTTATATATTCAAATGCTTCACTAACATGGCGGGAGTTTGAGTCTTTTTATTTATATATTCATATAATTCAATTAAAAGAGTTTTGAAAGCTTGTAAATAAGGCATTTCTCTAAAATATTTGGCATCCAAACAGAAAGAAACATCCTTCAATGGAGGGTTTTTTCATTTGAAAATATAAATTATATGAATAAGAGAAACCCAAAGATAGGAACCAAGGATAATTGAAGATAAGAATGTCTTGCTTTATAAAGATTTGGGTCACTTTATCGGTGATGGAGGCTGTGGAGTGAATTTTTTAATTATATAAAAATCTTGGCCTCTATCACCCCAAAATTGCTTAGATTTTTTTTATATAAAAAATAACAAACCCCACTTAATATGCATAAGTATACATGTCGAATCAAGTAATAAAGTGATAGCGTAAAGTATCTAACCTATGAGAAAGTATGCTTTCTTGCAATAAAGTATTATTATGTACTCTAATTATAATAATTATCCTACAAAAATAAAATAATATTATTAGAGATTCTACTACTGAATAAAAAGTAAAATATTTGATATAATATTTAATTAAAGGGTTTTGGATTGATGAATTTAAATGGCATATTTTTCCTAATGATACTCTTCATGGTAATGTAATTCACAGCATATGCATCCCTAGATCTCTATCGAGCTTTTAGGGGTGAAAAGGATATCTGTTGAGCTTCTAAAGTAATAGTATCTCCTTAAGAACTTAAAATATTTTACATCCTATATTTAGGCATGTAAATATCCTATCTTAAAACTCCTGGTTGCTCTTGCATTCCTCTGTTGAGGCTACACATCAAACTAAATTTTAACTATTTATATGGCCACTTTGTGCATTAAGTAAAGAGTGGGATAATATTGAAAATATATTTTAATAATTATAGAATAAGAGCCTTCATTAGTACTCAACATGCATTTTACTTCATCAATCCAAAATAAGAGAATAAGCCAGACATAGAATGAATAACAAGCAAACTCATTATCATTAAACTCATGGAAGAATGAAAATACAAGAGAGTGATATCACCAGAAAGGATCAAAGTATCTCCTTTACACTCTTTCTCTCTTTAGCTTACAGAGTTACTTCAAGAAACACAAGTAAACACTCCAAATGATTGTATCTTGTACTTCCCTAGCATCCCTTAGATTGTAATCTAAAAGGGAACTAGAGAAGTACTTTAGAAAGTGCTGAATTTTATACAAGTGACTGAACTCCCTTATAAACATCACATCATAACTATTTATAGGAAAATAAGGATAGGCATCTAACTTTGCAGTGCTTGAAAGAATGGTGCTGTAGTGCCCCTGAAGTGAACTAGCACCTCGACACTGAAGCTTTTGCACCACCATGATGTTTGCTGATGTGGATCGATTATTTGGCAAACTGTTATGTCTCTTCCCTGATAGAACATAGCCTTTGGAAGTTACAACTGCAATGCCACAACATTGTGGATATTGGAGTGCTATGGTGCCCAAGTACAAAAAATGGCACTATGGCGTGAGAAATTATGGCACTATGGTATTTAAAAATGGGGAATCCGATGTTGACAAGCTAGCATTCTAACACCGTAACACTGATAATGATGCAATGCTATTTGTGTTGCCACCACAACACTTGTAAATAGAGAACTCAGACTGTAATGTCAGAATTGGGGTGCCTCAATGATATTGAAGGTAGCACTGTAGCATTGTTTTGTTGGACATCGGGGCATAATAGGCTCCTTAGAATTTTTATAATTTTTGAATTTTTGCTTCACAAAAATAACTAAAATAATATATTTTTATTGAAAATAAAATACATAAAATAATATATAATTTACACTTATCAGCTGGTGTAAAATCCAGGTTATTATTAGTAGAGCATAGCCACCTTTACATTTAACAAACTCTGGGTTGTATATTAAGTGGCATTTTCTACATGGACTTTTGATATTTTATATTTTGTTGATGATTGCTTAAATATTTTATGCAGTAAAAATTGCTTGATTTTTACAGGTTTATTAATTGCATACTTTATTTTTAGAGTGGATTTTGGTAGGCTCTTAAGGACAAAAAAATTCTACTACTCACAATAAAATAAAAGAAATTAAGCTTACATTAAAAGATAAATGCTCTTAAGAAGTAAGCCAGAGCACGTGTGGAGTTCTCATTCATTCATACCTTTTTTCTCTCCTTGTGAGGCACCTCCCTGCCTACAGGTCATGATAGACCACCTAATCTATTAGGGTACATTTATATTTATGGATATTGTGCTCTCTAGGAAAAAAATCTATTTTCTATGCCTATTTTTAAAGTTCAAAGCATATCATTTTTGCATAAAGAGTAAATCATAATGCATTGTATTAGAAACAAATAAAAGTTAATTAAGATTTAATTGCATCAAGCATAATTATACTATTCATAAGTAAAGGGGCCACTTAAGAAATTCTCTAGATGTCGCTCCCAAATTCTCAAAAACTTAAATAAAAACAACCCTTCTTTCATGAGACTAGAATCATAGTTTTAAAGCACCTAGGTGGTTTAGCTGGCTTTCCAATCCAGGCCTATGTAAGCCCAAAGTGCATTAGAATAAATTTGGTTGCTATTATATAGTGATACAACTTAGATCTAGGTTTCGAGGCAGAGCTTAAATCATAAATCCTCACCGTCTGGGAATATAATCTCGAATATCTAATAAAATATCAACTCAAATATAACATCTTCTCTCTAAAATATTAAAGCCCAACATAGGATAAATTGGAGTGTTTCTAGGAGGTCCTAGAATCTCAAAGTGCTCCCTACTCATCAATCATTCAAATTTTTCCAATTCCTTTTGAAAATTCCTCCGCTCTCATCTTTGTCTTAGTCATTGAAGCCCAAAAGAAAATATTTTCTACTATTTTAATCTAGAGTTTTCTTAGAAGATTCAATTTTTTTAGGATGTAATTAACCATAAAGGCTTGCCTTTATGGAGAACTTGTAACCCTGAATTAAAATAAACCCTATCTTATTCTTATAAGATAGAAGAATTTTTTACATAGATGATTTCAAAAACCCATTTTTGTATTCAAATCACTTTGCAAAATATCATTTTTAACTTTCAAAGTGATATGATATGATCGTTATTATTTGATAACAAAAATGGAGAATTTTTAAAACCCTAGTTTTATCTTTGAATACTATTATGGAATGAAGTTTTTGATGCCGTGAATGATGTTTAAAACTCCATTCTTGTATCTGAATTCATTTATGAATATCATTTTTGTCTTTTGAGATATTGCATTATTCTTGATGTTGTGGTTGGTCACAATAATAGGAGCACCCCGAATCTATGTGGGCATTTCAAAATTATTTCCCATAGTTTTGTTTCTAGATCTAGGTTTCTCTATTCGTTTTGAACTGAAACATCAAATGCTCATAACTTTATATAGGATTCTCTAAATTTGATGAAATTTAAAATATAGCTTCATGTTACCCTAATCATCCAATCCACGGGGTTTAGGGGCTCCATGCATAGCAATATTAAAGTAATTTCTTGATGAAATTTAGACACTAAAATATAAAATTACCTCAATCAAGATGGTAAAATTCTTAGTTTTTGGCTCTACAAACTCTTGTTGATGCCTTTTACAACTTCCCTAAAGACCTGGAGCCTTAATTTACATTAGATAAAAATATATTTATGGATTATCACTTTCTCTCTCTATCCTCTCTCCCTTCTCTCTCTTTCTTCTCAATTGATGGTTTTTTCGAGTTGGAGAAGGATGGGAAAGGATGTGTAGAGACTTTGGAAGATGTTTGAAGCTCTAAGGAAGAAACACCAGGGGTTGGGGAGCTTTAGAATGGGAGAATTGGGATGATGAGTGATTTATCCTTTTTTCCCTAATTTAAGCCATGGCTACTAAACCAAGGGAAAAAATTGATTTGGAAGCTTCTTTAGATGGTTGTCGCATGGCTAGGGTAGTTAAAAACCAGTCCTCTTGGCCAGGTGAAGGACATTACAAGGACCATATGGTGGAAAGGGTGATTTTTGGAGCTTAGTGTAAATGGAGCTAAATTTGGGCCAATGGCTGCTTAAGGTAGGTGAAAAGTAACTTCTCAAAAGCTATTTTAATTATTTAAACTAGCCAATTTGGGTTGGGTTGGCTTTGGGCCCAAAATTTTGGGCTTTTAGAGCTTTGGCCTAGCCTAATTGGTTGAACCAGGTCAAACCATGGGTTGGGCTTGTTGGGTTTGGTGTAATAGGTCAAGAGATGCCTACTATAGCATTAGTTTAATTTACTTTCATAAGAGTGGAGATTTGTCTCATAGATATCACTTTGGGTCCACTTGGTTCAACTAATTTGGCTAAACCAGGTGGGACTATGGGCTAAAATTATTTAGGGAGACTCATGTTAATCGAATAGAGTGCCCACATGAGTTTGGTTCATTAATTTCATCAAAATCATTAGTTTTGAATTTTTGAGGGGTTAGGTGTGTTTTGGTCAACTCAAGAGTTGACTTGGTCAAATAGATTTAACCATGGGTCAAGGTGGGGTCTAATCAATCTTAAATGATATTTAGAGTTAGTTGGAAGTGATTCCATGCCATGGAGAGGAGATTTGGTGCAAAATGCATTTTTAAGTGCTTGAGGGGCTTTGGTTAACATGAGTTGACTTGGTCAACCATGATTAGAGTTAGGTTTAATGCACTTTATTTTACATTTAAGATGTGTTGGAGGAGGTTTCATGATTTGGTTTAACTGAGCCATATTGAAGTTTAAGGAAAATTTAATTTTTAGGAGGTTTTGGGGTTCAAGGGCTTTATGGTCAACCATGGTTAACAATGGTCCACCAAGAGCTCAAAATTGGTTTGATGCATCATGCAAATGATTATGAACATGACCAATAGTTTGGGAAGATTTCCAAGATAATTTTCATAAGGTGTAAGGTCTAGTGGTATAGACTATAAATATTTAAAGATTTTGTAGCCTTTGAAAATGCATTTAGTTTTAGAGGTTAGGAGGCTTGAAATACTTTCAAATTGATGTGGTTGACCCTAGGGAGATGCCTAATCATAATGCAACTGACATATCATGAATATGAGATCATTTCATAGGGGTTTGAAGGATTTGAAATTCCCTAAAAATTAGTTTTAGACCAAGAGATTTTAGATTTGGATTTGAGTATTTGATTTTGGATTTTGAATTTTAGATTTTTTTTATGGAATTTCTGATTTGGATTTATTTAGGATTAACTTTGATTCAATATTCTTAACCTCACATAAAAATAAGGTCAACAAATGGACCCCCAAGAGGTGTGGTGAGTTTGAAAGAGTGAATCACATGTGTTGGTGTTGACTGAAGTGATCAAATAGGTCTGAAGAGATTTCATTTTGATTTGGTAATTTCTAAATGTCAAGAACTCTTTCTTCTTCAAGTGACTATATTAACTCAAAACTATTCATTGGTGATTTAAGGATTTTCATGTATGTCATTTTCCAAGTAGAAATATTCATTGATGGTGAATTTGGAGGATCACTATGAAAGGGGTCAAAAAGGCTTTATCCTATACCAATGATCAAAGTCCTAAGGAAAATAAGCATGGGGTGTCACACCTAACCTTAATAGACTAAAGATAACTAAGATATGAAGGGGCTAGACTTAAATCTAATGATTTCTAGCCAAAATCCTAGGAAATAGGAAGCTCAGGGACTCACACCTATTCCTAAAAGATTAGAATTTCTTTTAATTTTGATCCTAGGATGGTGCCATGAAAGGGCTTGCTCTAACAATAGCAGATCTAATCCTAAGGAGATGAAGCACGAAGACTCACACTTAATCTTAAAATACTAGAAGGCGACTAAGCTATGAAGGGGCATAGCAGGCTTAAATCCAACTCTAACTAATCCAGGAGATAGGAAGCTCAGGGACTCACACCTACTCCAAAAAGATCAAACTTCTCTCAATTTGGTTTACCTCTAGGTTTAAGGAAAGGAAGCACAAGATCTCACACCTAACCTAAAAATACTAAAGATGACTAAGTGTGAAGAGGCCCAATAGGCTTAATCCATCACAAATCTAGCCAAGATCCTAAGAAATAGGAAGCTTAGAGACTCACACCTATTCATAAAGGACCCACATTTATATGATTTAGATTGCCTCTACATCTAAGGAAAAGAAGCACGTAGATTCACACCCAACCTTAAGATACTAAAGATGACTAAGCTATGAAGGGGCCCATTAGGCTTAATCTAATAAAAGCTACTCTTAGAACATAGAAAGCCCAATAACTCACACCTATTCCTAAAAGATTGGAGGGAATTTGATTTGAATGTTAGGATGGTGCCACAAGGGCTTACTCCAACACTAGAAGATCTAATAATGAAGAAAGAAAGCACAAGAACTCACACTTAATCTTTAATGAGCTACAATGGTGACTGAACTATGATGGGGTCCAACAAGCTTAAATCCATAACTAGTTAGTCAAGATCCTAGGAAATAGGAAGCTAACTGATTCACACCTACTCCTAATAGATCAAATTTAGGTTTTTAATATCTATCCTAAATAGAAAGTATGGGGACTCACATCTAACTAGGGGAATTAGTCAAGGAGATAGTATACCTAAACTTCTGAGGATTTGGCAGAACCTACCTAACCCGAATTTAATTTTTATTAAGATGATGACTAATTTGGATTTTGATTTGGGGCAATAAATTTGAAGACTTTAAACTTCAAGAGATTTTTATTGATTTTGAAGTTTGGTTTACATCAAGCATAATATTTTTTGAGGTATCACCCATTAACATGAAGAATATAGTGGTCACCTCTGTAATTAACAAGTTGATAGGAACCTCCTTTCTAGACTTTCTCTATAATGAATGGTCCCTCCCAAATTAGTTCAAACTTTTTATTGATCTAATGATGGGATAATATATGTCTCTAAAGAATCAAGACCAAGTCCCATACTTAAAAAGTTCTAAGGTGAACCAACTTATTATGAGCTTGAACAATTCATGACTTATATAATTTTAAATTTTGTTGTACTTGTAACTAACATTCTTCAAGTCTGTCAAGTTCCTCCAATCAAAGTCATGCATTTTGTTCAGTTATGATTTAGTTTTGCATGATGTTTCTCAATGAAGGAATTTGCACCTTCAAGGGGAGCATAGTCTCAGACCTATAAACTAAAGCAAATGGAGTGGATTTGCTCAGTGTTTGATAAGTGGTCCGATAGGCCCACCAAGCTTCCACTAACTTCTCATGCCACTGATGTTTATTATCATCTAAGGACATCTTTATAATATGAACTAAATTTATATTGAAGGCCTCAACCAATTCATTAGATCAAGGGTAATAGATTATTGAGTATCTCCAATCAATACCATGGTGTCTATCAAAACTATTTATTTTAGTTAACTTGAATGTGAACCTATTATCATATATGATTCTACAGGGTACGTCAAATTAGTAGATGATATGGTCACGAAATAATTTTATAACATGGTGTGATATTACTTAATGTAGGGGAATTACTTTTTCCCATTTTTAAAAGTAGTCAGCCACAGCTAAAATAAAGTGATGAGCCTTCGAAGATGGAGGATCAATAAATTTGATGATATCCGTGCCCCAACTTTTGAAGGGCCACAAAGCTATTATGGGATGCAATATATTAGGTGACTTATATAAAACCACATAATATACATGGCATTTATGGCAATGTCTTGCAACATTCATATAATCGTTAATCATAGAAGGACAATAATATCTATGTCTTTTGATTTTCATTTTCATTTTGGGACTAAATTGATGAGTGCCACACAATCCAGCATATACCTCATTTATGATCTTCATGGACTTATATTTGCCTAAGTAATATAGTTATATCTGATCAAATGCATGATGATATAAGGATTTATTGATGAGTACGTAAGATAAAGCACGCTTTTTGATTTGACTAGTAAGAGATTTATCATGTGGGAGTTTACCTTCTTAGAGATATTCAAAGAAAGACTAAATCCAATCATTTTCTTCATCATTTGTTGTAGAGATAGATAGGATTTTAAATGATTTCTTGGTGATATATTCCCTATAAAAGCCAGAACCTATCGGTTCTGAACCTTTATAGGGATGTAATCCTTTTCTGGATAGTCAAATTCCTTTGTGAGCTTTGCTAAAGCATCCGCTATGGAATTACTTACACGAAATCCTACACAAAGCAATAACAGGGATTTGATCAAGAAGTGCATTATGTATTAATGATATTTTAGGAGTTTTGGATTCAAAACCTAATAGGCTCCCATAATCTAGTTAATAACCAACTGAGAATCTCCAAATATTTTGATTTCTTTTATCTCCATCAAGATTGCAAGTTCTAGACCAGTTATCAAAGCCTCATATTCAACTTCATTGTTTGTACAAGGCTCTAATAAATGATAGAAAAAATACATTATTCCCTTTTTTTAGTACTATGAAGATCAGGCCGACGCTGGCTTTTCCAGAAAGAGTTAATATCAATGATATATCTTTTTTAGAAGATGTAGCACCATCAAAATATAATTTATAAATATGACTATCAGATTTCTCTAAACTGATAATTTTGTCATCAGGTAAATCATCATTTAGGGGAAACTCTTTTGGAAGTGGGTACATTGTAAGGAAGTCGATGATGTCCTACCCTTTCATAGCATATAGGGGAATGAATGTAATATCAAATGGAAGTAATATCATAGAGCATCATACCAAGCATCCTAACAACATAGGTTAGGTTATAAGATATTACAATAAATTTACAGATGAAATTAAACTTATCTGATGAGAAAGCATTTAGTGTCTTAGCTTTTGGGCTGCAAAAACTAAGGCAAGATAATGCTTCTCAATTGATGGATATCTTATTTTAGTTGGAATGAGATGTTGACTAAGATAGTATAATGCCTTTTCTTTTTAATTCTCATCAACTTGTGCCAATAAAGCACCAAGTAACTCATCAAAAGTGGCAGTATACAATATCAAAGGTTTCCTAGGAATTAAGGTAGCTAAGGTTGGAGAATTTGTTAAGTATTGCTTGATATTTTTAAAGGCATTTTGACATTTTTTATTCGAGATGAATTTGGAGTCTTTCTTAGCTAAAATAATAAATAGTTAACACCTTCCATATATATTTAAAATGAAATGTCTTAGATATGCCAACCATCCTTGAAGGGACCTTAATTGAGTGAGGCTTTTGGGAGGTGGCATGTCTAAGATGGCCTTAATCTTAGTAGGATCAATTTCAATTTCATGACGCCTCATTACAAAAACTAAAAACTTTCTTGAGGTGACACCGAAGGCACACTTTAAGGAATTTATTTTGAGATTATAGTGTCACAACAATTCGAAGATAACTCTCAAATCATACAGATGAGCCTCTTTGACTTTACTTTTAATGACCAAATGATTAATGTATCATTCTAATTATTTATGGAAAAGTTCATTAAAGATTTTGGTCATAGCCCATTGGTAAGTTGCACTAGCATTTTTAAGTCCAAATGATATCACCTTATAGCAAAAAATTTCAAGAGGGGTTCTTAAAACAGTGTTCTTCTCATCTTCTCGAGTCATCTTAATTTGATTATAATCAGATGAACAATTATGAATGAGAATATAGTATATGAAGAGGTAATATCCACCATGAGTTCTGGTATGGGAAAATGGAACTCATTTTTGGTACATACTTTATTCAGATCTTTATAATCGACATAGAGTTGAATTTGACCATTTTTTTGGAACCGTTAGGACGCTAGCTATCCAATAGGAATATTGTTCCTCTCGAATGAATCCATCCTTGATCAATTTCTTTACTTCATTAATGACTTGTTGGTCAATTTCAAGATACATGCATTGAGAAGCTTGCTTAATAGGAATGGCTTTAGGTTAAATTCCAAGTTTGTGAATTGCTACTTCAGATGACAAGCTTGGCATTTCATGTATAACAAAGCAAAGAAATCCTTAAACTTAGAAAGTAATTTGATTATATTATTTGATTCACCTTCACTCAATAAAGAACTAATAAAAGTGGGATGGGGATCATCCTCTATCCTAAGATTGATTTCTTTTAGTTCATCAATTGTGGTTTCATTTTTTTCTTCAAGTTTTGGGGTGCATCCCTAACTTAAAGTTCATATGAATCATCTAATATTTCTAAACAAAACCCATTGAAAGGATCACTAGTTTTAGTAAAGATACGATCATGTTCAAGATGATTAGTTATCACAAAATAATATTCATCATTAATGAATGAACTAATGGTATCAAAGATGATATCATCACTTGAGTTTCTTTTGTTCTTTATATGCCATAGGCTTTTATAGCATCTAGCTTGTCCCTTATATTTTTTCATCCTTTTTATTTATAATTTTGTGTTTAGAACAAGCAATAGACCCTTTGGGTGCATAATATGCAGAATCTTCATAAATCCCTACTTCGTGCATAGAGAATGGTTGTAAATCACCCTGAATCACATATTTGGTGCCATCATACTAGTATTTGAGGCACTGGTGTAGGGTGAAAGGAACCATTCTATACTCGTGAATCTAGGGTCTACCTATGAGTGCATTGAAGGACATTTCTTAATTGATTATATAGAATTTTTCTTTAATTTTTAACTCACTGATTTCCAACAATAATGTGATTGAACCTAAAGCCTTCTCGCCTTTCTCATTAAACCCATGTAACATCAGCTTGTCGATAGCAAGCTTATATATATCTACTCTAAGATAGGCAAGAGTCTTTACATTCATGATGTTGACCAATACACCTAGATCAATAAGGACTCTAGATAACTTGAAGTTCTCTACATTTACAAAAATGTACAGTGGGCGATTATGATCGGTAGTTCCCAAAAGTAAGTCCTTGTCAGAGAAGATTACTCATGGGATTTCCTAAAAATATAAATCTTCATCCTCTAAATTTGCAGTTAGTTGTGCTAAGCAAATCTCGGGGTCAAGAAGTGCTTTAAGCAAATACTCCCTTATTTCTTTGGAAAGAATAAGGGCAACATAAATACTTAACTTAGCTGGCAACTTTCTAAAATGAGTTAGAATATTATAATCATCCTTTGGAACATCATGATCGGGACCCAACGCATTCGAAGAAGGATTTTGTTATTGAGTGGAAGAATGAATTTGATCACTAGACATGATATGCTTGCCTTTCTCATTAATTAACAACCTAGGTGGCCAGAATCTTCCACTACGAAGTTGTACTTCAACGATCTCTTCGAGATGATAATCTAAAGTAGGATCTATACTACCCTTAGGATACTTTGACTCATCTTCTGATAAGTAACCCAAATCTAAGAAATCTATCATGATAAGACTGCCTTGAAAGTTAATTTTAGGGGTATCATTATATAATAAGATTTCAAATCCACTTTCCCTATTAGATATTATGATTAGAGGACTAAATTTTGATGAATATTCACTGATCACTGCTAGATTAATATTATTATTCTAATTTTTACCATTTTGTTGTTATCAGTAATCACTAGAATGTATACATAAGGAGCTTTCATCTTTTTATCACCCTTTGCCTTTGATAGGGCAAAGCAAAAATTAAGTAAGGTTAATAGGGATGGGGATTTTAACCAACCATCCATCATTTGAAAATAATTCTATCCAACTCTCTCCTCCCTCTTTACAAAATACTTTTTCTTTCTATTTACAATAGTTTCTAAAACTACTGAAGAGGGCATCATCTCAGCATCCTCCTGCAATGCCTCTAGCTCAATCTTTAGGATCGGGCTCCAGGCTCTCGATGGTAACTATTGAAAAAGTTGAAAGACTTGTTAATGAACTTTTTAGAGGTTCGAGATAGGGCAATGTCCCAATCATCTATAAACAAAGAAGGAGTAAGAGACTGCCCTTAAATAGCTTTCATTGACCCCTGACCTGGATCTAAGAGATATTCCTTGGGGATGATCATGTTCCTCTGCTTGTAGTTCCATTCAAACCAATCTTTGAAAGTAAAATAGTCTTCAAATTATGTTGCCTAACATGCAATGGTAAGGGTGGAAGTTAGGGTCATCCCTTTTTGTTCGCTTCTTTTGGCTTTTAGCCTTTGGCAATTTGAAGTTTATTTTCCTAATTACATTTTTGAAAATTTTTTTTAACCGACTCTCTTTTAAATAAATAAAACTTATTTAATTTATCTTTAAAAGATGTCTGGAAAGGATCTCTAGAAGGATAATAAGATACCTGAAGTGCTTAAGGTGGTGAATTTTTTGGTTGACTTTTAACTGACTATTTTCCTTTATCTACAGCTGATACTGATGTAGGCTTTTTTTCAAAGGCCTTTTGAGGTCTAATGATCTTCTTATCATCTGACTGCTCTTTCTAAAATGGTAAAGAAGACACCTCCTCTTGCAAACTATTAGCCTTATTCAACAGCTTTTTAAATGTATGGATAGTGAACCCTTTCAACAAAAATGCAATAGGGCCATGGATGTTCTTAAAAAAGATATTTATTGCATGTTATTCCTACAACTGTGGGATATACTTCATGGATAGATTCCTCCACCTCAAAATGTACTCCATCAAAGACTCACAATGTTTCTGCTTTTCTACCACTAAGTCTCTTATGGTGATATGATGCTGAGCTCCAACAAACCTCTTTAGAAATAAGCTTTCTAACTCTACAAAAGTTTTTACTGATCGGTTGGATAGATTTACATACCAATCAAAAGAAAATCCACTCAAATGGATAACAAACTATCTGAATAATAAGGCATATGTACCCTCGGTATTGGAATAACTCACTCAAAAGTGAGCTAAATGTTATCAGGGGTTCTCTGTATTGTTGAAGACTTTGAATGTAGGTGGTATAAACCCTTTCAGGTAGGGAACTCAATTAAATTCCTCCAGGTAGGGTCTACCATTTAAAATAGAGGAGGTCCCTTGGGATTGGGCTATGGCCTCCCAATCCTGGCTTTCCACCCTTTCCCTTTTTCTTCTAATGCTAGTTTATCCAAAACATGGGCTACTAGAGGACGATCGACATTTACTAGCTGAGTTCTCAGAATCAGACTCTGCATTTCTACCATTTTATTATTATTGCTTCTATTTTTTTCTCTAATCTATTAATACGATCATCCTTATCTTTTGACTTATCCCTCAAATCAGGAGCTGAATCAACACGGACTTCTTCATCTTCTTTCTTCTGATTCTGCCTACCCAAGTTATTCTTTAATGATGAGGTTATAGTATCTACCATGAAAACATCAACACCTAGAGTTTTATCCTCACCATAATCTACAAGCAAACCATCTTCCTCTGGGTCAAATATTGCAATCATCTCTTCCTTCTTCTTATTCAAGATATCCTTGATCTCCTCTATAGTATCATTAATGAATTTTCCTTAAATCTCCTTTGTGTTAATAGGCTCCTTAAATCTTCTTTGTGTTAATAGGAAGAAACTCCCTACAGCCCACATTCAACTTCTCCTTTATTCTATCTATTTTTAATTTTTGAATGGCTTGATTACATTATTAAAAAATCTCTTATACAGTTTTACGATTCAACATCTCTTTTTCTTCTTTCTTTTCTTCTTCTACAATCTCACCTTTGATTACTTGTGTCTCAATAATCTCAAGGGTGACACTCTCTGTGGGTATATGCACTTCTTCCTCTATGGATGGTAGAATGTTACATAAGGGTAACTTAGCTCCATTCAAAAGAGTGGAAGGGTCATAACCTAGAACAAGAGGCTTATTATTTAATACATATGACTTTTCACTTCTAATCTTC
This sequence comes from Dendrobium chrysotoxum, assembly GCA_019925795.1. NCBI lineage: Eukaryota > Viridiplantae > Streptophyta > Magnoliopsida > Asparagales > Orchidaceae > Dendrobium > Dendrobium chrysotoxum. Next base: position 27,999,413 of record CM034310.1, read on the forward strand.
TTTGGAATAAACTCCTTCTTAACGTCTCCTGATCTCTTCAAATGATGCTTGCCACAATCTTTGCTAGCCAAACTGACTAAAGTTGAAGGTAGTTTCTGAGACTTTGCTGTAGACAATGGATGTTTACCACTAATCTTTTGATTCTCACTAGATTGAACCAAAACAATCTCCTAGAACTCTTTAGAAGGTTACCTTGGGACCCAATGGCACTCATCCACCAACACTGAAGTGACTGGTTGCCTAGCAAACCTCCTATTCATCTTACAAGAGTGGGGAGCCAATGTCTTAATATTAGACTTTTCTTCTTTTAAAATTTCCTTTACAAACTTCAGGGCAATCATACCCTTTGTGTGCTTCAAAAATTATTCCTTAGTTTTACCAGCTTGTGCAGCACAACTGTGAATAATATTTCTCAAAGTTTTATTTTTCTCAATCCTCTCCACCTTAGGAGTATTCGCAAGGTAGTAGTCTAGTGGGCGTGGTTGAGAATGAGCTATCCTACCTACATTCTCCTCCCCTTTTGCAGTAGAAAGGGGGTGGAATCGACTTCCACCAGGGAAAGGAGAAGTTGGAAGAATATGTAATTCCTCATGAGCCTTAGACTTGTATTGCTCAATTAACTCCAACTCAGCCATTTTCATTTCTTCACAACCTTCTTTCTGACCCTCCTAAGGTAGTTCCTTTTATGGGCCTTACTTTTAAATGTCAATTTAGATGTGAAAGTAGAGCCAATCTTGAAGATAGAGGATACGCTGACTTCAGACTTAAGTTTCTTATCCTCCCTCAGTAGAGGTGTAGTGGATAAAGGGGTGACAACAACCCTTTTCATTAGGACAATGAAGTCAGGCCTTGATTCTAAGACAAGCTCCACTATGGGAGTAACCATTTTGTCAGCAGCTAAGTCAAGCAATTTTCATCATTTATAGATAGTTCAACAGTCTGAAAGCCCATACCAAATTAAATTATTTTTTCACAATCAACTGCTTCGTATGTAAGATTTTTGTCAAAAGTGAAGATTAATTTTCCTTCCATTTCTCTTCATTTTAAAAAATAATTCCTAATTAGTCTATTTGGAATTGATTCAAATTCAAAATTCTCAAACCTCATAGTACTCGTTAAGTTACCAGAGAAGGTAACCACAATGTATACTGTTGAGAGAGAATTTATTTTAAAAGAAATTTTGATTTTTAAAAGATTTTATTAATGAGATACTTCTAGATTTCAGACTCTAACATACTAGACTTTCATTCAGTATGAGGGTACTAAAAGCTATGAGTTTTCAATATGGATTTTTATAGAATTAGCTTAGCTCTCTCTTTTCACCAATTATCTTGGCAAGGGATGCTAAAGCTGCATTCTTATTTCAAATTCTCTCACTCACCTCTCAAATGTTTTAGATGCTGCTCACACTTACCCAAGGAAGAAATGAGTAAGGCAGTCAGCAGGAGAACGGTAGTATCAATTACTATCAATATAAGAAAATATAAGCCACTACTAAAGATGCAGAGAAGAACCATCCCCAGCAGAGTTGCCAGAAAAAATTGTAGAAAAATAAAATTTTATGTTTAAAGTCCAAACATATTCATGGTGCTCCTATTCTTGTTATCGAACATGACATTGAGAATAGTGTACTATCTCAAAAGATAGAAATAATATTTTACAATGGATTCAGATACAACAATAGAGTTTTAGAAATCATTCACTTTCAAAATTAAATATAAATAGGGGAATAACATATCGTCTTGAAAGAAGAAAATATCATTCCATAATATGGGTGTCAAAATGGGTATTTGGGTCAGGTTCAAGTTGAACCCAGAATTGACCCGGGTCCATTCAGCTAACCGAACCTGACTCAATTTTATAAATAAGCCAGAAATTTAGACCCAGACCCGACCCGCTGAGTTACTAGGTTGACCCGACCTAACCCAAAAATCTAGAACACAGAAGGTGCAATGAGTTCGTCGGGCATGATCCAGCAGGTCTGGGTGTGGTGGTGAGTGTGGGCAAAGGAGACATGAGTGGGTGTGGTGGTGAGTGTGGGTGCGAGGGAGCATGACCTATGTGGGTGCAGGCACAGGTCTTGGTGTAAACGTGAGTGCAAGAATAAGTACAGTGTGGGTGCAGGTTTGATTTTGAATGCGAGCATGAGGATGAGCGTGGCCAAGTGGGTCTGGGTGCAGAATGTTGAGTGCAAACATGAAGTTAGGAGGGCGAGCAAAGAGCACAACCTTCGCAAGCTCGCTGGTGTAGGAGGGAGCTCTGTGTGTGCTAGAATCGAGCAGGATCCAGGTCATTTATGATTGATTTCAGGTTTTTGGGTTAGCCCAAGCATGAACCGTATAGTAAATGGGTTGACCTGAACCTAGGATTTTTTTAGGTCAGGTTTGAGTCTGGTTTTAGACTGAGTTAAATATTAACACCCCTATTCCATAATAGTATTTAAAGATGAAAATGTGGATTTAAAAATTCTCCATTTTTTGTTATCAAATATCATAATGATTGTATCATATCATTTTGAGAGGAGAAAAAGATAATTTATGAAGTAATTTGAACATAAAAATGGATTTTTATAGAAATGTCTATGTTCCCAGAGATTTTTTCTTGATCTTATGAAAATAAGATAGGGTTTATTTTAATATGGGATTACAAGTTCCCTATAAAGACAAGCCTTTATAATTAATTACATCCTAAAAAAATTAAATCTCTTAAGAATACTCTCGATTAAAGTAGTGGCAAAGATTTTCTTGGATTTCAATGATTAAGATAAGGATGAGAGGTAAAGAATTTTCAAAGGGGGTTAGATCAATCTGGAACAGTCCTTTCTAAAAGCCATAGAGTGCACTTTAAGATTCTAAGATCTCCTAGAAGCATTCTAATCTATCCTATATTGGGCTTTAACATTTTAATGAGAATATTTTATATTTGGGTTGATAATTTTATTAGATATTTGGGATTACATTTTTGGAGGGTAAGGACATATGATTTGAGGTCTACCTCAAAACTAAGATCTAAGTTGGGCATTATATAGTAGTAATTTGAACTTATTCTAAGTGCAGTGTATGAATCTTTGGACTTTCATCTGCTTGGAGGGGAAAGCCAGCTAAATCACCTAATTGTTTCAAAATCATGCTATCTAGTATTTATAAAGGATTGGTAAGCTATTATTTATTGTTGGAATTTAGGGCTAATATCTATAGAAAACCCTATGTAGCCCTGTACTTATGAATGGTAGTATGCTTCTAGAATTGATGCAAATAGATTTTAATTTTACTTTATATCTAATGCAATGCATGCTAGTTGAAGTGCCATAAATCTTGAATGATTGAAATTTTTGAAAAAAAGAGTATACTTTTTTTTTTAAAAGATTAGGCTTCCCTAGATTCAGCACCTCATCCTCATAGGTCAAATTATGTGAACTCTACCCTTGGGTGAGGAAGTATCTAAAACATGGATAGAAGTATAAAAAATATACATGTGACCCCGGAAGGTCTACGATTTACTTTCTTAGGATAGTTATCTTTCTATATTGCTTATTCTTAAAATTTTATTTTTAAATTATGAGTAAATTTTTTTTTTATTCTTAAGATCCTAATTGAAATCCAGGTACATACACATGCAAGAAAGAAACCTATAAAAAATATACACTTTTTACAACACAATCAGTGTAAACACATTATCAACTAGAATATAAAATGTTAAAGTCTATGTGAAAAGGGCCACTTAATTATAACCCAGGGTCTGCTGAAAGTAAAGGTTTCTAGGCTTCACCAATAATAACTTGGATTCTATTCCTATGAAACAACTCAAGTCTTTATAAAGTAAGGTATATTCATCTTCAATTCTCCTTGGTTCTTATCTTTGGGCTTCTCTTGTTCATCAAATTCAGGTTTCCAACTGAAAGAACCCTCCATTGAACGATGTTTCTTTCTTCTTTGGATCCCAAATCTTTTAGAGAAATGTCTTACTTTACAAGCTTTCACAACTCTTTTAATTAAATTACATGATTATAAAATTAAAGGACTCAAACTCGCTGCATATTAGTGAAATATTTGAATATATGAATAATCATAAGATACAATCATAATTATAATCACTTTGCTCATTTTTGAGCAACTTGTAACTTGGTAATGCTTTTAATGATTAGAGGGCTAAGCAAAAAAAAACACACACATGCAGAAAATCTTATTATTTTCAAATCATGATTAATTTTAGCCCATCTTTTATAGCCCTATATAAGTATGATCACCTACAAAAATCTAATTAGAAATAAACATCCATATCATTTCTAACCTAGGAAAATCTAAACATCCATCACAAATCACATCATAAACAATATGGCATAAACATCACATCAAATGATAACAACTAACACACATTCATATATAAATCTATATCAATCCATATCACAGAGAAAATCATATGTAAAAGAATAATGGACTAGCCTAAATTAAAGTTTGTTGTCTTAACAAGCCATCTATAATGTATGTAATAGGCTGTGTGGCTAGGATATATCCTAAGTTTGTTATTATTTGAAATTTCCTTAGGGTTGGATTTGGTTTGTTCAAGTCTAAGGGAATTTTAGTTTATATTTAAGTTTTAGTATTTTTGATATTCAAAGGTCTATTTTAGGATCGATTGTAATTATTGAATTTGATTAAAGGTTAGTTTTTTAAGGTATTTTGATTAACCATCTAAATCTTCTAATCCAATACACATTTGCTTTCGTAAAAGGAGTCAAGCACAATGGTATGAAGGCTTCAAATGTTAAGTATTTTATTACTAATTTAAAGGGTTATTTAAGTTGAATAGAAATTATATTTGTTAAACCAGGGCTATGAGGTTTATGCTATGAGGTTTATTTCACCCTCCTTAGGTCTAATTTAATAACCTCATAAGCTTGAGTTACCTAGCAATTACCTTTTTTACTTAGGCTTGATGGTTGCTTGATAATTTTTAATTAATTTAGTTTATTGATTTCTAATTTATGTTATTTAAAATTTAATGTTTATATTCTATCAACTCATTCGTGACGTTGTCACAATAGGCATAAGGACTAAAGCCTCCTTAGGATACGTAGCACCACAACTCGAGATAGTCTAGCCTAAAAAATTCATTATCGGAGTGTTGGTTTTTAGTTAATTTGGATTCATTGATTACTGATTTATGTTTTTATTTTAATAACTATATTCCATAAAATCATTCATGGCATTATCATAACGGACACGAGGATCAAGACCTCCTTAGGAAACCTAGCCCCGTAGTTCATCATAGTCCAGCCAAAAAACTTCATTAATAGAAGGAGTAGTATTTATGTTTGGTTATCATTATTGTATATTTGATTTTTTTTTTGTGAGTTAATCAAATTATGCATTTTCTAGATTTATTGAGTTTATGAATATTCTTGGATTATTTTATTAATTAAATTTAATTAGATTTTGACTTTTGAATTTACCTTCAATTTTGAAAATATCTTATTTTTTAAAATACTAGACCATAGATCAGTCCAATGTCTTTGAGTTTGTGTCATTTAGATTTTTCAATAATTAGTTATGAATTTTATAATTTTAGTGCATTTTAATTAATACATCATCAAAAAATTATCTTGATCGGGCATGAATCTCGAGGCAAAATCAAGTTGGAAACTTCCAGAAATAAAATTGGGACCATCCGAGCTCCAATTTTAGAAAGTTTATAGTCAAACTGAATGTCTCAAAAATACGAACCCAACGACACCAAATTTGACTCAATCCAAGCCCAAATGGGTCCAAATTAAGGGTCCGAAGCACCATTTTAAGGTTCTAACCACAATTTGGATTAACAAATGGTTTCCAAACACAAAGTGCTTATAGTCAAATCGAGTGGCTCAATGAGACAAATATAACGAGCCTAAGATCATTGAATTCTGACATCACTAAGACCTTCAAATGTCCATCAAATGGTCTATGATCAAGGGATTCAACATCAGCCGTCCACACAAACCACTCACCATTTACCCTTGATCTTCCACCTATTTATGGGCCATGTCACTCCAAAAAATCTATAAATAGACCCCTCCTTTATCATGAAAAGGGGCAACTAATCTTAAGGAGAAAAGAGAGAGATCAGAGATCGCTCTTGCCTCCTTGCTCATCCTCGACCACCGTTGGACCACAGCCTGATGTCGGAGCACCGCCGGACCACCATCTAAGGCCCAGACTCTTGTCGGACCACCACTTGAGGCTTGCACTCCTATCAGACCATCACCTGAGGCACACACTCCTACCAGACTACCAACTGAGCCCCACACTCTTGCCAGACCACCATCTAAGGCCCGCACTCCTGCTAGACCACCACCTGAGTCCCGCACTCCTGCCGGACCACCACCTGAGGCCCACACTCTTGCTGGACCACCACCTGAGGCCCGCACTCTTATCAGACCACCACTTGAGGCACGCACTCCTGCTGGACAACCACTTGAGGCTCGCACTCCTACCGGACCACCACTTGAGGCCCGCACTTCTGTTGGACCACCACCTGAGGCCCGCACTTCTGCTGAACCACCATCTGAGGCCTGCACTCCTGCTGGACCATCACCAGAGGCCTGCACTTCTGTTGGACCACCACTTGAGGCCCGCACTTCTGCCAGACCACCACTTGACGCCCACCAAAAATATACTTGGTCATATTACAGTCCTTCTGACCTTCATCGCCAAGCAACGGTCTTTCTGACCCCTGCCTCCTACTGACTACGGTCCTTTCATCCTCCATCGCTAGCCAATGATCTTTTCGACCCCAGCCTCCTGCCGACTATGATCCTTCCGACCTCCATCGCCAGGCAACGGTCTTTCTGACCCCTGCCTCCTGTCGATTATGGTCCTCCCGACCTCCGTCGCCCAATCAACTAAGGTCCTCCTGACCTCCGTCATCAGACTATGGTCTTTCTTACCTCCAATGTTAGTTGACTACGGTCCTTTCGACCTCCGTCGTCTGACAAACTAGGGTCCTCCCGACCTCTGTTATCAGACTATGGTCTGCCGACCCAACAAACATGTATATGATGATTATTGTAATTCCCACCATATAATACACTCTATATGATGTATATTTGTGACATCTAACCAAGGCCTTCTCCCAACAAAGGGCCTTATTTGTAATCAACTATAAATACTAGTGGATTCATTCAAGCTGGGCCAGGCCCCGTGGGTTTTCCCCCTCTTCAGGGGTTTCCACGTAAAAACTCTAGTGTCTCGTATGAATGTAACATCCTCTCTCTTATCTGACTCCGTGCTAAATCTTCATACAATGCCAAGATGCTAAGCTTTATATTTCTCTACCGCCATGAATATTCCAGGACGAAACAGTTTGGCATCGTCTATGGGAACGTGGTTCCCGACTGGGGGGCAATTTTTGCTCCAACCTCAAAAGGTCATTTGTGTCAACACCCTGACATCAGCCATGGCTACATCAATTTTATGAGAATCAGATGTGGATTGGGGGGCAGCCTTGACTCCAATTATGATAAAAAAGATTCCTCCAATACTTTCAATAGCAAGATGGTATTTTAGGAAACTTCCAACAAATGCAAGGATGCTTCAAAAAAAATTTCAAGCTTCATATAGTCCTCAGCTGGACTTCTACTCCTTAGGCAGGGTCTTAATCTCAACCTCAAAAGGAAGTAACAGTCTAAAGATAGACTATTCTTCACCCTTGATTTGGGATACACATGGAATTCACCCCATCCCAATTAAGGTAAAATCAATCCCATCATCGAGCAGTGCTCTGACATATAACCTAAAATATGTTACACATCCTTGGTGGATACTCTTGACCTCTTCCATACAGGTTAACGTCATCGAACAAAGGCTCTGACATATAATCTCGGATATGTCTTACATCCTTGGTGGATTCTCTCCATCTCTTCCACACAGGTTAATGTCATGGAGCGAAGGCTCTGACATATAATCTCATATAGGTCTTTCATCCTTGGTGGATTCTCTCAACCTCTTCCATACATGTTAACATTATCGAGCAAAGGCTCTGACATATAACCTCGGATAGGTATTACATCCTTGGTGGATTCTCTCAATCTCTTCCACACAGGTTAACGTCATCGAGCAAAGGCTCTGCATACAACCTCGGATAGGTCTTACATCCTTGGTCGATTCTCTCAATCTCTTCTTCTTAGGTTAACGTCATCGAGCGAAGGCTCTGACATACAACCTTAGATAGGTCTTACATCATTGGTGGATTCTCTCAACCTCTTCCATACAAGTTAACATCATCGAGCAAAGGCTCTGATATACAACCTCGGATAGGTCTTACATCCTTGGTGGATTCTCTCAACCTCTTCCACATAGTTAACGTCATCGAGCGAAGGCTCTGACATATAACCTCGGATAGGTCTTACATCCTTGGTGGATTCTCTCAACATCTTCCACACATGTTAATGTTATCAAGCAAAGGCTCTGACATACAATCTCAGATAGGTTAATATCTTCAGACTTCTGCCCATCGCCGAACTCCTGTCAGATTTCTACCCAATTCCCAGTTTCCACCCATCATCGAACTTCTGTCTGATGTCGGACGTTCATCCGACTTCTGCCTGACGCCAAATCTCTACCCATCGTCGGACTTTCATCAGACTTCTACCCGATGCCAAATCTCTACTCGTCACTGGACTTCTGCCCATCGATGGACTTTCATGAGATTCCTACCCGACATCGTACTTCTACTCGTTGTCTGACTTCTTCCAATCATCGGACTCCCATCAAATTTTTGCCTGATGCCGAACTTCTACCCGTCATCGGACCCTCATCAGATTTCTACCTGACGCCAAACTTCTAGCCATCGTTAGACTTCTGCACGTCAACAGAATTTCATCAGACTTCTACCCGATGCCATACTTCTACCCGTCGTTAGACTTTTGCCCATCAATGGACCGACGTCGTACTTCTACCCGATGCCAAATTTCCACCCGTCGTCAGACTTCTTCCCGACGTCGGACGTTCGTCAGACTTCTACCCGACTCTAAATCTCTACCCATCATCGGACTTCTACTCGTCACCCGACTCCCATCAGATTTCTGCCTGATGTCAAACTTCTGCTCATATTCGGACCCTTATCGAATTTCTACCCGATGCCATACTTCTACCCATCGTCGGACTTCTACCCGTCAACGAATTTTCTTTAGACTTCTACCCGACGTCGTACTTTTACCTGTCGTTGAACTTCTGCCCGTCATAGGACTCCCATCAGATTTATGCCCATCGATGAACTTCTGCCCGTCGTCAGACCCTCGTCAGATTTCTACTCGACACAGTACTTCTACCCGTCATCGGACTTCTGACCGTCGACGAACTTTCGTCAGACTTCTACCTGATACCGTATTTTTACCCATTATTGGACTTCTGTCCGTCACCCGACTTTCATCAGATTTCTACCTGACGCTGAACTTCTGCCCATCATTAGATTTCTACCCGACACCATACCTCTATTCGTCATTGGACTTCTGCCAGTTAATAGACTTTCATCAGACTTCTACCAAAAGCCGTACTTCTACCCATCGTCAGACTTCTGCCCGTTGCAGGATTCCTGTCAGAGTTTTTCCCGATGCTGAACTTTTGCTCGTTGTCATACCCTCGTCAGATTTCTACCCAATGCCGTACTTCTACCCGTCGTCGAACTTCTGCCAGTCAATGGACTTTCATCGGATCTCTACCCAACGCTGATCTTCTACCTAACGTCGGACTTCTGCCCATCACTGGACCCTCATCGAATTTCTACCTGACTCTAAACTTCTACCCGACACAGGACTTCTACCCATCGTCAGATCTGGTCGGATTTCTACCCGACGCCAAATTTTTACCTGTCGTCGGACTCTCGTCAGACTTCGACCCAGCGCCAAATTTCTACCCATCACCGGACTACTACACGTCACCGAACTCTCAAAGAACTACTACCCGTCACCAGACTTCTTCCTAACTTCAGACTTTCATCCGTTGTCAGACTTCCACCAACTAACATCAGACCTCTACAGAATCTCTCAAAGAAGGAGGAGAAGAGTCCTACTCAGTGAGGGGCCCTAGACCTGAATAGGACTAGGGGATTGCCTCAGCATGAGGGAGAGGAGAAGAAGGAGGAGGAGACTCCTACTTAGTGAGGGGCCCTAGACCTGAACAGGATTAGGGGAATGCCTCAGCGTGAGGGAGAGAAGAGGAGAGAGGGAGGAGCCTCCTTCTTGTAGAGGGGGGCCCTGGGCCTAGACAGGGGATACCGCCTGTGCAGGGCTAGGGGAAGGCCTCAAATGAAAGAAGAGAGAAGAGGGGAGGTGTAGATTTTAATATCCAGGGAGGGGGTATTTATAGGTGTGAGGGAGAAGTTAGAGGAAATTGGGGGAGTTGTAAAAAATAATGGCCCATAACTCCCACCTTTCCACTACTCCACTAATGGCCCATAACTCTTACCTTCCCACTACTCCATAACTTCCACCTACCCACTACTCCATTAATGGGAAAATTCACTGAAAGCTGAAACATATATTTTCGGACTCTACAAGCTTCGATGTCCAAAAATAGGGGGGCAACTGATACATCATCAAAAAATTATCTTGATCGGGCATGAATCTCGAGGCAAAATCAAGTTGAAAACTTCCAAAAATAAAATTGGGACCATCTAAGCTCCAATTTTAGCAAGTTTATAGTCAAACTAAATGTCTCAAAAATACGAACCCAACGACACCAAATTTGACTCAATCCGAGCCCAAATGGGTCCAAATCAAGGGCCTGAAGCACCATTTTAAGGTTCAAACCACAATTTAGATTAACAAATGATTTCCAAACACGATGTGCTTATAGTCTAATTGAGTGGCTTAATGAGATGAATCCAATAATTCCAAGATCATTGAATTCTGACATCACTAAGACCTTCAAATGTCCATCAAATGGTCTATGATCAAGGGATTCAACATCAGCCGTCCACACAAACCACTCACCATTTACCCTTGATCTTCCACTTATTTACGGGCCATGCCACTCCAAAAAATTTATAAATAGACCCCTCCTTTCTCATGAAAAGGGGCACCTAATCCTAAGGAGAAAAGAGAGAGATCGAAGATTGCTCTTGCCTTCTTGCTCATCCTCGACCACCGTCGGAGTTTCGCCGGACCACCGCCTGATGTCGGAGCTCCGCCAGACCACCACCTAAGGCTCGAACTCCTGCCAGACCACCACATGAGGCCCGCACTCCTGCTGGACCACCACTTGAGGCCCGCACTCCTATCAGACCACCACTTGAGGCCCGCACTCCTGCCTGACCACCATATAAGGCCCGCACTCCTACCGGACCACCACCTGAGCCCCGCACTCCTGCCAGACCACCACCTGAGCCCCGCACTCCTGTCGGACCACCACCTAAGTCCCGCACTTCTGTCAGACCATCACCTGAGGCCCACACTCCTGTCGGACCACCACCAAAGTCCCGCACTCCTGTCAGACCACCACCTGAGGCCCTCACTCCTGCCGGATGATCACCTGAGGCCCGCACTCCTGCCGGACCACCACCTGAGGCCCGCACTCTTGCCGGACCACCACCTGAGACCCGTACTTCTACCAGACCACCATCTGAGGCCTGCACTCTTGCTGGACCACCACCTGAGACCCGCACTTCTACCAGACCACCACCTGAGGCCCGCACTATTGCCGGACCACCACCTGATGCCCACCGAACATATACCTTGTCATACTACAGTCCTTATGACCTCCATCGCCAGGAAACGATCTTTTTGACCCCTGCCTCCTACTGACTATAGTCCTTCTGACCTCCATCACCAGGCAACAGTCTTTCTGACCCCTACCTCCTACCGACTACGGTCCTTCCGACGTCCATCACCCGATAACGACCTTTATGACCCCTTCCTCTTATCGACTATGGTCCTCCCAGCCTCCGTCGCCCGATCAACTAAGGTCCTCCTGACCTCCGTTATAAGACTACAGTCTTTCTGACCTCCAACGCCAGTTGACTACGGTCCTTCCGACCTCCGTGGCCTGCCAACTAGGGTCCTCCTGACCTCTGCCATCGGACTATGGTCTGTCGACCCAACAAACATATATTTGATGATTATTGTAATTTTCACCATGTAATGTGCTCTATATGATGTATATTTATGACATCTAACTAAGGCCTTCTCCCAACAAAGGGCCTCATCTGTAATCAGCTGCAAATACTAGTGGATTCATTCATGATGGGCTTGGCCCCATGGTTTTTCCTCCTCTTCAGGGGTTTCCACGTAAAAACTCTAGTGTCTCGTATGAATGCAAGACCCTCTCTCTTATCTGACTGTGTGCTAGATCTTCGTACAATGCTAAGACGCTAAGCTTTATATTTTTCTACCGCCATGAATATTCCAGAACGCAACATTAATGAATTAAATTTGGCCAAAAGTTAACTTTTTGATTTATAAAGATTACTACAGGTTTTATAATTTTCATAAATACTAGACCTAGAAATGAGTCCAATGCCTTTGAGTATATTTTGAGTTTTTTACAATTAGTTATGATTTTAAGAAGTTTGATCATTTTAATAAATTATTTAATTGTTTAATTAAAGAGGGTTTCTTATTTTTGTACCAAATCAACTCCAAACACTTGAAATCTTCCCCAAGTTTTTAAAATTATTTTAGAAAATTTTAATATTTTTATTTATTTATTTTAATTAATCATTATTTTTTTATTTTTAAATTACTTTTAATTTTGATTTAATTTCAAGGGGATTTTAATTTTCTTTTGTTAAGCTTTTAATTTTAAAAAGTTTGACACCTAATTATGTTTTTTAGATTTAATTTAGATTTATTATAATTTTTTGATGTTTTTAGGTTAATTATATGTATTAATCTTTGGTTCACTAATTAACTGACCAAATGAACTTCAAATTCAATAAAATTTGAAACAGATGTTCACCTGAACATGCACTTCAAATCCATTGATGGGGGCTGTGGAGTGAACTTTTGAATTGCATAAAAATCTAGGGCTCTATCACCCCTAAGTAATACTTAGATTTTCTTTGATATAAAAATAATAAAATCCCACTTAATATATACAAGTATACATGCCAATTAAAATAATAAAGTGATAGAAGTATAGTGTCTGACTCACAAGAAAGTATGCTTACTTATAACAAACTACTATCATTTACTCTAATTGTGATAATTATCCTACTAAAATAAAATTAATATTTGTGGAGATTCTATCACTGAATAAAATAGTAAAAATATTGGATACAATATTTAATAAAAGTATTTTAGATTGAAGAATATAAATTTCATATCTTTCCTAATGAGACCCTTAATTATAGGTGTGATTCAGAGCATATGCATCCCTCATACAGTTATAATATCTCCTTAAAAATCTAGAATATTTTAGATCCTATGTCTAGGCATGCAAACATCCTATCTAAACATTCCTGATTGTTCTTGCATTCCTCCGTCAAGGTTATACATCACACTATATTTTAATTACACATATAACACATTAAATTAAGAATGGGATAATATTGAAAACATTATTTAAAATTTATAAAATAAGAATTTTTATTAGTACTTAACATGCACTTTATATCACTAATCTAAAATAAAAGAATTAGCTAGATATAGAATAAATGACAAGCAAACTTATTTTCATTAAAGTCGTGGAAGAATGAAAATATAAGAGAGTGACATCACACAAAAAAAATTAAAGTATCTCCTCTACACTCCTTTTTCCTTAACTTATAGAGTTTCTTCAAGAAATACAGGCTAAACACTCCAAATGATTGTAACTTGTACTTCCATAGTCTCCTTAGATTTACTCTAAGAGAGAATTAAAGAAGTACTCTAAAAAGAATAATTAAATTTTACACAAGTGATTGAACTCTCTTACAAACATAATATCATAATTATTTATTGACAACACAAAAAGGCATCTAGCACTACAAAACTTGAAAGAGTGGCGCTGCTGCATCATTGAAGTGAACTAATGCCTCGACACTGAAACTTTTGCACCACCATGGCTCTTACTGACATGGATCAATTACTTAGTGTACAACCACATCTCTTTATTGAAAAAATGTGTACCTTAAAAGTTACAACTGTAACGCTGTGGTGTTGTTGGCATTCGAGCGCAACGACGCCTGAGTGGTAAAAAATGGCACCAAGACGTGAGAAGTTGTGGCACCGTGGCATTTTAAAATAGAAAGTATATCACTGCTAAGCTGATTTTTTTACTCTGCTGTGCTGGTAATACTGTAGCACTGGTTGTGTTGTCGCTATAGCACTTGTAAATAGAGAACTTGGTGATGTAATTACTTATTTGTGGCACCTCGATAGTATTAAAGGTGGCATTATTTCGTTGGACGCCACAACACATTAGTCTCCATAGAATATCTATCATTTTTGGATTTCTTCTGCATCAAAATAGTAAAATAATACATTTTCACTAAAAATAAAATATATAAAATAGTATATAATTTGCACTCATCAAATTTTCTTCAGCTTAAACTCTTACTTTTCCTCAAGTAAATAAGAAACTCTATAATTCTGATTAATCAAATAATCAAAGTAAAAATTGATAATTTGACATTACTAAAATATAGGATAATATATCACAGTTTAGAAGTAGTAAAAATGAATAAAGTTATAATTCTAGTTTAGAAAAATACTAATAATTATCATAATCCGTCATCCTTATTATTGCTTAATTTGAATTGATATATTATGAATATAATCATTGACTTTTAAATTCTAAATTGAAAAATATAACTTAAAGATTAGATGTGTTTATAGTTAAAATTAAAATTTTATTAGTTCAACATCATTTATACTAGTTCTCCAATCTTATCCTTTGTGAATTTAAGTATAAAATTGTAATTAAACTTTAAACTTTAATTTGATACCAATTTTTGAATGTACTCACTTTTTTTTCTTCTTTTCTTTTCTTTTCTTTTTAGAACTCTTATCACATTTCTTTTCCTTTTATTTTTGTGAAGTATATAATTAATGATTTTGAATATCAGTTTTGCTTAAAATTTTCTTACAATCTTAATGAGTTTAATTTAAGGATTTTATAAGATTACTAATTTTAAATTCAAGTTTTTATTATTTTTAATTTTAATCTACCCATATCTATTCTTTGACCTTAATTATTAATTTTCAATTCAAAGGTCAATATATAAATATATAACTTATAAATTTAAGTTAAGTCAATAATTTAAATGATCTAAGTTAGTTAATTATTATTATTTCCAATCTATGAATTGTAAAGCAGTGTTCATTTAAATTATGATCTAGGGTTTTATTATTATCTTAATTTTATATAATTTTTAATTATCATTTTTATTAAGGTTAATTAAATAATTAGAATATAGAGATATTAATGAAAGATAATATAAAAATATAAGTATAAAGGGAATTTAATCAAATGTAAATAAAAATATAAATGAACTTTAACAAATAATATATGCTTTTATATGAATAATAGAAAAGTATAAAATATATCATACATATAAAACTAAAATATAGGGTACAAGATAACTAGTGCTTAAAGCACCACTCTAATTATAATGACTCTAATATCAATCTCTCTCTCTCTCTCTCTCTCTCTCTCTCTCTCTCTCTCTCTCTCACTCTCTCTCTCTCTCTCTCTCTCTCTCTCTCTCTCTCTCTCTCTCTCTCTCTCTCTCTCTCTCTCTCTCTCTCCCCCCACACACACGCCTTAAGCTAAATAAAAATAACCCCCAATTAGTTAAATTTGGGTCATCCTCACCATCATCATCATCATGGTCTCTCTCACCAGGTTTCTAATCAAAAGGATCATAAGAAGGTATAGATGGAAATTGAAGTTGATTAGGATGCTCCACAAAAGGCCTAATTCTAAACATTCCAACAAGAGCATCATTAAAATCAACGGTGTTCATGCTGTGGGTCATCCTCATCTCAAACTACTAATCCTTAGTTTCCTCACATAAGTGAGTCACCTCTTCCAACTTTCCTCTCAACTTAGCCACCTAGTCTCCCAAGGCTTTGGGAGTTCTAGCGCTCATACTGATGTTGTTGCTACTACCAGGCCTCCCAGACACTTTAGGCTCACTAATATTTTCTTATTCCTCCTTTTTCTTAGCTTGCTTAAAGCCTAATATTTTTCTTTTTGTAAGGGCTGTAATAGGGAATAATATTTATTCTTCAGTTTGCTCCCCCCTTACACCCGATGTAACACATAAAGCATACACTAGAGAAGGGTGCCCTAACCCAATAGAAGTGGTACCTCTAATGATGCACATGAGAGAGGAGAAAAAAAGCTTCCCTACATCAATGGAATACCCCATTTGAATAACATAGTTCAATAGGGCATGATTATGGGTAACTTCATTAATATTCTTGCTAGGAAATAAATGGGTTGAAATGAAATAGTGTCTGGCTTTAGAGGTTTGGGCTAGGTAGGTGGAAGGAAAATTGATAATTTTGTTCTCTCTCATTTTCCAACTTGCTCCGCTGTTGGGTCCATATAGAATATTCAGAATATCCTGAGGATTTATAGGTGTCCCAATAAAAGCAGTGTGTTCATCAAATTTAAAATCCCAAAGTTTATATATTTTATTAATTGCCATAAAATTGAAAAGGACCCACTTACCCCTAATATAGCATTTGTTATGCACTTCCTCCTTTTCATTAGCAAAAAATTCTCTAGCCACATTTATATTGGCAGAAAAGGGCTCTTCACAAAAAATTTCCCAACCCCTACTTCCAATGATCTGCATGATTAGGTGGCTTAGATTCTAAAAATCCCTCTCAGGAATTAATTATTTGGTCACAACCAAATCAACAAACCTAGATTTTACATCAATAGAAATGAATATGTTATAATGAAAGGTAGAGAAAGCCCTCTTATTTCTAAACATTTTAGGGGTCATCTATCTTGAGAGGATTACAAAGAAGAGATTGAAAGAAATGATATATTGTGAATGAAATAAAAAATGTTACCCCCATTTTATAACTCGATAGAGTGCTATGGTACTGTGGGAAATGGCACCACGACGCTCAATGTATGAACAGAATAACAAAATGGTCAAACTAAAAAGTGTTGCAACAGTCCAAGCCATATGGCGCAACGATGCTGGTTTTGGGAATTTTGTAGCGTCACTTTGGAATTGGCCATCACTTCATCATTTGATACGTATAAGCATAGCTACACTTCTGTTAGCCATCGTGGTGTTGTTAATGAAATAATAATGAAAGTGTAATGGTGCTTCAACGTTAGTTATTAGTGCTTGGCACTTACAAAAGTTTCATAATTAAATTTATAACCGTATAATATTCTTTTGACTTGGCAGAATCACACTTTTTGACTTGAATGGCTGGGCTCTGAGGTGCTAAAAAAATTAGCACAACAGTGCTAATTAACCAAGCAAATAGTGATTTGAAATGAGTATTTCCTAAGGTTTAGTGCTGTAACGCTGATTATTAAAATCACAGCACTTGAGAGAGTAGCACTACAGTGTTAAAACCCTAAGAGCTATGGTGCTCAATTAAATTTGTGCTCATTTCTTATTTAGTAAATTTAGATTATAACTTTAATTATTAGAATGAAATAAAATACAAAACATGTCAATAATAAAAACATATGCAACATGACTAATATAAAATCAAATAATTAATATAACACACTAAACCTAAATCTGGGTTGCCTCCCATACAGCACTAAGTTTATAGACTTCAGTTAGACTTGCTTAGATTTATCAATTTGACAAGGGTACATTGCTACCATTCTTCAAATGATTTTTACTAAGATCTTTTTCTTTTTTCTTTAGGTTAATTTTAGTATTGCTAGGTAATAATTCAAGAGGTCTACTACTAATTGAAATTGCAAGCTAACTTAATCAAGTTTTCAAATTTTTAATAAAAGTAGCTTAATTTTGAAATTGAGTCCATAACTGTATCACTACATCTTTTAATGGTGATTTTCTACTTCCAAACTAATTGCTTTTATTAAATTCTAGAGTATATGCAGGTCATGGATTAATAGTAGGTTATTGAGGATTGTTCTAATTTACTCCTTGATTATTTTGATTAGAATTCCATTGATTATTACCAGTAATATTATTTGACCAATTAAAATTAGGATGGTTCCTCCAACCTAGATTATATATATTAGAGTAGGTATTTTTTTATCTTTCAATTAAATTAATATTTTCTATCCCTTGCATATTACTATTTTTAATTAAATTTGATCCTCCAATTGCATAGATGATTCAATTTTTAATTCAAAATTCACCCCTATTATGCTTAACTTCTTAGAAATTGCTACAACTTATGTAGTCAACATTGACAAAGTATCAGATTCATAAATTCATACCACTCTCTTTGGATTTACTTTATCAACAGACCACTGTAAATTATTAGTAGCCATTTCATCTATTAATTTATATACTTCCTTAAATGACTTAAATATTCATGATCCTCCAACTATAATATCTATAATTACTCTAAGAAATCCTACTATTCCATTATAAAATGTTTGAATAACCAACCAATCAGATAAAGCATGGTGAGATCATTTCCTAAGCATTTTCTTAAATTTCTCCCAACTCTCATAAATTGATTTTCCTTCAAACTGGGCAAAAGAAGTGATATAATTTCTAAGTTTTGAAGTCTTTAAAGGGAAATACTGGCAAGAAACTTATGAGCCAACTTATTCCAAGTGATTATAGAGCCTAGGGGTAAAAAAATCAACCATATCTTATCTTTATCTCTTAGAAAAAATGGGAACAATCTAAGTCTAATGATGATGTCATTCTCTATAAATATTACATAAATTTTTAAGAAACTGGCTAAGTATAAATTGGGTTCTTCAATAGAAGTTCTCCCAAACTGAAATTTTGAACCATTTAAATTATGGCAGATTTTAATTCAAAATTATTAGCTTGGATTGTAAGTCTATTAATACTCTAATGAATTCTGTCTATTAAGAGTTAGCATAATTCTTAAGAGGTCTAGAATGATCTTGATCTAGTACATGTTCGACCATTTTCATAATCTTTTTAGTTTTTTGAAAATTTAAAAGTGTTCTTTCTATTTCAGAGTCAAACAACAAATGTTCCTTTTTATGTCTATAAAGCATGCAACCATAAATATGTAATCAAAAAATAGAATAAATAAAATAAAAAAATTTTAAGTATGTCTAACTATATAATTAATTCAATAATATAGTTAAAATTAAAAAAAATACTTCCTCAATAATGGCACAAAAAATTTGATAGGGGTCATTGGAGTGAACTTTTAAATTGTATAAAAATATAAGCTTTATCACCCCTAAATAATGCTTAGGTTTTTTTTGATATAAAAATAATAAAATTCAACTTAATATACGTAAGTATACGTGCCAAATCAAGTAATAAAGTGACAGAGTAGAGTGTCAAACTCACGAGAAAGTATATGTACTTGTAACAAACTACTACCATTTATTCTAATTATAATAATTATCCTACTGAAATAAAAATGATATTTATGGAGTTTCTATCACTGAATAAAATAGTAAAAATATTGGATATAATTTTTAATAAAAGTGTTTTGGATTGATGATTGTAAATTTTATATCTTTCCTAATAAGTCCCTTAATTATAAATATGATTTAGAGCATATGCATCCCTAGATCTTTGTCGAGCTTGTAAGGGTAAAAAGGATATAGGTTGACCTCCTACAGTTATAGTATCTCTTAAGAACCTATAATATTTTGCATCCTATGTCTAGGCATTCAAACATCTTATGTCAATATTTCTAGTTATTCTTGCATTCCTCTGTCAAGGCTATACATCACACTATATTTTAACTACATATATGGCTACTATGTACATTAAATTAAGAACATGATAATATTAAAAATATCATTTAATATTTATAAAATAAGAATCTTTATTAGTACTTAACATGCACTTTACATCATCAATTCAAAATAAAAGAATTAGTCAAACATAGAATAAATGACAAGCAAACTCATTTTTAATAAACTCATGGAAGAATAAAAATACAAGAGAGTGATATCACCAGAAAGGATCAACGCACTCCTTCTCCCTTAACTTATAGAGTTTCTTCAAGAAATACAGGCTAAACACTAAAAATAATTATATATTGTACTTCCCTAGCCTCCCTTAGATTTTACTCTAAGAGCAAACTAGAGAAGTACTTAAAAAAGAATTATTAAATTTTACACAAGTGACTGAACTCCCTTATAAACATAACATGATAACTATTTATAGGACAACATAAAAAAAGGCATCTAGTGTTGCTACGATTGAAAGAGCAGCACTGCAACGCCATTGAAGTGAACTAACGCCTCAGCGCTAAAACTTTTACACCATCGCGACACTGCTGATGTGGATAGGTTACTTAATGAATAGTTGTGTCTCTTCATTGAGAGAATGTGGCCCTTAGAAGTTATAACAGCAATGCCGCAATGCTATTGACATTCGAGTGCTGCGGTACACAATTGGTAAAAAATTACACCAAAGTGTAAAAATTGTGGCACCACAACATTTGAAAATAAAGAATTCAGAGGTACCAAGCTGACATTTTGATGCCATTATGTTGGTTATACTGCAGTGCTGGCTGCGTTGCTATCGTAGTGCTTGTAAATAAAGAACTC
The DNA here is from genome assembly GCA_019925795.1 of Dendrobium chrysotoxum. NCBI lineage: Eukaryota > Viridiplantae > Streptophyta > Magnoliopsida > Asparagales > Orchidaceae > Dendrobium > Dendrobium chrysotoxum. The sequence goes on from CM034310.1 coordinate 28,020,055, forward strand.
GGTGCCACAATGTCCAATTTGTGGTACATTGGTAGTATTGAAGGTGGTGCTGCTGATTATTTTGTTGGACGTCGTGACGCTATAGTCTCCTTAGAATTTTTGTCATTTTTGGATTTTTCCTACACAAAATAACTAAAATAATATATTTTCACTAAAATTAAAATATATAAAATAATACATAATTTACACTTATCTCCTACCATATTTGAAGCCATTAAAGTCTTCCTAGATTTCAAAATTGATCCCTAAAGAGAAATACATCTATACCTTTTAGGATTTAATTTGGGGTTTTTACTATTTGGATTGGGATAAAATCACAGGCATTCTAACCCTTACACTAATGCACACAAACCACAGAAAATCATAAACCTAATTCTAAGTGATGGGTGAGTGAAGAAAAAATGAATTTCTAAAGTTTTGGGATAAAATCTGACCTGAAACTTTAAAAACTCAATTCACCAAAATCCATATATCACTAGAGCCAAAGAAAATTAAGATATATAAGGAACACACCCTAATATACCATATCCAAATTTCTGGTCAATTGGACCACTAGTTTATGAGTAATTAGAGAAAATCAGTCTAAATTCAATGTCAGATTACTCATAATCTAGTGTTCAAAATTACTTAAATTTAATTTTAAAATAAAATTAGGCTCAAGACCTTTCTGATGAGCCCAAGAATGTCAAATTTAGGTGAGAAATGAAATTTTGGTGAATTTTTAGCATTTTTTATTTTTTAATTTTTTCCCACTAGCCAATGATTGCCAATCATTGGTAATCAACAAATGATGGCAGTGGTGATAGTGTGACACATGGCACACCCCGACTTAGCCACTTATCTATGCAAGCAGTGCCTCTGGATTGTCGGATCGGTGTGATCTAGAATGGAGGGTCCAGATCAAGCCACATCGCCCGTGTAGCTCTCCCATGTGACCCGTGTTTGAGCCCCAGGCCTGGTGCGTGGTTTTAGGCCATCCAAAGGGATCAAATAAATGGAACAGATAGTCTTGATTGATCCAAGTTTCTCAGTTCATTTTGAGCTGAAACTTTAAATGCTCATAAATTTGTGTAGGATGCTCCAAATTGGATGAAATTTGAAATATAGCTTCATGTTACCCTAATCTTCTAATTCATGGAGTTGGCAGCTCCATGCATTGAAATATTGATGTAATTGCTTAATGAAGTTTAGACAATAAAATGCAAAATTACCTCAATCCAGATGGTGAAATTCCTCAATTTTTGGCTCTATGGATTACTGTTGATGTCCTCTAAAACTTTCTTGAAGATCTCGAGCCTTAATTTCCATTATATTAAAAGAAATTTATAGATTATCACTTTCTCTCTCTACCCTCTCTCCTCTCTCTCTCTATCGCTCCCTCCTTCTCAATTGATGGTCTTTTGAGCTGGGGAAGGATCGATGAGAAAGGATGTGTTGAGACTTGGGAAGATGTTTGAAGCACTAATGAAGAAACACCAGGAGATGGGGAGCTTTGGAATGGGAGAATTAGAATGATGAGTGATTTGGCCTTTTTTTCCTAATTCAAGCCATGGGGGCTATACTAAGGGACAAGATTAGTTTGGAAGCTTCTTCAGATGCTTACCACATGGCTGGGGTAGTTGGAGACCAGTCCTTTTGGCCAGGTGAAGGATATTGTAAGGACCATGAGGTGGAAATGGGAGTTTTTGGAGCTTACTGCAAATGAAGCCAAATTTCTGGAACTTCTAGAAGCTATTTGAATTATTCAAACTAGCCAATTTGGGTTGGATTGGGTTTGTGTCAAAAATTTTGGGATTTTGGAGCTTTGGCCTAGCCCAATTGGTTGACCAATTGTTGACCCAGGTCAAACCATGGGCTAGGCATGTTGGATCTAATATAATAGGTTAAGAGACACATACTATAGTCATTGGTTCAATTTTATTTCATAATGGGTGGAGATTTGGCTCATAAAAGTTAATTTGGATCCACTTGGTTCAACCAATTTGTCTAAACCAGGTGGGCCTATGGGTTAAAATGTTTTTGGGAGACTCATGTTGACCCAATGGAGTGCCCCCATGAGTTTAGTTCATTGATTTGGTCAAAATAATTGGTTTTGAATTTTGAGAGATTTAGGTATGTTTTGGTCAACTCAAGAGTTGACTTGGTCAACCTGGTTTGATTATGAGTCAAGGTGGGGTCTAATCAATCTCAAATGATATTTGAAGTTGGTTGAAAGTGATTCCATGCCATGGGGAGGTCATTTGGTGAAAAATGCATTTTTTAAGTGCTTGAAGGGCACTTTGGTAAGTGATTCCATGCCATGGGGAGATCATTTGGTGCAAAATGCATATTTAGGTCCTTAAGGAGCACTTTGATCAACCTAGGTTGACTTGGTCAACCAAGGTTGACCAAGGGTTGAAGCTAGGTTCAATGGGTTCCATTTCACATTTGAGATGTGTTGGAGGAGGTTTTATGATTTGGTTTGACTGAGCCATGTTGAAGTTTAAGAGAATTCAGTTTTTAAGAGATTTCGGGGTTCATTGGCTTCATAGTCAACCATGGTCCATCAAGGGCTCAAAATTGGTTTGATGTATCATGCAAATGATTATGAACATGACCAACAGTTATGGGGAGGTTTCTAAGGTGATTTTCCACCAGGTGCAAAGTCCAATAATATAGGGTATAAATATTTAAAGCTATTATAGCATTTCAAAATGCATTTAATTTAGGGGGTTAGGAGACTTGAAATACTTTCAAATTGATATGGTTGATCCTAGGGACATACCTAATCAATATGGAATTGATGAATCATGAATCTGAAGTCAATTGATTGGGTTTTGAAGGGTTTGAAGTTCCCCCAAAATTTGGTTTTAGACTAAGGGATTCTGGATTTTGATTTGAGCATTTAATTTTGGATTGATTTAGGATTAAATTTGATTTAATGTTCTTGACCTCACACAAAAATGACGTCATCATATGATAACATAAATATAAGAATGAATTTAGATAGACAAAAAGTACTACTTGGTATATCTACACTTTAGGCTGCATCTCCATTAGTTAGATGTCACTACTATCAAAGATAAATATTATTGAATCTAAAATTATATGTGAATCACATCCAACAATACCAAAAATATTGAGTGAGAAGTGAATTAAGAAATAGAGAGAGAAAGAAAAATTCTAGAGTAAGAAGCTCTAAAGTTTCTATAAAATGAGCTTGAGCATAAAAAATCACATCATATAGAAAAATTACATTCAATTGTGTAAGTTAAGCTCACCTTTCAACCCTCTTATTATAGATTTGGGTTGGGGCTTGTGCATTACAAAATTGGCTATGTATATAGTTATATATAAAATAAAAGAAAATTATAATCGTTATGTAGCCTAATTAGAATGTCTGCATATATTATTAGTTGAATAATTGAGTGGTTGATTAATAATTTCCTTTGACATGTCATCATTCCTTGATTAGTCACTTGAACTGGCTTCATAAATCATACTCACTATGACTGACACACTTACACACTTGACTGTGATGAGCATTTAGATCTTAATTGCCTGCTTGATGTGAGTTCTCCTATAGACTGGCAAGTCTCATTCGAGCTAAGAATAAGTAGTTTGAGTTAGCTTGAGTTGAATCGGGTCAACTTAGCTTGATCTGGGCAGACCTGGCTTAAACCCTATTTTCTTACAAAATATTATAATTAATAAAAGTGAAATATAAGGTTATTGTCAAATCCAAAAAGGCAATGAACTAACTTAATTAAAGGATTTTTGGAAGAATTTAATTGATTATAATAAGTCATTATTATCTTTTGTAATAGTCAAATTACCAATCATATGGCAAATGATGCCTTCCACTCCCTGATAAAGCATTAAAATTCAAGTATCATTATATGAGTGGCTTATTTGAAGCTAATACTCTACAACTTATCAAAAAGCAAAGGAGCAAAAAAATATCATGGATATGCTTGCAAAGTGATACTTGTTGAAAAGTAAGGCATTGCAAAGTCTCAATTAACTTCCATGATTTATGATATGGAGATGCCACATAAAGAAGTGTTCAGATACGAATAGTTAGGCAGTTACATCACAAAAATTTATCTCCAAATCAAAGGTTGTTAAGATGTGGAGATAAATGTCTCTATGAACTAGAACTTTTTTCTATCACATTTATTTGACTCCTATAAATTTGTTACTTAACAACTTCTACCAAACCTCTACAATTATATTACATATGACAATCTACCTAGCATTTACAAGATTGACTCCTTCCACCACTAAACATTTTATAAGGAAATATCATGCAGTGTTAAATATCACCCACAATCACAAGCAAAAAGTAAAGATGATTTACAGGTAGGGATGAGAGAGAGAGAGAGAGAGAGAGAGAGAGAGAGAGAAGACGAGTGTGCCAATTTAGAGAGGAGATGGAGTTATCCAAGTGCTAATGGGAGGAAGATTTGTTGTGTCTTCAAGAAAGGGTTGTTAGTTCTGATTATATCAAAAAAGAAGAACTTTTGAATGCACTATTCCAAGAGAGCAAACAAATAATAGCAACAATAATAATATCCTTTTACATACTCAACTTTCATTAGGTCTCTCCATATTCTCTCTAAGTGACATAATAAAATAATATCTTCATTTAGAAATATATATATATAATCTCTCCATATGAAACAATATATATTATTCATTTTTTGTGCTATTATGAACATATTTATATCTCCCCAAGGTTTTGTTTGGGGCGGCTTTCTTATTGCTTCTTAAAGCAGCTTTTTTGTAAAAAAATAAAAATGTTTGTACTAAAAAACTGCTTTAAGAAGCAGTAAAAAAGCTGTTCCGAACGAAACCTAAATCACAAAAATTTATTCATTATGATTGTGATTATTTGTTCATTTATTTTATCTTTATTTGATTTTATTCAACATTTTATTATTAACCTAACTAATAATTCATTTAATAAAAATTCCACCTTACAAACTTTTGTATGCACCATTTTTTTTGGGGTAGCCTGTTATACATTTGAGGTCTGTAGATATATCAAAAATATTAATGTAATATATTAATTGCTTTGTAGTGCCTTTTTTCACAAAAATAGTAAATGTCTCTATCCCATACATTGCACAATTATAAAGAATATCCTTTGGTTTTTTTACTCAGACTTCTAGCTAAGAAATTATAAGTGTAAATTTATAATTAAAAATTTTCAAAAGTTTAAATTAAAAAATATTAAAATTTGAGGGGGCTGAGGTGCATAAAGTAACAGTAATAATGCAATAAGGCTGGAAGCCGTACAAGAGACATGCAGAAATTTATTATTTATTCAATAACAAAATTAAATTCTTTTTCATTTTAGATCTAATGATTTTCAGTTTTACTTATAGAAACAAAAGTTTTCGAGAAAATTTTCTAATAATTAAAAAAAAGCTAAAATTAATATTTTATTTAGAATTATTCATTATGGAATGATATTATTTAGAATGTACAATGTCATATCTAACAAATATTAAGAGAGATTTACATAAAATATTCAAAATTATAATATTTATATATCTAACACAAATTTGACTATTCACATCATCTAGCACTTCAATTAACTCTCTCTATGAAACCCTTGAGCATGAAAAAAAATGCTACAGGAGACCAGGAAGTCGCGATGAGATATTGCGGGATTAGTCAGTAAGAGATATGTGTAACTCGAATCCTCTCTACTAGAGCTGATTGGATCTCATCGTCATCAAACCATATTAGCTACTGCATGACGCTGACCATTGTTCATCCTGCTACTATCAACTCAATTTTGCCCACCCCTAGCCTGTCCGCCCAACCTACCCAAACTACAACCTACTATCATGGCACTCATCCCTTGGATCCTGACTTCTTATTCATCATGACGAATTCATAATTGGAGTTAACAATGAGTGATAAACTATATACATGATAAATTCTAAGATCATCTCTAATCGAACTGCATACCGCCGCATGCTGTTCGTCATTCGCTGCATTCGAACTCCAAATCTCAAGCTAAAAAATTGGGTTGCCGAATTTGTCGAAGACGAGTGCAAAAGAGGAGAGGATTGTTACCTTCGCAGGAAGCGCACGAAAGAAGAAAGAAATGCAGTTCGATTGGAGATGAATCATTACATTTTGAAGTTTTACTGCATTTTAGAGTGGAAAATAGGTTTTTCGGTTGGAGATGCCCTATGCATTAAATATATAGTTTTAAGTGGGCATGTAAATCCCCAAATACACTATGGTATTAAGTTACTTATTAATTCTAACTGTGCTGACTCTGTAGAGCCTAATTAATTAAGCCCTATCCATGATCCATCACCTCAGCAAGCCGCCGCCATCTCTGCTGTTGAAACAGCGGCCAACTGCGAGGATGTTCAAACAAGAGCCCAGCTGCAACTTGCGCTCGCTCGTCAGCCTCCTGCCGTAGCGCTCCGAGCTCAAAACCAGTCGGCATCACCAGCAGCAGTAGAGCCAAAGGGAGAAGAAGCGGCAAGAAGAAGGAGAGAATCGCCATTAATAGATCAAACAGGTACATCTACCAGAACCAACAAAATCAGAATGTGAGAGATGATGGAGCTCTCGTTTCACCATTTGTAGAGCAAGGCTAAACGGCAAAGCGGACTCTTACTAGCTTTCTCGTGGGTGGAGGACGTGCATTACGTGAGATAAAAAAAAGCTTAAAAGGTTCACAGGATTTGTCCTGCTTCATGGGATAAAATTATATGTAAGACCTTTGCAATATTGCAATTGCAGATGATGAATGAGAGATGCATTCATGTGCATACATCATGATTTGGGTTCATCGAGTCATCAAAGATTTGGGCGGATTCGTCAAAAGTAGGGGTGTCAATATTTGACATGACCCAAAAATTCGACTCGAATCCGACCTGAAAATTCCGAATTAGGGTCATCTTGTTTGTGAAACGGGCCGGGTTTGGGTTAAACAAAACGACCCGTTTCAAAAATCGGGTCGAGTTCGGGTTGACTTGGAAACACGAGAATGACCCGGAATGAACACGTGCCCTCGCCTGCCCACGCCTGCCCGTTGTCGCATTGCCCCCTAACGCCTTTGCTTGCATCGCCCGTTGTCGCTTCTGCTTGCGTCGCCTGATATCGTGTTTGCCGACTAATGCCTGCCCACTGTCACGTTAATTAAAAGATTTACGAGATTTGATTGAATAAGCGCGCGAACGGTAAACTGATTTACAGGATTTAGCTAAATAAGCACGCAAACGGTAGACTTACGGGTCGGGTCGAGTTGACCCGAACCCGAAGCGGGTCAGATTCGGGTCGGGTCGAATAGTGCGGGGTCAATTCCGGGTTCGACCCAAACCAAACACGTGACCCGATTTTGACAGCCCTAGTCAAATGCCTTAAATCACCCAAAGGATTATTCTCGTCTTGTCATCGGAGTGAATTCGTCTTTACGTTGAAAAAGTCAGAATTGTCTATAGAATTTAGCATTTGAAGGTTTCGTTTGGAACAACTTTCTTACTACTTTTTAAAATATTTTTTGAATACAAAAATTTTTTAAACTAAAAATTTTGTTACTTAAAAAATACTTTAAAAATAATAAAAAAAATCATTCCAAATAAAATCAAAGCCTTCAAGTTATATAAAGCTATTTTGCCCATTTAAAATGAGCTCGTTATCAGACAGAGAACTCATGAGAGAATTTGCCGAAGGGAATTCTTCCTCAATGATCTTATCCCCCACTTGTAACTCATCCAGAGTTGCACAAGTGTAGAGACAAATATCTAATAAGATTTTGATATTTGTATAATAAATACTTATTTTAACTTGACATATAATTTTTATAAAAAACAAATCCTTAACTTAAAACTCAGCAAGGGTACCCAAATATTTGGCAATTATTGAGCAGAAGGATTTAGATATTTTTACTACAAAAATTATTTAACATTGCTATATAATTTTAATTATGTTACTAAAATACAGCAATGCTTTAACATTAAGGCTTTGTTTGGGACGGCTTTTTTATTGCTTCTTAAAACAGCTTTTTTGTATAAAAATTAAAATTTTTGTATTAGAAAATTGTTTTAAAAAACAGTAAGAAAGCCGTCCAAACGAAGCCTAAGCCTCCATCTAAGCCTACCAATAAAATATCTAAGAATAAAAATAACATATTCTTATTAATTCAAGTCAAATCAACTTATACTTTATGGCAAAAACCTAGTGATATTCTTAAGACTTCTCTCTCACTTTATTAATCTAGGGAAATTTTTTAACTTAAGCATCATTAGCAACGTAATTAATTGATTAAGCAAGTTTAAAAAAATTTAAAACTAGATATAATCGTCCGTTTAACGAGCGATTAGCTATGTACAAGCAAATCGCCCGTTGAACAGGCGACTAGCACCAATTAAAGTTTTTTTTTTTTTTTTGAAAATAGGTCCGAAACCCTAGTATCCTTCCTCCTCCATTCGTCTTCCCCTAATCCCAACCCTGCGCGCGAATTGTCGGACGGAGAGGTAAGTAGATATGTGTGTGTGTGTGTTTTTTTTTTTTTACTTTTTTTAAAATTTTAAATTAATGCCATAATGCAAGTTTAGATCTCCCAAAAAATAAACGTTCCACCATTTATATTTGAAGAATGGAGAGGTTTTTTGTTAGTTTTATATTTTGTTTTGTGAAAAATGATCGGGACTAAGTTTGCCAAAAATGGAATTTTCATATTTAAAGGTTTTAGATTTTGTTTTAGTTTTTTTGTTAGTTTTAGATTATCTTTTTAAGCCTAATAGTTAAGATATTTTTAAGTGAAGTTGGCTCAAATGAAATTTTTTAATTATGAATTGCTTAAGAATGCTTAAGAGAAAGAAAGCATGAGTGATGTAATTTTGCCTAAAACGAAATTTTTAATTATTAAGAAATTTAATTTTGTCATACCTAATTTCTGAATTTAGTTATAATATCAATTTTTAAAATAAATTTATTAGGCATCATTTTTGTAGTTTTCACAATTTTGAAGTAATATAATTATGAAAACTGTTAATATGTTTTATAAAAATTGCTTCACTATTAGGGTTGAAAAGACTTGAGCTAAATTCGAGTCGGCTTCTAATCGATCAATTTGAGTCATGTTTTGAGTAAGCATTTCTATTATTTTATAAATGCAGGTATTCACAATGAATGTGCAGCCACCATCTTTATACTGCAATATGATGGAGAGTTATCTTTAGATGCAAATTTTTTGCCTACATATATTGGTGGTAATTATCGATCTTTACAAGTTCCATTTAAGTCAACTTTAAAGCAGCTAAAGGATAGGGTTGTTAAAGCGCTCAAGTACGATCTGTCAAAGTTCACAGCAACCATTGTTGGTCGTTTTCTAGTGGGGAATGAATTCATCGCCTCAAAAGTTGAGGATGATGAAACCTGTGAATTTGTGTTATTTTTAGCTGTTGTTGAAGTTCTGATTTTGTATGTGGAGGTTGGGCAAATTCCAGTAAATAATAATTTTGATGAAAATCTTTCAGCTCAAATTCGCGATTCAGCTGTACTTGACTATAGAGATGAAATGCAAGATGCTTCAAAAAGGCACTTGGCAACGCCAAATGTACACCTTGGGTATGTTAGGAGTCGAAGAAACTGTTAATTATGTTAGTTGTAGTAGTTTCTTATTGCTTGTTATCTAATATTATGCAAGTACAATGCATATCTAGACGAAACTCATATGAAATGAATTTACATGATCCATTAACACATTCCCATCCTACTTCTATTTTCGAAGCCAATGATGTTAGATCATCAGCTCCTACAATTGATGAAGGGTACAAGACAATGAGCAGTGGTTCAAGTGATAATGTGGATGAAGAATTTGATGATATGGTTCATGATCTAAGTGTTAGCAATAATGTTGTTCAGGAGAATTTCAATGAGATTATTCGTGATTGCTGTATAAGGACTGGTAATACAGAGGAAGGCATGATAGCTAATAATAAATATGCTAAGATTTCTAGGAGTACCCGTCAGTGGAATGCGGATGTTGCATCCGACAGTAGTGCTCTTTTTAGCTTAACGAATGAGAAATTTGTCACTCCAAATGAATTGGTAGAACATATGTGCATCCGATGTAAATCAGAATTGTAATTTGCCTTACAAGGTTGGTCCATAAGAAATAATGTTCAATTTGTGGTGGTTGCTTCAAACAAATAGAAATTCATTGTTACATGTATACAATATGATAATTTGACTGCTAAGTGTCATTGGCGTTTACATGCTAGCCTAAGCAAGCATTTGGGTGATATATGAAAAATAGCTACCATCAAAGGGCAACTTACATACACGAATCCTATTCTTCAAGTAGGTCATAGATAATATAACTCAGCTCATCAGCTTCTTCATTATTCCTACCATAAGGAAGCAAATTGATATAAAACCCAGAGAGATAATTGGAAGAGTCAATGTGAAGTTTAACATAAAAGTTTCATACATAAAAGCATGGGATGCACATTGAAAGGCTATTAAGGTAGTGTTTGGTAGTTGAGAGGACTCTTATCGATCACTAAATTTGTTCATGGAAGCTATTATTGCAGCTATGTCAGATAGAATTATAAAATCCAATCCTCCAGTATACATAGGTTCCAGAGGTTATTATGGGCTTTCGGCCCATCTATTAGTGGTTGGAGATTTTGTCGTCCAGTCCTCAGCCTTGATGGGACTTTTTTGATGGGTAAATATAGGGGAATATTACTCATTTATGTTGAACTGGATGCTAATAGTAGCTTTTTCCCATTAGCTTTCGGTATTGTTGAGTCATAGTGTAATGATTCTTGGATCTGGTTTCTAAGAATGCTTCATAATTTAGTCTCATCTATTAACAGTAGAAGTGATCTTTGTATCATATATGATCGGTATGATGGCCAGGTCCGTGGCTATAGGGACATATCCCCAAGTGCAACACACTGTCACTATCTTAGACACCTGCGTGAGAATTTTAAGAAAGCTGTGTAATAAATGGGAATTGTTGATGTCGAATTTCTAAGACAGAAGATGTACACAGTAGGTAATACTGATGATCCTAAAATATTCAATCAAAGCATGATATATGTAATAAAAATAAAGCCTGAACTTCATCAATGATTGATTGAGAGGGAAGTTTCCAAGTGAAGTTTGACATTTGATGGTGGTTTTTGATACGGAATTATGACAACTAATGCATCTAAAGTATTTAATGGCATATTAAAGAGAGCAAGTGGGTTACCAGTGCAAGCTCTGATTACAATCATTTATTATAATATTATTTGGATGTTCATTTGACGACTCGAAATGATAACTACTGAAAAACACCAAAGTAACAACATATTCACCCCACGAGTGCGGGCAAAACTACGAAAACAAGAAACTTATGCTAGAAGAATACCAGAGCCTATGCAGATTAACATGTGTGAGTTTCAAGTATTCAATATGTCACCTAGATCGTATCAGGTCAATATTGCACCGAGTTCAAATATTTTCTGTACTTATGATTGGAGTGTTATATACCACATCCCATATTCACATGTAATTTGCTCTACTGCGTCACTCAGGCTAAGTCACCTGGATTATGTTTTTGAGTTCTACACGATGAATAACTTCAATTTGACATATTCAGATGAATTTCACACAATACCAGATAAGCAGTACTGGCCAATTCATGATCCTGCGTAAGGTCTCTACCCCTTGAACCCACCAAATTTTAGAAGGAGATCTAGTAGACCAAAGTCGACACTATATAGAAACATAATGGATGAACCAAGACAACAGAGTAGTAGGGTATGCAGTTATTGCCATATAATTGGGCATAATAGAACAACCTACCCTACACGCCGTGCAAATTATTCATAAAATTAATGACCAAGCACTTATGTTGCAATTACGATGAGCTAGTTGTGAAGCTATACTTTTGTGATATTATAGTCATGTTGTAAAATATATTTGGAGTAAATGTGTATTACAGTGTGGTTTTACTCTTAGGGTTCCGTCTTAGATTATTCTACTTGTCCTGTCGAGCTAGAGTTATTGTAACTGTGTTGTGTCACCATCGTTGGGTAGATTTACTAAAATATTTTATTAGTGTCATTTGAGCATCTTCCTGTTATGTGTCACTTCTTACATTGTGGTTTTAATTTTGTAATTTACTTATGAAATTAGTATTTACCAAATTTGTGATAACTTTCTGCTAAATAATTAATACAACTACCTGAATATAGATGTCCCAGCATTGGTTGAATAACCTTTTCAATTATATCTAATGGCCTTCAACCTACCTTTAAATGCCTTATAAATATTCCATGTATTATAGATGCTTATATGTATATTACAATAATAATATTTATTAGTAAATTCTTTTAAGTTAAATCATTAATAAGATCAATTTTAAATATTTCCTATTTTATATTTTATTATGTATGTATTGTAAGTGAAAAAGATTTAGTTGGTTGTATTTATCTTGAAATTATCATCCATAAAATGTAAATATTTATGTTTCAATTTTTGAATATTTTTGTATTATGCAAATTGAATTTTAGAATTTTAACTTTAATTATTTTTATTTAACTTTTTTGTCATCTCTCTAACATGAAACTTGGCAACTTACTACTATGAATCTTTTATTTTTTTCTCTAATATGAACTTTCACAACTAACGAATTTGTTATTCCAACTTGCAGTTTTTATGGCATGAAATCAACTAACTAGATGGAAGCGCCGAGCAAAACAACCAATGGCACAGGGGGATGAAGCTCAATAATCTGTGTTGGTTGATCTTCATCCAAGCATTGCCTCACTACGGGGATCACATAGAGTGGCACATCCAAATGAGGTATACTTTATCTTTAAATATTCAGTTCCTCCTACATTTAGTTAATGTTGTTGATGAATTTGAATGTTTTGAACCTGTATGGTACAGTTTTGGAAGTTGCCTCCCATTTGCTTATGATACATGAGTGGCCAATAAACTATTCAAAGTTTATGAAAGGCCTTCAGATGTTAGGCTTAAATTGTGTTAGTCAGCTACGGTACATCAGGATGGATCACAATCTGCTGATAGCCTTGGTGGAACAGTGGTATCCGTAGACAAACTCATTTCACTTACATGTAGGTGAGATGAGCATTACATCACAGGACGTTGCTCTCATCTTGGGTCTTCATATAGATGTCACAGTATTGGTTGGCCACAATGTGGTAGATGCTGGTAAACGATGGTTGACTTGGCCTGATTGTTATGATGATATACTAGCTAGCTACCATCAGCGGGATGTTGTGTACCATGATCCATTCGATTCACGTGTCTCTTCAAAATTTAGGATGGGACAGGCACAAGCTCAGACATGCTTACCACTCAGATGGTTGCGTTGGATATTCTACAGGGATTCATATCTAGACATGATTGAGTTAGAATTTTGGTGGTATATTCGAGCATACATTCTCTTTTTGTTGGGATCTTATCTTCTGCCAGATACATCCAGTTGTGAGATATATTTGAGGTACTTTCCTTTGCTAGAAGATTTTGATTTATTCAAACATATTCTTTAGGGGCAGCTGTATTGGTACACTTATATAGAGAACTAGTTGAAGCAACAAAGCTAAGGAGGGCCAACATTGCAAGATGTATTCATTTGCTACATATTTGGTGTTGGGAGCGAGTACTTATTGGCCATCCTGCACTTCATGTCCCGCAACATGTTAGCTTGGATAGCCTTAGTTTTTGTTATAGGTATTGTATTTCGTTGGGCAGTAACTTTGAACACATTTGATATTTACTTAGTTAACATAAATTCTTTTTCTTCTTTATGTATTTGTAGGTGGAACCAGGAGTTCATCAGGTAGCTCCCAATAAGTAGCATCAATATATATAGAAATGAGCTAGATGAGTTACTTGATAGTTAGGTATGCGTTGTAACTAGAATGATTTATCCTACTCTTTCAAGTATCAGTTTAAACACATGTAACATAAATTTCTATGCTTTCATAGGAAACTTAGGAGCCATACACAGTAGAAGTTCGATCCCAAGTAGTTGATATATGCTTATTAAGAGAAGTAATATGGTTGGCTCGTGTGCCTCTGATTAGCTGGACGCATGTGGAGTGGAACTTGTCAAATAGAGTCATTCGACAGTTTGGGTTTGTCTTACCACGAAGGTTCAACATGGAGCCCAAATTTGCTTGAGTAGATAGGCGTGGTAAAGTTGATACTGACTGGATGGTCTACCATTTAGCTTATGTTGAATTGTGGGAAGATAGGCGATCATACACTATTAAATGAATTCCTACTGGAGAAAATGGGGACCACTTCATTCAGCAGTACCTACATTGGTTTAGGTCATGGACAACATTATACATGTTGAAGCCTTTGTCAGTGCTGCCAACAACATACTACCCTCGAGAACCTTTGGAGCGATATCTGGTGAGTAATATTTACACATTATACATATTATTATGAAAGGTAATTAGTGAATGTTCTCCTAATAGTCCTTTAATTTGTTTGCTTTAGCACATATTCTTTTTAGACACAGAGAGAGTAGTGCTACCTTTGGTGAGTAGTGATGATTACATAGATACCGAAAGTGTTATTAAGAGAATAGTGGAGATGACAGTGGTTCTGCATAGAGAGATACATATTCCTGATGAGAACTGTGCAGAGCATGTAGATATAGAGATTACAGCAGTCACTTAGACTCCAGTGATAAAAAATTCCCATTCTATGGGTGTAAGACCATCATCATTCGAAGATTTGGGACTAGCTCAGGATTACTTACTCAGACGACTCAACAGTCTACACCAGCATGGTACCCACCTAAGTATGTTCCATGCACTATATCACCGACAGTTTTAGAGCCAATCGTAGCTGGGGTGGAGCAGCATGGCATCATTGGCGACAAACAACATGTGTTACATGACAAATCTGTACGACCACCGCAGCATTACACTCCCGACAGTGATGCATTACCCCACAGAGGACGTAGGAGGCATTAATTGATCTTATGTTTGTATTTTATATGATGTTTCCTTTTAATGATGTTGACACTACCATTGATCAGGCATTATGACTTTCCTTATTTTGATGTGATGTAGTATCCCACTTTATTTCTTTTATGCATATTATAGTTTTATAAAAATATTACTTATAATGATGAAAATTTGAAAGACAAAAGAAAAGAAGATATTTCTTATAAGTGCTCATAAGACAGAACAACATACCATAATAAAAAAACGTTAACACACAACATATAAACTTTAGTGAACATGGTGACCAAAATATAATAGAAGCAAACATGTAAACTAATACATAATTTTACTATTTAATAAGCAGCATATGTAGATGTGCTTGGAGTTGGGTTTGAGTTGGGTAGTGCTTGAGATGAAACTCAAACTCATACTGAAGGTTGCCAATCCTTACCATTCAAAAACTTTCTAGGCTTACCTTCAAGTAATATCTCCTGCATCTGATCTTTATAAAAGTCTAATATGAACTCGTCATAGTCAGAATGTCATTTATGGTATAAAATAATATGCTTGATGTCAAGATCGTTGTAGTCAATATTTACTGAATGACCACCCTCTCTCTCTCACGTCTTATCTCATGATATCGCATCTGTAAGGACTTACGAGATGGCTATTTTCTTCCAAGAATCTCATCAGAACATATTTCCAACCGGCGGCATTTATAAAATCTCTCGTTCTATATAAAGATTTACCCTCATTATCTCAGCATGCATGCTCCAAAGGGCATGATCCTCATCTTCGAACCATTCATGTATGCAACACCTAAATATCTCATTTACATTCATCTTTTGCTCCAACGGACTGTCACCAACCCATACTATACAAGCATGCATTCTTCTGCTTGCAGCATCGAACCTTTCTTTATTAGAAATCCCTAGAATCCTCTCCATAGATGGCCAATACATTTCGAAGGTCTAATTCCATATATTTAGAACTTTACTTGATATGTGAATGCATCCCCTTTGAGGGTGTGCACAAGCAGCTTAAAACTACATTATTATTTGATGAAACCTTACGCCTTTACAGGTCATCGGATATGATGAGTTGCTGTAGGAGAAATCCTATAAATGCATAATGAGACAAATTTAGAAGGATCTAATGCTCCCAATAAATTTTTGAAAGAGAAATTCAATGACCAAAGTAATTACAAAAAAAAATAACTATTAATTGATAATACAAAAATTTTTAAACTTAAGCATCACTAACGTCTTTTTGGTATCATTGCACTTATCACTATTTCATAAACTAATATTAATATTAATAATTTGAAACTAGAAATATTTTAACTCAGTACCAATAGTCCTCAAATAATAAAAAAGTCATATTAAACATCACTTCAAACAAACACGAAGCTACACATCCATAAAACTTAATAAAATATCAACACAAAGGCAGAATTTAGGGAACAAAGATACTTAAAGAAGGTTCAACACATAAAAAACCCTTTAAATATTCTTTATCACCATGTGCAAGCGAGCTTGGAGTTGGGTTTGAGTTGGACAACATTTGAACTTGTACTTAAACTCATGCTGGATGTATTATCAGTCTATTGCATTCAGAAACTCCTTTCTTTTATGATCTGCCACAACATTAAGTGTTTCATATTATTCTAACAAAAATGCATCATGGGCACGATGCTACTTATGATAAAGAATACAATGATCTACATTAGTCGTTGGTCTTTCAACAGTCACCTCAACAGAACATTCTTTATTGAGTCTAATTTTATGAATTACGGCCTTAAGAATGTTCAAAGGAGCCAAATGGCCACCATGTTCTATGAACATCTACTATAAAAATCTTCAACCCACATTTGTCAAATATACTCCATCCCTATAAAGCTTAATTTTCATAACTTCATCGTGTGTATGCCATAATATGCAATCTTCATCATCTGATCAGGAATGCATATAACACCAAAAAACTTCGTTTGATTTAGCCTTCTCCTCTAGGTTATCGTTAGTGGAGTGCACCAAACATTCCTTCAATCAAGTGTTACCCTCCACAATTAACTTTTTCGTATGAATTTTTCGAATCATATCTATAACAACAGAAGAAATAAAAAGTGAAGAAGATTTCTAAATAAATTTGAACATCCAAGATACTGATGTCACTCATCTAAATAACCCATACATATTTTAATTTATATAGTAAGGTCATTAGACCTCATTAATGTCAACTGGAAAAAAAAATCATTAAACTTATTACTACTCCCACAATGATATGATAATACAAGCCTACAAAACTGATTTGACAATGCATATTATTAGGACAATACCACTTTACAGCTCATATATTAATACTACTCACTGCATTCTCAAAATTGTACATATCCTATGTGAATACAAAATTTATGATCGATTTAAGATCACTCCCAACCACTCACCAATCTTAATATAAATTGAAGCAACTTTTTTTAAAAAAATCTAATATATAAGACTTTGTTTAAGTCACCTAATTAATTGTGCCTAATTTTAAATTTTTTTTTTAAATATGCATAATCTCCTACTTAAAACACCAATGATGGTTAAGTTAAAAACTTTCCCTTGATAATACTGATTAAAAATCATTATTATTTTATTAACTAAGAGAATATTAAAATAAAATTATATGACATTATTAATTAAATTAAATACTTACAGCCCATTTACAATAACTATTATAGGATTATATACTTAAATTTATTTTAATATAATTATTAATATTATATCTAATTTAATTACAACCTTAAACTATTTATTATGAAATTACAAAATGAGAAACATATATCTTCAACCTGATTTTAAAAAAATGCATGACTAATCACCCGTTGAATAGACGATTATGCCTAATTTTAATTTTTTAATACATGCTTAATCAATTAATTACATTGACAATGATGCTTTAATTAAAAATTTTCCCATTAATCTATTGACCTTGATCAAAATCTTCATGACACCCAAATATAGAATATAATATAATAATATAACTATTTATAAGCAAAATATGTTATTGTGCACCTTGAGAAAATGTTCCATTTATTGACGTGGACTTCTCTATTATTTTGTGCCTAAGATTTTATTTGGGATGACTTTCTTAATGTTTATAGTAGCAACCTCTGACTGCTAAAATAAATTATTCAATCAAAGTAAGGCACTGTTTGAGACAGCTTTTTTATTGCTTTTTAAAATAACTTTTTAAAATAACTTTTTAGTATAAAATTTTAGTTCAAAACATTTTTGTACTTAAAAAATATTTTTAACCCAAACAAAACAGAAATCTTTTTTCATTTTCCTTCATCTCATTTGATACGGATTCCATCACTTCATTCCGTCAAGCTAATTGTTTTCATTATCAATGAACCTTGTTCTTAACTTTTCTTAACAAAATCCAGATCAAACGAGCATCTCTTGTAGATGATCTTCCCTTGCATGACCCAAAAAAAAAAAAAAGACAATGTTACAAGCAGATAAAATTGAAGAACTCAAATCGACGAATCAGCCGCTCAATACCATACAAGAAAATAGGGCGGAAAAAGAAAATATTTGATAGGAAAAGCTTTCGATTGGGCTTTTATCATAAATCAGGGAAGAAAACGAGGGATGAACCTATTTCTCGATGCCTTGCTGCAAATACTGTATGAGATCATAGCCAGCGGTGGTCCACTTGTTATAGGCATCCATACAGGTACGGATCATGAAATTAGCAGCCTCTCGTTCATTCATCTCCGGATGAAATCGCTTTCTTAGATTTCCAATTGGGTCTCCTCTGCTGAAGCATGGAAGTCCACTGTCCACCATCAGTAGCACCGTCGTCACAATACCATGCATGTGTCGCCGCCCAGCAAGATAGCCTTTCACGCACAGGCTGCAATGCAAACAACAAAAGTAGCACTAGTAAGCAGAGTTGCACACAGCTCGTCTTGGCCTGTTGGTTGAGAGCTTAGGCTATCAACTAAGAGGTCTTGGATTCGACTCTTTGTGTATGCGATGTGTACGTGAATTTGCCTTTATTGGCCTACAAAAACTATATTTCTAGCCATTTGTGTATCAAAATATAGAATATATAATGTAAGTCATACCAGAGATATTCAAAGGGGGCATCTATAAATCACCTGACAAATTGATTCCAAGTGTCGCTTTTCATCGTTCCTGAAGGATCAAGCAATTGGGTCATTTCATGACTAAGCTTGAAGTCAGCATTTTCAAACCGCATGTTGCCTCCAGGAGATGTTTCAAGTATAAATCCAAAATCTATATGCACGAGCCTTCCCTTGCTGCAAGATGACCAATTAATCAGCATCTGGATCTATGTCTACATCAACACCTAAAACAGTTCAAGAGATTACATACTTGTCAAAAAGAAGATTGCCATTATGACGATCCTTTGGCTGAAGTAGAAGGCTGGCAACAGCATAACCAGCACTGCTGATCATAAACATTTCACGGGCAGCTTCGAAATTGGGGGTTCCTACAGGCCCATAGTCTTGTTGAAATATCTCAAACAACCCACCATCGGTCAGTTCCCCCATTTGGTTTCTACTTCTTGTATTTGGAACAACCTATGTAGAAAAGCTAAATTTAGTAGGGCCACAAGAGTCAACCATGCAAGTGTTTCTTTTAATTGATAAAAAATTAAATATTCTAACATTCTTTCTTTTTAATAGACTAACTCATTGATTTCTAATTCAGCCGCCAAAATTAATAAAAGAAAAGTTATGGCATGTCATAAAGGTAAAATCATCATGTTAATAGATTAGCTGGCTCACAATAGATAGCAGAAATGCTAGAGATAAGATTGCATCGTCATTTTTATTACGTCATTGGACCTGTAGAGAAGGCCCGGAATATTTGGCAGGCAAAGGCTTAGTTTAGACTGAGCCTAGTAAAATCCAAAAACTTATTTGACAAGATACGAACACAACTGTGGCAATTCTATGGGCTCCATTTCGGCCAAAAACAAACAGGAAAAGCACATGAAAATCAGAGAGACCAAGATGAATGAAGTAGAGGTAGGTCTGGCTGGATGCAATGGCTTGAAACTGCCACACACATACAAGCCTTGGGCTGGGGAGCATAGCTCACCAACCAATTCTCCATCAAGCCGATGCTATTGATGGAGCTGAAGCCATATTAAACCTGTATTAACGAAAGACAAGGAATACCCCTTTTCAATAGCTTAATTATCAACATTGAAGTTTGAGGGAACAGAAGACGCCTTAAAAGATGCAAATGAGTTGGGAACAATCTAGGTAGATGACGTGGCAAAAATGAGACTGGAAGAAGAGATTATGAGATGTGTCAGATGCAAAAGTACTGATTTCAAGAGTAGTGAATCGGGCTCGCGCGCACAGCTCAGTGGTAGACGCGAAATCCTTCCTCCCACGAGCCCGCGTTCGAGGCGCCTCAACGTCCCAAAAAAAAAAGAGTAGTGAATCCATTATCCAACCACAGAAGTGCTTGTACGAATACAAAAGGACAGCCTGTAGTTGTCACAATATAGACCAAATCAATGTTATGTGCTGGCATGTGTGCATGTACTTGTATATGCGTCTACATGTGTTTGCATTCTTGTGTGCGCAAGTGTGTGTACTATTGACCCCTAATATGGACTCAATGATAAATGAATGCGCGCTCGGCGAGAAAAATGTTCAACTAACGTACCACCATGCCAGGCGGATTTCACATACCCCGACGTTACACAAAATCACCCAAATAACCTCTTCCGCGAAACGGACAGTGTCATCGCATCCAGAATACCCAAATAGCCACTAAAGGACACTCATATTGGATAGTGCTGGCATGAGAAAAATGGTTAAAATTCCGCTCGCGCGATTGAAACTAGATGAAATTCTACGTGCTTGAGCAATGAAAAATCAGCGAGCGAGTTAATACAAGTTTAAAATTATTATTATTATTATTATTATTATTATTATTATTATTATTAAAATTTTAAAATTTTAATTTTATGAGTTAATATTTTTAAATAATAAAAAAATGTTAAAAATAAAAAAAGAAAAATTTAAATTTTAGAATCTTCTAGGTACAAAAGTACCTTCCCCTTTTGCTAGCAAAAGGACACATCTGTCCATTTTTTAATTAAAAAAATAAAATAACACCATAACCTAAACAAACCCTTCGCTCATTCAGCCCTCACATAACCCCACAATCAATACAACAACCGCCTCATACTCGACACTCGATCGTCAGCAACTGCACTCTCCCTCAAATGAAAACCCTCTTTTTCGTGCAATCTTGAGACCTCCCCCTTCCTCTTTGTCTCGCACGCACAAGCCCCTAACCGAAGCCGCCTCTCCTCTCTAGATCTTCCTTAGCTGCAAGCGCCGAACCCCTCCACCTCCCTTAGCCCAGCTAATCACACACCACCATCCCCAGCTTCGGCGTCGCACACTCACGACAACTCACATCTGGTCTTTCAGCCCCAACTCTGTCCAACCCAATTAGCCAAGGTCATGATTGGCCCTCCTCCCTTCTCCACTAAAAAAAATTGACCCTCACTCTCTACTTTTCCCCTCTAAACAAAGAGAAATTCCAAAATAAATTTTCATCTTATTCCTCTCTTCACCACATCCAGCCAACAACTGATCTCTCCATCCCTCTTTTTTTCTCTTAACAACGAGAGAAACTCTCTATTTCCCTTCTACCTCATATTTTATCTCCCTAAAAAACATCACTCATTTTCTCTCTCTAAACAAAAAGAGAGAAAATATTTTTTCTCCACCTCCACCTCACTTTCTCTCTATACAGAGAGATAAATCCCACTTTCTCCCACTAGAAATCTCCCTCAAGCCCCTCTTCTCTCTCTAAAAAGAGAAGTCATTTTCCTTCTGTCAAAAAAAAAAAAAAACTGTGCATGGTAATACTCTCATCTTAATCCCTTTTTTTTCTTTTTATAATTTATTGATTCAATCTAATTCTATTGTGAAAACACCCTAGGTTGCCCTAAAATCCTAACCTTTTCATGAATCTTAAGGGGTAGTTTGGATGCAGGATTTAATAAAATTCCTCCACAAGAACCATATAAACCATAATTCTTGATCCTTACAGAAAATCAAAAGGCTTATCAATTTCATGTAAAACAAAGCTAACATCCTTCCTACCAGCTCCAATAGTTTTTCCAATATGAAATTTTTGGATCACTAATATCAGAACCCACTAGTGGTGGATTTTCTTTCCTAATTCTAGATCATCCAAGGCCAAGCTGTACGGGCCTTATACCTATCCCAGAGTTTATGTGAAAGATGCGAGTCATGTGGCTGAATCTAGTTGATTGTTTGTTCATCACGAAAGGGATACAGGATGGCCGAAGCCAAATACTCCAAATTTAATATGCGTATAGTTGCACTGTGTGTGTGATATCATAGTAGTCTACTAGATCATTAGTATCAGAGTCCACTGGTACTAGATTTTTTCCCCTAATTTTGGATCATCCAAGGCCAGACTCTATGGGCCTTCTACATATCCCAAAGTTGATTGTTCATTATGTGATGAATGTGGCTCTAGTTGATTGTTTGTTCATTATGAAGAGGCTACATAATGGCCAAAATTAGATAGTACAATTTAATTGTGTCCAAAAGTGTTGAGTTTGTAATATCATAATAATCATCATTAGATCCTAATAATATAATATCATCTCTATAATCATCATTCTTCATTGTTAATGTCGACCGAATTATGAGTTATCAAACTTATATGCACAAATCTTTTTGCATAACGCCATCCATATAACGCCATCCATGTAACATTGGTTTATACTTTTTCCTAATATTTTCACATTAATTTTATATTACCAATCTTATTTGTGTATTTTTTTATCATTCGAAAACTACTTATCTATTTTTCATTTATCTTTAATAAATGCTAATCCCATCATCCATCTATTTCTCCCAAACCATCCTTTCTAATTTTTCCGACATTAATATCTTTAAATATTTATGTTGTAGTTTCATTGGTAACTCCTTTCTACCTCGCTCAATTGGATAATCCATGACTTCTCTTCCACCAAACACCTAAATCCATAAAACACTATTGGTCCCATTATAATTTTATAAATTTAATTTATGTCTTTAAGTCTTTATTTATATGTGAGAGAGAGAGACTTTTCTCCTAATTCTATTGTTGTAACTACTATGTTATATTAACCAAGACTAGTCATTAGATAGGTATAAAGTTCTTCGTGTATTGTCACAACCAGGCTCGGAGACTCGAATTAACGAGATAGGAACAAATAGTCGGATATTTAATACATTTCTTTCAAATTCAAATACAGTTTATAAACTACATTTACATCCCATATAAAAACTGAAGAGCCACTAACACAACGTACTCATTTGAACATATACATAAACCAGATGTTACCTACTTTCATTCGAGCGCCTTCTTCTGTACACATATTCATCTCTTTCAGCCATTATACTTTTTAGAAGATTTACCTGTAAAATTTTAGTTTAACAGTTTGAGTTTACAAAGTAAACTCAGTGGATAATTATACTTGTTGTTCTGTCCTGGAGTATTCGCAGCGGTATAGAAATATAAAGCTTAACGCTTAGAATTGTACGAAGATCCAGCACGCAATCAAATAAGAGAGAGGTGTTGCATTTATATGAGACACCAGGATTTTTATGTGGAAACCCCTGAAAAGGGGGAAAAACCATGGGGCCTAGCCCAAGTTTGAATGAATCCACTAGTGTTTGCAGTTCATTACAAATGAGGCCCTTCCTCGGGAGAAGGCCTTGGCTTGATGCAACAAATATACACCATATAGAGTGTATTACATGGTGCGAATTACAGTGATCAGTATAGACAAGTTTGTTTTGTCAGTAGGACCATAGTCGATAGATGACAGAGGTTGGAGAGACCGTAGTCAACAGCCGTTGGAGGTCAGAAAGACCGTGGTCTGATGACAGAGGTCGGGAGGATCTTAGTTGGTCGGGCGACGGAGATCGGAAGGACTATAGTTGACAGGCATTGGAGGTCAGAAAGACCATAGTCCGATGATAGAGGTCGGGAGGACCTTAGTTGGTCAGGCGACGGAGGTCGGAATGACTATAGTTGACAGACGTTGGAGGTCAGAAAGATCATAGTCTGATGATAGAGGTCAGGAGGACCTTAGTTGGTCAGGCGACGGAGGTCAGAAGGACCATAGTTGATAGACGTTGGAGGTCAGAAAGACCGTAGTTGTAAGGCGGTGGTCCGGCAGAACTCCAGGCCTCAGGTGGTGGTCCGGAAAAAGTTCGGACCTCAGGTGGTGGTCCGGCAAAAGTTCGAGCCTCATGTGGTTGTCCAACAGATGTCCGGGCCTCAGGTGGTGGTCCGGCAGATGTTCGGGCCTCAAATGGTGGTCCGGTAGAAGTCCGGGTGTCAGGTGGTGGTCTGGCAGATGTCCGGGCCTCAGGTGGTTGTCCGGTGGAACTCCAGGCCTTAGGTGGTGGTCCGGCGGAACTCTGGCCTCCGGTGGTGGTCCGGCGGAAGTCCGGGCCTCAGGTGGTGGTCCGGTGGAGCTCAGGGCGTCAGGTGGTTGTCTGGTGGAACTCCAGGCCTTAAGTGGTGGTCCGACGGAACTCTGGCCTCCGGTGATGGTCTGGCAGAAGTCCAGGCCTCAGGTGGTGGTCCGGTGGAGCTCAGGGCCTCAGGTGGTGGTCCGGCAAATGTCCGGGCTTCAGATGGTGGTCCGACGGAAGTCCGGGCGGTGGTCGAGGAGGGGCAAGGGGGCAAGAGCGATCTTTGATCTCTCTCTTGCTCTCTGGCTTGGGGGGTCCCTTTTCAAGAGGAGAGGGGGATCTATTTATAGATTTCTGAGAGTGGCATGGCCCGTAAATAGGAGAAAGATCAAGGGTATTTTAGGAGTGATTTGGATGGACGGCCAATGTTGAATCCCTTGATCATGGACCGTTTATTGGACATTTGAATGTCTTAATGATATCAGAATTTAGAGATCTTGGGCTCGTTGGATTTGTCTCGTCGAACCGCTCGATTCGACTATAAGCATGCCACGTTTGGAAACCGTTTGATAATCCAAATTGTGGTTTGAACCTTCCAACAGCGCTTCGGGTCCCTGATTTGGACCCATTTGGGCTCGGATTGAGTCGAATTTGGTGTCGTTGGGTTCGTAATTTTGAGACGCTCAGTTTAATTATAAGTTTTTTGAAATCAGAGTTCAGATGGTCCCCAATTTAATTTTTGAAGTTTCCAACTTGATGATTTTGCCGCAAGATTCGTGCCCGATCAAGATAATTCTTTGATGGCGTATCACTTGCACCCCTATTTTCAAATGTAGAAGCTCATCTCGTCCGAAAATATATGTATAAGTCTTGCAAACCAAAGGTATGAGTGCGCTCTCCAAGACACTTTGTTGGTAGATGTGAGACTTTTAGCAGGAGAAACTAGGCATGCACCGCCAGTTTCACTAATTAGTGATGTCGAATTTGGTGCTATGAGCTTCATTCTTGGAACAAGATTTTGAAGTAACTTCCTCCTCACTCATGGAGAAAGTGCTGACATTTTTATCAAGGGTAGCAAAAAGAAGGATTGTCTGAATGACCATGTTATTCACCTTGTTCATAATGAACTTAACTTTGGCCTTATTATAACAATGACCCAAACCCATTTAACCCTTCTCCAAGTCATTTGTTTTTAAATCATGGATGAATATATCCAAAGTGCAGATTGACGTCATTTAACATTTCCAAGACAAAATCATTGCTTTGGTACGCACTTTTGCTAAATCGATGACTTACTCCTAGCTTTTTGCACACGTGCTTTAGGCATCTTATTTTCTGTGTTAATTTAGCACAGATTTAAAAAAAAAATTTATTCAGCCACCTTGCACAGGAGTCAATAGTGTCACCATAATGAGGCGGTAATAGGGCAGCCTTAAGCTGCAACAATTTTTTTTTCTTTTTTGCGGAGAAGGCAATTATGTACTTATGTTATTATTATTATTATTATTATTATTATTATTATTATTATTATTATTTATTTTTTTTAGAGATGGGATTCGTATAACCGCTTTTGGCAGTTTTTTATTTTTTCGGACCCACGTCTTTTTAAGAGCCGCCGCCGAGCAGTTCTAACAGCTTTTGGGATGGTTGCTTTAACCTCCACCCTCCAATTTTTTTTTTCATAACTTCTCCAGCTTCCCTCTCTGACTATAAATACCTGCCAGGGATATGAGTTTCTTCCACCTCCCCCTCTTCTCCTCTTCCTCAAACTGAGGCATTCCCCTGATCCTGTTCAGGTGGTATCCCCTGTCTAGGTCTAGGGCCCCTCATTGAGTAGGAGCCTCCCCTTCCTTCTTCGAGAGACCTTGCAGTCAGGTGGAAGTCTAACATCAGAGGCTAGAAGTTCGGTGAAAATCCAGCGAGGAGCAGAAGTCCTACGACAAGTGGAAATTCAGCGTCGGGTAGAAGTCCAACGAAAGTCCAATGACGGACAGAAATTCGACGTTGGGTAGAAGTCCGATGAAAGACCGGCGACAGGCAGAAATCCTACGATGGGTGGAAATTCGACATCGGGTAGAAGTCCGACGATATTCCGGCGACGGGGCAGAAGTCCGACAACGATTAGAAATTCGGCGTCGGGTAGAAGTCTGACGAAAGCCCAGCGACGGGCAGAAGTCCGATGATGGGTAGAAATTCGACATCGGGTAGAAGTCCGACGACGGGTGAAAATTCGACGTCGGGTAGAAGTCCGACGAAAGTCCAGCGACGGGCATTAGTCCGACGACGGGTAGAAATTCGACGTCAGGTAGAAGTCCGATGAAAGACCGTCGACGGGTAGAAATTCAACATCGAGTAGAAGTCCGACGAGAGTCCGACGACGGGCAGAAGTCCAACAATAATTAGAAATTCAGCGTCGGGTAGAAGTCCGACGACAAAAGTCCCGCGACGGGCAGAAGTCCAGCAACGGGAGGAAGCTTAGTGTCGGGTAGAAGTCCAATGAAAGTCCCACGACAGACAAAAATGCAGCAATGGGAGGAAGTTCAATGTCGGGTAGAATTCCGATGAAAGTCCTGCGATGGGCAAAAGTCCAGCAACAGGAATAAGCCCGGCGTCGGACAGAAGTCCGACGAAAGTCTCGTGACAGGCTGAAGTCCTGCAACGGGAGGAAGCTCGGTGTCGGGTAGAAGTCCAAAGAATGTCCCGCGACAGGCAGAAGTCCAGCAACGGGAGAAAGTTCAACGTCGGGTAGAATTCTGACGAAAGTCCCGCGATGGGCAGAAGTCCAGTAACGGGAGGAAGTTCAACGTTTGGTAGAATTCCGACGAAAGTCCCACGACGGGCAGAAGTCCAGCAACGGGAGGAAGTTCAGCGTCGAAAGCTTCTTGATGACTTTAGCCTATATGAAAGAGAGAATCCACCAAGGATGTATGACCTATCCGAGGTTGTATGTCAGAGCACTGCTCGATGACGTTAACCTATGTGGAAGAGGTCGAGAGAATCCACCAATGATGTATGACCTATCCGAGGTTGTATGTCAGAGCACTGCTCGATGACGTTAACCTGTGTGGAAGAGGTCGAGAGAATCCACCAAGAATGTATGACCTATCTGAGGTTATATGTCAGAGCGCTGCTCAATGACGTTAACCTATATGGAAGAGGTCGAGAGAATCCTTCAAGGATGTATGACCTATCCGAGGTTGTATGTCAGAGTGTTGCTCGATGACGTTAACTTATATGGAAGAGGTCGAGGGAATCCACCAAAGATGTATGACCTATCCGAGGTTGTATGTCAGAGCCTTTGCTCGATGACGTTAACCTGTGTGGAAGAGGTCGAGAGAATTCACCAAGGATATATGACATATATGAGGTTGTATGTCAGAACACTGTTCGATGATGTTAACCTGTGTGGAAGAGGTCGAATCGAATCCCCCTGGGATTGATTTTGCCTTGATTGGTAGAGGGCAAATGTCGCGTGTATCCCGAATCAAGGGTGAAGAATGGTATATCTTTAGACCGTTACTGCCTTTTTGAGGTTGAGATTTAGACCCTGCCCAAGGAGTAGAAGTTCAGTCAGGAACTGCATGAGGCTTGAAATTTATTGGAAGCATCCTTGCATTTTCTGGGAGTTTCTTGCCTGAAATATCATCTTGATATTGAAAGCATTGGAGGAATTTTCTTGATCACAGTTGGAGTCGAGGTTGCCCCCCAATGCGCATCTGATTTCCATGAAATTGATGCAGCCATAGCTGATGCCAGGATGTTGACATGCACGACCTTTTGAGGTTGGAGCAAAAATTTCCCCCAAGTCGGGAACCACATTTCCACAGACGGCGCCAAACTAGTGCGTCCTGGAGTATTCGCAGTGGTAGAGAAATATAAAGCTTAACGTCTTAGCATTGTACGAAGATCCAACACGCAATCAAATAAGAGAGAGAGTGTTGCATTCATATGAGATACCAGGATTTTTACATGAAAACCCCTGAAAAGGGGGAAAAACCACGGGGCCTAGCCCAGTTTGAATGAATCCACTAGTATTTGCAGTTCATTACAAATGAGGCCCTTCCTCGGGAGAAGGTCTTGGCTTGATGCAACAAATATACACCATATAGAGTGCATTGCATGGTAGGAATTACAGTAATCAGTGTAGACATGTTTGTTTTGTCGGGAGGACCATAGTCGATAGATGACAGAGGTCGGAGAGACCGTAGTCGACAGCCATTGGAGGTCAAAAAGACCATGGTCTGATGACAGAGGTCGGGAGGACCTTAGTTGGTCGGGCGACGGAGGTCGGAAGGACCATAGTTGACAGGCGTTGGAGGTCAGAAAGACCGTAGTCCGATGATAAAGGTCGGGAGGACCTTAGTTGGTTAGGCGACGGAGGTCGGAAGGATCATAGTTGACAGACGTTGGAGGTCAGAAAGATCGTAGTCTGATGACAGAGGTCAGGAGGACCTTAGTTGGTCAGGCGACGGAGGTCAGAAGGATCATAGTTGATAGATGTTGGAGGTCAGAAAGACCGTAGTTGTAAGGCGGTGGTCCGGCAGAACACCGGGTCTCAGGTGGTGGTCCGGCAGAAGTTCGGACCTCAGGTGGCGGTCCGGCGGAAATTCGGGCCTCATGTGGTTGTCCGGCAGATGTCCGGGCCTCATGTGGTGGTCCGGCAGATGTCCGGGCCTCAGATGGTGGTCCGACAGAAGTCCGAGCGTCAGGTGGTGGTCTAGCAGATGTCCGGGCCTCAGGTGGTTGTCCGGTGGAACTCCAGGCCTTAGGTGGTGGTCCGACGGAACTCTGGCCTCCGGATTGTTTACCTGTTGTATTATTTGATGGCAAAATCATCGGTTAAATGACATGTGTCACATCCTTACTAGCGAGAGATCATTTGAGGATGAATCACACTAATACACTCAAGACACCGGCCTTTTATGAGCTGAGATTATTCTCAAATTTATCATCCTTGATATATGATTGTAGAAGGCGGGTGGATTTTATTTTAAGTTATAAGGGATAGATTTCACTTCCGTCAACTACCGTCCAAATTTCTTGCCATTTCAATGTATATAGCAAAACAGTAGACCATAAACACAGAACTTCATGTTTATATTACAGACTGCGCTCAAGCAAAAGATATAAAGCTAACTACGTAAGCTTGGTTCTGGCTAATAGAGGGCAGAAGCAAGCACAACTCTACCACTTTTAGTTCTAAATGGAGAGAAAAACTGACAAGAAATCATGAAACCTAATCAAAGGTAAATTAATGTATAAAAATCAAGAATAATAACAGAAACTGTCATCCCAGAACAAATCAAAACACCGTGCATTGTATGGATAAACTTGATCTACTGATTTTAGAGAGTATTGACTGAATAGAACAAGAGGGAAACATTTATAGAAGCACCAATAAAATGATCATGAATTGCACATGTGAAGTTCACGTTATAGGGAAATTTCTACGCTACGTTAACAACAGAGAAAAGCAATAGATGTGAAGATGAGCAATATTTCTTTTCCCCATTGTTCTTTTCTAGAGCTTCATTTAAAGCTTCATCTCTGGCATATAATAGTTTTAGCTTGCATGCTTTCTTTTTGGCTAAGCCCATATTTCACGAAAAAAAAAAAACTAGTGATGAGCAAAAATTATGAGCTAGAAAGGCAAAAATATCCTCCAAAAGATTTACAAATGGACTTAAAAGAGAGAGAGAGAGAGAGAGACCTCAATTATACCCCTCTCTGGCCCAGTGGGTAATACACCATAAGGGAATAGATATAGATTTAACCCGACTGCCTCAAACACATCCCGAAGTAGATAAATCACTTGGAGTGCAAGAACATCTTGTCTACAATCATCTCCAACCTGTTAAATTTAAATATAAATAGATGTAAGTACTTTCAAAGTAATACTGACCAAAAGAAATATACATAATGCCAGTTTTGTAGATATTCGTATAGAGCATGGCGTGGATTAGCACAGCAAACTGTTGCCGCTAGAAACATGGTTTCAACTTGCATGATACGGTTTATGCCACCTAGATTAGTTTTCTATTGGTTCCAAGATCTGTTTTATATTGGTTCATGCAGTGGAGGGGAGGGACTTGGTTAATATCCACCTTAAAAAACTAAAATGAGGGGAAAAATCAAATCTAGGAAGGCAAAAGGCAAATAATGGCGTGGAGTGGTATCACTCCACAATTCTGTCCCCTCATGGGGAGACATCCACTCATTCCAAACATATCCAATGCTGATTAAAAATATGATAAATGCAATTGAAGGGGGTCACCTACATGGAGAAAAAATAATAATAATTCAAAAACTAAAAAAATTAAATTTTAAATTCTGAATTTTTAAACTCAAATCTTCTTAATTTTATTTGATTTCATATAAGGACTTTTATTTTATCAGGCATAGTTGATGTTGCCCTCTTGACACTTAATTTAAACCTTTGACCTTGATCTTGTAATACGGTCATCATAATTAGCTTAATATTTTACATCAACTCTCCCCCACTTGAAAGATCTCTACTCTTGTAGAATTGATGTAGCAAGCTTAAGAAACCCCAAACTCAATTATGCAGTGTTTCTAGGAGTGGGTAGACTTGCAAAGAAAAAGAAATATGGTGGAGTATCTATGGGTGGAAATTGTCCTCCAAATTGCAGCACCTGCATAAATGGCACTATATACTTCACCAAAGGGTTAGTCTACCAAAAATCACATCTTATAATTCCTTTAGTCAGTAATTAATCAGATGCAATGAAAAAGAGGATCAAAATATATGACAAAAACGAAATTTTAATTAAAATCATGTAGTCTAATATAGTTAATCAATATATAATCTTAACTTATTGTATGGTAGGGCACAAGAATGCTGGATAAATTATAGCTATTGTTAGTATGCTAACAAGATGGATAAGTTTGAACCATAATATCAATATGTTCATTACCACTCATGTCAACTAAGAGCGAAACATTTGCATGAGGGCTATGAAAGTGAGGTACTCCAACATTTTCATATATATGCTCATTTCATATCCTATCTCTAAGAGTAAAGCCACTCATCCACCTGAGCATCCTCATCTCTGCAACACTTAACTTAATATTATGCTTCTCTTTTAATGGCCAACATTCTGCACCATAAAGCATTGCAGGTCTAACCACCATCTTATAGAATTTTCCTTTAAGTTTGAGTGGTACTTTTCTATCACACAACAAGCCCGAAGCATTCCTCCACTTCATCCATCCAGAATTATGATAAAATCATAAATTGTTTAAACTAGGTTTTCCTATGTTAATTGGAATCTAAGGTAGGATTTTATATGATTTAGTGGATCACTCATTCATTTCGATGCTCTTAAGTTAATTAGGGTTTGATAAGTTATGATCAATTGCTAGATTAAAACGAGGAGACAACTAATTGACAACAATGTAATAGTCCAAAGATTTGCATCAAATAATTAAATATCATTAAAGTAAACCAAGCCCAAAATTACATAGATTGCCTCTTGAGCAATTTAATCCCACATTTTACAAAGGTCTCTTCAAAATTCTCATTTTCTTGGTGTTCACCTTCCAATGCAAGTGTTGTCTACCAACCACCAAAGCTTTGATACCAATTTAAATATAATGGGGTGGGGTGGTCGGGCTTAAATTACTAATGTGATCAATTGATGGATGAGAGACTTCCCTAAGATAATTAAAAGAGTTAAGATTAATTTGGAGGAGTTTAATTTTAAGGTGGAAGTACGGCTTAAAGAGTTTGGATGGGTAAGCAATAATTCTTATAATCTGCCCAGAAATGGAATTAAAACTTCTACCCAATTGATATTCCTCTCTAGATATCCAAATTGAATAAACTTGGGCTTGAATTGCAGGTGAGGATATCTAGTTTAATTCTGGAGAGCTTAGTAAGGTTCGAAGGGGTTTAAGTGGTCCAAATGTGCCATGAAAGAGATGTAGGTAAGTTCTATCCGGAATAGACCAAGGTTGGGGATTTGATTATGGTTTTCTATAGAATGGGTGTAATTTAATAATTCCATTAAGAAATGATCAGGAAACTCCCTAAATGAGATCTAGAAGTCTTGAGTTTTTTTTTTTTTTTTTGAATTTTATATAGGGCTAAAAATGAGTTACTGGACTGAAAAAACAAATAGAAAGTAGAATTGATTGATTTGTTCTCTAGAAATTTGAGAAGAATAACCTTAAATAAGTTTTAGGTTATTAGAGAATAGGATGTTAGCTAAGGATTTGGAGATTTTGGTAGAGTTTTATGGTGTTTAAGTTGGTCCAATACAAGCAAAGAGCAAAACTAGTCCAGCAGAACGAGAGTTATGGCGGCCAACCCTTGGTATGGTAGTTTGATTAGGATTTTGAGGGAGGAAAATAAGGATATAATTTTTTTAGGATAAGTTGCACACAGACTAACACACCACAACATATTGCAAAAAAAAACAAGAGCAAAAAAACTGAACTCTACTTACCAAAGTAGATGATTTAAGAGGATCACCCAAACCTCTAGGTTGGCCAGCCACCAAGCCTCCAAACAATTGGAATTTCTTCTCCAAAACGTGCAGCCAGATCAAAGTATCTTCAATTTCAGCCAAAAGAAGTTCTTATACAACTGAATAACACATGAAGAGACACATCCCTTCATTCAAATTCAAACAAAGAGGAAAAAAGGAGGGGAGGGAAGGTCGCCCCCTTGCTTGGGCATAGTAGCAACTACCTTAACTACGCCCTCCTTCATGCTTGGCCAACCAAATCACAATGTAATCACTTGCTTGTCCGACCACATGATTCCCTACCACTTAATTCCACTCTCCTTAACCATTTTACACATAACATAACAACTTGAGACAAAGTCTATACAACAGTAAGTTTTCATACACATACAATCTACAAACATGAAAATACATTAAAAATATTAGAATAAATGCATAACTATTTCTTCATTTGTTCTGCATAGCTTGAGCGTCATATGCTCTTGCTCTTGCCTTAGTGATTGGACCACTTTCATGTGCTACATAAAGAGTTCTTCTACTCTCCCCTCCAACTTTGGCATTAGAGCTAAAATCCAATTATATTAATCTTAATTCAATTTCACAACTCATTCAAGCTCCAACCGACCATTATATGGCCCGCAATCAAAGCCTACCTTTGCCTGCAACAAATCATTCCTAAGCCACGTGATTTGCAGCCATGATTTTTCTCGCATGCATCTACTACATCATCCCTTCCTATTGTGTCCATGAGTATCTCACTCAACCCCCTCACAACACTCATAACATCTAGATCGAGCTCACACACACACGTGTTCCTGGTTAAGTATTGTCAGTTGTGCTCATAGAGTCCACCCACAGCCTTACATCCTTTTGCGCTAACAAATCATGTCCTTAGCTTCATACAAAGGCGTAAATCTCATCATACTCATGAACTATGATCCAAGCTAGTTGCTCATAACACATCCTCATGTATCAACTTCCACAACCATTCAAGTCATATTGCTAACTAGGGTTGTCAAAACGCTCATGAATAGCTAATGTTCGACTCACTTGTTAAAGCGAGTCAAGCTTGAACTAGTCATTTGAGCTCATATTTCAAATGAATTGAACACAAGCAGACATTTCTTTAATCAAGTTCAACTCATTAATTGTTTGAATAAAAAATTATATATATATATATATATATATATATATATATATTTTAAATTTCTATAATTTATTTTATTTAAAATATGTTAATGAGTTAAACACAGATATGACCATTGAATGTTAAAAAATCTAATTTGAAAATCTAAAATCCTCATAATTCAAGCCGAACAAGCTCATTGGGGTTAGAACGAATTGATTACGAACATGATGTTTATGAACAATTTTGAACACTAGCCAAAGTTGAACAAGCCAAACACGAACACATGTTAAGATCCGTTCTTTAACACCCTTCACATTCGTTGAGTATGAATCATGTGATGACCATGCTTCCCGCATACAATAAGCCACACATATTCCTCTCCTACTAAAACAAAAGTGTATGCACCTATGAACCTTCTCTTTGTCACACTATTTCCTACCAAACAAAGTGGTAGGTTTCTTTGCCACCATCTTCTTAAGTTTCAAAGGCATCATATTATTGTAAACAAAGTATTAGAATAACATGAAGATCAATGTTATCTTTCACCTCATGAAATTTGTAATTGTGAATGTCAATCTCATTGTTATGGACACCCTAAAGTTGCTAGCAAACAATTTCTATATCTTCAAGGCAAGTATGTCTGGTATTAAGACAATTCTTCTTTAGGATAATTATATGATTTATTGTCACCCTTTTAGATCCTCTCGCTCATACAAATGATGTTGACTATGATTCTATTCTCCTCCTAGGATTCGTAGATCATGCCATTACGATGATACCAATAATTATGATCATTGTCATTCTAGAACATAAATAATTTTCTTATAATTATAACTATGATGACCCCTCTTTCATCATCGAAGATTTCAAAAGATTTCCTCTACAAATAAGGCCTTTTTCTCCAGTCCAATGTAATCCATTACACAAGTTTCATATGTTTTTTTGACCTCACAAGGCTAAAAACCTTGTTAAGTTCAAAAGAAAATGCCAAAATTTTATTTATCTTTCTATTAATGATGATATTTATGATGTTTATCATGATACTCTTTTACAAATGATGAACTTTATGATGATGGTTCTTATGAAAATATTTATGATGACAACTCTAACATATGACAAATTGGACTTTGAGGATAATTATGAGTTATCAGTATCTTAATCTAATACCGTGCTTCAAGTTAAGATAATCTTAAAGGTTAAGCCAAATCATATGTTTTATGAGGTTCCAAAGTTTGAGAAAGATAGGCATGAGATAGTATTTCCTAAAATTTTTGTTAATATATCAAATCCTATAGTTGATCTTCTCCAACTAGTTGTAGTGATTCCTGCTCGAGCTCACATGTCAATATGTTAAGGGGCTTTGTATTATTTGAGATAATTACAGTTTACTTCATTTACACCTACCATAGATTGAATTTGTGAAGCCACTACCGCCATCATCACCTAATCCATTGTTGATCCACATTGTAATGATCATAAAAATGTTTGAAGTTGGAACCTATCAGCACCTAAGCCTCCAAATCTGGTGCTCTTTAGACTTATTCCTCTTGTAGTTCTTAGTATTGCATGGTCGCCTTCTCAATCAAATGATTTAGTAGTGTCACATCCTGCAGCTTGAC
Organism: Dendrobium chrysotoxum; assembly: GCA_019925795.1. NCBI lineage: Eukaryota > Viridiplantae > Streptophyta > Magnoliopsida > Asparagales > Orchidaceae > Dendrobium > Dendrobium chrysotoxum. Next base: position 28,055,733 of record CM034310.1, read on the forward strand.
CGCATCTTGCAAACTCTTTGAAATAGAGTTCATTGCAGGCCAAGTGATTTGATGCAATACAAATGAATTAATTATTCAAATAAATTTTCCTGCAAAAGTTAGGTTTTTCATAAGACAAAAAAAGGGGGAAAAATAAAGCTACAACGAAGCTAAACCAAACTAGTTTTCACGATATATTTAAGTATCTATTCATTTTTAGCCAAATTTTTCTAATTTTCATTTCATTTATTTTATCAGGATGATAAAGCTTGAATTTAATTTTACATATGACTATATTTGAATTTAAATTATTTGATCTTCTCTTTGTAATCCTATTTCTAAAAATAGGGACCCATGTCTTGTAATTTATTATTATTAAATGATGAATGGAATTAATTTTGAGGTCAATTGAGTGTTATCACCTTTTGATCCAAATTATCCACATGGATCACTCAAATTGTGTACACAAAATTCTTCTACTTTCCTCCTCAATCACAACCCACCTAAAGCATTGCTTAAACTACCAAATCACACACAAAGCGTAAATAGCCATAATAGCCTTCCAAACTCCACCATTCATCCCCTTATGATATAAAAATGATCCTTATGAAGATGTTTATGATGACACACCTCTTAATAATTATGAATTAGACTTTGAAAATAATTATAAGTTACCAGTACCAGAGTTTACTGTTGTGCCTGAGATTAAATATTGAGCATTTTATAAGGTTAAGCCATAACTTATATCTAATTAAGTGCCTGTATTTGAGAATATTATTGAGCAATAGCGCTTCATGCAAATTTTGTTGAACTATCTTTACATATACCAAAACCTATATTTTCCTTGGCCAACTTCCAGTAGTGACTCTTACTCCAATTCACTTTCCATCACTCAGGAGACAACACTACTTTTGATGAATACAAATTGTCCATCAACAACTACCAGCACTTTAAGTTTGTGCTACCACTAACAACATGATCACCTACTCTATTATTAGTCGAAATTGCAGAGATTTCAAGTTTAGAGTCACACAAAAATCGAGTCTCCAAATCTATGCGTTATTTAGACTTTCCTGCTATTCTTACCTGTCCTGCCTCAATAATTCTTCTATCAAACGATCTAATGGAGACACCTCTTCCAGATTGGCGGACTCCTGCAAACTCTTCAGGAGAGAGTTTCTTATTGGTTAGTGAATTAGTACAGTACAATTCAACTAATTTAGTTCAAATAAATTCATAGGACAATAAAAAGAAAATAAATTAGTTAAATGGAGCTAAACAAGCCCAATTTTCAAGCCTTGTTAGGACATTGTTTATTTGTGGCTTAATTTCTTCATATTGTTTATTAGACTTATTCATTAGTTTGAATTATCTTTTTGCGATAATATTAGGTTCAAATTTGACTGTTTTGTGAATTAGATTTAATTATAGATAGGATTATAGTTAAATTAAATTTATTTTTCATAATCTTTGTAAATATATTTCTATCATTATGGATCCATGACTGTAATCATGATTATTCCTTATGGATATCTAATGAATAAAATTATTTCTAACACCAACTGAGCATGCTCCTGATTCAAGTTGTGTATGTAGATCTATCCAAATTGTGTTTATGGGAGTTTTCATTTACCCACCTCCATCACAAGCTATAAAGGCTTTATTAAACAATTTGAACTTAAAATATGTGCTTTGAAGATAAGATACTATTTTCTTTATAAATAGATAGTAAATGCACAATAAGATAGTTACACAAACTAAAACTAATTTTCATAAAGTTGTGCCTGAAAAATAAAAGAGGAATACTTTTATCTCAAACTTCAAACCTAATTAGTATTTTTAGATGATGCGTCTGATGCATCCCAATAGATTGAATTGAAGCATCTTATCTATACTGGATCCACACATACTATCACATGACATTCCCATCCTCATTATTAAGTAATCTAAGAAGAGGAAGCACAATTCTTTTTCTCCACATTGGTACTGAACTAAATTAGTTCCACAAAAACATATGGAATGTAGCAACGTGCAAATCTAGTAGCAGGCACAAAAATGGCGCAGCAATTCTAGTGTGTGCCATTCATAGCACTCCCATATATGCCATCAAAATGCACATGCCTAGAAAAGTATAAGTATTTTGGTCACTCTCACCCTATAAGCCAACTAGAGGTACAACGTGACACAATAATACCAAACAGCCTACCGGCATAAGAATAACAGTACTGGATTGAACCCTAGCCTGAAAGTAATGAAACATAAGCACATCAGTCATGTTGATGTCTGATTACATAGGCAGCATGTAACTCAGAATTGATATGTTAAATTAGCCAAAACCATAATAAAACCTTCAAAAACGATCTGATTAAGCTTCTAGCCTCATAAATGGAAGTTAACAAGCTGAAATCAGTAAACAGATTTCAGTTATATAACAGTAGAAAACAAATACAAAATCATATTATATACAAGAATGTACATGAGGAATCAGACATGATTCTACTATCTGGCCTTATGAGTGCAAAAGAATCATCTTATCTTCTTTAGCCAGAATATGTAGCCAAGTTTCAGAACCTAGCAAAGAAAATGCCCCAAGGAGACCAAATCCTAGAACAAACCTTCTTTACTTGTCAAAAGGGCCATCAGCTGTGAACCTCGCAAAGAAAATGCCCTAAGGAGACCAAGGATCCTAGAACAAACCTGCTTGACTTGTCAAAGGGCCATCAGCTGTTCTTATTACATTCTAGACCTAAGGATTACAATAAACGGACATAAAGTAAAAGCATAACAAATTTCACAATAGACTATTGGAGTATTGGTTTGTTGGATTAAATTATCAACAACATCATTAGTCTTATCCCAAGTATTTGGAATCGATGTATTTATTAAATATGATGAAAATATGGTATAGTGCCGATCCTTCGGACAGGACATTTCTGTGACAGCACAAACCATCTTAGAATTTATGTTGTCGGCATTAGAAGAACTGTATTTTGAAACAAATTCACTGTTAATTAAGACAAGCACAATTCCTATTTTAATGTTGTTGCATATCAAAGATTATGGGATTCCACTTCATTCACATGGAGTGCCTGACCTGTCTAGACTAAGGGACCGTTTGGCAACAGAATTTAATAGGATTTATGCAGGATTTGAGCACGATTTAAGCCAAATCCTGCCAAACGGTATTCGAGAGCCCGCTAACTCTCACGTCGGAATAAATCCTCCGTCTCCCTCTTTGGACAGTAAATCCCGAATTTAGTAAATCTTGAAATTCAGTGGATTTATGGGATTTGGCTGAAGAAGCGTGTGAAAGGGAGAAAGATAGTTACCTTCAAAACGAGCGAGCTCCCTTTGTTTCTTCTAATCAAAATGTCGTGACTTTCGATCCGATAGGAAGCGAACGTCATTGAAGAAGACGAATAAGCGACTCATTGCAATGAAGTCGAATAGCAATGAAGGAGTTGAAGCAGTGACTCATGCAAAACTCTAACTCACGCAAAGCAACTAAGTCGAAGAGCAACAACCAAATAGAGAAGATGAAAAGCAAATCCTAGACGCCTCTTAAGTTATTGGGAAGAAATTAATCTAATTTAACTTAACGAGTATAATTTAAAATAGTAATAATTAAGTAGATTAATTAAATAATTAGTAGTATAATTAGTGCATAAACTAATTATCTAATTTAGTTTAATTAAATAATTAGTAATTAAAATGATATAATTAGCTTAATTAATATAACTTGAAATAGAAATTATTAATTATATAATTAATAGTGTAAATAATAATTAAATAATTAATGAGTAGTAGAATACTTAAGTGACTAATGAGATAATTAATAGTATAATTTATAATTAAAACTAACTAAATAACACTTAAATAACTAATTAAATTATTAGTTAAATAATTAATTGTTTCAAAAAAATTAACTAATTAATTAGATATCAAATATATCATTATAACATTGATGATAATTAAAATTGAAATTAATAAGTAATTTGTACTTAACACACAAATTAAATTCAAAATACATTAAATTTAATTTTTAAATGAACTAACCACCTTAAATCCTGAATTACATTACCAAATAGTTTCACAAGATTTAACAACTATGTTGTCAAACAGTTTTCAGGATTTAACAGGATTTACTAAATCCAGATTTACAGGATTTAATAAATCCAACTAAAGTTAAATACTACTTGTTGCCAAACAGCACGAAAGAAGCAAATGGGCATAGCTCACCTAATTGATGTGAATATGCTAACAGATGCCTTTAAAGGAGATTCCTTGACAGAAACTCATATATATATTTAAGTTTTGTTAGACATAAAAAAAAAAAAAAAAAAAAAAGTTTTGTTAGACACATTCAAGGCAATCAAAATATAAATATTTTAATAATTCCCAAGAACACCATTGTCCATAATGACTATTTGATAACAACACTACTTACGGTAAGAGAAGCATACTTAGATAACTTGTACGCTTTAGCACCCTGCTAATGATTCCATAGGCCATTTCAAAAGTACTTGGGATCAAGCATCTTAAGTGCTTAACGATATTGACATTAAGTTATCTAATATGTACTGATATCTAAGAAAAATAAAAAATTAAAATGGTGATGAGACAATAGAACAAGTAATATTGCAGAACCCATGTTTATAGAGGAACAATACATTACCTTGAAAATGCAAGCCTGGGGCTTTACATCATTCGGATCACCATACTTGTCGACAACATTGAATGTAATCATTATAGGAACTTTTGCTGCTGATTGAAGAGGAATGCCACTATCCAATTGAATGCCCCGAACAAGTTTATTTGTAGCAGTTGGTAGATAAAGGTCATCACCTTCGACACTAATTTTCTCAAGCTCTCTGCATAAAGATGAAATCACCATAAAGTCATAATAGCCTCTAAAAGTTTATTACAATAATGACTACCTTCTAATACCAGCACGGCGCTCTTCCTTCGGTAGAGGATATAAAACACCAGATATAGAGGTGACCTTGTCGAAAAAATCAAATTCTCTTTGAAACAAATCACGTGCTTCAGGAGTAAAACCATCAATAATCTTTTGTCGCAGAATAGGAAGCATTGCTTGGAAGGAATTACCCTAAAAAAGGTTTAAGAATAAAAAAAGGTAATTAGTTACTTGACTAGTGAGATGTTTTTGTATTTCCACACATTTGCCATTTAGGCCTTTTATCCTATAAAGAGAGCTTTCAAAATTTGTCACTTGTAATTTTAAATAGAACCATTCTCAAATGTCAAGATGAAGAAACTATTCAGCATGATGTAAGTTTTCTTATTCAAGCTTTACTTGTATGGAACTTGATCTACAAAAAAAAAAACTATAATAAAAAACTACTAAACATTGTTCACAACTTCAGTAAATTTTTCAGATAACAAATTCTCCAAAGAAGGATTCTATTATTATTAGTATGGACCTTTACAAATAATTTTCAAAAACAATGCCCGAAGCAGATGGAATTCTCTCCTCCGCTGGAAGACTTTTTGCATGCATCCTTGCCGCATAAACCCACCCCCCTCTTGTTGTAGCTGGCAACTATTCGGAACCCACGGCATTGCTTCTATGATTTGCAGCATATAATTTCTCAGCTTTTGTGCAATCGTGAGACTTGTAGCCTTCATATTGCAACTTGCAGAGTTATGTTAAGGAACTTGTGGCCTGACTCTGTCTTTCTCTCTGTTGCGTATCATGACTAACAGGTGACTACAATTTGCAACTTTTTGGCCTTTAGCAACTAACTTTAGTGATATTCATGACTTACAGGTGATTGTAATTTGTGATTTCTGGTCTTTAGCAACTAATTCTAGTGACATTTGTGCTCTCTGTATTTTAGGCAAGTGTCATGTGAGATTTTAATGGCTGCTTTGATTGATTAATATGGACTTCAACGATTTTTTTAAATTATAAATAGGGGGTCATGTAAAAAAAAATGATTTTGGTTGTGGGAAGAAAGTTCCTTGATCAAATGCGAGATTTGCCATTTTGATGGATTATTTGTTCAGTGAATAAGGACTTCAGGGATTTTTTTTATTATAAATAGAGGAGGTTTAGGAAAATACAAAAAAACAATGAATTTGACTGTGATCATTCTAGTTGGATGTATTATTCCTTCTTCTAGGACTCAACTCCTTAATCAAATGTGATACTTGATGCTTTTAGAGAGAGGCCATCTCCTTGTACAAGTGAGACCTGATTCTTTTGAATATGGTGACTACTTTCAATTTGTTTTATTTCAATGTTATAAATTTTATCGTTAGATTAATTGCGTGGTTAATTTTATTGATGTCGGATACAATTTTAGTTTTAATAAGTTCTTCAATTTCAAATCATTACGTGGTTTACTTTGTTCTAAATTTCTAAGCATTGCTTCTATTAGAAAACTATTGAATTGCTAACTGAATTGCTCTCTTTGCACGTCCAATTTTCATAAAAAGTAATAAATAGCAATTAAAATGAAAATGATGTTTTGTGTGCATTTGCATAATTTCGTGAATTAGAAAGCCTAGGACCTAAGACACCCTATATCAATGCCCTATTAGAGATAAACAAGGTACTAATGGATGATAGATTGGAAGTAGGATCTGCGGAAAAAGTAAAAACATGGTCCCAGGTATCCAATGGGCAATCAAAGCAATTGTAATGTTTTTCAAGATTTAGGCTTTTTAGGCATTATTGTGCTTAGTTGTTTGTGATGCACTGTACTATATTTTGTTGGAGCTATAAATTAGAACAAGTAACTATTTTGGTAGGACTACTATCTAAAGTGATGTAAGTTGTAGTTAATTGGTAAAAAAAATTACTTCTGCAAATTTTATAGTATCATAACATGACAAACTAATCTTAATTAGTATATAATTATTAAAAATTTTAATTAATTTATTTATTGAATAGAATAACTAAAATTTATAAAAGAGCTTTTGGTGAATCTATCTAAATCATCGTTCTAAGAAAGTTACTTGGAAGATTTCACACAGCCAAACTTTTCTCACTGCAGTTAACCAGATGTTTTTAATTATTTTCTGATATTCAAAGAAGCAGCAGCAGGCAGCATAAAGCATTACCAAACAAACTCTTAGCGAAAAGAGGAAGATGTCAACAACATTTGGTCGCACCTAATGGTGTTTATGCATTTCAAATCAAAATTGGCTCATGGCATTGTTAAGGTGACAAGCAGTTGGAAAAACCAGCAACCGCAATCTGTGTTAAGGCGTAACACTAGCCCCCTCCACTCGAGGATGTTAAAAATTTGATGTCAAAATAGAATTTGAGGAATTCAATCATATTTGATACATAAAATAGGTAAAAATAACCGTCTAAATTTTCAAACACCTTTTTTAACACCTATTCAAGAAAAGCCAAAATCAGACAGGGTGCTACAAAACTATTGTTAAGCAGTTTACAGTAGTTAGATCAGCACTCGCAAGAGAAAAAAATGATATAATCTAGAAATGATAGGATAGAAAGCGTAACAAGTTCTAATAAATATTAGTTTTCCCTTTACGTAAACTGGGTTATTACACTATCTTAAAAGCATATAGAAGATAAAATTGATTTGTCCATCAACATGGGAAAAATATGCATAGAAACATGACTTTGTATGGTACTATGCCAGAAGAATGGGGAATTTAGATACCTTCAAAACTTACCAACGACCATTTGAAATAAAACATACCTCACAATCATAGAGAATAACTTAGAAGGGCAAAAAATGAAAATTTTCAATGAGCCAAAAGTAAGGAACTTCTTACCATAGGAAGCACCCCATCCTTTCCAGATTCTGAAGCACAAGACTCACCCTGCCATCAAGATTTTAGTGTTAAAAAAGCACAAGCAATAGCAAGGCCAGTTGTATGTGTGAAATGTTAAAGTAAAAAAAGTCTTTATACACACATTCAGAAAAAAGTTTATGAAAATTGAAAGTGTCACAAATAACATTCGCTTCCATAATTACAAATTCATTTTTCACCTGAAGATGCCATATTAGAATGTGAGCAAAGACATTACTTCGTCGAGCAGCTCCAAGAAGGTATCCTTCAACTAATTTCTGAGAAAATACAATGACTTCAACAACTTCAGTAAAATATTTGCAAAAGGAAAGTTTAAAACCTACATGAACATGGATAAATGTTCAGGGCATCCTAAATTTGGAGTGACTAACTAACAAAAGAAGCCTATAGTATCAACATGAAAAATTCCAGCATGTAAATTTGAAGTACTCACGCCTTCATCATATCGGAGAGCTTGAACTAGTTGCGGCATAAAGAAGGTAACTCGTTCTGGAGGATAAGACTCCAAAACTCTAAGAACATAAGCCATGACCCGTGGGTGACCCTTGAATGGAAGGGTAAAAAATTCTAAAGCTTGTGTGATTGAACAGGCAGCCCAGTGTGGCAGCTGCTGCAGCAATACTGAATTCTCCTCAACTGTCTTTGGAGTCACAAAAAAGGGCAACGCTTGAGGTATTGTTCGTAGGTTTAATATGTTCGCCTGAAATACCATTGCAAAGTTTATTAGGAAGAAAAGGTTCCAAGATAAATGCGAACTTTTCTAAATCATAATTATTAACTGAAAGATGCCATTAAATTACAACAGCATGTAATTTCCCAAAGTTGTACACGAGAGGTGAGACACTCGTTTTGCTCAAATCAAGTTTATTGCTCAAAAATATAATCAACAATTTTTATGAGGAATTTTTGAATGATAAGGTAGATTTCTAAAATATATAATCAACAATGGTTTATGAGGAATTTTTTGAATGATGGAAGAATTTATCGCATCTAAAGTATGTTGAAAAAAAAAACACCCAAGAAAAGGTAGAATAGCTACAATTCGCACAAAATCCCTAAAATGACAACCGTGGATAAAAAAAATCCATAAGAAGATGCAGAAGGGTAAGCACAAAAGTTGCATGAGTAATGAAATAAGATAAGATTGCAAAGCATATGAACAAAGGAAAATTAACGATACAAGAAGAAGAATATTCAGACTGATGGAATGAAAACTTGCTAGATAATCAAGGAATCAATTATTAATTAATTGCTAACCATAATTCAAGCTAAAAGATAGAAACAAAAAAAAAATAATGATTTTAAAGATCGAGATTAAAAAGTGATTATCCTAAGTCAAGATGCTTTCAAATCTCTTATCATTTTAAAATTAATGAACAAGAGAGTGAAAGGCAGTCAGGGAATGCTTACGGCTAGTACATTAGGGAGCTACCACCTTAATAAATATGCCAAAAACTATTACACTGAAATCATGGTAGCTGCAATAATGTTATTGACGAGAAACAAAGGAAGCAGAAAAAATCCTTGTTCAGCATTTGCAAGCAAAAAATAAGCATTATATCCATTACTTAAAATACTAATACAAAAGCCTTTATCCCACGACATGGGGTCGGCTACATGAATTCTTTTTCTCCATTGTGTCCTGTTAAGAATCAAATTCTCATTTAAATCTAATAAAGAAATGTTATTTCTAATATTTTCTAACCAAGTCTTTTTAGATCTATCTCTACCTTTCTTAACATAAGCCAAATTTAATACATCTACTCTCCTAACCGGGTCATCGCAAGGCTGCCGTTTTATGTGACAAAATCATCTAAGGCGACTCTCTCTAATCTTATCTTCCACTGGAGCTACTTCCTAATGAACATCAAAAAACAGAATAACTTCTGACAACTGATAAGTGTAGATATACTGAATCATGAAAAAGTCTTCCATACAAACCCAAGTCACAATTATTGTTAGAATGGCCCGCAAAAGTGGGGCTTTATTTGGATACTCAATAATACAAGGTCGGGAAGAATAATAAAAGACCTAATTAATTCATAAATTCTCACTCAAACCAAACTTTAAGTTAATAACTATGATAGTTCCAGGTCGCCATAGTTAAGGAACCCAACTATTACAAAAGATTCGTTATTACAATTCCAAGTAAAACAATCAGACTGTTCAGCCTAATAAATAGAAAATCCTGCTAAAGATGATTGCTTAAGGATCAAGATTTCCATATTTCAAACTGGAATCATCTACCCTACATGAGCATACCCTAGCTGCATCCATACGAAATGGAAAAAGCTTAGCTCTAAGACAGCCTATCAACTAAATTGAGTAAAGTAGAAGATTTCCAGCTAATTAGCATAGACAAGAAGCATAATAAAAGTAAATGATCACAAATATGAATAATTGACATCAAGATTAATGATTTGAGTGAGCCAAACAAAACTGCCAGAAAATTTGTACTATTGCAAAAGATTCCTTATTGACCATGAAGTTTTGTAGAGATCCGACTACATGGCAATATAAGGTGGGATTGGAAAATGCTGAGAGATCAAGTGCTGCGGTAAAGTGCTTCGCTGGAGAAGGGATTTGTAAGAGGCATACAATTAGTCATGAGTGCTCTGTCACGAATTGTGGGAGCATACTGAGATTGATGAAAATTGGGATCATAGGAAGTATTTGATGTTGTAAAACCGAGGAAATGCAAAATAGGTCAAGATCCTGCATGTCAGAAAGAATGTAAAACTCCCAGAACAGATCTGCGATGGCTTTGTTTGATTTCCCATAAGAAGTAAGACCTCGATATAAATTAGGATGTATACAAGTGTGCATGACTGCTATAAAATAAAAGAGAGGGATTGGCTGTGCTTAGTTGAAAACCAAGCTGGCAAAGATAGTCAGAGAAAGTTGTGAACAATTGAAGCGGGGATTATTTGAGGACATGTCTTGCTTTTCGTAGTAGGCATACAAGGTTTGACTGTTGAGGGTCTTGAAATCCATGAGGCTATAGCCCATATAAACAGTTTCTTGCAAGTCGCCATGAGGAAAGGCGTTCAATACATCTAATTGGGTGACCGGCCAACTATGATGCACAAACACGGACACTGTGACACGGACACAGGATACATCAATTATTAAAAATATAGGATACGGACACGTGTTGGACACGGTATTATAATTTTTATATTTTAAAAATAATGTATAAAAATTGCATAAGTATAATTTTAAAAATAATTTAGAAATAATAAGTCATTTAACTAGAGTTTGTGCTTAAAATTATTAATATTAGGATGTCGAAAGTCAGGCGTCAATGCCGTTTATCAGTCATCAAGAGAGGAGATGACAATGCTGTCGAGAGTCGGGCATTGATGTTATGCAGTAAATATTGGGCGTCAAAGTTAAGAGGGCGTTTATCGTCGATGTTGAGAGGGTGTTGGTTGTCGATGTTGAGAAGGCGTTGGACAAAGATGAGATGTCAAGTTGTGGGTGTAGAGATTGCTAGCATCGAGCATTAATGTAAAGACAGCGTCAGACTTTGATATGGAGATCATTTTGAAATGTTGATGTTGTAACGATGTCAGACGTCGATGTTGAGATGACATCGGGCATTGTTGTGAAATCAAAGTTATAATCCGCCAAAGAGAAATGAAAATTTGAATATTCGATGAATGGGGTATTAAGTGCGGGCGATTGATTTGGTGTTGTGGATAGGAAATAAGAAATTTAGTTTTTATATTTTAAATAAGTAAACATTTTAAATACAAGAAATTTATTTAAAAAAATCCATAAAATATTTAAGATACGCGTGTTGGACACGGGTGTCCAATTTGCATTTAATATTTTTTAATCGGACATATTTTCGGCGTGTCCGACGCGTGTCGGAGGAGTGTCGGACACGTGTCGTGTCGGATACGTGTCGGACACTGCACGCCTCTTTGAGTAGAAGTGTCGGTGCATCATAGCCGGCCAATCATGATCAATAGACACAATAAGAAGAATTTTAATTATGGACATTTTGGTGGCATAACTGAAAGTTTCATTGTAATCAATGTCAAACTCTTAAGTGTACCCTTGGGCGACAAGCTGGGCATTGAGACATGCAAATTAAAATTGTATTTTGTTTTTAAAATTCATTAGCATCCTAGGATATTCTGTTGAGAAAGTGAATGAGTTTCCAAGTACCCTGAGCTTGAAGAGCATTGAACTCTTGAGACATCACACAATGTCATTTCTATAAAAAATAATAAAATATAATAAAAGCGACTACTATTGGTTTAACAGAATCGACTATAATAATCGAAGCCAACCAAACCAACTTAATGTCTCGCAAATCGGATCGGCCCGAACGCACACAAAATACTGAGTACGCCACCTCTGACGCCCAATTCCAAATGCAATTTTTGTTGCTTTCCTCCTTATAGGATCATACCATGTTATGGCATTGCATGCCCCTCTCCCTCTCTCAGCCGCCGACCCTCTTCACTCTTGTTTTTGTCTCTCCCTCCCTCTCTTGAGCTTTTCCCCAAATTGCAAGCATCAAACCTTCCTTCTTCTAAACCTAGTCACTAACCTTCCATCTCCTCATCAACTCTTCCTCTTCCTAATCTGATTGAGAAGTTAAAGACTAGTGAAGCGTTCCCCTTGTCTTCCTCTTCCATCAATTCCTGCTTCTCCCCTATTTGCTCTCATTTATAATTTATAAATATATTGATAATTTAAATTGCTTTTGAATGCAATTGAACCTTTTTGTAATAAGTACTATTGAGAATACATTAAATTAGTTCATATTTTATTTTTTGTATTTAATCATTTTAACATAGGTTTAGGTTAATCCAATTTATTTTCAGGTAAACCATATGTTAAGATCATATATTTTAGAAGTCTATTTTGTTAGACTCAATTGTGTTGCAACATGGGCTGTTTAGGCTCAATTAATGACCTTCATTGTATGCACTCAATTAATGACCTTCATTGTATGCAATAAATCTTCAACAGTTCTATACGTGTATTTGACAATACAGTCAATGTTTTAAAATGTGCCACAGGCATGGGTACTATTTTGATGATATTGATGGACATCTGACGCTCGGATATTCTTATCATCGAAATTGACATATTCCTTAATTTTTTAGTTAAGGAACTGGGTCATGGGTCTTCTTCATTCTGAAATTCTGTAGTACCCTTAGGTTGATAAAGAAATTCCTCTTCTTCAATGCTCAGTTTACTCGAAGAGCTGTACCGTACCTTATTTGCATGATTAGCTTCGTAATCAAAAAGGACGCTTGATAATTCACTTCTTTTTCCTTTACTCAGAGGTTTAAAAGTTTTAGAGATATCAACCTCTTCTTCAGAATCACTACCAAGATGAGGCACTGACTTAATTTATTTTATTTTATTCTTTCCTTTATCTTTCAACTTTTCTTTATCAAGCACAATAGCTTGGATTTTGGGAATAACATTGTTCTTTGGCTTTTGGGTTATGAAATACTTGGCGTCATCGTAGATTTTCACTTCGTGTACTGAGAACGGTTGCTCATCACCATCGATATGATGTTCTTCGACATCTCAGTTGTACTTCATGCATTGATGAAGTGTCAAAGGCACTATACCATATTCATGGAGCCATAGTCTTCCAAGAAGTGCCTTGTAGGACGTGTTAGAATCAATTACATGAAATCTTGCCTCTGTATAATGCTCCCCAAAGCTTAGGGGCAAGACTACAGATCTCAACTTTCACTGCCCTTGTTCGTTAAATCCTTGCAGAAAGACCATACTTTTGGTCAAATATTAGGCATCCAGGGCTAATCCTTTGAGCATTTTTAGGCTCATCAGATTAACAGAGGAACCTAGATCAATTAAAATTCTATTTATTTCGACATTGTTACTCTCCGCAGTAACATAAAGGGGTCTATTGTGATATGCTATCCCCAATAGCAGGTCATTATCACAAAAAGTGATTGTGCCGATATTTTGAGTGTACAAAGCTTCTTTCAGGTTTTGCTCTATGAAGAACGCTTCGTATTGTTCTGGATTCTGCAAGGCTTTGATGAGTGTCTATCGAAGGTTCTTAGACATAAGAAGGGCGTCATAGATACTCAGCTGTGCAAGTAATTTGCGGAGATGGGATAATATATTGTAATCCACATTTGCACTGGTTGCTTTGGGTTTAAGGGAATCTTGTGGAATAGCAGCTTCGTTAAGTTGAATATTCTTCACCTTATCCTTTATTTTCTTTTGAGGTGAAGGAACCTGCTTTCCCCTTCTCAGCTGAATTTGTATCACCTCTGAAGTTGAATTAGCTTTAGCTTGAGAGTTCTTTGAAGTTTCATATTATCAACTTCCTCAGAATCTGAGCTGTTTCCAAATTTTGGGCATTTTTCTTTAAGGGTCCCGTTACCCTTATTATCACTTTCTTCCTCAGGGAAATGTAGTTCTTCATCCAAATCAATGAAAAGTGCTGGTGTATGATGTACTTCCATAGAAGGCATTTTCACATCAGCTTTATGAATAGTAAGAGGCGTATTGCATCCTCTTGCAGCCCTTCCACCTCATTTATTTTATGACTCGGCAAGTCTCGATTGGAATACTCTCTTCCTTTTCTGATTCCAAGTCAAGATATAAATCAGTTATGTATTCCTCTAGCCTGACAGGTCGCCTTAGAGGTTGTTGATATTCATCGATGGAGTCGATGTATTTTGAATTATAGTTTTATGCCTTGTTAATCTCTTTTCGTTTTCTTTCTGAGATTTTGATTCAGACTTATGCTTTCATTTCTTTAAAATATTTCAAAGGTTTCTTCTTACTTGAGTTGGGCCCCCCTGCAACTGGATCTTTTGAATAAAGGAGTCTTGGATCAACTTCCAATTCTAAAGCATTTTTCCGACGAATGCCTTCAATGGCCAATAAGACATTCATCATTATTTGTTTAGTTTTCCTCGAGTTAAAGGTTTCCCAATCACCTTCATCTTCTTGGGGTGCTTTTCCTTTCTTGTCCTCTGTGTTTTGGCAATGTACAGAGGAGATAACATTGATTTTCTCCCTCTTTGGATTAACAAGGACACTATCAGAAAGTGTAAGTTCACTGTTCTGTAATTCTTTTCAACCCAATCTTTAAATATGAAACAGTCTTCGATTGGGCGACTTGCGATCCTATCGTATGGATAATAGTTTGGATCACCAGTCATGTCAGCCTATTCAGTTCGGCGGGATTTTGGCAATTGAAATCTAATTTTAAGCGCTTGCCTGAAAATCTTTCACGTACATTCCCTTTTGAATGAGTATGACTTATTAATTTTTTTCCTGCAAGGTAGGAGCCTTTTACCTTTCTTTCGTTTGCTTCAGCATTTTCGGTGGATTCATTAACTCCCCTTTTTCTTTTTGATCGGAGGAAGACGGGAGTGTAGTATTCACCTCATTCCTCTTCGGATCAAATGTTTTGATATGTTTTCCTTTTCTAGGCGAATTATTGTTATAGTTGAAGCTAACACTTCTAGGCATTGGTAACCTTTCGAATTTAGCTACATGATCCAGTAACTCCTGGAAAGTAATGATTGTAGTCATCGCCAGATATGGAGCCATATGGTCATCTATATTCCTCATCAATATCTCAATAGCATGCTTTTCAGTGAGCTATTGCTCAAATTTCATGCTAAGATTTCTCCACCTGGTTATGTACTTGGTGGCTGATTCCTCTCTTTCCTCTTCTCAAGAGTGAGGTCAGCGATAGTCACCTTCTTCGTTACACTGGCGAATCTTTTAATGAACATCGTCTCTAATTCGGCAAATATTCTTACTGAGTCATTGGGTAACTCAACATACCACTCAAAAGATGTACCTGTTAGACTATTGATAAATTGGCATAATAATAAAGCATCATTACATCATGTATTTCCACAGGTAGCTTTAAATTGCGTCGGATGCTGACGAGGATTTGCAGTGCCATCAAATATATTGAACTTTGGCAATTCATATTCTTTTGGATACTTCTCTTGGTCATATTCTGTCGAATATGGACAATCTTTTCCCCCTAAGGCTTCGACAACTTCAGAAGCAATAGTTACTTTAATCTTTTGGCATATGAGATTTTCAATTTGAGCTTTGCTGACCATTTCGTCTTCTTTAGGACCTATCAATGTTGGCTTCTGTAACTCCTCTAATCTTCTATCAGGAGTGACCAACACATCAACAGTAGTTTGCACATTTCCTTGAGAATTTGCTACTGGTGGTTGACTAGTTGTAGCCATCATGCCAAATTGTCCAAACAACTGTTTCATCATATTACTCATCTCATCAAGACGAGCATTCAAATGATGAATTTCTTGATCTTTCTTTTGTTGCATAGATTGCATTTCCAATTACAATCTCCTTACAACATCTTCAGCTTCTTTCTCCTCAACTTCTTTTGATTATGAAGTTCTATTTACAGTCGCTGCTTGTTCTTGGTCATCTCATAGTTGTTCTTCATTTTGCAGATTTAACACTGTATTTCTACGAGCATAAGTTCATTGATTAAATCGATCAGGTATATGATCAACCATCCGGACGACTTCAACATCCATAGGACCAACATACCCTTCCATTTCTTCAATATCATTATAATAATTATCAGTTTAATTCAACTCGAGATCATTTCCAAATTGGGACCGCCGCTTCCAATGTATGACTAGAGAGTCAGAGGATTCATTATAGACAGGATACTCTTTTTTTTTTCTGGAGTTGTCATGTCAACAAAAGTCTTCTTATTGGAGGATAACTTCTGGACATGAGATTTAAATCGCCCTTTATGGATTTTCTCATCATGATCTTCCATATAAGCTTCAGGGTATTTGGGTCTTTTCGGAACCCAAACTTGGGGTTTTTTCGTAGTCACATATTGATGACCACCAACATCAGAATGTACCTTTGAATGACCAGATTCATGATACAATTGTCGGGGCCTTCGTTTATCATATTTTCTATTATAGCCTTTTGTATGTAGGATATCGAAAGGCTCTCCCAACTATTTTCTTCTGTAATATAGGTATTGACTCATATTGGGATAGAATTTTCTTGGCTCTTGGTGATGAGGAAGACATTTATTCCCAAAATGAGCCATGCTTGAAGAAATGAATTCAGCAACAAATTTTCTCAATCTTCATTGTAGATTTATGTCTTTAAAATCTTTTAGTATCTTGTATATCTTGGAAAAGGCAGATTCTTCCTTCCTTGGCGGTTGTTGCTGTTGACGAGAAGTCTCCCAGAAAGACTTCTTTACTTCGCCTTTGTCATTACTTCTCTTCACCCACTTTAATGATTTAAAACCATTGCTGGTGGGTACATTCACCTCTAATTGTGGCGATGATTCTTGAATGGTAAAGGTCATCCAGCCATTAGCTCGAAGCAAGCATTGGCCTTCCTCCTAGCTTTCCTGCAAAAGCTTAGTACTTGTAACAGGAATTTTAGTATCGCACTCTTTTGGGGCTTCATTCTGGATTATGTTCTGGCTAGCTGAATTGATAATGACAGACTTCAGCTTAGGGTCAAAAATTTTCCTTTGAACGGTTGAGGCAGTAGCAGAGGCTATAGAGAGCTTTGTAAACACAGAGGCCATCTTAGGAGCCTTTTCGTTAACAACTTCAATAGTTAGCTTCTTAGTAGCACCCTTAGAAATCAGTATGTCAACATTATTCTCAGGGAGAAATTATTGGAACTGTATAACTTCAGAAATAGTTCCGAATTGAATAGTTGCTCCGGCATAGCCTGTGTTCAGAATGGCTTGAGGGAATTGCACTTTGGCTCCCTCGCCTAGTTTTACAGTCATGAAGGACTTCACAGATGTCATATTCAAAAGCATCTCATCACTTGTAAGAATGGATATAATAAAACTCATATTGATTATTTTCTTATGAGAAAAATAGATCATTTACATTGCAAAGATTGTAAAGTTATTCCGATGGAAAGTTTATGTACCCAACATCGCTTATTAGTTTTGAACTTTAAGATGAATGGGCAGAATATAAAAAATAAAATAAAACATTGTTCTAGGATTAGATTGGGAATTTAAAGAATACTAACAAAAATATTTTTGAGAGTAAGATCATAGATCTTAATATTTTATTTGTGCATGAGGAAGCTAATGTTATGTGTGAAAAAATAGCTGGTAAGATTAAGAATGTTATAAAAGATGTGCTTGGAGTATCAAAGGGAAAAGCTCCTAATAGTAAAAATAGTTTGTGGTAGAATCAAAATGTGCAAGAAAAGATCAAAAATAAAAAGCTTTATTATAAAAATTGGTTTAGATATAAAAAACTCTGATAATTTAGAAAGATATAAAGATGCCCGTAAGAAGTCTAAAAAAGCAATATGCAATGCAATGCAAAGATTTTAACTTTTAATGATTTATATAATATATTAGATACTAAGGAGGGTGAAAGATAAATGTATAAATTAGTCAAACAAAGAGATAGGAGTACTAAGGATTAAGTTCAAGTGAAGTGCATTAAGGATGAATATGAAAAAGTGCTTTTATTATAAGAGGATATTCAACAAAGATGGATGAGATATTTTGCTAAGCATTTTTAATGAAGATTTTGAGAATATGATTGACTTAAGTGACCTTAGCACCCTCTAATGAAAATAAAGATTTTTATTTTATCGACGTATTAGTAAAATCGAAGTTAGAGAGGCTTTAAAAAAAATGAAGTGTGGAAAAGCCGTTGGACCTGATGATATTCCAATAGAGGTGTGAAAATGCTTAGGATATGAAGGAATTTCTTAGCTTACTAAACTTTTTATTGTTATTTTGAAGACTAAAAAGATGCCAGATCAGTGGAGAATGAGCGTACTGATTCTTATTTTTAAGAATAAAGGTGATGCACAAGATTGTGCGAATTATAAAGGAATTAAGTTAATGTGACATGCTTTAAAACTATGGGAGAGAATTATGGAGCAAGTTGCAGCATGATAGTAACGTTTCTCAAAATCAATTTGGATTCATGCTGGGTATGTCTACTATGGAAGCTATTCATTTATTGAGAGGTTTGATGTAGAAGTATAAAGAGAATAAGGAGGATCTACATATGATATTTATTGATTTAGAAAAAGCATATGACAAAGTAGCAAGAGAAGTGCTATGGAGAGCTCTAGAAAAGAAAGGGGTTAATAATGTTTATATTCAAGTCATTAAGGATATATATGCAGGAGTTGTTACTTGTGTTCAGACACAAGGTGGTTTGACCAAGTATTTTCCTATTTCAATTGGATCACATCAAGGATCAGCCTTAAGCCCATATCTTCTTGCTTTAGTCATGGATGTTCTCACTAGACATTTGTAAGAGGTTGTACCCTGGTGTATGCTTTTTGCTGATGATATTCTTCTTGTTGAAAAGACTAGAGAGGGAGTTAAAGGTAAACTTGAATTATGGAGGTCCTTAGAGTTTAAAGGCTCTAAAACTGAATATATTGAGTGTAATTTTAGTAATAATAGTTCTAGTTGGGGATTGTGACTTTGGGTGATCAAGCCATTAATAAGAGTACATGTTTTAGATATCTTGGGTCTATTGTTCAGAGTGATGGCAAAATAGATGGGGATATTATTAGTAGAATTCAAGTTGGATGGTTGAAGTGGAGGAATACATCGGGTTTGTTGTGTGATAGAAAAGTCCCCCTCAAACTTAAGGGAAAATTCTATAAGATGGTGGTTAGACCTGCAATGCTTTATGGTGCAGAATGTTGGCCATTAAAAGAGAAGCATAATATTAAGTTAAGTGTTGAAGAGATGAGGATGCTCAAGTGGATGAGTGGCTTTACTCTTATAGACATGATACGAAATGAGCATATACATGAAAAGGTTGGAGTAGCTGCAGTGGAAGATAAGATTAGAGAGGGTTGCCTTATTTGGCCACATAAAACGGCGGCCTTCCGATGACCCGGTTAGGAAAGTAGATGCATTAGATTTGACTTATGTTAAGAAAGGTAGAGGTAGACCTAAAAAGACTTTGTTAGAAAATATTAGAAATGACCTTTCTTTATTAGATTTAAATGAGAATTTAACTTTTAACATGGCACAATGGAGAAAAAGGATTCATGTAGCCGACCCCACATAGTGGATAAAGGCTTGATGTTGTTGTTGTTGTTGTTGTTGTTTACCTTCTCAGTGTTAGGTGTTTAACAATAACGACTATAGATATTTATAGATCTATAGATAATATAAACACATATAGCTGAATACAATGAATGACTGATAAGTCATATTGAGGTATGATGATATCTATTATGATTGCATACTTATTGCAATAGTGATAGTTTGACATACTCATTTTGTAATATCATCATAGAACTTGTCATAGGAACTATGACATGTTGCATTCTTACATTGATACATCAATTATTTGTTGTTATATAGTAACTCTTATCTTTTTTATTGTTCATACTACATATCCTATTTTCTTGTTAGTTATACTTAAATTGATAGAGTTATTTGTTGGATTTGATTTCTCAAACTCACTCATTGTAAATTTTTCCTATAGCAAGACCTACCAAAGCTTTAGGTTGATTATAACCATGAGCAGAGCTACCAGTATTAAGGTAAATAAATAATATATATATATATATATATATATATATATATATATATAATATTTCATATTTTGTAGTAGGTTTATTTGTATTTTCATTCGAGGGATGGCTAGTTTTATTTCAGTTCTCTTTTCGCATATAATTGTACGTGAACTTTCTTTGTTGTGAGTACAAAAACAGGTCTTCCTATCCCCTCATCACATCCAGTGATGTCGGTACGTGCCGCCTTTCGGACCCAGGGTATAGCACCAACTGTAGTCGATTTCATCTTTCATCATCACACGAGAGGAAGAGGAAGTAAAACAATTCTATTGTTTAACATCTCACAAGAGAGAGAGGGGGCTTTGTATTTATAACATCACTATAGGGCAAATCGACATGAATGAGAGACGGTGTCGAACAAGAGAAGAGAATCACAAGCAAGCCAGTGGCGGGAAGAATGGTACTGAGTGGGAGAATGAACAAGTGAGAGAGATCGAGGCTAAACAAAGATGAAGTCGAACGGTAAGAATGGTACGGAACAATAAGAAGGGAGAGGGATACGGCAGACTTGAGAAACTAAGAGAGAGAGAAACGAAATCAGAGAAGTTTCACATCTTCGACAAAGTCGAGCCCGTGTGGCTTACAGCGATCGGAAGAGTGAGGAAGCGAAACCCATGTATGAATTTTATCAGAGCAATTTTTATTTAAAAATTGTATTTCAGTTTATGTATAATAAACCCTAAATTTTGTTGTTTTGAAATTTTGAAAGTTAATGGCAGAATTTGGAAAGCTCTCTGTGGGCTCCGAAAATTCGGCCCCAGCCTCCGCCCGCTTTTGTTTTCTTTTCGGGGGGAGTTTTAAACGATTTAAATTCCGGGGTAAATTTTAGAAGGCAGATGAGATAGTAGATAAGACACTACCCAGAGATTTCGCCCTCATTTTGCGAGGACTTTATGATCTGAGTTCTGGTTTCCTATAGGCGCAAGCCCCTATAGTTAATTACCCCTCCCGGTAACGAGAGAGAACTTTCGATTAAGGCTAGTCGTCAATCAGATATGTAAGAAATACGTGGTATCTGGCATATAGTAGCAGCATAGACATGGGTTGTAGAAATTAGAGAATTTGGAGATTTGATATTTAAAGTTAGAAATTTCACCATCTTGCACTTAAAGCGTATGGTGGGGGAATGGATGATAGACCCAATCAAGATTCCATGGTTCCGTCATCCCGGGCCATCGTGGTCCCTGGTCTACTTAGTCAGAGGAGGTAGTCGACCCAACCTGACAGAAGGATCCTTGTCGGCAACCATGGGTTGCTTCGTCCAATAGTACCTTGTAGACCTAGGGTGAATATTTGTCTAAGGGGACAAATTTGAATCCACCTTAGCTAACAGAGAGCTTTGTGCCCTATCGATCATATCCTATTGATTCATATCTCAAGGATTTGATGCCATTGGGGAGCATACGGGCTCTGGCCATAACCATAATATAATGGTGCCATTTGGCGGCGACCACCTGGTTCAGAGGGCCCCGAGTCATAACCGTTTATCCTGCAGTGCCATTTGGCGGCGAAACTGCCGGTTAGAGGACTCGTACCACGTCCTTGCTGGCAGGAGATTGTTTGAGAATGGATCCTAGTGATATTTTCGACCAGGCATTAGCTCTATGTGAGCTGAAGTAAGCTGAAGTAAATTATAATTTGTCCACCTCGGTAAACTGTTGCGGAGGGTGGATGTGTTTTGCTTTAAGTGTTTTGATAGTTGGATTTCAAATTTTAAATATTTTTGCATTTTTGGAATGATTTTTGAATTTTTAAAGATTTAGGTTTTGTGGGAGTTTGGGTAGTATTTTGAAATATTTGAAATGGACCCCTCCGGTTGAGATATGCATTCAACACGGCCATCATCGGGGTGATTGGGATTATTGATGTTTGTGGATTGAACCTTGTCAACTCTGTTTACCTGCTAACAGAGGATCGAGTTTTGATGGGCTTCATGCCCTTGTTAGTGAATTCTCTTGATTATAGGCCTTGAAGGCCTAATATGAACATATAAAATAAATATTTCGGTCGACCTCGCGACCGTATATTTATTTAATAGTTTAAGCCGTGTCAACTCCTAGCTACCTGAATAGAAGGATCGGGCTCGAACTTAAATTCACTTATTGACCCGCGCAGCATCCCTAGACGTCACGTGTGTACCAATAACACGCTCGCCGGGGTCCATGCGGGTGTTTAGTGTATCCCCTTATGTGTACCTATGTGTATACATATTATGGTGCATATGCAGGGGCATTTTGAAATATCTGTAAACGCCTTCTGTCCGCTTGCATGAATGTTGCGGATTCGGTGGCGTATTGCAGTAGCTTAGGGATTGAGTTGTTCGCTGCTTTGTACAGGCAGACTGTCGTGCACTACTTGCTTTCTGCAGGTGGATCTTAGTGCACTAACGAATCTCCTGCTTTCTTTCGCAAGAGCTTGGATTTGTTGTGGAGTTTCTGTATTTTCCTGTAGATAGCGCTTTGCATACGTGAGAGACTTCTTAGGATGGCTCATAGGTATTTGAATGTGCTGTAGTCTTATATCTTTGACTGCGAAGAACATATGTACTTGTGCCCACAGAAGATTTATCGTACCTACTTCGTATCTACTGTTGTTATCCACAAGTAATTTCATTGATCGTTGTAGCTCACATGGGAATGGTTGTATTCATCCACAAGTGAACTATCCTCAGTCATAGGGATATCATAACCTTAGCTGCATACCACTTGAGTGTGTTTGTCTTCTATTATATGATTGTCGGCTGTAGAAAAGCTACGATGTCCTTGCTACAACAGCTCGTAGGTATTTGTATTTACTGCATATCATCTTTTGTTCTTGCTTGCAATGGAGCAACGTGTTTATTCAACATTGAACAGTGATGGATCATAAGAAGTTCTATAGCATTCATTTCCTTCTGCTACGACCGCTTGAAAGCATGCGGGTGTCTTGTATGTATAGCAAATATACGGTCACTGTCACTATCACTATTGCACATACAACAAATCTTTCATTATTGCTAGTAGACATTCATATTCATCTATAGTTCATCTTGTATTCGAGTATGGATAGTGTATGATTATCCTTCTACAGTCACTTGTAGGCTAATTGTAATATACTCTATTACACATCACTCTTTGTTGGTGTTTTCTGACGGATGTAGTAGAGGCTATTGCATTTTCTTGCAAGACTATTGTGTCGGTTATTATCGACTTCAATTTCATTGTTAGGCTGCATTCCCTTGTCATCCACGAGCTACTACTATGTTCACTACACATCATTGTAGTCTTTGTAATCATTCTAAGTTACTTGATCACATACTTGGAATAAATATCGTGGACCAATTGCCATCATTCACATGCAGGTTATGCAATCCCTTTCACTATATGCCTTCATAAGAGTACTTGTTTGTTGTAGGTCTTCGAACCTCCTTTATAGACCTTTGTTCACTTTCAACTTGATGTCAAATTTGAGTCCCTCATAGTTCAGGTCTTGTTCAAGTCCCCTGTAATCTTGTTCAAAGTTATCTTTTTGTTCAAATCCAAGTTCCAAAGTTCAATATCAAGTTTATGCTTATGACAGTTCATTATTTGTAATCAGTTCGAGTTCAATATGCAAGTTCATGTGAATCCAAATCATTATCATTTGTTGCAAGTCCTTGTGGTTCAAATGTTCGTTCAAATCGTTTCAGTCAAAAGTCCTTTGTATTTGCTATGGCTGAAGTCCAAATCAAAGTCCTCTGTTGTCTTGTAGAAGTTCAAGTCTTGTATGTCAAGCTCCTTGTTATTACATTGAATTCCAAGTCCTTAATACATTTGGTTCAAGTTTGGATTTATTCATTTGAGTTCATATTATTGTTTAAATGGAGCCAAGTTTGAGTACAAGTGCACGTCCTTTGAGTCCAAATAAGCTCCGAGTATAGTCATATATTCATCCAAAATTTCGGCAGCATTCCGGCATCTCCCCCGTTTAGGGGAAATTACGGAAAACTGGGCCTTTCCCACCACGCTTAAGAAAGCGTGTATGGTAGATGTCCTCTTTCGAGGGCACCGCGGCCGTGTAAAGTCTTCAATCCCCCACCACGCTTAAGAAAGCGTGTATGGGTCTTCAAATGTACCTAAAAAGAAAGCAGTTGTTTCCCCGTATGTACAGAGCCGCATACGGGTACTTAAGATCGTCCCCACCACGCTAAGAAAAGCGTGTATAGAGCCTACCCGCCTCGCCGTAGGTGTCGCACCGGGTTCCCTTCCCACCACGCTTAAGAAAGCGTGTATGAGCGGTTTGCCGGCTCGACACGAACGCCGAGGATAGGATTTTTAAGTGATTATCCACCTCGTTGTAGGCGCCGCACCGGGGTCCCATCCACCACGCTTAAGAAAGCGTGTATAGGCGGTTTTCCGGTCCGCCGCCAACGACGAGAGCGGGCTCTCGGAGTTTTAGGGTTTAGAAGTTATACATTGGCGACCGACGGGGTTTGGCACGCAGATCGAGGGAAGAGGAGAGAATCATTCTCTTTTCTTTTTGCATTTCTTTTTAATTATAATTAATTGATAATAACAATAACAAGTTATAATTATTAAGAATTAATTACAAATTAAAATAATTAATTATAATTATAATTAATCATAATTAATTATAATTAATAATGACTAATTTGAATTAAAATAATTAATTATAATTAATTTAAATAATTATAGTTAATCATCAATGATGTAATTAACTATAACTATAATTAAAATTAATTATAACTTATTTTAATTTAAAACTAATCATTATTAATAATAATTAAATATAATTAGCATATTTAATTATAATTAGTTTTAATTAAATGTAATTAATAATAATAATAATAAGCACCAATAATTAGTAGTTAAGTAAAATAAGTTAAAATCTATACCTAAAGCTCAGTTGAGGAAGAGGATTGGCAGCTTAAGAGGCGTCGGAAAAGGTTATTTGGGCTGATCTGAGTGAGGACAGTGGGTTATTAGGCTATTTGTGAAATAGAATGGAGGAAGCAGAGAGGGAATGACGGTTCAGGAGATCGGCCAGAGTCGTGGGGTTCGTATGGCTTGCCGTGGAGATCGGGCCAGGTTAGAGAGACGGTCTCTCTCTCCCTCTCTCTCTCTCTCTCTCTCTCTCTCTCTCTCTCTCTCTCTCTCTCTCTGGACCTACGACTGGATGAAGAAGAGGAAGGAGTCGGCAAGGGCTCATTTGCGGCAAGGGAGATGAGGGGGATCGGAACTAGTGGAGGATTCGTCCGAGTAGGGGTCGGGTAGAGGGCGACGAAGGGAGGAGGAAGTTCGGTGAGGTCAGGCAAGGGTTCAAGAGCTCGGTCCGGCCTAGAGATCCGAAGAGCGTCGACGGCTCGGGTAGGTAGCGGCACTACGAGGGTCAGATGGTGGAGAGGGAAATCAGCAGGAGCTGTGGGGTCGGCTTCGGCTCTTCACAGCGACGAGCTCTAGTCGCTAATTCAGATCAAAGTGCCGTAACTTTCGAACCCACTGGAAGGGAACGTCGGAGGAGCAGAGTCGGAGGAGGGTGAAGCTTCGGTCCTAGGATCGCGAGGAGGAGTCGGGATCTCTGCGTGATAGGAGCCGAGTGTGGGGGAGTAGTGGAAATGAGAGCAACACTTCTCATTTTAAAGCCGTGAGAGGAAGCTTTGTCGAGGCGGATCGCGCGTGGGATCGAGACAGACGCGATAGTTCGGCACCGCTCGCAGACTGCGGCACTGTAGCGGGATTTCTGGCTGGATACGGGATGGGGCGTCGATCTATAGAGTATGGGCATGGGATTTCGGCAGAGCTTGGCAGGTATGGCAGAAAATTCTTTTATTCAATTTTTTTTTGCAAGAGGTCAACATTCTCATATAAGAATTAAGGTTAAGATTTAAAATTTTATTAAAAGATTTTTATCTAGATAAAAGGGTTAATATACTTAGTTATGTGTGTGTGTATATATATATTTAATAGAGAGAGAGAGAGAGAGAGAGAGGAAATTATATAATTTTAGAAGATTTTGATTACAGAATTAGTAAATTAAAATTATCATTCAGATAAGTAATAAAATAGATCCACAACAAATAATTTAATTAATTAAATATAAAATTTGCAATTTAGGGGTGATTTGTATAAAAAAAGAGAATTTTTATTATTATTACAAAAGTTGTGTACATATTTATTAGTAAGCCAATTAAATGATATGTTAATTATCCGTAAATATTAATTATGATTATATACCTATAAATAATAATTAAAGACTAATTAAGATTAATTAATATGACATATCTACATATACAATGAACTAATATAGTTATTTAATGTTACCATAGGTGACAAAATAATGAAGACAGATTAAGGATAAAAATTGGGAGTTGAAAACCAAATCTTTTAGAACTGAGATTAGTACTCATATTTCAAATTCATAATAATAACGTTGTTTCTTCTAAATCAAATACATTGATTGTTATTAATATTCTTTAATTCAACTGCTATTGCAAATATAGTTTTCATTTAATTCTGTAATGAAAAAGATTAATCATATTGAAATGAATGATAATTTTATTAGCAATTAATTATTTATTACATGTTATTCAATGTTACTATAAAATATATGAAATAATATGAAAAATATAAAAGAAACAACTCATATAAGAATGTTTGCATGTGCATTTTTTATTAATAAAGTTTACTACAAACTGGGGACGCGAGTACCCAAATGTGTAAATTGAAAAAAAGTTTTAGAAAAGAAAATGGAAAAAGAATGTACTTAATTGATACTATATAATTTATATCTCCTATGAGAAATGTATTATTTATAATATATATATATATATATATATATATATATATATATATATATATATATATATATATATATAGTTTCAATATTTTTCTTCATACTACTTGATATGACTCCAGAAAATTTATATAATCTGTACGAATCTCAGGGCAATCTTTGAATTGAAGTTTTTTTTTTAAATTAAAATCATGACTCCAGAAAATTCATATAATATATCTAATCAAGCGGCTCAACGAGACGAATCCAACAAGCCTAAGATCACTCAATTTTGACATCATTAAGGCGCTTAAATGCTGAAAAAAATGCTTCATAATTAAGAGAATCGATACGGACTGTATGATGGAGTGTATTGGATTCAGGTTCAAATTATCAAAATGTTCATCCCAAAAAGCTTTTAAATAGAGCCCCATTCCTCACATGAAAGGGGCGGCAGGGGGAAGAAAGGAGAGAACTAGAGAACTCTATTATATTTTCTAGCTATCACCGCCAACGACTACCACCAGCTATTGACACCGACAACCACCATTGCTACCAACGATCACCATCAGTAATTACCGTCATCTACAAAATTCTAACAAGATTTAACTCTGTTGTTGGGTATAGTTGTCCTCCTGTGGATACCTAGAGGGGAAGCAAGGACATAACTAAAAAGCTCTCTTGTATTTTCCAACTATTGTCGCCAACGACAACCACCAACAATTGACACTGACCACCACCATTGTCATTGATGATCACCATCAGTAATCGCCACCATCTCCAAAATTCTGACAAGATTTAACCATGTTGTAGGGTATAGTTGTTCGTTTGCGGATACCTGCTTTCTATAATCCCTATTGAAGAAATCAATCTATGTTGTTAGGAGTTAATTGTCCATCTAAAGACACTTGATTTCTATTAACCCCCATAAGACAAAGCAGACATCTTATTCGCAAATAGTCATCTGGTTCTTCAACTATGAGGAAGGAATGATTCTTGTATCTTCTGATATATGGTAAATTTTTTAATTGGGTCAGGCCCCGTGATTTTTTCCCTTTCCAAGTTTTCCACATAAAAAAAATTATCTTATTATTTTTATCTGTGCATGCTGAATTTTTGTACAACACTGAAATATAAAACACACACTCTACCAACTCAATTTTTCTAGCACGTAAAACTACTGTAATTTAAAAATATGATATAGTCACTAAGTTATGCTATAACTCACTTTTATCATTAAATAAATATATATAAGAAATATCTCATAAATTTAGATAAGTAAAAGAAAAGAAAACTTGTACCATAGACTTATGCTACAAGAGAGAGATATTCATATTCAATGATTATATTTTTTCCATAAAATAATTTTAGAGTTTTAATGGCTCTTTCAGCATATGTGAAGTAGTTTATTACTAGTAATATTAGAAACAAAAATTTAATATATGTTCAATTGTTTATTCTCATCTCGTTAATTCAAGATTCCGAGCTGCACCATGACAATTTCTCCTCTTTGGACATGGCCAAGTAATAAGGTGGGATCAGTAGTGGAGGTGGCTATCAACGAAAAATTAAAGATTGCCATTAGTTGAAGGTGCCACATCCTAGCTCGAATAAGCATGGGGTGAGCATTAAGAGTAGAGTTCAAGATATCCCTCGAATATATTTGCTCAAAAACGTTTAAGCACTTGTCAACACAGAGTTGGACACTGATGACACATTAAATGTTAGACATCAAATATTTTGGTTGCGGTGAAATCATAATTTCAGTAAGTTCGGTAGGAGTGCTCAGGGTGTTGTGAGCCAGGGGAGATGCTAGGGAATCCATGGAGATAGGCATAGAGAGCGACAGGAAAAAGAAAAATTATTTAGGATGAGGGCAAAGATGATGCTATGAGGAATTAATCTCTGATACCATGATAAATTATTCAAACCATTAGCATAAGTAAAGATAAAACACAGGAACAGAAGCAAATGGAAATAGTTTCAAGGGTATTGCATTCAACTCAGCGTACTTCATACTGTAAAGGCCATTTATAATAGCAGCTACCCATGGGTTGTTAAGGCTGTAAAGAGTTTGTTTACATTGGACAGCTTGGATGAAGAAATTGGTTTTGGATGAGAGGTGTAGATTAAGTATTAGTAAGTAAAGTTGCTGGCAGAGGTGGAGACGGGTTGTTGTGGCATATAGCGTCCAGATGACGCTTTCAGAAACTACCCACCTGTGGAGTTCATTTTCTTTTAGGTTAAAGTTAAGAATCAAACTAATTAAGTTCACACAAATCAAATTGATTTAGAAGATTTCATAAAGTTAAAGTTAAATGACAAGAAATTAAAAAGATATTATGCTTCAAATTTAGGTTGTACTTATACAGGAAGGGGAATGTAGGCATGTTCAGCGCTGTTATCTATCAATTATTCATCCAGCCATGATTTTGGGACTGCCATCATGTCTCACTTAGGCCCAGTTTGTTTCTCCCTTTTTTTTCCTTCTCCGTTTAGAAACGGAGGAATTTTTTTTTGGGTGATGTTTGTTTGTGACACTTTTGCAGAAATACTTTTTAGAGAATTGTATTACTGTTTTAAAAAGCTTTAGGATATCTCCTTCTCCGTTTGAAAACTTCATTTCCTCAAACAACAGTTTTAAAACTGTCTTTTAAAAAAGGAGCAGCATAACCAAACGAAACCTTAATAATTCCAATAAAAATAAAACGCACCTGAACCAACTGTGTTACTTCAGCTGTCATAAATGAATTTGTAGGAAATCTTGATGTCATGCAGCAAGCAATTCGAGGATCAACCGAAAATGCAGTCCTCACATGTTCAACCCATCTTTCTGAGCTAACTTTATTGCGAAAGGATGTGTTATCTCTGTAATAGTTGACCAAAAAACATTTAGATAATGCCACTAAAAAAAAAGAAAAAGCTAAAATATAGCAAGCCAAAACAAAAGAATATCAGATAAAAGGTACTTTGTATTTAAAGGTTGTGCCCACACTTCAAGCCTATCCGCCTCATGCTGGCATAGCATAGCAAGCAACTGCTTCCGTTTGTCTCTTTCAGAAGCATAGTTATCCATATGTCCCCAGACAGGATGATATAGATCTGTCTATAAATGAAAATTATTCAGTATATAGGATGCCTAGTGCTATAAAATCAACTTCCAGAAGCATAGTTATCCATATGTCCCAGACAGGATGATATAGATTTGTCTATAAATGAAAATTATTCAGTATATAGGATGCCTAGTGCTATATAATAAAAGCAGAACGAAAGTTGAAATATTATATTATCTGAGACATCTTACCAAGTTATTCAATTCACTATCACATCCTTTGCCTCTCAAAGATGAATCAATTGAAGAAGTTGAAGCAGCGTCTGTTTTCTCATTCAAAAGATGATGAACAACTAATGAAACAGACTGAGCCTCACTCTGTGCAAAACCCTTATCATTTGATTCATACCATTCTGGCTCACACGCAAACCAGCCCAATGAAGCACTGAAACATATAAAGTGTCCCTGAGGAGCTGGAACTTATGGAAATAACCTCCCTATTAAAAATAAGCAGCTATTCCTAGATAAAAACTAGACAATTAGGAAATCTTTTAAGGCATGGAGCATCATTCTAATCCAAATAATAATATTGAATAGAAGACGTAATTTGACAAGAAGAATGCATTCATTTTAAACATAATCACACAACCCATAACAAAATCAAGATAACTGAGACACAAGCCCCTGTATAATTTAAAGCATGATAGAAAACATTATCAGTCAAATCTCACACCATTGGCAAGAGCAGCTATAGAGTTGAGAGGTGAGCATATTTACCGAAGAACCCGATCTTCTAGCAGCTGAAGCCCCATTTTACAGTTCTGGAGATTGCTCTGTGATTTACATGAGCAAAATTTCAATCCAAGTAGAATAGCGGTGAAGAAAGTTCCAGTAGCTGCTGGATGTTGTGAAAATTGAGATGGTGATTTCATCGTTCCTTGCAACATTCGGCCAAATAGTAAAAGTTGTTCCATACTATCATGCCGAACTACCTATAAAGAATCCAATCTCAAATGTAAAAAAAAAAAAAACAAGCAAAAGATTCTTTATGTTATCCCTAGGAATAATTAGGCGTTACTAAAGACTAATAAACTAATACATACGGAGAGGAGAAATACAGAAATAAACTACAGAGTACACCAAAACCATGACACAAAAGCATCAGCCATGTCAACATTGCATTTTACAAATATGTTTTGCGCAAAAACATTAACCAGGTACATCATGAATGCATGATTATAGTGAAACAATTATAGTAAAGAACTTAAATTATTCATATGAAACAGATGAGCAGACGTAGAGAGATAGGACCAAGATAAATAACCTCAAAGCGGTCAATGAAAAAACCAAGCCAGAGTCTATGAGCCATCAATCCTTCAACAGGATCCTTCTCAGGCTGTGGCTCTGGTTCCCCAGGAATGAGGTGAGGCCTTAACTTTGCAGCAGGGCCAGAATTTCTCATTTCTGAAGCAAATAAACCACGTTTTGTATCTATTGTCCACAGCCATGCATCAACAAGTTCTGCAAGAACAAGTGGCCCAAAGGAGGGTGCTGAAGAGACAAGCCATGTCCAAATAAATATTCCTGTTTCCATTGCATCTGGTGTTGAAATGTAAGCAGGGCACCAACAAAGAAGTCGTAATAGCTGTGAGAAGCCTTCTATTTTCAATCTAGACTCAGAAGCCTGGGCATGCATTTTCATATTAAAATAGAAGCTTCTAAAAAAAGCAAAAGCATTGTTTCTCATAATTATGCATATTTACACAAAGAAAGAAGAGATAAAGGTTTACCATGTGTGAAATGAGTAATGCAGTAGCCTGCGAACAGGTTTCTCGAAACAAGGATTTATCCACAGCTATACCTTTCTCTGCAGTGCCAACAAATTGTTGAAGAAGCTGGACAAATTTTGCCAGGAGAATCTCATTAAAAGAAACTACTTGAGATTGTGGAGAAGGACCAGTTCCTAAAGTCATCATGCCTAAATGAAAACCACCTATATTATTGTACAGCCTTCTCATACCAGCAATCTCCCCAACATGGTTACACTTCACTGTTGCACTCACAACCGCAGTAGACAAAACTTCCAAAATAAAACCCTCCGACACTTTCTTCTTTTCTCCTGAGGCAGCAGCAGAAGCCGCAATGACTGCAGGAATATTCGCAGTCCTGATCCCACTCCAACATTCATTTTTCCCAGAACAAATTCGGATTTCAGACAAAAGAGAAACAATGTCGGAAGCATGTTGTGTTTTTTGTAGTCCATTAAGCTTACAGAGAAATTCCTGGTAAAACAATTGCAAACAAAAGAATAGCCCAGAATTAGAAAGACATCACTCATGGAACATTAAACAACAATTAAGGCTTAATAACTTGATTCTAGAATAAACAAATACTGTGCCATAAATCCAAACCCCAGCTTGTATAACATAGAAAGGCTTATAAATTATTCATTTGCAGAAAAGAATGGCGATATACAATTACGCATTAAATAAAATGCAGCACATGGAACAGATCGCAAGAGAAAAATATTGTTTTACTAACTATTATCATTCAAACCAAACAAATTCGGGCAATAAAACAGTTTCTTTGTTTCTAAAATCATGCATAGAAGTACAAATTATGAGAATACGAACATAAATATTTGAAACACGTCTTGCATAATGTTGTGCTGTTGGGCAATTCAATTTGGTAAGAAATAAAGTCATACATAGTCTTATAGAGAGACATGCAACTTTGCAAATGTGTTCACCACTGCCATAAAGCAATGGATGAGGGGCATGTGCAGTAGAGCGCTCTGCATTATTTCTCCCGCAAATCAAAGTTGCGATCTTTTTTCATTGCTAGTTTATTGCCATAGTTATGTCATGCCCACGGGGGCTTCCATTTAATTAATTTATTTCACTTGGTTTTTTTTTTCAGTTTTTTAGGATTTTAGTGTCATATGTAGTTTACTGAGGATATCTTAGTACCTTTTCTATTTTCCTCCTAGTTCGTGTACCTTAAAATTTTAGGTGTTTAGCAAAATAGCCTTATTTTGCTTGTCAAGGTTTTGTATATGTCCATTAATTTTTTACCCTATCATAAGGTTTTTGAAAATCAAAAGAGATTTAAAGCATGGTTTTGAAAATCGGACTACAACGACCGACTCGACTTGCTCAACTGTGGACCAGTCAAATGGTTGGTCAAGTCCATCTTGAAAACTAGCTTTACATCAAACTGGACTGAACTGATTAGAACTGTCAGTTAGACCAGTGAACCATTGAACTTGTCCCCTTTTTTTGAACCAACGGGTTCAATTAGTATTCCATTTAAATAATTAAATAAATAAATTTATTTAATTTAATATAAAATATTAGATATAATATTAAACTTAGCAAATTAATTTAAATTTAATATAATTTATTTTTCTAAAACAGTAAATGCATATAATTATCATTTTCCAAAGAAGCACCAACCAAATATTCTCACATGGCCTCAGCATCCCATGTGAATTCCTAATATATACAAATCAAAAAAGTTAAATAAACAATATTAAGAAAAAGCTCCCAGGTGATGTGGGACTAGATAACTAAGTTAAAGTTCTAATATTTACAAAATTATACTACTTATTTTTAAACAAAATTTTTAATTAATTTTTTTATAATATGAATAATATTTAATTTTTGTGAAAAATATTTAATTTTATCTATTTAATTTTTTATATATTTAATTATACATTATAAAAATAATAATATTTATCTATTTATTAATGATAAATAATCTAATATGAATGATTTATAAATGCAATTTTCTAATGTGAATTTGTTATATAATCTACATGTGTAAATTTTTTCTAAATATGTAATATGAATTAATAATAATTTATATTAAATTTATAAACTTATATGTGAACTAAATTTAAATTAAATACGAACCAAATTTAAAGATTGAAAATGTTTAAATTTAAAATTATGAAAGATACTATTTATGTATAAGTTATATTTATTTTTTAATCATAAATTTGCATTATTGCATAATTAATATCATTATTATATCATTTAGATCTTATTTAAATAATTTTAATATTTATTATATCATCCGATTCAATCATTGAACATTAGACCTCTCCTTTCGCTTCTTGGTCTAATCCAGCTTTCACAACCTTAATTGAAAATATTATCAAATGACACCCAAGTTTAAAACAAACAATATTCAACCAATTGGTTGACCCAAAAGAAGAGAAGTGATATACAATGAATGCGCCAAGGAAGAACAAGCAAGCATGTGAAACCTAACTTAATACAAGTAAAAAAATGTGATAATTGCTCTATTTACTCACCTACTATAAACTAGGAGACAAATTTAGTAAATTTTTATTATAATAACCTCACAAAAAAATATATAGGTGTAGCATGCATTAGTCAGTTGGTCCATCTTTTGATTTTCTAGCAAGTTTTATTACAAATTACTCTATTCCTTTTTGTCTAAGAGAAACCCAATATATAGTATTCTTTCTATAAGTCAAGACCTGATGATATGCAATATTCTTGTTGCAAAAATATGGCTCACAAGAGAGATGTTGTCATGATTAGGCCAGGAGGCTCAAATTAATAAGGCGTGAACAAATGGTCGGACGGTTATTGAAATTTTTCTCGCAAAAATTTATAACAATAACTATTTCCAATATATTGAAAGAGCCGCTACAAACTCCAAATGCATTTTAATAAAAATACTATAACTATTTCAACAAATTTCTTTCTTTTGAAGTGTCATGCTTACGATATATGTTATCTCCTCTTCCATTCATTTAAATTCTTTGGATAATACCTTTGAATGTTTACAATAAGAATGAGTTATAACACAACTCAATGAGCATGTTATATTTCTAAATTACAGTAATACAAGATATTTTGAACAATATACATGCTTATTATAAGTAATAAACTTTATTTCATAATATTTAAATTTGAGAATCACCATCAATCACATCTTATGCACATATATAACTCAATGAGCACGTTATATTTCTAAATTACAGTAATATAAGATATTTTGAACAATATACATGCTTGTTATAAATAATAAACATTATTTCATAATATTTAAATTTGAGAATCACCATCGATCATATCTTATGCATATATATAACACTCATATCATGTCTTAGCATTTTCTATAACTAATACAACTATCACAAGAGACAGCATTTAAATAATACTAATTAAGATACTTCTATTTTCATTTCTTTTTCCAAAATATTTTCCATTTCACACGTGTGGATACATTGCATCCCTAGTCAGAATCATAAGGGGGTGTAATCCATCAGTTATCATGCACATGCAAACATTCTTATCTAGCCATTTCAACCATATTAGGGGTGTCAAAACAGGTTAACGGGTCGAGTTTGAGTCCCCAAAATTGACCCGACACAAATCCAATCAACTCAAACCCAACACATTTAATAAATGGGTCGAAAAGATGAACCCGAACCTAACCCACTAGCAGCTCGAATGGCTCAAACTCAACCTATTAACCCGTTAAAAAAATAAAATTATAGCTTATTAACTATAAAGTTTAGAATATTTGATCAAAAATAAGAAAATTATACCAACAAGTAAAAAAATTTAACAAAATATATATTAAACGGGTCATTTTTAGTCAAAAGTGGGTTCATGGGTCAATCACAACCCGACCCATCTAATAAATGGGTAGAAAACCTAACCCAAACACGACATGTTTATTAAACGGATCAACCCAAACTTGAATTTTTCAGATCGAGTCATTTATTGACACCCCTAAACCAAATATCACTCATTAATTTTATATAATAATGTAAAGCACAACAAGCTAATTATCGACTATTCCAAGATGATCAATCATTAAATATGAGAAACATAAAGCATGGTTTAACTTGCAACAATAACTAAATAAGTATGTATCAATATTCTTCTATGCATTAATTTTAGAAGAAAGCAAAATCATTATTATAATTTAAAAAAATGAATACTCACCTCGAATCTACATAATTCGATTTCCCTTACTTCTTCGTTCATCTTCAATAATATGACACCTACAATCGAATACATAGAATGTTCACCTTAATTTTGATATAATTATTCGTTAGTATAATTCTAATAATCTAATTCATATTTGCTTTTATTCAAATGCATAATACTACTTGATATTAAAAATTAATTAATCTAATGATATATCTTTCTACAATTAAACTATTAAAATTTCAAATTCATATAAAATTTAAGATTATATATATTAATTATGTCTCACAATTTGAAATATTTTTAGTTGAATGCAATGATCATCGTTATCTTCACAACATGATATATATATCCTCTCTCAAATATATATATATATATATATATATATATATATATATATATATATATATATATATATATATATATATATATCAATCATCACTAATCATTTAATTTTAACTTTTGGCAAAATATAAGCATTCTTGTTTTCAATTTAAAAATATTTTAAATTTGTTATTTAATGTAATATTTTCTATAGTAATAAATAAAATCTCATAATTTAAAAATACGTAATATTATCAATTATCTTCCACTCTTCTCCTCCCCCTTAACACTCTAATATCAAATAAAATTAAAATTTTATAAAAAAAAATACTAATAAAACCTAACCCTTCATTGAATGAACCCACAAGCCCTAGCCTTCGCCCATGCTCCCTGCTGACGATCGTGCTCATGCTCTACTAGCTATTATACTTGCAACTCCTTGCTTATTGACTCGCCCACAAGTGCTCTCATCGCCACAAGTCTCAACTTTCTTCTCTCTCTCTCTCTTCCTGTCCCATTTCTCTTTCTCTCTCGATTTAAAGGGTCGAATCCCCCCTTTTCGCCTCCTGCACTCTAAATGACATAATGGGAACAGTCCCCAAAGTTGACCTAACCTAGACTAGACCCAAGTCCTAGCCTAATCAAATACTTTGGCCAATCTAAGTTCCTATAATCAATTAAAAATCAGCCTAGCTCAATCAAGAAGTTTTACACACTTAGAGAAAGGTCGGTGGCCGAATTTCCACCCTCGGAAATTACTTGGTGCTGATTTCCAGCTGCAGCTTTGGTGAATTGTAAGCTTTATAATTTCTTGTTCAAAATCTTCCTCTTGCAGTAAAAATCTTCTCCTACATCCCCTCTACGCTCCTAGACCTTCACTTAAGTTCCACATACTTCAAAATAAATTTTTCAAGCCAATAGAAGGGCCTATACTAGCTCTCCTTGATCTAGTTTTGCTCCAACTCCAATTAACCACCTCTAAAAACACTCAAAAATTTCCCATATACTCTAAAACTATACTAGACATGTCCCTTTATTCCTTCCAACAGTTTTTATACCCTAGAGTTCTCCCATTTTCAAGCACTAAATAAATTATCCCCAACAGAGAGCTCTCAGCCAGGATAGCCTCCTATATTTGGCCAAGCACTATTGCTTTGTAATCTTTCTACCACTTCTCTACCATCCCATCCAAGGTTTTCACATCATTCTCAATACATTATAGAACTGCTTCAGATACATTTGAACCTTCATTCAAGCCCATACCAAAGATCCACACCAAAAAGTTTGAAATTTGATTTTTACTTATTATAGGTAGTATGAGTTAGAGACAAAAGAAGCATATAGATCACGATCAACTAATTGTATTCATCATCATCATTAGTCTAATCCCAACTATTTGAGCTCATGATTAACTAATGAATTATCTTTTAAATATAGAAAGATGTTGCATGAGGGCATCAAAGCAACTTCCAAATTTTTAAAAAAACATCAAATAAAGAGCATAATTTGGTTAAGATAGCACAAATTTAACTTTTTTTCAACATAACACAAAGCACTGTTCTTTTTTTTTTTTTTCAGCCTACAAGTTTTGTTGTTTTGAAGCAAATGCATCATAGTATAATAACTACAAGATTTTCAAAACAAGAGCAATTGAAAGATAAGAAAAACCTGTAACAGGCCTTGGGTTGTGCATGGAGCATATGAAAGTGCTGTTGTGATCCATTCCCGCACAATCCTTTGGTATAAAGAACGAACAGTAGCGACCAAAGCAGGATCATTGACTTGGGCTGAAGGTAACTCATTATGAACTGAAAATAGAAGTGCATCCAAACAAGAATAGTTCCACAAAACCTGCAGGCATGTTACACGTTTTTATCTTGCTATGGTATAAATTTGCAAGCTAAATACCCCCGCCCCAAGATTAGACAAAGCTTACCTGTTGGAATTTCTCTTTAAATTGAGTTAACAAATTGACAGAGATGTCTCGAATATTTTCATCCCTCTGAGACATATTTCTTATAAGAAAGCAAGAATGTGCAGAAAGAACTTGTTCCACTATATCTGCTTCTTTTCCAGTATCTGAAATTCTCTCCTCCTACAGGAAACATGTCAACCTTCACTTGATTTGCAGCTTAGACGATGAAAGGGAACCAAATGTTAAGCAGAACAAAAAACAGCGTGTAAAACCTAAGAATTATCACCTTCAGCCTCATCCCAGTTAATTAGCGCCAGATTTTATAGTACTTCTATGTCAATAAGTACTATTTAAACCATATTTGGAGCCAATAATACCAAGCCATTTTGAAAAACTCCAATCATGTTAGCTTTGGCCTACCATTATTTCTTGAGAAAAGAACCAAAATGGTCCCTCAACTATTTAAAATGGGAGCTTTTTTATCCTAACATCCAATATTGGAGTTAATGGTGTTAAATGTAAATGTGTTTCAATCATTTTTTAATTAAATATTTATTGAATATAATTTTCAAGTAATTATAATTTTTTTTAAAATTTTATTAAACATTTCTTTAATAAAAAAATTTTAATAATAATTTTAGTTTTAATTTCAAAAATTTTAATCAAATTTTATAAAAATAAAAGTAAGCATTAAATATTTAAATGTCTAGTACAACAACAAAAATACAACAACAACAACAATAACAAGCCTTTGTCCCACTACGTGGGGTCGGCAACATGAATCCTTTTTCTCCATTGTGTCCGGTTCAAAATCAAATTCTCGTTTAAATCTAATAGAGAAAGATCATTTCTAATATTTTCTAACCAAGTCTTTTTAGGTCTACCTCTACCTTTCTTAACATAAGTCAAATCTAATACCTCTACTTTCCTAACTGGGTCATCGGAAGGCCGCCGTTTTATGTGACCAAACCATCAAAGGCGACTCTCTCTAATTTTATCCTCCACTGGAGCTACTCCAACCTTTTCACGTATATGCTCATTTCGTATCCTGTCTCTAAGAGTAAATCCACTCATCCACCTAAGCATCCTCATCTCCGCAACACATAACTTAGTATTGTGCTTCTCTTTTAATGGCCAACATTCTGCACCATAA
The DNA here is from genome assembly GCA_019925795.1 of Dendrobium chrysotoxum. Lineage (NCBI taxonomy): Eukaryota > Viridiplantae > Streptophyta > Magnoliopsida > Asparagales > Orchidaceae > Dendrobium > Dendrobium chrysotoxum. The sequence goes on from CM034310.1 coordinate 28,095,287, forward strand.
AGCATTGCAGGTCTCACCACCATCTTATAGAATTTTCCCTTAAGTTTAAGGGGGACTTTTCTATCACACAACAAGCCCGATGCATTCCTCCACTTCAACCATCCAACTTGAATTCTACTGATAACATCCCCATCTATTTCACCATCACTCTGAACAATAGATCCAAGATATCTAAAACGTGTACTCTTATTAATGACTTGATCGCCCAAAGTCATAATCCCCTCACTAGGTCTATTACTGCTAAAATTACACTCCATATATTCAGTTTTAGATCTACTCAAGCGAAAACCTTTAGACTCTAAGGTTGATTTCCAGACTTCAAGTTTACCTTCAACTCCCTCTTTAGTCTTGTCAACAAGAAGAATATCATCAGCAAAAAGCATACACCAGGGTACATCCTCTTGTAAATGTCTAGTGAGAACATCCATGACTAACGCGAAAAGATATGGGCTTAAAGCTGATCCTTGATGTAATCCAACCGAAATAGGGAAATACTTGGTCAAACCACCTTGTGTTTGAACACAAGTAGTAGCTCCTTCATACATATCTTTAATGATTTGAATATAAGCATTATTAACTCCTTTCTTTTCAAGAACTCTCCATAGCACTTCTCTTGGAACTTTATCATATGCTTTCTCTAAATCAATAAATATCATATGTAGATCCTCCTTATTCTCCCTATATTTCTCCATCAAACCTCTCAATAAATGTATGGCTTCCATAGTAGACCTACCAGGCATGAATCCAAATTGATTTTGAGAAACATTAGTATCACGCCGCAGCCTACGCTCCATAACTCGCTCCCATAGTTTTAAAGTGTGACACATAAACTTAATTCCTCTATAATTCGCACAATCTTGTGCATCACCTTTATTCTTATAAATAGGAATCAATACACTCATTCTCCACGCATCTGGCATCTTTTTAGTCTTCAAAATATTATTAAAAAGTTTAGTTAGCCAAGAAATTCCTTCATCTCCTAAGCATTTCCACATCTCTATTGGGATATCATCAGGTCCAACAGCTTTTCCACACTTCATTTTCTTTAAAGTCTCTCTAACTTCGGTTTTACTAATACACCGATAAAAACAGAAATCTTTATTTTCATTTAGGATGCTAAGGTCACTAAAGTTAATTGTAATCCTACAATCTTCATTAAAAAGTTTATCAAAATATCTCATCCACCTTTGTTGAATATCATCTTCTAAGAAAAGTACTTTTTGATCTTCATCCTTAATACACTTCACTTGAATTAAATCATTACTACTCCTATCTCTTTGTTTGGCTAGCTTATACATATATCTTTCTCCCTCCTTAGTATCTAATCTATTATATAAATCATTAAAAGCTAAGATCTTTGCATCACAAATTGCTTTCTTAGAATCCTTACATGCCTCTTTATATCTTTCCCAATTATCAGAATTTTTACATCTAAACCAATTTTTATAACAAATCTTCTTATTTTTTATCTTTTCTTGCACAATTGGATTCCACCACCAGCTATTTTTACTATTAGGGGCTTTTCCCTTTGATACTCCAAACACATCTTTAGCAATATTTTTAATATCACTAGCCACTTTTTCCCACATAACATTAGCATCCTCATGCACAAATAAAATCTTAGAAAATAAAAACATAAATTGTCTAGCACATGAAGTTTCAACTATTCAATAGAAGGAATGATAGGATTAGCTTCTTCAGTGGTTTGTCTTTGAACTTCTATATCATCTTCAATAAATATCATAGCTTCTAATTCAGGCTCATCAAGTGAAAGATTAGCAATTTCTAATATTCCCATATCCTCAAGAGATTCAAATCCATCTCCAGCAAGATCCCACATCTTGTTGTCTCCTTCCATATGAAAATTTTTAAGCAAAAGTGTAGAGATGTCGCGGATATGCCGGGGGTCCAAGGGGGCGCTGCCCCCTGGCGGGGTTCGAGCATTGATACCTAGCATGATACCGAGCATGATACCGAGTACCGGTACCGAGCGTTACCGAGTACCGGTACCTAGCGGTACCGAGCGATACCGAGTATCGGCATTGATACCGAGTACCGGTACCGAGCATTAATACCAAGTACCGGTACCGAGCGGTACGAGTTCAGGTACCGAGCAACACGAACTCCGATTTTTTTTTTTCATTTTTTAACCGGACATGCGTATCATGTCAATTTTAAATAATATTTTAATTGGACACGGCAAAGCCGTATCCGACACGTATCCGTGCCGTATCGGAGGCGTATCCGTATCCGACACGTGTCCGATACAGCATGCCTCGTAAATAGGAGTATCGGTGCAACATAGTGTTGTATTTATTTTTCCGTTTTACCCCTTACTTAAGAGAGGTCGTTTGTAAGCCCTAAGGGCATTGTCGTCTTTTTATTTTGAGTCCTTTTGCGAGGCTATTTATAGCCCTTATGTTTCTCTTCTAAGGTTAATGAAGAAGTGAATGATAAAATTTTTCCTTGCTTGATTTCTTTGTGAGATCTTGATAGTGCTTGAGAGAGTAATCCCTAGGAGAGGAAAAATGGGATCACCCACCAACCTTGGAGATGGCCGGGTTCGTGGTTCTTCTTATCTACCTTCCTTACCCCCCTCTTCCCTTCCCTACAAGCCGTCGGCCAAGGAGATCCCACCCCAAAGCCACCAGCCCCCATTAGCCCACCTCCCTCCACCACCACCCACGGCCAAGCCACCATGCCGCCGGCCCCTCCCCTTGATTTCCCTCCCCCCTCATTTACCTTCCCACCTTTCCTAAATTAGCTTTCATATTTTAGGTAACTCAATTCATGAGCAAATTCAAATCTATTTGAATTTGAAATAGTTGCCTAAATTATAAATCCTATTTTAGGAAACTTCCTAATTCATAGCCTAATTGAATTTTAAATTAAATTGGATGAAATCTTTCATTCCAAATTTAATTTGTTAATTTAAGGAAGCATTAAATACTTCCTTAAATCCCTCCCCCTCACCCTAATGCCCCCCCCCCCCCCCCTCCCCCTTGGATCCCATTGGAAATTGTTTCCAAAATCCAAGTTACTCTCTTGGAAAGAATTCAAATCACCCCTCTCTCTCTCTCTTGGCCGAAATCTCCAAGACCCCCCACCTATTTAATTCCTTTCCAAATTAAAACCTCCCCCATTGGAATTAAATCAAATCCCTCTCCCCCTCTCCCATCCACCCCTCTCTCTCTCTCCCAATTCCCTCTCTCCCTTCCTTAATTTTCCTTTCTCTCTTTTGGAATTAATTTCAAATTCCAAATCCTAAAGTCCACTTCAATCAAATCTGAAATTCAAACTTCAGATTTTGATTTAATTCCCCTCCTCCAACCTAACCTAATTCCAACGTGGGTTCCCTCTCTCTTGGCCGAACTCTTCCATCCCTTCCACCAATTGATTTCTTAAGAGAAACTTCATTCTCTTAAGAAGAATCTTTAAGGAGAATCAAGAAGCATCTACTACAACACTTCAACACTTCAAAGATCGATGCATGGCCGATCCCGATCTTGATTTCGGCATGTTTACGACGAGCAAGGCTACGTCCACATCCTCCACTCAACCTTCTTCGACGTCAACCCAAAGATTGATAATACTGTCGAGGAATACGTGGAGCGCATTCTGGATACTCTCATCGAAGCCATCGAAGAACAGCTAGGCAACGTTCAGTGGCACATTGTCTCCGGTTCTCAATAAGGGTGAACTTCTTCCCCTTTCCAATTATCTTCTAAATCTCACTAATCTTGTAGGTAGTGATCAAACCACAAGGAGTTGTGCTTCGCCTTCTTCCTCCGCTTAGTAAACGTAGGGATGCTTAGTAAACGTAGGAATGAGTGGGCTTTTTATGTTACTATCTTATTGTTAGATTAGGGATTTTGTTGAAAACTACTTCATCCGAAAGTTGTTGTAATTTTGTATTATTTTGATAATTCAAGTGCTTATCATGTAATTTGGCCTAAACGTCGTGACCGCTCTTACGTTTTCTCTTTTCGTTTAAATCGCTAATAGTCTTAATTATTCTTGTCTTTTCAAAATCGTGCAAATTCTTATCACATTGATTTAAAAGCATTGTAGTCCTGCATCAGAAGCATTCCAAACTGCTGCTTTGAACACTTCTGGAAAATTTAAGTTGCGGCTAAAGAAAAGGGCGACCTGAGAACATCAAACGATAACAGAAATTACCAGCCATGCAACTGCTATTTCAGCAGCACAGTAGACAATTGCTTTCAAGCTCTGGAAGACAGCGGGTGTTAGGTTTGGTGTGAGTAGATATTCAAAAACACAGCTGAAAGCACTTCTTGGCATATTTGACGTAGAATCAGCAGGAAGAATCCCGCCATTACAGCTGAATCGTATGGTCTCCAGAACTGTAACAGCTAGTAGATAGGTAGCCTTTACACCTACCAGTCAGGAGAAGGAGCCTATGTTATTGATACAGTTGAGAAAAAGTGGTCAAAAGATGGAAGCAAAATTTGAAGTTCTTTTGCGATTCTGAATAGGTAGAAGCATTTCGAAGGAGACTAAAATAAAGCATATGTTTGCCAAAAGCAACTAACTAGAACCTGAAATTGTAGTCATTGCTGCAACCTCAACTCGGCCTCCTAAGGCAGCAGAAAGAACACTTCTCTGACCAACAGCAGCTTTCTCATTGCTACTGCCTCTTCGGCTACCAGGGTTATGTAGGGCATTCAGCTCCAACTCATCTTCAAGCCACTTAACTGAGCTCACAACCTATGGAAGAAGTTCAAAAAGCGTAACATTAGATTTCTTGTATAGCAAAGGATACATAATTTGCCCTTCCACAAACAAGGTAAAGTGTAAAACGGCCTACCAATCCTAATTGAAAATTTTACTTCTTATAGTTGCAAGATCGCCCAATTGTTTGGTTTCATTACTTGCAATTTTCTTCTCAATGAACGAATGTTAAATATGAAAGTTTCATAATAAAGAAGCAGACAAAATCTAGGACCTTTCTTAAAATTTATACTTAGAGGCAATTATAAGAAATTCTTACCTGAGGAGAAGGCACAACCCAAACCCACACACTCTACAATCCAATATATGATTGCATAATCTTCTCATAATAAGATATCAAAAATGCAATGCAATTGATCAGCTGGCTCAGACATGCAAACCTACCAAAGGTGGAGTTCCTTGTGCTATGCGTTGGACAGCTCCAAACCACTGCCCAATTGACGTGTATGGTCCAGTGACTGCTTGAAGTGGACTTGCAGCCGAGCTCCCCAAATTACTCAATGAGTTGGGGATTCCCTTTGCTGAAAATTGATTTTGCTGCCCATGAGGAGCTAGCCCAAATAAAACAATATAGAACCAAAGGTTCCGGAACAATTTAAGAAGTGAAGGCTCGATGCTGGTAGCTGGGTCAAAATCAGAGCAAATTTCTGCAACAGCAGGAAGTAGTGGACCCAAGAAATCTGCACCACTCCTATAGGAATTCAAAGAAAAAGTGAGGATACCAACAAGAAGAGAAATTTTGAATTGAAGATAAGTGGCATCCCAGATACTAAAATTGTGAATTATAATATTGCAATTTAGACAGAAGGGTTAACATATGGGAACACATTATATAGCATGCAACTACTAATACAAAACAGAACCGTGTTTTATTTTGTTATAGGGTTACAACATCAGTAAAGATAACATATGGGACAGCAAATTGCCATCTAGTTCAATTTGTGCATAAGTGCCAGGACAACAGCAAAGATAAAAACTGGAAGGTTGCATATTTCTACTACAAGAATATTGTGCTTCTTTAGAAAATAGGTAGCATTACTAATGCCTCAATAAATAATATACACTACCTCCCACTATTTGATTCAGAAGCTAGTCCAACATCAGAACACAAAGACAAAAGACGGTGACGATAGTCTCCCCTTAGTTTTGAGCTAGTTAAACGAGAAGCAACAAGAAGAAATCCTGCAGGGAGAGTCTGTGCAGAAATTCTTAGGCACGAGTATCATTTGTATTCAAACACCTACAAAAACTATAGCTTCATTGAGTCACTAAGTAATCAGAAACACACCTCCAACCTCTCAGTGGCAGCTTCTGAGGGTAATGAGTTGATTTCCGCATTCCCAACATTTTTAACCTTATCCAAATAGCTCCGTGTCATCAAGACAACTGTCTCTCGATAAGATTTCTCGAACCCCAAGCAAGCCATTTGAGATACTGCATCCAGGAGCTGCAATTTTTGACGGAAAAAAAAAATAAAGAAGTTAATGTAGAAAGCAAAGAATAAAAGGTTGGTGTGCCAAACTGGTCAAAAATGAAAAATAAGAATATATAGCATATATGAAATCAATGTAATAGCATGTACATTGTGAGAAGACAAGGTTCCATACTCGTAGACGCAGTAAACCTGGAGATGAAGCATCACCCTCTTCTAAACTTTCAATGAACAAAGGCAATATCATATCAACGACTTCCCACTTATTGACAGTTACACTCAAGTCAGCCAGCAAACGTATAAGATTATGCTGAATTGCAGGAACTGCTTGTTTTTCTTTCCCATCCTGAAAAGCAAATATAATGTGATGCTCCCCATGAAGCATTATTTTAAGGAAATATATTCTGAAAAAGCAATCATTAGACAGACATACCAATTTCTGTTTCCTTTACAAAAGATTGTTTTAATATTTGCATATGCCAGTAAAATAAATGTGGTTATTAAAATGTTTACTAAGATCCCGGCAAATCAGTTAGCTTTTCTGCTACCAAGATTGATATCTCCCGAGGACAGAGGGTTTGTTAAGATGAGGAAAATCAGTGATAATATTTTATTGGCTCAAAAACTGTTCAACAAGAGGGAGAATTTTTTATTTTAAGATTGACCGTCCCAAAGCTTATGACAAATTGCAATGAGACATTTTACTTGAGTGTTGGAGAAATTTGGATTTTATGGAAAGTGAACATCTTTGTTGCATTTGCAGTATTTCTGATCGTTGGTTTTCTGTATTATTTTAAGGAGAATGTTCAGGTTTTTTTCAAATCCTAAAGTGGTATAAGGCAAGGGGATCTTTTTTTCACCAGGTTTCTTCATATTAGCAGCAAAATAGTTATCAAAAGGACTTGTACAGCTGCTTTGTACATACTCTTCTATGAGTATTATTCTAGATGACAGTTGAATGTTTCCCACCACACCTATCATTCCCTGATGAAACTATTGTTTTCTTGAATGGCAACAAGAATTCAGTTAAGCAGCTTATCAAGTTCTTGGATGAACATGAATTATAATCAGATTTAATGGTTGACCATTCTAGGAGTTGTATAGTCGCCCATAAGCATATGCATCCTCCAGAATCTGCATGATTAGTCGGGTTACAGGATTTCCAAATCGGCATTTCCATCAAAGTATTTACGGCTGCCTCAATCCAATGGCTTAAAGAGGATTTCACTGTATGGTGATCACATAAAGAACATCCAGTGTAAAATTTCTGCGTAGGAGCACAATCTACTGTCCCCTCTTGGTCTTATCACACTTGTGGGCGGCTTTTATGATTCAAAATAATTATAAGGGAGTGCATCCAATGTTAGGGGGAGTTATAAATAACAAAACTAATACTTGGAAGAGATTAGATTCAAACATAGAATACACTGAAAGATACGAGACCTAGGGCAAGGGAGCTAGAAGAAATCTTTTTTGTTGGCATGATTTATGGTTTGAATGAGCTACTCTTTCAGCCTAATTTCCAATTTGATTCATTCTTCTACCAGTGTATTTCTTTCAAGATGAACTCTGAAAAATTGCCAAAATGTAGTAGCCAATGCCTCAAAAAATAGTAGCACATAGCCACATACTATACAAGGTCCATTGCCAATGGTCAAGTAGATGTTATTATTCCCCTTACTATTTCTGGCATAAAAAAAGGTTTGATTTCAATCTCCAAAAAACTTGAGAGATAGTGAGATCTCGAGCTCATAAAACATTGGAGTGCCTTTTTGGCCTAAATTGCTCCCCTTACTATTCCTTTATTTGGATGAATATTGTTAGATAATGTCCTTCAATGGATTGGAAATTAAAAAAGTTTGAAATTCATACGATTTCTAAATATTAATATTGTGCAGTAGTAGAACATTACACCATTTAATTCTTAGATGCCCAATCCAGTAATCTCTCAGATCTAGTCCCTAAATGCACCTTTATTTCAACTTCAAGTTCCAGATACTGAATCGATCTCTTGCTTCTTAACTGCTTGGATGAGTCAGGGGAATGTATTGACACTGGGTCTATGAGATTTTAATTCTTGCTTTGTTTTGCAGTTTACTTTGCTTAAGAAAAATGATTATAAATATAGGAACTTTAATTTCAACCCCAAGGGTATCATTTGGAGAGTTAATAATTAGATAAAATAGCTCATAAATGCTTCACTTAATGATGATTTATGGCTTTAAAAATTGAAGCGACATGATGCTCTTACATTTAGCTTGAAAAGGAAGAAGGTGGATATGCTAATGCCCAAAGTAATGGTGTAAAACTATTCTGAGTGATAGTTAAACTAAATGTCGATTAATGTGCTAAAGAGAACCCAGGGGATGCAAAAGTTGGTGGATTGTTTAGAAACCATAAGGATCAAAATCTCTTTGCTTTCTTTGATTATCTAGAATTGAAAACTCCTTAGTGTGCTGAACATTTTGTTTTGGATCATGACTTGCAGAGATGTCAGTCCATGGTCATTGATAAGTTATGGATAGCAGTCGAAGCATTAAGCCTTAAAAACCCAGTATTCAAAAATAAAAAAGAAAATAAATGGCTTACGATTCATTTATATAACTTAGAAAATTGTTGTTTTACTTTCATTTAAAAATTGGACATGTTTGGCATGAAGGAAATGTAGCAGCTAACTGGCTGGTTAAGGAGGCAAGAAAATTAAGAAAGCCAAGGGTTTGCAGCCTAAAGAAGTTTATAGACAATTGGTGGGTCTTGTTAATTGGATGGGTGGGGATATCCTTATCTAAGAAGTTAGGTATGGAAGATGGATTAGTGCTCATCTTAAGAACTAATCTTATACAATAGATTTGCATCTATTATTCTTAGCTTTTGATTCCTTGTGAGATCCAATTGGTAGGTACGCCTAAGGGTGAAAGTGAGTCAAACCGGCTCGAACTTAACTTTTTAACAAGCTTGCAAGTCAAGCTTATCGAGACACAAGCTCAAGTTCGAGTTCAAGCCTAGATTACAGCACATCAATTAACGAGCTCAAATTCGAGCTCGATGAGTCTTGGATCAATGGCTCTCCAGCCAACTAGATTAAATTTAAATACTAAATCTTTTTTTTCTACCCCATTTTACCTTAAATCCCGATAGTGTTCCTCCCCCATTTAATTTAAAGTTGATCACATTATGATTTTCTATTTTTCTTCTTCAAATGTCATTGGCAACTGGTGTGTCGGGACTTCCTCTTCTTCTTCTTCAAATATTGTTGGTCATGCCGTGACTTTCTCTTCTTCTTCTTCAAATATTGTTGGTCATGCCGTGACTTTCTCGTCTTCTTCAAACATAGATGGCCTTTTCAATCCTTTCTCCAGCAAGCTCTGACTCCCTTGCCAATGTTGATAGCTTCCCCTTCAAACTCCCATCACGACTTCCTTGCAATGCTTCTCTAGCGATCTAGAGCTCACGCTCAAGCTGGAGCCTACAATTAGACCAGCGAACCAAGTTTAAGCTCAACATATAAGCTCAACTCAAGCTCAAGTTCATTCCTTCCATTAAGCCAGTGACCAAAGCTCGAGTTAGCAATGACTCAAGCTAAACTCAACTTATACCCTAGATAAACCCATTCATCAATGTTGTAGATGAAGCAGTGGTGTGGAATGATGGATATAGTAGCTTCTATTTACTTCACAAATGCAAAGGCTTAATTGAGCTTTTGTTATTTTGTTCAAACATAGTTTTATTACTTAGTCAATCAGGTTTTTCAAACCACTTGCATGTAATTTTGAACTTTTAATGGAAAATAGATATGGGCGCACCAAACCCCACGTCTAGAAAAAATGGAGCTAGGAAAAAATTCTTCACAAATCTTTTTTTTCTATATTAAGCATAAAACTCAAGGAGATTTTCTTAAATTTGATGCTGGAAAGCACTTTGTGTAACACTAAATGAATGACAAAATAAATTACTCAAGCTATGAAACATGAAGCTTCTTGAGGTATCCTGGATGGTGTGGGGTAAAAACCCTTTCCTAAGACACAAAAGATGTAAGCAAACCTGCTCCTCATAATCATTTCGTTCTCGAATGCATGCAGCCAAACCCATGATGAAAGTATCAACAAGAGCCCTGTCCTTGCTCCAACCAAATTCTACTATCTCGCAACTTAGCTTTGTGACAGCCACAAACATTGCCCCGGGGTTGTTACCTAGCATATCAGCCTACTCCAAGCGAAACATCAAGTCAGTAAACAATAAAAATGTGTTTCCACCTAGCCGCATATATACCATTAAAATATGCATTGAGGTCTGATAAATACCTGAGCACATGTTGTAAGTACCAGGGGTTTCAGAGGAATGATCAAAACTCGGAGTAACTGGCCCCCACGAGAAACCGTTATCTGGCTAATTCCATAAAGCAGAGTACTGAATAGATCCTCGCAGATTTTCAACCTCCTCCAAGAAGAGATTATACAAGCTTCCGCAGCATCTAAGAGCAGTGCAAGCGTCCTACGCAATGCATCCTTGGAGGCTTTCCCGTCTGGATCTAAAGACAGTATACCCTTAGTTTGCACCTCGATGGCTGCTTGACAACAAGATAGTTTGGCGCTGATTATGGTTTTCAACTGTGGGCCTTGTTCTTTCCAATCACGTTTGCGGATCTACAACAGAGTAAGAATGGATTAATACAGTAGCATTGAATCTAAGTCAAAAGAAATTTTATTGTTTGTAATTTCCGCACTGCAGAGGAAGGCAAATCATGAATTCATTGAAAATGGCTTCTGCATACATTATAAATGGTTTAAACCCCTGATCAATTGATAGCAATCACTCAAATAACTGCAATTATTTGTTTAACAAGATAGATTGCTGGATAAGAAGTGGAAAGTAGAACATGATTTAATAAGCAAGTCTTTATATAATTCATGAATGCCTAATCTTTTAGACAACAAATTCAATCATACACAAAAGAACAGTTTAATAGGTTTCTTTCAAATAGCATAAAGAGGATTCATATAAAAAATTTTCTGGCAACAACCTTGAGAAAAGCTGGCAAAGACTTGAGCTGCTTGGCAGCAACTTTCTGAAAAAGCTCCAACTGCTTAGCCTTAATCCTGCCCGCCCTATCCAGAACCTGCCGGACCAACCTAAACGCTATCTCCAACTTCTCCAACCCCTCCACAGGCTCCACCTGAAATACCGCAGACCCGCCTCCACCACCCACACCATTCGAACCCGCGCTGATCCTCCCGCCAACACTGCCACCATTTTCCACCGACAAGATCTCGCTTGAACCATCATCGACAACATCCCGATCCTCCTCCATCACCTTCCCCTTAGAGAGGCTGCTCGATCCCCATGACATCGAATTCTCCGACCCCGACGACGAAATCCCCTCATCCTCTGGGACAAATAGCTCATGAAGGCATGCCAAAAGTCTCTCAGCGTCCCCAGCCAGAATCGGAGGGCAATTATGCGCAACGGCAGAGAGGAATGCCCGAGCAATGGCCGTCTCATCACCAGTGCTGGTCGCGGCGGAGACTACAGTGTTGCCAAATATGACGGCGAGGTCGGAACCAAGGGAGGGGGAGAGATCGGCAGCGATTGAAAGATAGCTGAGGAGATCGGAGAAGAAAACGGAAATGGTGTCGAGGGAGAACGACTGTGGCCAGAAGGAGAGGCGAAAAGCAACGAATGGGAGGGCACGAACGAAGTCGAGGAGTGTGGATGGCACGTTGGAGACGGCGGCGGGTAGATTGGAGCATTTGGAGAGGAAGCGAGCAAGGGCAATGAGGGCGTTGAGATGGGAACGCGTGACACGCGCTGATCGTACTCCGGTCGGCGTGGCCTGAAGCGCTGCCGCCGAAGGGCAGCGGCTGCAAATCCAAGCTAGCTTGTCAGCAAAGAGATCTGGGTTCTGTGCCACGAGATCACAGAGCTCCGTCAGCGCCTCCATAGCGGCGATGTAGGAAGATCGGGAAGGGAGCGAGCGGAGAAATAGAGGGAGAGTGATGGATCTTATATAAGGAGACCGCTGTGCGGGGCAGTTTGGATACAGGATTTATGCAGGATTTGAGCAGGATTTAGACTCAATCCTGCCAAACAGGACTTAGGGAACTGTTAGGGGCTGTCTCTTTGGTATGGGATTTGGGCTGAAATTTACGCCCGTTTTAAGGTAAATTCTATCAAATAATTTTTGGAGGTCGTCACTATTATTTTAGTTTATAAAAAGTTACTAAATAGTGATTTGGGGCATCGCGGCAGAACAAGGTTAGAAAAAATTAGGGGCACATAGCTGCTTCCCGTGACTTATTACTATCTCCTGCGTTCTGCGGTTTCGAAGGGCAAAAATGACGTAAATCCCAACTTGCAAATATTCGCGACCTTCGTCCCATCCATCAGCACCTTCCGCACAAGTAGTCTCTGCTCCCCACCATCACCGCCCACCCGATGCTATCATTGAAATCCTCTGTCGGGACTAAGAACGCTGGCTCTTCCTCCTTCGTGTTCCGTCAAATGCTTATAAATTTTAAAACCTTAGGCATGCAAATGGACTTTTCCCTAAATAAAAATTTCTTTTTTAGTTTCAGTTGGTTGGTGGCTTTATATCGAAAGAAGGCAGTTTTTATTTATTTCAATTTTTCATGTAATAGGATGTTACAATTGTTGCTTAGTAGTTTTTAAATTCTTGTGTAGCCATCTTTAGCTAAAGATATCTTTTTATAGCTTTAGCATTGAGTTAAGATAGTTTACAGTTATACTTGGAAAAATTAATTCAATATAATTCCATCATTCAAAAAGGAAATTCACTCCAAATTGTAAAACAAAATGATGGAAAACTTTAAATTTAGTCATGTAAATATTATTTTTAAAGAAGTCGTGATTTCATTACAGTAATCATCAATAAATATGTGTCAATCGCATCATTAATTGAATCATTATCCTCAATTCCATCGGAGAGATCAGCCGCCTGCTTACCATCTCCAGACTAGGGGTGCAACCGAGTCAAGTCGACTCGATAACAGGCTCGATGAGTTGAGCTTATCGAGCTCGCAAGTCGAGCTCGAACAGGCGTTAGACTCGACTCGTCGGCTCGACGAGCCGCTCGACTAGGCAGGATTCATGGAACAAGTTCGGGACGACGACGGACGGATGCGCTCGGGATGCAGACGGACATGTTCGGGACTACAGATCTCGACGGCAGTGGAGCGGATCTCGACAAAGAGCTCGGGACGACGATAATTGTTGCCTCAACCAAAACATTTCGACAACGCGCGGAGCGGATCTCGACGACAGAGCTCGGAAAGGATGCGACGACGACGGACTGTGCTCAACTACGATGAACCTCGGGACGACAGATAACACGACCCCAATGAACCTCGGGACGATGAATCACGACGTTTTGAGCTTGGACTGAGCTCGACGAGCTGCTCGACATGAGACGAGTCGAGCTCAAGCTCGGATTTTGAGCTCAACTCTAGTTCGAGCTCGAGCTCGAGCTCGGTATCTGGCAATCGAGCTCGACTCGAACAACTGCTGGCTCGAGCTCAACTCAACTCGTTTGCAGCCCTACTCCAGACCTGTTCCCACCCATACAATTTTTCTTCTCTGATGCATTATCTACAGGCTGTTGCTTCTCCAACATTCCAATATTACAGGATTTCACAAATACCACATTTTTTATTTCTGGTGGGACCTACTGTAATCCTATATTGCTATGTAGTGGAGAGAAAAGTTCAAATGAATATCAATTTAATTTGTTTGGAGCAGTTTTCAGTAACTTTGTTTGAAGAGGCAAATTGTATATACAGCTGAAACTTTCTAAATTTTGTTTGAAAATTCATACAAGTTGTATACTTGTATAAGATACATCTGGAATTTGTAAACTTTGTTTAAAATAAAAGTCATTTTAAAAAATATTAGGAGTTCTTTGATATTTAAAAGTCATAAAATGTTTTGTAAAAGTAGATACAATTTTGATTTAGAATTGCTAGTTGGTTATCATATACATTTTAAAAAAATTTATCTTTTAAACAATTTTCTTTCATCTCAATATATATATAAGGGTATCACGGTAATCTGTCCCACACAGCAGCAGCACAGCAGCTCTACAGTTATAATAACCAAATAAAATATAATGATTTATGTACAACAACTTTAGAAAAGCAGGTTTCTGTACAATAATTTCACTACATGCTTTACCGACAGCTGCAGCCGTCTCAAATGCACCCTAAATCGGACGCATTCGTAAATTCAGATTTATGAATTTACGACGTAAGTCCATGATTTACTAAATCCCATTGTTCGGTAGATTTACAAATTTATGGACTACGGGATTTACGGATTTAGCAGAAGAAGCACGCGAAAGTTAGAAATATCATTATCTTCTCGGCCAACTCCATTCACGGCAAACTACGATTCGATAGGAACAACCTCTTCGGAGGAGGCGGAGAAGCTTCTATTCTTGCAAAACTCAACTTCACGTAGAGCAGAATAGCAACAAAGAATGCATAAGAGGAAAAGCTAACCCTAATAACGAAGAAGCAGCAAAGTCTAGGGGTGTCAAAATCGGGTTTCGGGTCGGGTTCGGGTCGAACCCGCAATGACCCGCAGCTAAACGGGTTGACCCTAACCCGACCCGGGTAGGGAAACGGGTCAGAAAACCGGACCCGGACCCGGACCTGACCCGTCGGGTTGGCGGGTCAACCCGACCCGACCCGGGTCAGGAATGCGTCCGCGAGGCGGGCGCGCGCGGGCGCGCGCGGGCGAGCGCGCGGGCGAGCGCGCGGGCGCGCGCGGGTGCGGGGCGGGCTAGCGCGGGGGCGCGGGTGCGGGCGAGCGCGCGGGTGCGGGCGAGCGCGCGGGTGCGGGCGAGCGCGGGCGCGGGCGCGGGTGCGGGCGAGCGCGCGGGTGCGGGCGAGCGCGGGCGCGGGCCCGGGCCAGCGCAGGCGCGGGCGAGCGCGGGCGCGGGCGAGCGCGGGCGCGGGCGAGCGCGCGGGCGCGGGCGCGCTGCTGGGCCGCTGGCGTTCGCGGATGCGCGCGGGCAGGGCGGGCAGAGCGGGCAGGGCTTGCGGGCAGCCTCTAAACAGGTTTTCGGGTTGACCCGCCAACCCGTCGGGTCAACTCGAACCCGACCCGTTTTTCAAACGGGTCGAATTCCTGAACCCGAACCCGACCCGTTTTGAACTCGGGTCGGGTTCGAGTCGGGTTTTCCGGGTCGGGTTCGAGTCGGGTTGTCGTGTCGTGTCAAATATTGACGCCCCTAGCAAAGTCTAAGAGGAAGCCCTATCTCATGCGAAAAGCAACGAAGAAGCTATGAGATTAATTCCTTAAATTTTTAATTAGGCAATAATTATAATAATTCAATTAATATGATTTAAGATAAAAATAATTAATTAGGTAATTAGTAGTATAAATATTAATTAAATAATTTATTAATAATATAATAATTAATTAATTAATTAATTAATTAGATGCATATATGTATAATCAGCAATTAAAAATTTATTAAAAAAATTTAAATTCATGAAATAATTAGTATTGTTAATACCAATGTAATGATTAGTTATTTCAAATAATAATTAAATAATGATCATTATAGTTAGTATTAAAATATTTATTAAAATAATACATAAATAAGTAATTAGTTAATTAATATTATTAATAGTAATTAAATTGTTAATTAATTTATTGAATAATTAAACTAGCTTCTAAATATATTATTCATAAGTAACTCATAGATAACAAGCAAGAAAATTCAATGCACACTAAATTTAATTTTTAAATGAATTAAACGCATTAAATCTTGGATTACATTATCAAACAGTTTCGCAGGATTTATTACAATTTAACATTCCTTATACCAAACAGTTTTCAGGATTTAACACCCTCAAGATTTATTAAATAAGGATTTACAGGATTTATTAAATCCCACTAAAGTTAAATCCAATTCGACACCAAACAGCCCCTTAAATCTCACAGCGAGTTAATCCTCCGTTTCCCACTTTTTGTTGTAAATCTTGGATTTACTAAATTCGGGAGTTCGACGGATTTATGGGATTTGGCCGAAGAAGAGCGTGAAAGGAAGAAAGATGGCCACCTTCGCAACAAGCAAGAGCAAGCTCCCGTCGTTGTCACTTCCAATCCAACAGAAGAACGACGAGAAGGTGTGACTTCGCATCTGACAAAGGAATGTCTGCAAAGGAGGCAAAGAAGTCATTTAGCAACTCGTTCAAAACTACCTCTCAACGAAGCACGCGAAGTCAAATAGTAACGAAACAGTCGGAGAAGTGGAAGGCAATGATGAACTGTGTATAAATTAATTTAGGCCTCATGTTGTTGCTTATGTAAAACCGAGTTTTAGAAACAGACCTTCAGAAAAAATGAGTTTAATAAAATGAAGTTTTAATAATGAATTATTATTTGAGTAATATTTTTTTAATGCTTATTAAAACTTGAAATTAGATATTAATTATTTATTAAGGTGTTTGTTTTAGCTATTTTACTATGAAAGACTAAATTACTCAATTTTGAAATTTAAGTATATGTAATAAATTTTTTATTTTAAAAGGTAAAGTTTTTATATATGAAATCTTTAAAATACCCGTAATTTAGTAGTAACTTATAATATGAAAAGTTAGATTATTAACTTATAATATCTTAACTTATGGCATAATGTTTAATACAACTATTATTAAATTCATATTAGAAAGCTTCATGATTATAGTTACAATATTTGGACGAATTTTTTCCAAAAATAACTTAGATTGAACTAGACAAATACATTTATGCTGGATCATCAAAATATTTGGAAAAATTTTTAAGATTAAGCATAATTAACGATTTAATTATGTGAATAAGCATGTAATTAACAGAATATAAAAATAGGTAAAGTCGTTCGTTTAAAAGACGATTTATGTCAGTCCACATAACGACGTGACAGATGATGTGACGGGATGGTGATGTGGCATAAGTCCCCCGATAATCGGGTGACTTATAAGTTGCTCAGTGAACAGGCGACTTAGCCTTAATTAAATTTCACATTTCCCTTTCCCGATCCAGTCTCTGTTCCTCATCTCCTTTCAGCTGTCACGATCAGGAGCTTCTTCCGCCGGGTTCAGGTATGATTTCTTTTTTTTTTTAATTTATTTTGTTAAATTAGTTAAATAGATGATGTTGAAGTGTATTTTTGCTTGGAGATGTATAGATCTAAGATTCATGATTAGTTTCTAAACTTTTTTTGTGTAAAACTCTTTATTTGTTGAAAGAATTAGAAAATTTGTTTGGGATAAGTATATATTTAAGCATTTGAGATGTGATTCTTGCAAATATTTGGTAGATCTGTGTTTGTAGTTGACCTACATTTTGAAGGTGGAGGTTTATGTGATTAAAATGTGTGTTTTTTGGGTTCTTTTGGGTTGGAGATGAGGAATCGTTGGTTCAAAAATTTAGTTGAAAAATTATCTTTATTTTTACATTTTTGTTTTTATACTATCGAAAATTTACTGTAATATCATTATTAATTAACCAATTTCTGACAACAAACTCTGTCTATCAACGCATATTTTAAGTTTCGACTGAGTTGTGGTGGTTGAAGTGTATAATCCAATCTATCTACCTTTAAGAGGTGAAGTTGAAGATTTTGAATGTTTATTCATAATATTTTCTTTTTTAATTTTTTTTATTTTTATAGATAAGATTAGTCTTGAAACACATTTAATGTAGCTGCAGAAATATTTTATGTAAGTGGAATTTGATCATTTTGAAGACATTTACTTTGCAAAATATTTATTATATGTGTAAATTCACAATCTGCTAAAAAATTTGCTAATTTAGAAATTATATTGAAACTGATTAAAAATGTTTATTTAGATAACTTGTTTGTTTTGATTTATATTGTGAATTTTGAAAAATTAAAATATGCTAAACTGGGTAGATTAAAGTACACAATTTATATAATTACATGTTATATGAAATCAATATATTACTATGAAAGCTTATAAATAGTGACAAATCAAATTAGGTTTAAAATCATTTTAGCATAAACCTTAAAAATTTATGCTCTAATGGCAGAGGTAAATACACCTCTCATACTCTCCAAAATATCTCAATACTAATTGCATCATTCATTAAATTAGTGTTCCTTATACTCAAACCAAATCTAAAATATTTATTTATATTTTATTAAAATAATTTTTATTTCTCTTTATTAAATAATATAATATGAAAGGGTTTAAAATTTATTAGGTAGATAGTTAATTAGAAGTAACTTATTGGGTATTAAAAATTTATATATTGAATTATTGTGGTATTTAGTTATGATATTATCATGTTAATATTAGGTATAGTAATTATAATTTTTATTTAGCGAGTAGAGTTAGTGTAAATTAAATTTGATGTATATTATGATTTTTTTGAATTATTCATCTTTCATAATTGAACGTAGGTGTTCAATAATGAGTGGACGTGGTGCAACCTTCATACTATTGTATGGAGGTGTATTACAAGTGGATGAAAAATTCACGCCAAGTTATTCTGGGGGTAGGAATCATCCCCTACATGTGCCGAGAGATATAAACTTAGAACAACTTAAGTTAAGGGTACTTCGAGCTTTGAAGTATGATCCTTCAAAGTATTCTGTGAACTTAGTATGTCGAGTGCCCGTGGGAAATGAGTTTGTTGCCTCACATGTTGAGGATGAGGAGGTTTGTGAAGTTTTATTATGTCAGGATGAAACAGAATTTCTCATCATGTACGTTGATATCAAAGAGATTAATGACACTAGAGATAATACTGAGCCTTCAAATTCACAAAGATATGAAAGTTCACCCCAAGCTGAGAGGGTAGATATGGTTGCTGGTCCTTCAAGGGCAGAAGCAGTAGAAGAACTCCTTTTTTAGTGAGTTCCCTATATCGCATATCAGTAATAGTTCCCTAGAATTTTTTTAAATTGCTTATTAAATAATCAATAATATTTATCAATACTATTTTCAATGTAGTGATACAACGAACCAACATACGCACGAACCTCCGTTACATTCTACACAATCAGTCCCTTCAGATCATTACAATTATGAGACTATGAGTAGTGGCTCCAGTGAGGAGTGCTCTGAGGATGATGGTGTTGATCTTTTCCCTATGGATACTGATAGAAGTGTAGATGATAACGAGGAGATAAGAAATGTCATCCAAGATTATTGTTCTAGATCAGTTGCTAGTGATGATACAATGGTGGCCAATAATAACTATGCTGAGACCTGTAGGACTACAGAAGAATGGGATCACGAAATTGAATCTGATGATGTTAATGATGAGGTCATGGTCGAGGATGAATTCTCAATTCCTAATGAATTAATTGAAGGTATGTGTTTCACAAGCAAGAGTGATCTTCAATTTGCCTTACAAGGCTGGTCAATTATGAACAATGTGCAATATATTGTTATAGCTTCGAATACACTGAAATTTACTGTCTGTTGTGCGAAGCATGATAGCCCGACCTCTCCTTGCCTATGGTGCGTTCATTCTGGTAAGAGCAAACGATTAGGTGGTATATGGAAAATCACATCTATAAAGCACCGTCATACCTGCGTAACTCTAATTCTCAAAAGTGGTCACCGTCAGTGCAACTCCCGATTTATTAGTTTTTACATACTCCCCACAATTAGAAAGCAAATGGACTTGAAGCCAAGGGAGATTATAGGTCGCATGGAAGCTAAGTTCAATATTAAAATTTCATACATGAAGGCATGGGATGCTAGAAGAAAGGCAATTAAGGTTATTTTCGGTAGTTGGGAAGAGTCATACCGTACTCTCAATTTATTCATTGATGATGTTGCCTCTACAATGCCACATACAGTCTACTGAATTCAGAGCTCACAGGTTAATAAGTTTCAAAGGCTCTTTTGGGCATTCGGTCCTTCAGTTACTGGGTGGATGTATTGTTGGTCAGTTCTTAGTCTTGATGGCACATTCCTACTCGGTAAATATCGAGGTACATTATTAACTACAATTGGGTTAGATGTTAATAATGGACTTTTTCCTCTTGCATTCGCCATTGTTGAGTCAGAGAGTACTGAATCGTGGTTATGATTTCTACGGCAACTTAATGAGCTGCTACCGTGTGTGACAAGCAGGCCAAATCTATGTATAATCTCAGGCAGGCATGCAGGCTTAGTTAAAGGTTATAGAGAAATTTTTCCTAATGCAGCTCATCGGCACTGCTTACGGCATCTACGAGAGAACTTCAAGAAAGCAGTACGGTAGATGGGGATTAGTGATGTAGAATTTCTGTGCCAAAAAATGTATGTAGCAGGCAATACTGATGACCCACGAGTTCATCACAGATGCATGGAAGACATAAAAAAAATCAAGCAAGATCTTCACCAATGGTTGGTAGATCGAGATGTGAGCCGATGGTACTTAACACATGATGGAGGATTTAGATATGGTGTCATGACAACCAATGCAGCAGAGTCTTTTAATGGTGTACTGAAGAGAGCTCGAGGGTTGCCAATTCAAGCCTTGATAACAGCTATATACTATAATGTTATTGCCATATTCATGAGGCGCTTGGATTTTATTGCATCAGAAGAGAGGCAGAATAATTACTTCTTTGCGTCACGTGTACAAACAACAATTAGAAGGGCTGAGGAGGAGGCAAGAAGAATGCCAGAACTGATAAGACTTAACATGCATGAATTTCAAGTTTTTGACATGTCATCCAGATCATATCGTGTCAATTTTCTTGATGGGAGGAGATGCAAGTACAGTTGTGGGAAATCTTTACTGTTTCACATACTGTGTGCACATGTCATTTATTGTTTAGCAACGTTAAGGCAAACACATTTAGATTATGTTGCTCCGTACTACACTATGAGTAATTACAAATTATGTTATTCCACAGAATTTCATAATATCCCTAATAAGGATGAATGGCGCCAACATGATCCCAACCTTGGTTTGTTCCCACTTCTCCCCCCAAACTATCGCAGACGGTCAGGTCGTCCGAGGACCAATCGATATCGCAATATAATGGATGAGTCGTGACCACGTAGCAACAGGGTTTGTGGAGCTTGTCATTCAGTTGGTCACAACAGAGCCACTTGCCCAAGAAGACTTGGTCGTAGAAATTAGTATTTCAATTATATGTGTAAGTGCAGGTGAACGTGTGTGTATTTGATGCACTAAATGGGTTATGTAACTTAAACTTTATCTGATGTATTTGTGTAAGTCTTAGTACAAGTTCATGTATGGATCAACAACAACTTCATAATTACTTCATAACTTGACTAAGTCATTCGATAAAATATAAGTCACGTAATACAAACACATACATAAGCCACTTGACACAAACTTCCAAAACACATACAATGATTTAATGCCACGATAAAATAGAAGTCACTCGATACAAACTAGGTTGGCAGCTCCAGTCATGAAAGTTGTAAGTATGAGGGAATCCTTCAACGCTTTTGTAGTGCGGTGCGAGTGCAAGCTTGGAGTTGGGTTTGACTAGGGCAACAACCAAACCTCTTGATGAGGAATGCATCAGCCTTAGCATCCTAATTCCGGTAAAGGATGCAGTGCGCAATATCCGTTGTTGGGTTGTCCAATATCTCCTCGAACGATCCATCATCACGGCGTCTAATTTCGGTTGCTCTAGTCTTTAGAGTGTTAATCGGCGCCAGATGTGCTAAAAATTTTGAAACTTGCCTTTGCACATACTCCCATGCTTCCTCATTTAAACCTGTTCCATCCCTTTGAGATGGATACCTCATAAGATCTGTATATGTCTCCCATTGCTTGATGTCCTCTTTTTCTGACCAGGAATGAACACAGCACTGATAGATATGATTCATTCTAGCCTTCTCCTCCAATGCATCATCTATTTGAAATGCTAAACTTCTATGAACTCGACTGCTACCCTCCGTAATCGACTACTTCAAAGAAATCTTCTCAGTTTGATACTTTCTTGCTCTCCACATTTTCATATGAATACAATGTGCTAGTCTGTGTGATGTTAACAATGGAAGGGTTCTCAATTTATAGAAGAACTTCATCTAGGTAGAGGTACATTACTTTGATCTACAAAAAAACTCCTGATTTGACTTTACTAAGAGAATTGATATGACACCACATAACGATTTGACACTACATACCAATTTGACACCACAAGTTGATCTTACACCTCATACCGATTTGATCACACAAGTGGATATGACACCGCATATCGATTTGACAACACATGTAGCTTTAATAAATATATTTAAGTTTGAAATATAACTTTTACTCAAAAAGCTTCAGACAATTATTAATTATTCATATCCTAAATAAATTTAACTATGAAATATTATTATTATTTATTCATAACATAAATTTGTTTAAGTATGAAATATTATTATTAATTTAAATATTATTAAGTATGAAAAAAATTTAACTTTGAAATTTTTTTGCTAAATTCAGAATAAAAAGTTAATAGAGGAAAAGGAAAGTTTGGATTAAACAAATAAGAGTACAACGGAGATAATTTGTAATAAATTTAATGCCTGATTTTTTTTATTTGAAAGCATGGATATTAAGTTTCCTTATCATATATTGTTATTTTAGTTTGTATTTTTAATTTCTATTATATCCTGTGAAATATATTTTTGAATATCCTACAGGTGTAATGGCTACTGACCAACGACGACGTAGAAAGAAACGGGCTACTAGTGGCCCCTCATGAGAGGGTAGCAGTGATGCTCCACCTCCTACTCAGCTCCATCCTAGTATTGCTTCATTACATGGCATACATAGGGCAGCACATCCTGATGGGGTATATGACATTTCATTCAACTTATTATTATTATGTTGAATATTTTCTGTAAATGCTACTAAATGGCTGTCTCTTTAGGGAACAATTTTGGAAGCAACATCACATCTGTTGATGGTTCATGAATGGTCGGTAAACTGCCCAAGATTAATGGATGCTTTAAGGATGATTGGGCTAGATTGTGTGAGCCAGATGAGATATCTAAGGATGGACCACCACTTGTTGACGGCATTAGTTGAGAGATGGTTACCTCAAACAAATAGCTTCCACCTTACAGTTGGGGAGATGACCATTACGCTGCATGATGTAGCTATAATTTTGGGTATCCACATAGATGGTCATGTTATCGTCGGTCATACAATTGTTGGAGCTAGGAGACGGTGGCTGAGCTGGCCAGATTGTTGTGATGACTTACTTGGGACCCATCCACTTCTAGATGTTCTGTATCATGACCCGTTCGACAATTGTATCACATCTAGATTTCGTATGGGCCAAGCATATACACAGACATGTGTTCCTCTCAGATGGTTACGATGGACATTTTGGCGTGACTCATACTTGGACTTGAATGATATGGATTTCTAGAGGCATGTACGTGCCTATATCTTGTTCGTTTTGGGCTGCCATCTACTCCCAGATACTTCTGGTTCAGAGATTCATTTGCAATACCTTACCATTATGGAGGATTTGGCTGTTTTCAGTACATACTCTCTTGGGGAGCTATTTTGGCCCATCTTTATAGGGAGTTGGGGTAAGCAACATGGCCTAGTAGAGCCAACATAGCTGGCTGTATTCATTTATTACAGATCTGGGCTTGGGAGCATCTGCATGTAGGATGTCCAGTGCTTCGTGTTCCCTTTTCGGTAGAACTCCATGGACTTAGTGTTGGCTTCAGGTATGAAGTTATCTAATTTATTTATATTTATTTATTAAAATTATATGCAAGCAAATATAATATATTCATAATATATTTGTAATAGGTAGAATGAGGAAGGGCTGAGAGAGTTGCCCGTCGGGAATATCATTAGCTATAGAGACGAGCTCGATGGTCTGCTTGACAGTCAGGTATGTTACTAAACTTAAGAATTTCTTAAACCACATAATTATTTATATTTTATCTATGCAATTCTTTTGAATGTGCAGGTTATTTGGCAGCCATACACGCCAGATATCCGTGCTCAGGTAGCACATATTTGTCTGTCAGGGGAGGACATTTGGGCTGCACGAGTGCCCCTGATTAGTTGGAAGAGGGTTGAGTGGCACTTGCCAGATAGAGTGCTACGGTAGTTTGGACTGTGTCCCACGACTGATGTCCAACCAATAGAACCAAGCTTCAAAAGGGTAGATGGTCGTGAAAAACCAGACATGGATTGGATGTTATACCACAAAGCTCATATTGACATATGGGAGAGCAGGTGTGGATATATAGTCACTGGAGAGCTCCTCGGTCAACACAATTACTACTTGGTGCATCAGTATGTGCAGTGGTACAAGTCGTGGGCATCATTATATATGTTAAAGGCACCTGTAGAGCCTTCCACCACGGCATACCCTAGAGCTCCTTCTGAACGCCTTCTGGTAAGTCATAATTGAACATAGTTTAATTATATGTGATGACATTTTTTCTAAAATAAGCAACTTATTAATGTAGAGGGATTTTTTCCTCGGAACGGAACAAGCTTTGCGCCATCATTTCAATGGTACAGATGATACACAACAGCAGAGAGACATAAACACGGTGGTAGAGCTTTGTCGTGGGTTAAGTACGCAGTTGCATATTCAAGACCAAGGATACTTTGATGACATAAGAGAGTATGATGTTCCAATTTCAATGACCTAGGATGCTCCTCAACATTACAGTGGATATGCTGGACCCTCCTCCTATTATGATCAAGGGCACTCTGGGGACATCTTCAGTCAGCAGGTGCCAGCGGATTTGGAAGCATACCTTACCCCAGATTTTGTACGTAGCTCCCATCCTATAGATGACATTGTTGAGGAAGAAGTAGATGTGGAGGAACATCACATGTTACGTCAAAAGCTACGACGACCTCCACAGCATTACACCCCAGGCACTGATGTGTTACCATAGAGGCCACGTAGACGACGTTAGCTGATACTTTCATGTACTGGATTTGGTTTGCTTTTTGCATATGTAGTAACTTTTATAAATGTGGCTTTGTATGATTTTTTGTTATCGGTGATGTAAAGCATAAGCCTTTAAGACATATATATATTAGCACCCTTACTTATTTATATATTAAAAAGATAACACATCAAAAATTTAACATAGAAAGAATTAACAAAATATGTATATATGAAGTAATAAATTATTCGAGCTATAAGGAATATCAAGTAACAAATTGAGTACAGTAGAACTATAATGTAAACATCAAGGTGGAAGGGTAAATTTTTTAAAGATAAGAATTACTTGGTTAATATTAGTTTTCACTTAGATGGTTGAAGACTACCTGAAGTTAAAGTCTTTATCAAAGATCTCTTAACAGCGTAAGGGAATTTATATGACATAAATAATAATTTATAATATTTTTAAATAAATAGAATACTGAAGGTTGCATCAAAAAAGAGAAAAATGAAGTGACTAATAAGTACAAAACTAAGAAGAATGTTATTATTAATCAAGGTCCCATGTAAAGGAACAAGATAAAATGAATTAACTATGATTTATATTTTATTTTATTATAATGACTAAGGAACACATGTCTGTGAAACTTTATTTTATTATAAAATGAATTAACTCTATGAAACCTCCCCGATTTATATTTTATATTTCATTTTTTCTCCGGCCAAGATCCATTTTTTCCGAGCCATAATTGCATCGTTTGCGGCCTTGCATGGAAGTTTGTGGAACCAGATCCGAAAAGAATGGAAGTTTGAGGGCTATATAAACCCATTAAATGCTTGAGCAGAGAATTCATTCGGTAGTGAGCATTTGAGAGGTTTATAAGGGGAGGTTTCATAGAGTTTTGGAGAGGTAAGTAAATTTATTATTTGTATTTAGTTTTTAAATTTATGAGTTCACATCTCAAATTAAGTTTGGAGGTTAGATGGTGGAGTGCAAAGCCTAAACGAAATTATTCCCTTTGCTTAATTAATATAAGTATTCAACTTTGAAAATTAGATGACTTACTTTAGATTTAATTGATTTTATTCATTTGACCTTCTCTGACTTAGAAAATTTAATGGATGAACCAAAACTATCATTTCAGGTAAATTAATCAAGAATGTACTTCCCCATTTTAGATGCTACCAGAACTGTCCCAACCATGCAACGTATTAGAGATGGAAGTAGGCGCCTACGTAAAAGTTTATCTTTTCCTACAAATGAGATCCTTGAAAATAAGGTAACATCAAATGAACTATTCAGGTGTGTTATGCATTCCTGGGATGACGATCAGGATTGCTTACTGTGGCACAAACATGATGAAGTAAAAAAAATCAAGGAATATAGAGCTGGCCCTTAACTTCGAGATGTGGGTTGGAATTATCTACAACACAGCTTTAGCGTTCATGACCGCCACCTTGTACCAATAAACTTCCTTAAGGGTCGAATTCGGGAACTTGGTCTTGATATAGAAGGTATAGTTGAACCAGGGATTGGAAGGTCTATACTAGATATAGACCATTGTATTTTATATTGTTATTAGTCTCCTGATAAAGATCAACACATATTAGATTGCTATAAAATGTTACTACAAAGTACCGAACATGGTAAGGATAAGGATTTTCTTAATGGAGAAGATTGGCAGCAAATACAACTAGAATTTCAGCTTTGCTTCAGATGTTGTCCTACCCAGACACAGCTTCAAACTCGTGTACGATATCTACTGCAGCATATGTAATAGTAAAGAACAACATGTAAAATTATTGTGTTTAGCTTTATTTCCATTGCCATGCTTTTAAAATGTATTTCAAGTTGTTAATTCATCTATCTATCAATTTCATTCTCTATTAAAATGCAATTTTTTTATATTGTTGTGTTTTATGTGGAATTTAAATTTTTTTAATAATAATTTTTTTTAATAATAAAAAATTATTCAATATTGAAATTTATTTATGAAATTAAATTATTACAAATTTGTTTACATATTTATTACACAATAATTTATTTAAATATTAAATCTGTTTATACAAATTAAATCTAACAATAAATTTGTTTAAATAATTAATCCTGCGAATTCCTCGGTCATGAAAACTTGTTCTCTGCAAAAGGGAAACTTTGGCATTTACGACATTTAATCTAAAGATTAACGTATTTGTTTGTAGGCTTTTAAGGAATATAACGTACTCATCAACATGTTAATTAATAACCACTTTCATATTTAACACAATGTAACTAAATATTAAATATCTATCATTTTTAAAAAATGAAGATAAAAAGCAGCATTGCTTTGCTGTATTTTCTTTTATAATCACAAATTTTTTATGAAAATATGATAATTCATGATGTGACTAAACTTTATGTAAAATTATGATTGAATTGTCATCATTAGTTACAAACACCTTTTGTCACATCATGGATAATCCCTCTAATGAAAAACTATTCAAGGAGTGTGACTAAATTTTATGTAAAATATGTAAAATTATGATTGAATTGTCATCATTAGTTGAATTGTCATTGTAAAACAGTGAAGAAAATGCACTTTTACTTGCTTGTATCTATATATATCTTGTGAGTGATCTTTCACGCCATTTAAGAAAATGATCACCGCTCGAAATTCTTGTAGCTCATATTTAAAATGAAATAGAGTTATTTAAAATGATATTAATTAGCTGAATAGAAAATCTAACCACATGTATTTTATAAATATGCGAGTAAAAAAGCTACACTAAACCATACTGTATTTTAATCACATAGTCAATAATTAAACTATTAAAGAAGTGTGACAAAAAATGACTACAAACTACTTAATATTTTTTAAAAAAAGAAGATTGATGATATGAGTTCAAATCACAATAATTTAAAAAAAATTTAAAAACCAAAAGTCTTTCAGTGATATATTAAAATTTCCTTTGTATACAAGTTTATTAATGAAATCAAGGAGTGGATAAATATTAACTTTAAGTTATACATACATCGTCTAGCTAGAGTTACCTATCTAAAATTATCTTAATAAGTACCTTCTAAAATTGAAAAAAATGTCTTGTGCTAGGATGAAAACAACCTGTAGTTAAAAATGTCTTCTGCTCATGAGCAATTTTTAGCTCCAACTATTCCCATCAAACATTTCGTCATCTCCCAATCAGTTATAACGGCGAACCAATTGTCAGTCTTGTAAGTCTCCCGATTAACAGGCGACTTATGGTAAGTCGCCCATTTAACTGGCGACTTACCATAAGTCTCCCTTTAAACGGGCGACTAATGCCAGCAACTGCTTAGGTGGCACTTCCTCGCCACGTCGGAGTTGAACGTAAGGTTAAGTCGCCCAATGCACGGGCGATTTTGCCTATTTTTAAATTTTTTTATACATACTTAATCTCTTGATATAATTATTAATCATGCTTAGTCTTAAAATTTTCCCAAATATTTGTTAGCAAATTGCATTTCAGTAAATTCAATAGAATTATTTTTTATTCGATTTGACATGTGGACTACTAATATACATTGACATAACTTAAGTTATATAAAGTTTTAATTTTATAGGGGATATATCAAATTAAATTAATGATCATAACCTTAGGCATTTACCCAAACATCCATTATATGCCCAGCTCGCGGACATCTGCAAGAGCCACCATTGTAGTCTTGTCCGCATCCTCTGTGCCCCTGTATGTGCCGACAACATCCACCTTGTCTATGACTTCATCCCTGGAGCTTCTCTCTCTGCATGCCTTCGTCACCTGCTAAACACTACATTCATCATCACTACAGGAAAATCACATATTATCGGTGGATTTTCTGGCAGTTTTGAAAGTTTTCCAGTGAAAAATTTTTTGTTGGTAAAATGAGCGTCTGAAAAAATTTTCCAGTGGAATTTTTCGATAGAATTTTTTCAGCGGTTGTCTGGCAGGAAAAAGCCGCTAGAATAATTATAAATAATAAAAAATAATAAGCCCACAGCAGCTACCCGCTGCCGCTGCCCGCCCACCTACCAGCAGCAACTACCCGCCTGCCCGCGCTGCCCCTTGTTGACCTTACTTTTGTATGAGGTCATCAAGTCCAATCTAGATTTACCTTTGGTGGTCTAAGAGCTGATAATTGTTCATCTGTCAATCATATAGATTCCATCCAAACTCCAATCTAGATCCCTGATCAAATCCAGTCCAAAATCCAATTCAATTCCTAGTCATAGGTCCTAAATGAATGTTCAATCAAATTTCAATCATGTTCAATTGATCTCAACCATTCCTATGATTGAGATCGATATGAACAATCCAATCCACTCAACCAAATCCAAAATCCAATCCAAACCCAAAATTCCTAAGTCCAAATTCAAGGCCAAAAGCCTAAGTCCTGAAGCCATTTCTAGGTGGATTTTCTATCACCTAGAAATCCAGTCAAATGACCTTCAATTCATGGTATGTCAGTTGCATATTGACTTGGCATGTCTCCAAAGCCAACCCTCAAAATTTTAGTTCATTCTTAGGTCTCTAACTCCAAAAACTAAATTTATTTCTAAAAGCTGCAAAACCTTTAAATATTTACGGCCTATGCCACTGGACTGTCATCTTATGGAATTTGACTTTGGAACTCTCTCAAACCTCTCCAACCATTTCCATCACCTCTATTATGACCTATTGATAAGAAAATGACATCTTTCTGGACCTAGTTTAACTCAGACTTAACTGGAGGTCAAAATGACCAAAATACCTTTTATGGGGATTTTTGGACTTTTGGCCAAAACTCAATATGGCTCAATCTCTCCAACCCTTGAAAATTCTTCCAGTGGATCCCAAACACCATTTGAAATCCATTGGACCAAGACTCAGGCTTTGGTTTGACTTGGTTGACCAAGTCAACTATGGTTGACCAAAACACCCCTTTAAGGGCCCAAATACCCATTTTAAACCAAATCACCTAACCAGTCCATGAAATCTCCTCCAATGGATCCCTTATGTCATTTCAAATCTGTTGAGCCCAAACTCATCCCTTGGGTCAACCTGATTGACTAAGTCAACCTAGGTTGACCCAAAATCCCCTTAGGGGTCAAAATAGTCAATTTGATTAAAATGACCTCCCTAGACCCTGAAACCACTCTTAGTGGACTCCCTTGATCATTTTAAACATGTTAAGTCCGACCCCTACCCTTGGGTCAACCTAGTTAACCAATTCAACTTAGGTTGACCAGACCAACCATAAACCTCATGCTCAATCAACTCAATGCCAAATCAACTATAAACTCAGTCAAAACCACTTTGATCATCTACCTAGTGGTTTGGACTCGACTAGACATGTTGACCCAGTTAATAGTTGACTTGGTCAACTGAGTCAAACCATGGTCAAACCTAGCCTATTTGGGTCAAATCCTTTCATTTGGCCATATCAACTTCTCCAAACCTTCAATCCCACTCTATTCCATTCCTTGAACCTATCTTACTTATGCATGACTTAAGTTTTTTTGGGTTAACCAAGTCAACTCTAATTCCTTGGTCAAACTTTATACTACACAACCACATTCACTCTTGCATTGATCCTAATGCTTTAACCCCTCTCCAACCTATCTCAAGTAATCCCTACATCCTTTAAGTGCCACACCACTAGTCTTGACTTTGTTGACTGGTCAAAGCAAGTCAACAAGATTCTTAAACCTCTCTTGAATGGTCAACATCCCTTCCTAACTCCAAGTGCATTGCTCTTAAACCCCTTGGGATGACTCAACCAGCCTAAATATTCTTTCCCTTTCCACCTCAACCTTCTTTGACCAGTTGACTGGTCAAGGAAGTCAACATACTCTAAAACATTTTCAAATGGTCAAAGGGCCACCCTAATCCTTTTCTCCCTAGTTTAGGCTGTTAGGAAGAAACCATTTAGAGGGAAAAGCTCTCCTAAAGGCTCCTTAACCAAGCTAAGGGCCTGGTTTATCCTTAAGAGAAAATGTGGTCCCCCATCCATTCAACTACCCAATGGAAATGAGGCCATTCCATGCTTTCTCTCTACCACCCAACAACCTGGGACACATGTCAATGATCCAAGGGAGGCCTCTGATGCATCAAATCCATCCATTTATCCCCAGGTCGTTTGAATAGGGCAAAGTTCTCAAAATGAGCTATGTAGCGATTGATGTGATTGAAAAAAATATTGTTTTGAAAAGGTTTAATTTTCTTTGGGAAATGCTGGATTTCTGGAATTTTAATATTTGAAATCGAACGCTCACTATATATCACCTCAAAAGGTGAACATATCGTTCTTTAATAGATTCAGATTTCAAAATTTGATTTATCCTGATTATCGTAGTCAAACTCAAGGAGAAATAATATATGATCCCAAAGAATCAGAATGATGTTTAATCTAATATTTAACTACAATAATCTAGATATAGATTATTAATTTCAAAATCAAAGTTACGATAACAGTACCATATATCTTCTCGAGGAAAGAGGATATTGTCTATTATCGATCATTTGAAAATGCCGATAATGATCGTTGATTTTTCCAAAGATAATTAATAAATGTTTTGAAAACTTGATTTTTGAAATTTGGTCTGGGTTTCTAAATCTCCTACTAGCGCAAGCCCTCGTAGTTAATTACATCGTAGGAAACTAGAAATTTCCTACGAATACTCTCGATTAAAATAGCTATACAAATTTCATTTTAGAATTCAAAGCTTGATATCAAAGGAGGTTAAGGGACTGGAATTTTCAAATGGGATTGGTTCAAAATTGAACACTTATTTAGGAGTCAAAAGAGGAATGGTAGGAGGTGTCTTGAGATTCTGAATTACTTCAGAAACACCCCAAACTATCCTAAGTGTTGGGCTTGAATTAGATTGAAAGAGATTTAAGTTTGAGTGGTCAATTTTATTAGAAAGTGGGAATTAGATTCCCAGAAGGTTGAGGTCTTAGGATTGAAGATTTGCCTCAAAACTTAAGTCTAAAATGGGCACTAAAAATCAGTAACCCGGATCCTAGCTAATGTAATGCAATCCTGGACTTATCCCGGCCTAGATTATGGAGCCAGCTAAACCACCTAAACGCTTTAAAACCATGTGTTCGGTCTTTTATGAAAGAGTAGTTATGGATATTATTTAAGATTAGTTTAAGGAGAGCAGGGCTGACATCTAGAGCAGATTCTTAATTAGCCCCTTAATATATGTTGGGTGAAATACTTAAGCTAAGAATACAATTAAAGATTTAGACTCAATTTTTAATTTGTATCTAATGCAATGCACGCTAGTTGACTCGATTAAATGCTTGAAATTAGAATGAATCAGTTTAAAAATTAGGCTTAAAAATAGATTTTATCCTAGAGATTGCACAACATCCCCTTAGACAGAACTGCACCATAATAAGTCAGGTGGTCTGCCAAAACCCGCAGGCGGGGAGGTGCCTAACAAGGTAGAGAAGATTCAATATGATGCATGAAAAACCCCCAGCGAGTCCAGGCTTACTTCTTAAAAGCGTTAGAGTTACTATCTGAGCCTAAAGTTTTTAAATTTTATTTAAGTAGAAATAGTTTTTGATCGTACCCTCACGAGCCTCTGATCGGATTCCAGGCTAAATCAAATACGACATGCAAGATCGCCAAAGAAACTAATAAAAGTAGGCAAATTCTAATCACAATCAATACATCAATCAAATCAATCAAATAATTAAATTAATTAAATAAATATTCAAAATAAAAGTCTATAGGCAAGTGCCTTTTAATATTATAACCTAGGGTCTGCAGGAAAAGTAAAGTGGCTGGGTACCACTGACTACAACCCGGATTCTACTCCTAAGACTCAAGTGACTTTGAGAATAGGTCTTCTCATTCTTCACTTCTTCATTCTTCTAGAACTCCTTGGATTGTCAGGTCCGGATATCCAAATGAAAAGAAACTCCCCCTGAATAAGGGTGTTATCTTTTCTCTTTGGATATTCTAAAAGTCATCCTAATTTAGGCTTCCAAATGGAGGAGGACTCTCCCCTAAGGGATGTCCTCTCCTCTTTGGAATCTTAATAGGATGTATATACCCCATTCTCAAGTCACTTTAAATATTTACAACTCAATTACAACTCAAATAAAATTATATTTGAATTTAAAAGAGAAATGTAGACTCAACAACCTGCATGGTTATCCTAATAATCAGCAGTTAATATTTGACATTCCAAGCAGTTATAATCAATCTGAAGCAATTAATATTTGAAATAATGCTCAAATCACAGCCACACTTGGCCATGCACTTTTAATTTTAAAGGAGGACTTAAGCAATTTTTTGGAGCACCTGTGTAATTTAATAATTATGATTTTGTCCCCTTTAATTTTAAATGTCCTGTATGAGTATGGCCACCTGCATAAGATTGAATTAGTAGAAATCATCACTAGCATAGGGGTAGATCTAACATACAATCAAATCAACACAGAGTGCAGTAATTAAATAAATAATCACATCAACATCAATTATTTAAATCTAGCAACCAGCATGCAATAAACACCACGGAAAACCCGATACACGCAAGTAACAGAAAAGTAAACACCGGCCTAGCCTAAAACTAGAGTTGGTTGTCCTAACAAACTATCTAAAGTGTATGAGGTAGGCTGTGTGGTTTGAATGTGTCCTAAGTAGGGCAATTAATTAAAATTATTTGAAGTTCTGGTTGGTTGAAAGACTTAAGGGAATTTTTTATTAAAGTTTAAATCTTAATGGTTTAATTTTGATTTTAAAATTGGTTTCAATTATTTTTTGGACACCACCTTTGTTGTACACCGAGGCCGTGAAGTTTATTTCACTTTCCTTGGGGCTAATTTAATAGTCTCGTACGCCTGTGTTACCCAGTGGTATCCGAGATAATTAAATGATTTGAGTTTGATTAAATTTGAGGGTTGATAAAAAAATTAATTAGAATTGATTGGTTACTGGTTTTAATATTTTAATTCATTTAAATTTGCCATTAACTAGTTAGTGGCGTTGTGCCACCAGGCTCGAGGAACAAAGCCTCCTTAGGACATGTAGCCCCGCAGCCCGGAGTAGTCCAGCCGATAAACCAAGTTAATGTATTTGAATTAAGGATTTTAAATTTAGTTAAATCATTAAGAATCAATTTATTTTTAATTTAACACTCCTTACAATCCATTCGTGGCGTTGTGCCACCAGGCTCAAGGAACAAAGCCTCCTTAGGACATGTAGCCCCGCAGCCCGGAGTAGTCCAACCAAAAAACTTCATTTTAGGAGTGCTTGTTATGTTTTAAAGAGGTTAGTTGAGTGTTTTAAACATCAATTTAAAATTTTCTGGAATTTAAAATTAATTATTAAATTTTGGAATTTTTTTGAATTATTTTAATCATTTAATTAAGGGTCAAAAGTTGACTTTTTAATTTAAAGTATTTTCTAGAAAGTTAATATTTTTTTAAAATACTAGACCTTAATACGATCAATTAGACAGTAAGTATGCTAAAATTGGATTTTTTTTATATTTTATTATGAAGGTTTGAAGTTTTGACTTGATTTTGAACTAGGTTTGACCAAAAGTTGACTTTTTCAAATTTGATTGATTTCTGGAAACTTAATATTTTTTATAAATATTAGACCACAAGATGAGTTGTATGCCTTTTAGTTTACTCAATTTGGATTTCATTTGAATTAGTTATAAATTTTTGAAGTTTTGACAATTATTTGAAGTTTTAAAATTAGTTTAATTAAAGCCCTTTTTGTGATTTGAATCCAAATGACCTCCAAACTCCTTGAAATCACTTTCAAAGATCAGGAATGATCTAAGGAGTGATTATCAAGTGTTTGAGAAATTGTTGGAATTTTTAATTATTTTTAATTAATTAAATTATTTAAATATTAAATTTCAATTAAACTTTAATTAAACTTAATTTTGAAGTCCAGTCAAGGGACTTTTATTTTTCACTGATTAAGGGTTTAAATTTGGTCAGTTTGAGATATCATTTGTAATTTTTGGATTTAAACTTCATTTATTATATGTTTTGGAAGGTTTAAGGGCTTAATTAAGGGTCAATTTTTATTAAATTAATTAAGGGGCTTAATGATTTCATAATTCAATGGGAAATTTTTCTAAGCCTGAGAGTGTCACTAAGTTCAAGTGTTCAAAGTTTCAAGTTAATTGGAATTATATCATAATTATTAGAATTAATCTAAGTTCTTTAAACAAAGTCCTTAATTATTGTCCTTAATGATGTCACTAGGTTAATAGGCTTTAATCAATATTTCTAACCCTTGGACATATACATAAGTAAACACACATACAATCAATCATTCTTAGATTTAGGAGAGCCCTAAAGTTAGGTGGTGTGTGTACCCTAAGCATGCAAGAATTAATATTTAATTAATTACAAATAACCATGAGGTTAACGAATAATTAGAATATAATCATTCATTAACACCCCCACATGATTTCAGTGGGCAATTTTGATATATTATACTCATTTTTCTGATTTAAAATGAATTTTTAAAGTTTAAATAATTTAAAAGGGGTTTTAAATTAATTTAAAATTAATTAATGATTAAAATAATTTTAAACCAGTTTATTTAAATCTTAGATATTTTCTGAAAATTTAAAATTATATATATATATATATATTAATTTTTAAAAGTACTTAATCTATATAATATTAATTAAATACTAATTAGTAATCAAATATTTAATTGAATAAAATATAGAATATAGATTAAATTAATTTAATTTCAAAATTAGAATAATTTAAAATAATTACTTAATTATTGAATATTAATTAATAATAAAAAATTTTAATATTAAATTAATGAATATTAATTAATTATTAAATTGTTATAAATCAATTATGTAATATTAAATAATTTAATTAAATTTTTATTTGAATTATCAAATATTTTTAAAATTAACATTAAATTTAAAAATAATTTAACATTTAATTAATTAAATTTTAATTAATTACTTAAATATTTAGTTAAAATATTAATTAACATTAAATATTTTAAATTATCTTTGAATTTTAAAATATTTTAAATTTTATATTATAATTCTAATAATATTTAAAAATTTTCAATTAAAATTAAAATTAATTAAAATATTAAGTTATTTAATATTAGTTAAAGTATTAAATATTATATATTAATTAAAGCATTAAATAATTTAATATTAATTAAAGTAAACAAATTATTTAATATTAATTAAAATATTAAATAATTTAGTATTAATTAAAGTTTATATTAAATTTAGGATTAATTAATTAAATTCAAAAATAATTTTATAACATATATAAACATACATATTAATTTAAAATTAATTTCTAATTTTTAATCATTTGATAACTTGAAATTAATTTTTAAAAAGAATTTTAAATACTATAAAGTATTTTAATTATTATTTAATTAATATTTTAATTTTAAAATAATTAAAACTTAATATTTAAAATATATTTAGTATTCTTAAATTAATATTAATTTTAAATTAAAATATTAATTTTTCTGAAAATATTAATATATAATATACATATATTATTATTTAAAATTAATTTTTAATATTTATTTTAAAAGAAAATGAATTTAAAAATGATTTTAAATTAATTTAAAAATGAATTAAAGGGATGGTGGTGCCGGCGCCGGCGGAGGGACGCGTGGCATCATTTGATTCGCGGGCTCCAAACTGCGTGGCGGCGGCAATCATTTGCAATGATTGCAATGACGGCGCAGCTCATTTCCGCGGCGACTTATCGACGTCAGCCTGCTCCTCCGCCGTTGGATCGTCCGCGTTAAGGGATCAACAGTTGAGATTAAACCCCGCAATTTGATCTCACGGAGAAAGATCAGATGGCAAAATTTTGATCCTCTCTTTCTAGATTAAGGGTCCAGATTACGCCGAATGGAACTCAGGAACACGGGATCGGATCCCTGCTCGGACGAAAGCGCCGAACGACCTGATCTGAACCGTTGATCTTATGATCAACGGTTCGAATTTTACGTAACACGAGGGTTACGTAAACCGAACCCTTGAGCTCATTTTTGAGCTCGTTCTCTCAATCGAATGAATGAAATTGATTGAAATTTTAAACTTAAATTAAAATCATGAACAGAAATAACATGGGATGTTTCCTAAAGCTTAAAACCCGGGTTTTAAAAAGCTATTTGAACTAGTGTAATCTAAGCTAGGGTTTGAGTTTTCGAGAGAGATTACCAATGGATTTTGGATTTTAAGGATTCTCTGAACTTGTAGTTTGTCCACGCACAAATTTGTAGTAGAAATCCGAGCTCGAAAACGTCTGGATCGGTCGTCTCGAGGCTTGGACGGATCTTGACTTGAGCTCGTCGGATTCTGGCCGCCGACAAGGATTAATCGGTTGGATTTTTATGGGGAGATGTGAATGAGTCTCTGGGGAGTTCAAAATGGGAGAGGGGTTGGGTTAGAGAAGCTTGAATAGAGAAAGAAGGCTAGGGTTAGAATGAATGCTCCCTTAGATGTTTTTACCCTATTCAAGTGTCCTTGGAGAGTTTTAACGGTTGAGATCAATTGGATGGGTTTCTAGGATTAAAACACCTGTCCAGGGGTTGTTGGAAAGCTGTAGCATGTACTACCCAAGGACAGGCCACGTGTAAAGGGGTTTTGGTCCCCATTAGAGCATAGGAGCGATGGGGACCATTAGATCTGGATCCAAGGGTTGGGGTTTACTTGACTAAACTCCAGGTTGCTACTATGAGGCTTTAGGGTGGTTAAAAGCAGGAGCCAAAGGACATCCTAGGTGGAAAGTCACCTTGGTCCCCATTTGATCATAAAAGAGAGAGATCCAAACCATTGAATCCTCATCTAATGGCTTAGAATGGCTCTAGGAATGTTCTAGAGATTATTAAAACAGCTGAAATAGTTTAGAATTGGATATAATTAGCTTAAGAAGGGTTTTGATCACCTTTGACCACTTCCTAAGCTTGGTTTGACTATTTTGACCAGTCAACAGTCAAAGGGATATTGAGGTGTCATAGGGGGAGAGGGTTTGAGCAGGTTGAAATAGTTTGAAGAGGGTTTGATACTTAAGGTTTGGAATTTGAATGGATGGGAAAAAGTTTGACCAAGTGTAGCATGTTGACTTGGTCAACTTGACTATTGTTTGGGTCACATTGGATTTAGAGGGATTCCAAGCATCATATAATATGTATATGAAGATAGTGGGAGACCATGGAGCTATGATTTGAATGGGTTAACATGTGTATATGAAAATTTGACCAAGTTAAAGTGAGTTGACTTGGTCAAAATAACCATGGTTAGGCTCATGGCTTGCCCAAGGGCATTTAAAATATTTAAATAAAGTATATTCAAGGATTTTCAAATCAATAGGATTTAAATTTAAGTGGATGAGTGTATTGAATATGAAATATTGACCAAATCATTAAAGTTTGACTAAGTCAAACTTATGGGATTTGACTCAAAATGGATTTGAATAAAGTTGGGTCATCTCTTGAGAGGGATTTAGGTATTTGAATGAGTTGATTTGAATAAATGAGTTGGAATAACTCACTTGAACTCTTAAGAGATGTTTTAGTCAACTTAGGTTGACTCAGTCAACTAAGTTGACCCAAGGGGTGGGTCCAGGCTCAATAAGTTTGAAATGACATAATAGGTCTAGTAAGGGTGATTTCAGAGTTCAAATGGGTCTTTTAGATCAAATGACCTATTTAGGCCCTTAATGGGCCTAATGGGTCAACTAGGTTGACCTAGAGTTAGGGATTGGGTCCAACCAGTTCAGAATAATATTCTGAGTCTATTGGTGGTGGTCTCAAGATCTGGAGAGGTTATTTGGTCAAAATAACCTATTTGGGCTTTTAATGGGCCTTTTAGGTCAACCCTAGTTGACTTGGTCAACCAGGTGGGTCCAGGGTCTAAGAAAAGGATCAATTGATTCAAAATAACATTTGGAGACCAATGGAGGTGGTCCCAAGGTCTGAGGAGATCATTTGGTCAAAATGACCTGTTTTGACCCTAAAGGGCCTATTTGGTCAACCTAGTTGACTTAGTCAACCAAATTGACCCAGGGGCTGGTTTTGGGTTCAACATGTTTGTTTTAACATTTGAAACTTGCTGGAAGTGGTTGCATTTGATTTGAAGCTCATTTGGTTCAAATGACTATTTACACCCCATAGGGGTATTCTGGTCATTTTGACCCCTAGTCAACTAGAGGTCAAATTGAGTCCAAAAAATACAGTTTATTGCTCAATGGGTCATAATTAAGGGTCTGAAAGTGATCTGAGGGTTTGGAGAAGGCTCCAAGGTCAGGATCCATTGGGTGGCAGGTCCAGTGGCATAGACTGTAAATATTTGAAGGTTTTACAGCCTTTGGATTTTAATCCAGTTTCTGGGGTTAGAGACCTCATAATGAGCTCAAATTTGGAGGGTTACCTCTAGAGACATGTCACATCAGTGTGGAGCTGACAGACCCTAAATCAGAGGTCATTTGATAGGGTTTTGAAATGTTTAAAGATTCACTGGAAAAGGCTTTCAGGACTTAGACCTTTAGCCTTAGAATTGAGTCTGGAGATCTGGGTTTAAGCTGGATTTTGAACTTGACTGTTTGGATTTGAATTATCTTCATCTCTCATAATCATATGGGTGATTATGATAGATTAGATAGGATTGAAGTTTGATCATAGGTTTGATTAAATGAAGTTTGATCTAGAGATTGAATTGCCTAGAAATTTAGACTAGTTTGAAGCTTGAATATGTTTGAAATCTAGATTGGTTTAAAGTCTGGGTTGATCTGGAGTTTGAATAAATTTGAGGCCTGGATAGATCTAAGGTCTAGGAGAATCCTAAGACATAGATTGATCTAGGGAAATCCTAGGGTCTAGAGTAGATCCTAGGGTTTAAAATCTAGGAAGATCCTAAAGTCTAGAAGTCTTAGGGTCTGAGATAACCCTAGGGTCTGGGGTAGATCCTAAGGTCTAAGAAGATTATATGATCTATAGTCTGGTAGAATCTTAAGGTCTAGAATAGATCTTAGGGTCTGGAGTCTAGGAAGATCCTGGGATCTAGAAGAGTCTTAAGATCTAAAATAGATCCTAAAGTCTAGATTCTAGGAGGATCCTAAAGTCTAGATTGATCCTAAGATCTAAAATTTAAGAAAGATCCTAGGATCTAGAATAGTCTAGAAATTAGGTTGATCTAAGATCAGGATTGATTTGAATCTGGATTGATCTAGAATCAGATTGATCCTAGAGTCAGAATTAATCTTAAGGATTGGAAAGATCCTAAGGTCTAGATTGGTCCTTTTGACTTCATACAAAAATGAGATCAACAGCGATCTCCACACTCTCTCACTTACTTTCGACTCCCAAGCCTCAACCTCTGTTCGTTTGAACTCTAGACTCTTCCCTCCTTAGTTCCTTGTCAAATCCCACCGTCAAAGCCCTGCCGGTGGTGAGATTTTCGGTGAACTAAAGCTTAACTTCGTCCAAAGTTTGTAGCTCCTGATCTAGACATTGCCAGCCCGAGGAGCCTTCTACAAAACTTCAGCGTGGATTGTCTACAAGTTAATAGAGCCCAAGATCAACCAAATCCACCATTTATTTTGGGTAAAATCCTAAACCCTAGTTTAAGACACATATAATCAAATAGCTTTCTTTTACGTGTAAAAAAAAGGAAAAAAAATACATAAAAAAAAAGAAAAAAAGAAGCTTTCCTTTAAGTGCGTTTTAAATCGTGAAAACAACTCCCCATTGCTTCTGTTCATTAGTGCAATATATGTTTAAATTTTCATAAAGAATGATCGATTCGATCGAGAGAACAAGGTGAAATAGTGTTTCTAGGACATTTTTGTATTCTCCGTTAAAAGCTACGTTTTCTGGACCGTTGATCGTGCGATCAATGGTCCAGATCAAGCCGTTCTATGATTTTGATTAACCGCACATTCGATCCTGTAGTGAATCTCCAGTTCGGCGTGATCCTGACCGTTCAATTGAAACTGTGGAAGATCCGACGGTGTCTGAGGGTTGCTGACTCGGATAAGTAGCCCGCGGCACCACATCTGGCAATGATTGCCAAGCATAATCATTGCCAATCATTGCCCTCTCGTTAATGTGGTTTTGATCCTAAGGACTATACACTACCACGTAGCCCTTCTGTTACTGCGGTATCGATTCGAAGCTTCGGATCACGCCATGTGGCCTGCCGTAACCTTCCCCTCGTCGCCATTTAATTAAAATGAGTTTTAATTAATTTTAAAATTAAAAAACTTCAAATTTTCATTAAAAATTAAATATTAATCCAAATTTTAAGTGCAATATATCAAAATTCTTGGAAAATTAAGTACTTTAATTTAAAATTAATTTTAATTTAAAATATTTGGTATATTTTAAATATTTTTAAATGATATAATTTTAATAATTATTTAGCTATTTAATTATATATTAATTAAATATTTTCAAATAATTCAAATATATTATTTTAAAATATTTAAAATGTTCAGACTTATTATTTGATAAATTTTACTTTAATATCTAATTAAGTTTAAACTATTTTTATTAAATTACTTAAATTATTAAATTATTTAGTTAATAATTAAATAGATATTAAATTAAATACTTTCAAAATCTTAAATATCATAAATTAGTAAAATTTCATTTTAAGTATTTTAGATTAAATAAAAATATGTATTCTTTAATATTTTAAAATCAATATTTAATATATTTCAAACAAATTTGGTTAATTAACTATTTAAATATCTAATTAACATTTAATTAACTATTAAATTAAATAATTTCAAAAAAAATCTAATATTTCAAATAATTATAAAATTATTTTAAACACTTTACTTTAAAATTAAAAGTGACCTAAAATATTTTTTATTAATTCTTAATTATTTAAATTCTTTAAAAGTTAATTGAATAGTTAATTAAGTAGTTTTAAAATATTAAAGATATAATATTATTTTAAATAAAAAAACCCAAAAAAATCAGAGAGAGAAATTTACTTATATTAAAATTAAAATTTTATTTTGACTATTTTAATTATCTAGAATACTTTAAACTAATTAAATATTCAAATATTAACTTAATGTTCAAATTAATATTAAATTTTAATTTTTTTAAATCCAAAATATTTACTTTAAACTATTCCTATATTATTGAATATTACGAAAACCTTTGTTCAAATTTTTTTAAAATAATTTTGAGATGTTTTCAAAATTATTTTGAAATATTTAAATTTTCTATAAAATTCTAATATTAAGCTATTTTCCTATATAAAAATTAATTTTAAAATTATATAGGTTAAATTTTGAGAGCTCTGAGTGGGTCATGATTTTTTAAGCAGATGCTAAGTTTAAATGACTAGAATTTATCGGGAAGGGTTATTAATCAATGTGCAATTACCTTGTTAATTGCTTATTGATTAATCTCCTAAATTAACTAAGTTTTATATTGATTTGCATGTGTAGGGTGCACACACTTGCGCTTAGCTTAGGCTTTCCTAGATCTAGGGTTGATTGGTGTGATTGCATATTATTTATATTTTTCTAAGGGTTAGTTCAACTTTGATTTAAACCCAATCAATCTAGTGACACATATAAGGACAAAAACTAGAAAATAGGCCTAGAGTATTTAGAAAATTTTAGTGATTAGAGCATATGTCTAATAGGGGTAGAAGCTATAATACTCAAACATACTGGCATTATCCCATTCACATTAGGAGTTTGGTGTTCTTGAAATCAATTAGGACTTAAGTGCGAATAACCCAAGTGAACTCCTCTAATAAGCCT
Organism: Dendrobium chrysotoxum; assembly: GCA_019925795.1. Taxonomy (NCBI): domain Eukaryota; kingdom Viridiplantae; phylum Streptophyta; class Magnoliopsida; order Asparagales; family Orchidaceae; genus Dendrobium; species Dendrobium chrysotoxum. The sequence goes on from CM034310.1 coordinate 28,138,102, forward strand.
AGAACTTTAAAATTCACAATTAATTCAAATAAAATACAAAAATTAAAAATAATATAAAAAAATATTCATAATTAAATTCTCAATCTAGAAATAATAAAAGCCCTTTGATTAGACCCTTAATTTAATACTAATTTAATTTTAAGGAAAATAGATAATTAATTCAATTAATTAAATAAAAATATTTAAAAATTCCAAAAAAATCCCTAAATTCTTAGAAACATCCCTTTAGGTCATTTCTGACCTTTGGGGATGATTCCATGAGGTTTGGGGTTGATTTAGATCAAAGTATGAAAAATCCCTTTAATTAGGCAATTTTAAAAATTCCAAAAATACTCAAACTTTAAAAAATCATAATTAACTCCAGAAAAATTTAATTCAATCAAAATTAAAGCCATTCAACTCTAATTAAAACCTATTTTTCTAAAAATGTCAAACATTCAAAATTTAGTCAAAATAAAAAAGTAAACTTTCTGGTCAACCGTAATTCAAATTTAGGTCCAATCTTCAAAAAATCATAACTTTTTGTAGAAAATTCTAAATTAAGCAAACTAACTATCTAACTACTCATCATAAGGTATAATATTTGTTAAAAATTTAAAACCTTTAAAATTAACTTTAATTTAAAAGGACAACTTTTGGACCATCAATTAATGCGATTAAAATAATTCCCAAAATTCTGAAAATCCAATAATCTATTAAAATTCCAGAAAACTTCAATTTGATTAATAAAATAATTTAACCAACATTCTAATATATAACAACCACTCCAAAGATGAAGTTTTTAAGATGGACTACTCTTGGCTGCGGGGCTACATATCCTAAGGAGGCCTGGTTTCTCGAGCCTGGTGGCACAACGCCATGAATGAATTCAATGGAGTGTATAATTCTAATTCAAAATTTTATTTTAATTATTTAACAAAACTAAAATTCTTAATTTAACTATATCAACCAGGTTTTAGTTTGAACTACTCCGGGCTGCAGGGCTATGTGTCCTAAGGAGGTTTGGTTCCTCGAGTTTGGTGGCACAACGCCACAAATTGGTTGATGAAAAATATAAATTAACTTAACCTTTAAAATTAACCCCTAATCGAGTCCACTAAAATTTACTAACCCTTTAATCTTTAACTAATTAAATTCATTCAATCAATTAATCTTTAAAGCATATCCTAAGTTAAGCTTTAACACATTGATACCTAACTTCAAACATAAATATCTCCTTCAACCTTTGAGAAATCTAAACATTAGACAACCTTAATAAATAACCTAGTTTAGGATCTACCATAGCCACACGACCTTCTACACACACTTTAGATGGTTTGTTAGGACAACCAACTCTAGTCTAGGCCAAGATGGTGTTTATTTTACTAATGTGTGCCTGGTTTTATGAGATTTTATTATATGTTGTGATTGAAATATTTGATGTGAGTGTTTATTTACTTTTACTGCACTCTGTGAATTAATGTGATGAGCAATAATTTACTCTTAGGTTAGGATCGTTTAAGTTACTCACTGAGTTTTCTATAGGTAGCCATACTCGTGCAGGGTAATATAATGAGGCTAAAATTTTAATAATTATAAAACTGCTATAGGTGCTCAGCTTGCTTAGCCCCCAAATAAATAAGAGTATGGTCAAACGTGGCTAGATTGAGTATTTAATTTTATTATATATAAATGCTTGGGATCGATTTAATATTTAAATACTTATGATAGCCTTACATGATAGTCTAGATTTTTACTTTTATATCAATATAATTTGTTTAAAAGTATTAAATTGTGAAAGAGTCTTTGAGTTTGGAATACTTAGGTCTAAAATTGGATTCCAAAGAGAAAAGGATACCCCTTAAGGGGGATAGTCTTTTTCTATTTAGAAGCTCAATTTTGGATCACTCCACTACCCAAAGTAGGAAGAATAACCTCCCATTCGAAGGTAGAGTTTTCTTTCCCATTTGAGTACCCAAGTATGATGAATCTAAGGAGTTTGAAGAGGAGAAGATTGAGGAACTGAAGATAAAAGAGTATCCCACTCAAATTCTACTGTGTTTGTCTTAGGATTAGAATCCAGGTTTATGGCTAGTGGTGCCCAGCCACTTTTAATTTCTGTAATTCTGGGTTGTAATAAATGGAGCACTTACCTATATACTTTATTATAAAGAATTAATTACATTTATTGATGTGTTTGATTTAACATGATTGTGTATAGGATTTTGCTTGCTTTTTTTATTTTTTTGGCATTTATGTGCCGCTTTTATTTTAGCTTGGATACGCGGAGGCTCGTGAGGGCACGATAAAACTTTTTATACTCGAAATCTACATAAAATTTTTAGATAATATGGAAACTCTAACGACCTAAGAAGTAAGCCCGAGATCGCTTGGAGTTCTCATAAGCATATTATTACTTTATATTCCTTATTAGGTATCTCCCCGCCTGCGGGTTCTGGCAGACCACCTATCTTCATTTCAGAATCTCTAAGTGTCTCCTACCTTTCTTCTTTTGACTCCAAAAATAAGTGCTCAATATTGCTTCAATCCTGCTTAAAATTTTAGTTTCACCTACTTTGATACCTAATCCTTGGAATCTCTAAACAAAATTTATGTCGTTAATTTAATCTAGAATTTTCGTAGAGAATTTTGGTTTCCTATGATGTAATTAACTACGAGGGCTTACGCTCGTAGGAGATTTAGAACCCACGTCAATTTTTCAAAACTCAATTAATATTTTTTTTAGGAAATGAAATTTATAATGATCATCATTATCATAATCGAAAGATTGCTAACCGATGATATCTTCTTTCTTCAGAGAAATATATCATGTGTTAACATCGATTCAAATATGAAATTAACGATCACTTCTCCTGATTATCGTAGTCAAATATTTAACTGAACTTGATTTAGACTCTTTGGGGTCATATGAGATTCTCCTTTAAATCAGGCAATGACATTCAAGAGAAAATCTATAATTCTGGATATGAACCCATTAGGAGATTTCATTTTTGCCTTTTGAGGCAGTATATTATCCCTAATGGCCTGTTCGACTTTAGAATTGAAATTTAAATTTAATTCCAAATTTTTCAAAAAAAAATTAATTTAGATTTGTTTTGCTCCTTGCAAGGCAAATCACATTTCCAACACCAACAACCTTCACGCCAACTCATGCCGCTCGCATGCCCGCGGGAGCTACCTGCCCGCCCACACTGCCTGCGCACCCACCTTCCTGCCCGCTGCCTATGCGGTGATGCCCGTGGGATTCGAACATATAACCTGCAAATATTTCAAGTAGTCAACCACTTTGCTATAGAGGAAAATATGTTATAAAACTTATGCTTATATATTTAAATAAAATAATACAAAATATTAAATTTAAAATAAGTTAAAATAAAATATTAAAATTAATAAATAATTAAAATAATTTATAAAATTAATAATTAGTAAAATAAGTTATTAAATTACTAATAACTTATTTTAATTATTCAAAAATACATTAAAATAAATATATTAGAGTAATAATTAATTAAAATAAACTATTAATTGATAATTAATTAAAATAAGTTATCAAATTAATAATTAAATAAAAAAATTATTAAATTAATAATTAATTAAAATATGCTATAAAATTATTAGTTAATTAAATTATGAAAATATGATTTTTCCAAAATTATTAAAATCCATCGAAACGCCGCCGGAAAATCTGCCTGAAAATCAGTTAGAAATATTTAATCGTAATCTGTCGGAAATCTGCCTCAAAGCCACCTAAAAATCCGCTCATAATGAGCATTTTCTTGTAATGTTCTCTCTCAAATTTTAATATTTTTAATTAGTTAAATTATAAACCAATTAATCTAATTATTCAAAAAAATTGCTTGAGTATATTAATATTAAAACATATAAAAATAATTAAAATATTATAAATTAAAGTTATTTATTTTATTTTAACAAAATGAAAATACAATCTTAGTTTTTAATATATATATTTTATTAAATATCTATTTTAAAAATATAGGTAAAATACATGAAAAGTAGAAGAGCCACCCTAATGTTTTTAAGATTTTCCTCACTATTCACTTTGAGAAAAAATTTGTCACATTAGATTTACAAATCATTAAAATTAATTTTAATTATTATAATATAATAAGGGAAATGAGATTAGATATTCCCCTTTATGCCATAAATTGAAAAAATATGCTTGTTTAATTTTCTTGGGTACTGATGTCTAAATTTTTTGTAAGATTTAAAAATACCCTATGCTATACTTATATCCCACTATATAGGAAAGACAAAAAAAAAGTCCCACCCTTTCCACTTCAACTTTCTCCATTGCTATCACAGTTGTACATTTTATTAGAGCTTATTGCTCATGAGGGATTATGTCGATGAAGTTGGAGATTTCTTTATTCATTAGCAACTTAAGTATGCATTAGTACAATTTTCTTAAAATTTTAATCTTGTGTCATGGATTATGTCATTTTAACATAGATCTAACACATAGCTAGATAGAGTATCAAAGAGTATGATTTGATATTTGTTAAAACATGTGTGTACTATGTTCAAACCTTATTCAAAACAAGGCTGAACATGATTCAAGAGTACAAACGATAACATTGTTCGACCATTATTCAAACAACAACAACAACAACATCAAGCCTTTGTCCCATATGTGGGGTCGGCTACATGAATCTTTTTTCTCCATTGTGTTATGTTAAAAGTCAAATTCTTGTGCAGTTGATTTGGAGTGCACTAGCCTAAACTTGAGTGCACGCATGTGACCATTCGTGAGTATGATGACTGGCCAAATGAGTGTGGAGTGTCCTTTGTTGACTTTCTTAACAAGGAGTGGACAATCAAGGGAATATAGGGAGTAGTTGATGGTTACCACTTTGAGTGGATGGCCCACTTCTAACCCCCCTTCCCCCGCTTAATAGCTTGAATTGCTTTGTGTATGTTTTATTTAAGACGCTAGTTGTGAATGAAAAAGAGGTTGTTGTTGTTAAAGAAATTTCATAAATTGAAGGAGAAGGCTTGGTGGCTTGATCCAAGGAAGAAAGCTTGGTTGCTAAATCCAATGGCATGGTTTGGTGATCATACTTCTCTTGCATTTGACTTTGGTGAGTCCATGTGCTGAACTTTTGTGTGAGTAAATTTTTTATAAATTTTATGTGGAATGTTATCTTGATTTTAGTGTTGTCAATGTGAATTTCCCTTGAACTTTCCAACATTTTTCCCATGTTTTCCTTCCTTTAAGTGGTCGACAAAGGTTGAAGGGAATGTGACCTAGTTGGATTCTCTTCAGCATTTGATGGAACAAATCTAGCCTAAATCTTGTCCAAAATTTCAGATTTGATCTGCACTCTTAACATATCAATTTCCTTGTAGTCCCTAGTTTTTGTTTTCCAATATTACACTCTATCTAGTTGTTAAAAATTCCCAAAAAAATATAAATTATAAAAATCATTGGAAAACTCACTTAAGATGTCCACTTTTATTACCAATTACATTTTGTTAATATCTACCAAGTATTTTGAAATCTAGAACCATTTTTTAGGACCTATTTGATCTAGGTCAAGGCCAATGCCAAATTAACCATCCTAACCCCATCAATTGACCCCATAACTTCTAGTTCAACATTGGACGTCACTTTAAATATCTTCTATCAATCTTGAAAGTAAATCCCAAGACCACATCAATTAGTAAGTTTATCATCTTTTGTTGGTATAGGTGATGAAGTGGATATTCGACATTCATAAATAGGTGATACTGTGGACATATGATGGTAGCATGTGGCGTGTGTGTGGCACACATCCAATTAATTATGAAAGTTCACGTTTCGATCAAGTAATAAAGTGAATGAGAGGGTTGTTTGTCAAACGAGGAAAAGTGCATCCCTATGAATCCCCTTAGTACTGCAACTCAAGTAGCATGATTATCGATGTCCTATTGAGTCTATCTGAAGGTAAAGTTCTATGAACTACTAAAAATTTTGAATAGATAAATTACTCAAAATAAAAGATGACTTGGACTCATGATAATGAATGTTGCAATATTTTCCTAAGTAGACTCATTTAAGTTTGTTGTAAATCAGAGCATATGTACCCTTTGATCTCTGTTGAACTTGTAAGGGTGTAAAGTAAGGCTTACATCTCACTATGGCGATTTTATCTTTGTAGACCCTGGAATCATATTCATCCTACATCTAGGTATGAAAGTTTTTTTTATCTCAATTCTCCTATTTGTTCAAACATTTTTCCGTCGAGACAATGAATCATACTATACTTTAATTTTACATGTGGCCATTGCATGAATTTAAATAAAGAGTGATACTAATTTAGAATAACCATAAATAATTTTATATACACGAGTTTACATTAGGAACAATATGCTTCATTCACATCATAAGCCCAAAATAAAAAATTTTAGCCAACCATAGAAGTTAATTTACACAAAAAAAAATTTCTTAATAACATCATAAAATATATAAGAGATATGTGGAGTAAATATCACCCAAATAAGCATTTTGAAACAATTCCAAATAACAGATGCTCCCTTGATTGATTTGCCTTAAGCATGTTCACTCTCCACTCTAAACAACCACTTATTTTACTATTTTGAACAATAAACCGATGATAAGCCCTCAAAAAATAAAAAGAAAACTATTTATATTAAGTAGAAAAACTGAGACGGGCGCCTTGGTGCTATAGATATGGGTGCTGCAACATTATAATAATGAACTAGCGCCTCAACGCTCAATACTTGGTTCTGCTGTGGTGTTGAGCTGAATTGATGCAATGCTTCCATAGATAGTAACTTTTCTAATTCTTATGATTTGGCACCGTGATGCCACTATGGAGCTGCAATGTTGAACTGAAACTTGTATTATGGCGCTCCTAGCGCTGAGGCGCTCGTGATGCTGTCATTGTGACTTTGCCAATTTACAAAACTCAAACAACCCCAATGCTCCAAATTATGGTGCGGGGGGGGGGGGGGGGGGGGTGCTGTGATTCTATAGTGCTTAAAGGATTGACACCACGGTTTTTTAAAATTCCCAAACTCATTTTATCTCGACGCTCCAGAAGTGGTGTTGTGCCATAACACTCGAACCAATTTTCAATTTCAAGCCTTTTTACCTCAAAATTTCTACGCAATATCACTAAATAAGGACTTTCACAAGAATATATATACAAAATAATAATATAATATTCACTTAATAATATACAGGTTACAAGTTATAGTGCTTCAACCCTAGTTTTTTTATAAAACTTAAATTATTTAGTAGTTAAGATTTTTTTTATTCTTCATGTACCTCCAAACTTATAAGGGTCAATTCTTAAAAGTATATCAAATTCAATAACTAGTGATTTACTAGCATCATGCTCAAGTTTGTCCCTAATTGAATTACATGTTGTGTATCTATTTCAGAGTAAAAGAGAGTTTAAGCGGATCTTACATGTATTTTCCATAAAAAAATGAATTTATGTTGAAGAAATCAGGTAAAAAATTATGGCACATGCTTATAGAGATTATGAGAAAAAAAATGGACAGATTCAAGTATATTTGTAATAATAAGCCTTGTATCAGAGCATAATTATACATTGAATGGAAGATTAAAAGATCATTGATAAGTTCAATTATGGCTTATTGAACATGGAATTAAGATTAGCTTATAACCTCCAATCCTCACATGAAGTCAAAGATAACGATCATATCAAATGTGAAGAGAAGCTACAATATTGATTTATCCAATGAAAAGGATTGATAGTTTTGTGAGCAAACTATCACATTGTAAGAGGATCCCCTGAAGCATCCTTTTAGAAGTTATCATCTTACTTATTATATTACACAAAAAAATTTAGGGACAATTGCATCTCAAAAAATACATTAATGACATTTTCAAGTAAATATATTTCACTTTTGGTGTTTATATTCAAGAATTCAAAAAGGCATACCATATAATATTATGTGTGGATAGAACATTCTTGAATATATATTATGGAGGTACTTTACTTGTGATAATGCTACATGATGCTAATACTTATATTTATCATGTGTCATTTATAGTTGATTATTCAAAAAATAATGAGTCAGGGCTATATTTAATGACCGTGCTTAAAGAGTCAATAGGCATAATGAAAAACTTAGTTTTTGATTATGTTAAACACAACAATATCACCAATACTTTATCAACCATTTTCTAGAGGTATGCTATGGAGCTTGCACTCATCATGTAACAAAAATATAATGGGGAATTTTAAAGTCTATTATTACTATGAGGAGTATCACATAGCTTCCAAGGCTTACAGAAGAGTTGAGTTCCTAAGGTACTTTGAAAAATGTGCCAAAAACCTAATTATAGTATTAGTGAATAAAGTTGGCTTTGAGTGATGAGCTTATGCTTTCTTCCATGGAAATCAATGCAATTTGATGAAAATTGGTATTTCAGAGAGCTACAATAATGTCATAAATACTATATGTGCCTATCTTGTGACTACATTATTAGAGTTTTTAAGGCAAACAATATAAAAATAATTATTTGATAGAGTAACACTACATTTAACATAATAATTGAAGAACTATTTTAACTAATATAATTGAAAAAGCTCTGGAATAAGATTCAAAGCATGATTTTCCACCACTTCAGTTAATTTGAATTGTATGTCCTTGATAATTACCTTAATGGTGATTTTGATTTACAGTAGATGATTACATATAGATCGAAAGTTTGAAGTTTTGGGTCTCTCATGTGAATATATATTGACAACAACTTAAAACTGGGGTATCAATTACTATAGCTATGTTCAAAGTTTTATACATAGGAAGTATGATTAGATACATCAATTATTATATCTAGTTGAAAATGAATATGTTTGGGGAAATGAAATAAAGTGAGTTGCCATGTTACCCCTATTAATGAAGCTTAAGAGTGGTTGTCTAAGGAAAAATGGAGCCTTCAAAGGGGGAAAGAGGTGTAGTTCAATATACATGTAGTTAATGTGAGTTAGATGGCATAATCAAGTTACTAAGGTCAAGTGCCAATCGCCTTTATAAATAGATTTTATTTTGTGCTTGGATCAACTATAATTATTGAGCTAATGTCATTGAATGGTTGTGCAATTATGTAATTATCATGATTTTTTGTATGTTATAAATATTAGTTGACTCTTTGTTTTACCTGATTTTGTTAATATTGATCTGCCTCCACACTTAGTGGGGTATTCCATCATCGATTGTGATCATCATTAGCCTTAGGTGCCATCGATTGAGTCTGATTTTTGAATCTTTTATGCCTACATTTGGCAATAGCTTAAATCACTCCTGGCCACCTTTATTCATCGTCATGCTTGGAACTGGATTCTGTGAGTTACATTGCATTCAACTTCATGTTTGAGGAAGTACGTGACAAGTGTGATAGTGAATTATTAAAGTTTTCACGTAGTTTTATGCATGAAGAGTCTCATTTACATGAAGTTTCTTCTAAGTGAAAATTTCTTATCAAGCCCTCATTTCTTTAAACAGATTGTGTGAGCATGTTCGAATCATCGAGACCCTTCAAATAGCATATTCACACTCGAATCGGACACCGTTTGACATGTGTCAAGGAGAGAGAATCTTAAAGTGCTTTTTCTTAATAAATTTGATAAATAAGGTCTATCATTCAAAACATAAAATATAAAATTAAAGCATATATATACATATTATATATATATATATATATATATATATATATATATATATATATATATATATATATATATATATATATATATATATATATATATATATTCAAATTAAATTCAAATTAAGTTTGGATGCAAAACTATTCAATTCTATATTTTCACATCTCTCCAAATCAAATAAGCTTGGATCCAACAACTGAAATTTATCACAAACAATTTTCATGCATTTGAAGGAAAAATTATGTGGTGCAAACTCTGGACGTAGCTCTACGTCCGGACTCCAATAAAATGCCTCCATATGACGACCCGACGACCCGACTCGATGAAAACTTAATATTTAGCACGTGCTTTCCAACTTACCGCATGGCCCAATGACCTGACCCGGACCACACGCAAAATTGAAAAGAAACATGCCAATTTCTAGGGTTTATAATATTGGCGGACTATTTTTGCCACCTGAGATATGATTTCTACTCAGAAACTGAGAATGAAAAGAGAGGAAGAGGCTATGAAGATGGAAATCAATTTGGTGGACGTCGAATCCTGCCAGGAGATGGAAGGCGTTACGCAAGAGATGTAAAACATCCATAAGGACTTACCGCAGCGAACTACAAGAGATAAGTTAGAGATATTATTGGTAAATTTAAAACTTCGAAGAGGTTTTTCTATTTTTCATTTAGAAATGTAGAGATTTTAATGGTTTAAGGTGTATCATTCTAATCTTTTTTGCTCCTTCGAATTTATATTGCTCCGCACATGCTTAGATGCAAGTTTGGATTCTATGTGCAAGTCTAGATAAAAATATAATTTGATATATTTTATTGTTGTGTATTATTGCTTCTATGTACCTCTATGTACCTCTTATGCATATCTATGTGTTTCGCTTCTGTGTGCAGCTTTTGTGTATCTCTGTGTACCATTTCTAAGTATCTCTATGTACTGCTTTTGTGTACCGCTACTGTGTACCTGTGTACTGGTGCTTTGTACCGATGTGTACCACTAATTTTTGTGTACTACCATATTTATATCAGAATGTTAAATATATTTTTATTATGCATAGGGTATTTATAACACTAAGAAGAAAGCATATGATATATATTACCATTATGCTCATAATCTTGGTTTTAGTGTTCACAAAGAATATTACAGTTATTGGCCTAATTCGAGAAAAATAAGATCGAAGGACTTTGTTTGTTCGAAAGCTAGATTTAAGAAGGGTATTGACTTAAATTTCAAATCAAAATATCAAAAATCAAATACCAGAATCGGGTGTCCCATTATGATTAAATTTTTAGTGGATAAAGATGGAGTTTGGATGTTGCAAAAATATATAGAGAGTCATAATCATTAATTAGCTAGGCCGAAAGATCAATATTTGCTTAGATCAAGTAGGAATATTAGTGATGTGAAAGCATCAATTCTTAAATCAATGATGAAAGCTGGGATAAGAACCATTGATATATTTACCTACTTACCCGATGAAGTAGGAGGTGTAGAAAATGTTACATTCTCTAAGAGGGATATATATAATTACAATCAGAAAGAGAAAAGTGTGAAGATTGAGAATGGGGACACCAATTCCCTAATTGAACTATTTAAAGAAATACTAGTTAATGGCAACATGTTTTCATAGGATGTCTAAATTAATGAGGATGATAAATTATTGATTTTTTTTGGATTGATGGGTTGGGGAGAATAGATTATGATTGCTTTGAAGATGTGATAATTTTTAATACTAGCTATAGGCTTAATAAATATAATTTAGCTTGTGCATCCTTTGTTGTAGTAAATAATCATTAGCAGAATATTCTATTAGGGGTGGCATTTTTATCAGAGGAGAAAATTAAATCATTTACTTGGTTATTTAGAATATTTTATAAATAATGGGTGATAAACATCCCATAATAATATTTACTTATCAGGACCAGACAATGGTTAGGGCAATAGAAATTGCATTACCTCAGACACATCGTAGGTTGTGCCAATGACACATCAACAAGAAGGCTCTATCCAAGGTATGGTGCTTTAATATCAATAACAAAGTCATAGGCCTTTTTTATAGGTGTTTAAGCAAGTGTGATTCTGAGGAAGAGTTCAAGAGAAATTGGGCTGAAATGATCACTAAAAGGGACATCCACAGCCATGACTGGTTGAAGGAGCTTTATAGAATCATGAACAAGTGGTCAACAACATTCACCAAGAATTATTTTAATCTTGGCATTCTTTTAATATAGTGTAGCGAGTCCACTAACAATATCTGCCATGGCATTTCTAAGCCAACTAATTTTATAACTGATTATTTTTTAGGCTTAGAGAATGTGATGATGACTTGGCGTCAGAATGAACAGGATGAAAAATTTAGATATAGCCAGTCTGAGATAGTACCTTTAATAAAAAGTAGCTCAATACTAAAGCAAGCTACCTGATTTTATTCAAAAATATTGTGTACATTTTTTGAAGAAGAGTTTAGGGTGAGGGTGGAATGTGTATAGATCACAAGTCAAGTGACTCATCTCATTTTTTGTCAATAGTGTCAAGAAGATTGATCAGTCGAATCATTGGACTGTTTATTTTGATGTAAAAGAGGGTACCATTTAATACAGCTGTGGGAAGTTTGACATGATGAGTTTACTATGTTTTCACTGTATAAGAGTTATAAGACAGTTAGATATAGTTAATATTCCTTCGAAGTACCTGCTGCTGAGATGGTCAGCCAGAGCTAGAAAAAATATTTATGTTGTTCGGATGTTCATAGATATTGGAAAGAAGGCTAGCCCATCATAGGAGGGAAGTAGTGGTATGATATTCAAAAATAATCTTTGTAGATTTGTATATGAAATTAGCACACGAGCATAGGAGAATGAGGGAAGTAAAATAATATATGTTGGCTGTAATGACTAACATAACTAAAAATGTTGACTTGATCCTGGATGGAAAGAAAAAGAATCACAAGTTTGTTGGAAACACAACAAGTGGTGGGTTTAAAAAATTTGAAAGACCCACTCAAGTGCAAGCCTAAAGGCATCTCTAATGAGAGATTGAAGTGTCATTTGAAGAGGAGAAAATGTAAGAAAATGAAACCTACAAACCAGGCCACTCCTACAATAGAATATTATACAGCTAAAGAACCAGTCAGTTAGGTGAAGTTCACAAACATACCAGAATGCTTTATAGATGAGTACATTCTCCGTCGATCAACCAGCCAGCCGACACCTCAATATATAAGAATGATGATGGGAATATTTGAATCAGAGGAATTGGGATGATGTTTAATTTTTTTAATTTGAAATTGTAATTTGTACTACAAAAATTCACTGTATTTCAAAAAATATTATAAAATTACATTGTGTATCGTAATACTCATTATAAATTCATTATAAAATTTCATTCTTTACTACTGTGACCTTTGCTAAGTACCATTGGGTATCAGTGATGTTCCTGTGCTACGTTCTGCTATTTATGGTGGGTAGTTATTGTAGTTTAGCTATTTTAAGAAGGTTTATTATAAAATTTATGGTGGTTGGTTGTAGCTTTTAAGCTATTTATGGTTGGTAGTTGAAATATTTGTGCTATTTAAGGTGCATTACTCGTTCTCTCCAGTAGCTGTGTATATTTATAAGATTTCTGATTATCCTCTATCGATTTGAGTTGCTGAACTTGGCCTAAAGGCATTTGCGCTTCACAGGCCTAATGGCATTTGCACTTCCAAGGCTCATAAAGGCATTTGCGCTTCCAAGGCTGACAGACATTCCCTCCTCCGACAGGATTGCAACCCTTTAGCGATGGAGGGAATGTTTATCGGCCTTGGAAGCACAAATGCCTTTATGAGCCTTGGAAAGCAAATGCCTTTCATCTCTGTGTACCATATCTCTACACCGTCTCTGTGTTATGTATATGTGTACCACTTTGTAGTTATTTAAGCAGGGTTGTTGTAATATTTATGGTGGTGGTTGTATCTTTACCGCTATTTAAGATGGTTAGTTGTAGCATTTATTTTATTTAAGGTGTATCACTAGTTCTCTCCATCAGATATCCTATGGGTTCTTCCTTTGACAAACTTCCTAGCAATGACATCAAACTCGGTCACTAGGAAATCCCTAATGGATGTTGACCAATTATAAGTTAAAAATTGATCTACATGATGAGCAACACTTAGGATCCTAGAAGGGGTTTGATAGTTACGTAGGGGAAAGAATAGGTTGGAAAATAAGAAAATGATAAATTTCTTTAGAAGATCATTAAGTGGAGTAGATTCATCCAAACTGAGCATCTCATGTTTAATATCATTGGTAGATTTCCCAATTATTCGGGCACTTCCCAACTCAAATTCATTTCCTTGGTTGGGTAGTCCGACAATCAGAGCAACTTCATCTGCAGTGAATTATAACTTCTGTCCCTTGATGACGAAACACTACTTCTGGGTATCCCAATTTGACAATAACATGTGCACTAGGGGACATTCTGATGGAAGATAGGTATCAACAAGAACTTATCAATGTGCAGTTGCCTCAATCTATCAACGAATTCTTAGCCAAATGTATCAAGCAAATAATCACAAATTTCTCTAAAAGTTGAAGTTCTGCAATGGATAGAAATCTTTGGAACATATCCCTACAAAATTAGGTGTGGTGGTTAGGAATAATACGCTAACAAATATGTGAATGGGTAACAAATAAGTATATAGAGGTACACAACAACGGTACATAGAGGTACACATGGTCGGTACACAGAGGTACCGAGCAGCGCTACACATCGGTATCGAGCATCGGTACACAATGATACAGAGCATCGGTACACAGAGGTACATAGAAGCAGTACACATTGGTACATAAAAGCAAGTAGACATTGGTACATAGAGTAATACAAAACCTATTTCCCATATCCCACATGTATTGTGTAAACACATCTATGAGAAATCATTTTACAGCAACATGCAAATGTTTGAAACCTCTGTGTGCCACTATGTACCGCTGCTCGGTACACAACGGTATCGAGCAAACAAATCCTATTTTCCACATACATTATGTAATACGCATATGTGCGAAACATTTTACAGCAACATACAAATATTCAAAACCCTAAACCTAAACCCTAACATGCCATTTATAGAAATTATTTACAGAAAAATAGAACCAATGAATCCAATGAAAATGTACTTCTTTCCTAGTGACAAAATACTGACCTTAGCCATGGCCTTTACAACGATAGTGATGAGCAAACAAAAAAAGCTTTGGACGAAGATGACAGCACCTGAGACAAGAGAAACTGAAAAAGCCTTAATTTTAAATTTTTGACTGAATGCTCAATGCTCTTTTCAATAAAAAATAACTTTTCACGTGTGGTCCGAGTCGGGTCGTCAGGCCGCACGGTAAGTTGGAAAGCACGTGCTAAATATTAAGTTTTCATCGAGTCGGGTTATCGGGTTGCCATGTGGTAGTATTTTATTGGAGTCCGGATGTAGAGCTATGTTCAAAGTCCACACCAAATAATTTATCCTTTTGAAGGGCCATAGGAGATATAATCTCAGCTATTAAATATAGGGATGTAAGGAGCTAACATGTGATTCCATTTGATATCGCTAAGGGGGATTTAAAAAAATAAGAGAAAAAAGGGGGCTTCTAATACAAGTATAGGCTTGCTTTCATAAAAAGAGAAAAAAAGGAAAGCACTTCCTCCTCTCTCTAAAAAAGATATGTTCTCATGCCTCTCACGTATAGTAGGTGGAAGTTGGTATTTTCCTCAAAAAACTAAAAATGGAGATCTCTCTGATTATTGACTCCTCTACATGCATAAACATAACTAATGGCTCTCTCATTTTGGGCACGGGGCTTCCTCGAATCCCCTCCTCTCCATCCTCTCCTTCAGCCAAACTTCCTAATAGTCGGTGCACATGCCAGTTGATGTCATCTAGCCTCCCAACTACCGTCGACCACCCATCTGCTCAACCAACCCCGTCGAGGCATAAAGACACTGTCCAGGATGCCACCAACTGACCTCCCAGTCTCCCAATCAACCACCTGTAACCTATTCACCGGCCTAGCCTTGATCTCAACCAACAGCTCAGGTGCCGTGAGGCCACAGTCGACCACCTAGGTCGCTTGTCAGTCGTCCTCCAGTTAACCAAATCTCTAGGCATCATTAATAGCCACCAACTATCCATCTTTGGCCGCTTAGTCTTTCATTCAAGCTCTGGGGCACTTCTCCCTCAAGACCAGTAATTGACCTCTAAGAAATGTTATCTTACTCTTAACCCTAAACTCCTTAAGATATTTTGAAGTTTAAGTTTGAGTTAAATATCACACACCACTTGACATTAAAATAATAGCGGCTGCTTTAATAAAATGTACTTATGGGTTTTACAAATCATTATCCCACTTAAGTAACATTAAATGTATGTATTGTTCTCAATAGGAATATAACTTAGCCACAATCTTCCTCATGTGTTAAAATCATTTATTTGAAATACTCACATGTACATGCATATATCTTCCAAAGGTAGGGCCTTTTTTGGATAACTTCATATGCACATTACACTTCTACCCATGGGTTTCTATATCTATTTGATGGGATATCCATATATGAAGCCTTATAAACATTATTTAGCTCTCAATTCATGCTAGGGTGAAACTGCTAATATCAGTATATTAATAATCTTTTTGCATACTCGATGTTGAATATTAATCGTTCAAGTTGGTGCTTCAATCTTTAAGATTGAGTATTTTTTTTATAGGACAAACAAAATATAAACATCATTTGAATCATTTTAAAATAATAATGAAAGTTTATTTTTTTAAGAATAGACTTAAATATCTCTTCAGACATTTGATATAAATATTTTGTATTCAATCTAAATAGTGTTTTCTTTTGTAAATTATTATAACAGTAAGGAAATCATTACACTCATCACTTTGCATTAAAATGTAATGATTTTGCCATTGTTATGGAATAATTTTAAGAGAGTGTGCTCATGATAATGTTGATGATGAATATATTATAAATTTGGATAAACTTTTATTTTAAAATTTGGATAAAATGCATGTGATTTTATAGTAGGACTTTTATTTGAGTTTGCTTCATGCGATCCCCTAAGCATTGCATGCAAACTGATTGATCAAGTGGCCTAAAGAGATTAATTTTTCGGGTCTCATTTATGTGAAATCTCAATGTTAAATGTGTTTACATGCATATGTGTATATGTGTATTTGAGTAGTTATTTTCCCTCAATATTATTATTATTAAAAAATAATTTTCTTTAATATATATCCCATTGAATATACATAGATGTATATGACATTTAATCCTTATGTTGCACATTATTTTGATTAGATTTATAAGCTTAAGTTAGAATTTCATGTTAAATTCATAAGTGTAATTTGGTTCTTAACGCTCGCATTTAAAAAAAAAAGGGATGAAATATGCACGCAATTTGATGACATGAAAAATATTGGTTTTCTTTCTTGGATTGGATTAAAGTGTCATCATATGCATTTATAATCATACTTTTACATGGGTTATTCATTCATCTGGCAACATGTTTAATGCAGGTTTTTTTGCTAAAAGTGAGTTATTTGAGATTAGATGATTCAATTCACATCATATTAACATTACGGTGAATAGAAATTTTAAATCATTTTACTTACAAATAGTTATGAAATCAAAATGCTACAATATTAGTTTGTGTCCTTCATTCATCACATGGTTTTTCGCATATTACATGATGTGATTTTTGGCACTTGCTAAATTCATTTTTGATAGACGTTCTCTCTCTAACTCTATGAACCCAAGTCGTCATATATCATCTCATAACTTCATTCATGTTGAAGATTATTTAGATCCTTCCTTAATCAAGTGTTAAGTTTGCTACATCGAGTACTGTCTTACTACAAATACATCTTAGTCACTCGATTACATCATGATTCTTATACTTCTTTATTCTCTTTATGTGTTGTTTGTGAGGGACTCATTTACATGTTGGTTGGCGAGTCGTAGCCCTCAGGGCCATTAGAGAGGCTCCTTTATTTTGTTGGGGATAATGTAGATGCCCGGCTTGCTTCTCAGTCCATGTATAATTTTTTGCAACTTGTTAAGACCACCTTTATTATTGTGAACAAATTAGTAATACTCGCACACACATCAGATTGCTTTTAATTTCACCCAAAGTATATATGGTAGAATGTGTTAGACATTTGCTATATGTTAGCTCACTAACAAAGCTTTATCCTTGTTGGCTAAGCTTACCCCCTCTATAGACTTTTTTTTTTAACATTTCCCCTTTTGTGAACCTTAGAGACATTCATATAGTCAACTAGGCTTAGTGTAGGCCACCCATTTGTATCTTGTACTTCGTTATTTTTTCGCATAAAGCAGACCTCGCTAGGATATCTTTTTAGGCGTTGCTAATAAAATACATAATCAATTATAAAAATCACCCCATTAATAATTTTGAGCTTTAAATCTTGATTATAAGAACATGTCAAGAATATGAAAAGCAAAATAAATCCGAGCTCTAGTATGTTAGGTTAATCTTTGTGCTAGTTTTATGTAATATGTCTCCCTGTAGCCAATAGATTAAGCTCAGTCATCTCAACATAGTATAAAACCTATATTTGAAATTCATTTGCTATGAATATTAAATGAATTAAAAAAAAAAAGAAAAAATATTTGAAGCCTTTTATACTACCCATTCCGTCAATGAAGTTTATATGCTAGAAACCTTAAGTTGCT
The DNA here is from genome assembly GCA_019925795.1 of Dendrobium chrysotoxum. Lineage (NCBI taxonomy): Eukaryota > Viridiplantae > Streptophyta > Magnoliopsida > Asparagales > Orchidaceae > Dendrobium > Dendrobium chrysotoxum. Next base: position 28,156,488 of record CM034310.1, read on the forward strand.
GGGCTTTGTATCCTAAGAAGGCTTTGGTCCTCGTGCCCATTATGACAACGCCATGAATAAATTGATGAGATATGTGTTAAATTATAAATCCTATGAAAAAGAAAAAAAGAAAGAGAAAACTCCATTTAAATTTTTTTTAAAATACGATACGTGGTGTTGGAAAAGTCAATAAACTTCAAGTTAAACCCTAGTACCTTAGCCTATGTGATTTTTACATCATCTTGTTTGATGTGAGGTATATATGATGGAAATCTTGAGCTGCGGGGCTATGTATCCTAAGGAGGCTTTGTTCCTTATGCTCGTTGTGATGATGCCACATTCCTCATAAGTAATGGAAGAAGGGTCAACAGATTTGCATAAATCACCCCCTTTTAGAAATCTAAAGTCACCCTTAGGAGCTCAATCCAACTCTTTAACCACCTAAGTGTCATACCTTAAGTCTGATATAACCCTTCTATATCCTTATGTAATGAGTGTTCCATTTCGATGTCATCCTTTTGAAAATTAATTAACCTTAAACATAAGACGCCTAGGATTTTTGTGGCAGGAAATAAACCCAATTTAGTGTGTCACTTATTGGCCTTACCTCGAGTCTCAGGAAACTAAGGAGGGATTGGCCTTATAATCATTTAGCCATATAATCATTTAGCCTCAGTTAGGTTTCAGATTGAGGATATATCATTTGCCTCTCAATTCTTCATAACTCTAGTATATATTAGAGATCATGTATTTTAGACTCTTTATAACTTAATGATTAAAATTATAGCTTTAAAATTAAGTTGTAATTAATCCACCATAAATAACCAAATAAATATTAATTAAACTAATTAATGATAATTAATATGCACTAATTATACTATTAATTATTTAATTAATTTACTTAATTATTAATATTTTAAATTATATTAGTTAATTTAATCAATAGGCGTCTAGGGTTTGCCTTTCATCTCTCTTTTCGTCGTCGCTGTTCGGCTTCGTTGCTTCGCAGGAGGTGCAGAGATTGCACGAGTCGCTTCTTCGGCTTCTTCGTTGCTGTTCGACTTCGTTCCTTCGACGAATTTCCCTTCCTGTCGGATCGGAAGTTACCACATTGCTCCTTCGACGACTTTCCCTTCCTGTCGGATCGGAAGTTACCACATTTTGATCGGAAGCAACGACGGGAGCTCGCTGGCTGTGAATGTAAGTTCTCCCTTTCGCGCGCTTCTTCGGCCAAATCCCGTAAATCCGCCGGACTAGAGGATTTAGTAAATCCGGGATTTGCGGCAAAAAGATGGAAACGGAGGATTTATTCCGCCGTGAGATTTACGGGGCGCTCAAATCCCGTTTGGCAGGATTTAGCATAAATCCTGCTCAAATCCTGCATAAATCCTGTTGCCAAACAGCCCCTTATTAGGGACTCCAAGGCCACTTCAATCTGTCGAAACCTTGGCCGGTTGACCAGATGCGAGACTTGTTTAATTGGCTCGCTTACCTTGCTAACCGCCTATCCGACCTAAGAACCCCTCTTATTTTTCTTTGAAACAAATCGAACTTTCTAGGCTGTGATTCTCTTTCTTCAAACACTTCATTCAATAAACTATTTGTCCTCTCGGAACAGTCGAAAAGACAATTTCTTACAACAGGGAGTCCACAATGGCGTATTGCCACGAACAAGATTTCTTATTCTGCAGCATGTGCGGGACACTTCTATCATTCAATTCAGTGGAATTTGCCGAATGCCTTTTATGCGGGTTCAAGCGCGATGCAAGGGGTACTTCACTTTCCATCTAGCTACTTTTGATGGTTTTTTTTTTCTAATTCAGTTCTGTGCTGACGTACTTGTTTGATTCTATTGTGCTTCAAACTCTAATTTTTGTTTCCTATGAGCACTTTTGTTGCTGATGTGCTATGGTTGAAATCATGTTTGACTAAGGTTCTTGAAAGGGAGAATGATCATATATTTTAGGCCAATCTGTTTCTCTATATGGTTTTAGTTAGTTTTTAGCGGCATCCCTTACTTTCTATGTTTCAAGTCGAAGTGGTTTTCTCATTTGAGTTTTTGCTCTTGTATGCTGGTGGCTTGCGCTAGAAAAGTTATGCATATGATATAAAGGTTACATAGGTATCTTGTTCTTGATTTAGATGACACACTCAACATGTATTTGTTCTATATCATACTTCTCCAAGGGGATATTGCATATTAGCATCTCCAAATCTCTGCATTTTCCCTAAGGCTTAATCTTTAGGAGTATGGCCCTTAATTTTCAATGGTCAACATTGAAGTCTAAGTAGACTTGAAGCTTAAAGTCCTAAATTACTTGGGACTTCTTCGAGCCAAGCGGTTGAAGGGAAGAGTCAAGAGGATCAATAACAGATAAGCGAAGCACTTATGCTATTTTTTCTTTTCGTAAAAGAGAGTAATGACAAATGTGAGAGGGAAAGTGGGTGAACTCATTACAAAGTTGATCTTTAAAGTGGAAGAAACAAGATGAGATATCCCTTTGAGTGTAAAGAAACACTAACCGAGTAGTTGAAAGTTTGGGTCAAAGAAGGTATCTATTCCGAGGTTTGTGTTTTCTCATTAGGCTTGGTAATTTATAAACTTGAAGTCGATGCCTTCTCTTGAGGTCGCCTTAGAGACTTTAGAACCCTCTTTCTTACTATCTATTGCTTGTCTTTAATGGACACCTCGGTAACACTAGTTGACTCCTCACACATCCTGCCTTTGATGAAGTTGCTTTTGCCTCTTATTGCATGCACATTAATCGTCCTCTCTAGTGCAGTTAATTGTCGATGGCATGTTGGGGACTGTGAAATGCAATCATGCCCATGCTGCTATTATGATTAGCCATTTGAGGTGATCATATTCATTCATTTCCCATTTACATTGCACAGTGTAGATATATCCAATTCTACTTTGCTCTAACTTAAAGACAACATAAATTATCTCCATAGAACTAACTCTATTTTTTCATAATCCTATGCTTGAAATCATTACATAGTGATGGAGATCAATGCAATCTTAAGCCCCTTCAACGTGACTGTCATTTGCCTTATTAGCAAGCCCCTATAGAATTAAGAAATCATCATGATGTGACCTATTAACCTACGGGAATTTGCTTAAGAAGATGGTTCACTTAGGGAAGATCAAGGTACATTATATGCCTTTAAGTGTGTTCGCAGGCCATTAATTCCATGGGGATTCTAGTATATTGCTCATATGTGTTGCCAATGCTAATTATTGTTAACCTTTAAATGTTGTTGCTATGGAGACATTGCCACCACTTGCCTCTTTTATTCATCTATTTGTTTTTTAAAGAGCTTAATGCCTATTGTCCTTTAGCCTTCCGAAAATGTCATTCTTCAGGACTCTAAACCAATGCAGTTTTAGAAAAAAACTTTTGCTCTTCTCAGTCCATGTTCCGTAGAAGTTAAAGAATCCATTTATGGGATGATCTTTGAATCTCTTCCGACCCCTCAATGAAGTTCTTTAAATTTTTGTTTGGTGAAATCAATGTTTAAAATACAGAATTGACAACAAAGACATTTTGCCTTATTAAGGCATGGCCGCATGGCATAAGCCTGAAAATAGATTGATGAGTAAGCCTCAAACTTAAAAAATCATAATATTAAAGACAATTCATAAATATTTCATAAATCAAGTTTATTATCATAAACAAAAAAAAAAAAGAAAATAAAGCTCGATCTTAAGTCTTAATATAATACTTTCAATTCTTAATTGAAACGTGATTCAAGTTAAGCCATCAATTAAAATGTAAATATACTGTTACTAGGATCCGCATCATCCTCTTCTTCACCAGCTAAATCTTTCGATGAATCATCATATGTTACAAGCCTGTCATCTTCCACTTTAGTCTATATCATCATCCTCAAAATCTTCTTTAATTACTATCATTTCTTACTAATATTAATTAGCATTGAATTCATTATAATTTATAATGAAATAATAAACTAATGACAGCTAGATAATCCACTATAATTAAATTATCTGTCAACTTCTTTGATGCCCCAACTATATTTTGCTTCTTTTTTTGGATGATTGTTAAGTTGAAGTTGCACCCAATTCAATAACTTTGTTAATGTTAGCAATGATATTTTTATTCTTGTTACCACTTAAAGAAATTCCTTCATTTCCACTTCAAATCCTTGACTTTTTTGAGCTATCCATTCATCATTAGATTGTATATCATTATCATTCTAAGGATCAATGACATCATCACTATTTTCCATCTTTTAGTTTCTTATGGAATATAATATATATAGTAAACTATTCATATTTTATGCAGTTGATTGGTTCCTCCTATTTGTATGCACGTGCTTGAATGTGCTCCAATTATTGTCACATGTAGTATTGAACAAGCAAATTTGATAGCTTTGACTATAAAGGCTTAAAGTTCTACATCATCTCCAAGTTATGCCTACCAACATTTTAGATTATAATGAAAAAGAGTGATTAATATATATTATGTTAAAAAGTTTAAATATAAGCTTGTAATTATGAATATTTCCAAATTGATTATCTAAAAGTAATGTTTCAAGTTTAAACAAAGAAATAAAAATCTATGGTTGCATGCATAGCATAAGGTTAATGTAATATTCACTACTATCTATTTTATCTTCTTCATTACCCATAATCTTTTCACCATCAGCCTCTACTTATAATATGTTTGTGCATGATTTAAAAAAAAATAGATTTTTTTTGCACCATAGAGGTGACATGGCTGTATATGACTTAAAAAATGATGTATATATTTTTTGCATCATAAAGGTGATTGCCTAACGCCTTATATCAAGGCACTTGCTTAGGCTACATCTTCATGATTGCAATTGCCTAGGAGTTGTTTAAGGCGTTGAAGCGTTGCTTCACCTCACATTGCCTCGCACAAATGCCTTAGCAAGCTCTTGACTTGTCTTTGGTAACATTGACTAGAAGTAGGCTATAATTATTCGGTCAACAAACAAAATAATAAAATGATGCAATTTGAATGAAATTAATTAATTTTTGACCCAATATAAATACAACATAATTATTTTGAGGTTCAAACTTATATTTCAATATTCGAAGGAGGGCATGCTCTTAGAAAAAATTTAATTGGATGGATAAAATAGAAAATTTTTGAAATATACAACATACTTCCTATCGAGTTGAATTTATTAGAATAAAATTGATAGGACATGCACAATATTATTGGTGAACTATTTCTGCTAAATCCACATGGGTTGAAGTGAAATTAAAATTTTAATAATGATATTTGCGATTTTGTAAACGTAAAAACTAGCTGCCCGATCAAATCTACATACTTTTGAATTAACAGTGCTAAAGGGAAGAAATTGACTAAATTCAATAGGAAGATAAAAACCTTCAATAAACTTCCTACTAAATCTAACATTAACTTGCATTATTTTATGGAACACAATACTCAACTTAATTTGTTATACTTGTATATTTATCTGTTTCTACAAAGATGTGAATGTGTTTTCACTGTGAGCATGCAAAAACTATATTTTGTTCAACGACCATGGAATGTCATTTTCTTCAAGACAGAAGCAATCGGTTTATGACCTCTAGCTCATCTAAGATGCGGGATTACCGGTCTTATCTCTTTCCTGTGTTATTTGTCCTATCTCTCTCTTCACTCTCGTCGGCTAGCTCTCTATCTTTGATCTAATCATGCTAACTTATTCATGGTGTTGGCTCTGTACTTTAGTTCCGTCCGGAACACAAAATGTTACCATGGTCATCACAAACCAGGTGCACGCGAAGTCTGAACAGAACACCTCGCAACTCCTTTGGCACAACCACAGGAAGAGAGTTAGTAGCATCGATCGAAAGAGAAGAGGAAAGCGTCTTCTCTTCATCGATTTCTGGCCATGGACAATAGAGAAGGTTTATAGGTCAACTTTTTTATGCCTTTCTACCTTTACGAGTATTAATGCTAATACCAACCTTTTTGAAACAATGAAACTAAGTGTAGGCTCTACAACATTTAAAAATGTCGTAATTAAGATAGCTTTTAAAACTCAGTCGTACTATCTGCCTTTGTCAACTAAGTTGATATAGAACCGCCCTTTCTAAGCCCGCTTATGCAGAAGTCTGCAAACAAGTGCAATTCAACATAGATCAAACTAGTCTTCTTAATTAAAATAAGCATCTTAAGCTCAATTCCTGAATCACATGCAAAAGAATAAAATGTGTATAACGTTTATATACACAAAAAAACAACAATGCCTCATCCTTAATACTCCTAATTTGGAAACATGGAAGGGCTTCTTCCTTCTCATAGTTACATTAAGGGAAGAAACATTCTAGTTTATTATTGGTATAGGTGCATTGTAAATAAGGGAGTCATGGTTCAAAATGCTGTGGAATTTGGGATGTAATTTATGGATTTATTTATTTTTTTCTTGCCTAGTCTTCTTTTTATTAGAAAGGATGTTTAGGTTTTCAATTTATGTTTAAGATTTTTAAAGTTCTTATGGAAAACCTTAGATAACTTTTATATATTTTTCTTTAACTTTTCATGGAGATGGTGGATGCTCTAGTGGAGGCATTAGATTCCTTGACCATGGATGCGATATCCATGCAAATTTGAATCTCTACTCGAAGAATAAATATAATTTATTCTTTGAAGATTTCTCTGCTTGGTTTGAGATGGAAGATTTATGTTCATGTCATCTATTTTTCCTTAAAGAATGAGGCATGATCTTATGTCCAGTGGAGACCCGACTATGTAAACCTTGATGCCTTCATTTTTTTAATTTGTTTGTTTTCATTTACTTAAACTTATGTCGGCTTATGAGTATAAGTTTACATCAATCCATGTTAAATTATATTATAAATTCAGTCATACAATATATTCATTGATTTCACTCAATTTCATCTATATAACATTCACTGGGTTAAGGACCTAACATTTAGTTTCAAATGCCATGACGTGTTACGAAATACCAAATCTTGCATTATTAATTATTGTCTGATTTTTGGGCTTTTCCCAAAGATGGTACTGCATCTTATGGGCTAGATTCTAACTACATAGATATTAGGAAATTCCATCATCTAATTATTGTCATCATGATGAAAATGGGAAGAAGTGTGGAACTTAAAGGACAAACAAGACTTTATGGAGTTGTTTAGCTCTTAGGAGTGAAGAAGGCCTAAGCCACCAATGATTTTATAGTCATCATCTTTAGTACTCGTATCACAATTATTTGGGTGTGTTCTCATGATGCAGTAGAGTTTATTTTTGCGGATAAATAGCAAATCCTAAAAATTGTTGAACGATAAGTCCAAAAAAAAGAAAGAGTGGTTTGTGCTTTCTACATTAGAGTTAACCTAAAGCAAACTGTTTATTCTAGTGTGCTATATTGAAAGTGTGCACTTCAAAAATCAAACTACAATGCTTCATTTTAGAGAACTTCAATTTATGCTAGAGTATTTCTAATGCAAAGATCTTTCTTTGGCTGATCAAGCATAAATTTAGCCTTCTTGATACAATATATTGTTTTGAGTAGAACATGAATTTAGCTTGTGTAGAGGTTAATAGATCTAATTAGCATCACAAGTGAACAAGAAAATGAAGGAAAGCTTTTAGCATTCAACATGAATTCACATTAGTTATTATCCTATCTTTTTTGTGGAGTATAAACAACTAGATGTCTTCTAAAGGCATGGAACAAATGTATAATATGCCATGTAAGCTTGGAACAATAATACTTGTTCCTCGTAACTAAGAAGTTAAAAAATCTCTAGGTAAGGTAATAAATTCATTGGCAGATAAGTAAAATTGAAGGATATAGGTGTTAAATACGCATTTGACCACTTTGCAAAATTGTTCAGGTATGCATCATGCAAATAACCACCTTTTTTTTAGAATGGAGATCTATCCCAAACATTCTTTTAAAATGATAAGGGGGCACAAGGCCATGTACAAATTTTTTGGACACAAAGCTAGATATAAATTGAAACCCACTCAAGGAGCAAGAGAAATCCTTCATGATGCAGTTGCCAAATCATGAACCAAGACCTATACTATGAAAACTAGGAAGATACTTCTTGAACCAAGGTCCATTGGTTGCAAATAACCACTTACATTTGAATAGTAACAAAATTCAAGCTTGTGTGAAAGGATCTGTATAGTTGAACACATGCAAAAGCACTTACTACTTAACTTTACTAAAATATGTGTAGTTTTTCATTAAGAAGCAAAAGTAATGTGCATTTTGGATTCTTCATGTTGCCAATGATGTCTTCGCTAGCTGCCACAAACACATCGCCAATGATGTCTTTAATAATCACCATAGACACCATAATAGCTAGAAAGGAATAAGCAGTTTGTATGCAAGAGTGCAATAAATATGCAAGCGATTCTAGCATGGGTAGATAAAGATCTATATAACATGTGCTTTAACTAAATTGTATGAATTATTTTTAATAATGGTACACTACCAGGAGCACAATGTATCAAACTCTATTTACTGTACTAATAGAAGAGTTTTCTTGAACTCCTTGAAATTCATCCAAATTACAGTCAGCTATTTCCCAATGGTAGGAAGAATGCTTCTGAGGAAGGGGTAGGCACAACCTTTCCCTTGCCCTTCTTTACATTGAAGTTTCTAATTTGTCAGTTTAATCAATGGCCTATGGGTGGATTTTCAACATACCAATATGAAATCTTGATCTTGAAGCTATTTTTGGTGATGAAATCATATCTGTTGTTGATGGTGAATGCTAATGATATTCTAGGAAGTAGATAGATGGAGCTAAAAGTTATGAGTAATTGTTCTTTAGAAATTCAATAGTTTCACTCAAATCTATCCAACTATCTGATTTAATTTTTTTTCAAAATGGACAGAATTGATGTGAGACATTATTTTTAATCTTCATCTTCTCATGGATATTTGAGTTACTTTATATGTACTTAAGGTTTTTTTATACGATTATTCAAGTCAATTTCATTTGGTTTCTAAATAAATTCTTGGTAATTTATTATCAATTTTTACAAGTTTGTTAATTTGCTTGTAGTTTGTTAGCAATTTGTTAGTTTTTTTATCAATTGCTTGTTATTTTGTTAATATATTAGCAATTTATTATTTCTTCGATCGCTAAATATAAGAGTTTTAAAGCGTGTAAGATTTATTTATGGCATGAATAAATATGAATGTGGAGACTCATCTTCATCCATTTGGAATCTTGATTCTTATCAAGTGTGGAACTTAGGCTTCGTTTGGGACAGCTTTCTTACTGCTTTATGAAGTTGCTTTCTAGTACAAAAATTTTAAATTCAAAAAAATTTTGTACTAAGAAACTGCTTCATAAAGCAGTAAGAAAGCTGTCCCAAACGGAGCCTTAAATAAATTTTGAGAGATTATCCCCTTATAGGTGGGAGGCTTGCTTTCTAGTAAATTCTAGCCCTTCTCCTTTCTTTTACTCTCATTTCTTATTCAACATTTTGTTTTTGACTTAAAAAAGTATTATGTTTAGTCCAAGTTTGTTATAAGATTGGATTTTTGTCGAATGTGTTAATTTCAACCATATGCGCAACTTTCTTAATTATGTAAGTTTGTCTTTAGTATATAATAGAAGGCCATTGGTATTTTCTTTTGAATTGATTTTAATAGTATTTTTTGTTTTCATTGAAGATAATAAATTGTTTGTTAAGATTAGTTGTTTGTATCCTGTGAATTTTGTGTGATTATTGCTTGATTTTCTATGTCCCATATTCAATATTTATTAGTTATTGATCGAAAGATGTCCTACATTAGTGGGGGCCACAAAATAATGGATGGACTTTGCCTTCCATTCCATGTCCAATGCTCAAAAGCAAAGCACTTGAAAAGCACCTCCAGGTGGTACAATTTGAAGGGATTATCTTAGTTTGATTTTGCTAAATGTGCTTTGGGCATAAGGGAAGCTTTTATTTTTGCAATCACTCAATAGGGGATTTGAGGTCGGAATTGAGGTCCCCTAGCAAGGTGAAGCAGTGCTGGAGATATAATCACAACTAAGGTTTTGAAAATTGGATCATACATTGATTTGAATGAATGAAATGTTCAAGGTTTATCAGGAATTTAACCAGGGGCTAAATCATGTAATAAATATTAATATTATTTAAACTTAAATTATCTAATAATGACGAACATATATAGCAAAAAAAAAAAACTACATGAAATATAGAATATCCACATGAACTATCTTTTATAATTTTAAATTTAGAAACCTATATTTTAGACTAATTTCTTCTTTTGTTTAGTGGTGTCAATTTTTGACACGACCCGAAACCCGACCCGAAACCGACCCGAAAAAATCCGGGTTCGGGTCTACCCGGTTAGCAAACGGGTCGGGTTCGGGTTCAGATATTTGACCCGTTTGAAAAACAGGTCGGGTTCGGGTTGACCCGGCAACCCAAAGTTAACCCGTTTTGACCCGGGACTTTTACCACCTCAGTGCCTGGAGTTGCGTCCCGACTCCCCAGTTGCGTCGCGTCACGCGTCAGCCGTCAAGCTAGCGCAGTCAAGTCGCTGTCCTTCGCATCTTGTCGCGTGCATGCTACTCTAGCAGGCCGCTCCGACACTGATAGCCGCAGTTCACAGGCTCACAGCCTCTCAGGTCGCAATCGGCAGTTCGGCACTCGGCCGCATCAGGCCGCCATGCCGCCTCAGGCTTAGCTCGCGTTGGCTGGCCTCACGCCCTTGCCAGTTGCCAGTTCCACTGTTCGGATCGTCCGACATCCGCGACTCCGCACTGGCTTGCCTCGCGCCCTCGCCTGATCTGCAGTTCACATTTTTCGGGTCGGGTCGGGTCAACCCGGTAACCCGCATGGGTTGGGTCCGGGTTGACAAATCTGACCCGTTTGCAAAACCGGGTCGGGTTAGTGTCAACCCGTTTATGGTCGGGTCAAGTCGGGTTCGACTTGAACCCGACCCATTGACCCGAATTGACACCCCTACTTTTGTTGTTGTAATTGAAATTTGGATAATTTATTGAAATTCTTCAATTTTATCATAAAATTAATGCTTCAAAATTGAATTTAGAGTGATTGATATCCAATTGCAAAAATATATTATAAGCAAATTATGTATTATTTTTATTTAGTAAATTTAGGTTTTATGTTATTTACATTAAAATTAATTCTTCTGTTATATGCTAAAAAATGAATGGTGATATCTAACATAAAATTTGATTTTGAAATGAATTAGGAGTTTAAATCAAATTGCGACAGATTCACCTATTTGATGTTCCAACCTGCATTTCATCACTTTTTTTTTTTTGGTTCTTTTGTAAAACAGTTTTAGTGTTGGACTGAATAGACCTGGGAATTGGTTCATGTTTGGACTTGCCTTATTTTTAAACCCTTGCTCACAACCCCGTAGTTGTTGAAGTTTGAGTAGATATGAAACGTAAGGTTCTAGAATACTTAAAACTTCTTTAAGCCAAGTGAGAGTTGGATAGTCGAGAAGATCTAAAGCTCATAAGAAAAAACCCCTGTGGCACTTCTTCTCCATTTATAATAAATTAGGGGTATTCAGTACAAGTTAGACCTTAAAAGTGGAAAAGGAATACAAGGGATCCCGTAAGTGCCAAGGAACACCAAGTTGGAACAAGTGGGTAACATATTCTGAGGTTTTTCTTTTGGTGTTTGGCTAGGGGATTTACTAGCTCTTAAGCTGCTTCTTTCTGTCGATTTCTCCGCCGATGCTTATAGAAGTCCCCTTCTTTTAATTGTCCATCCATCATCTTCAATGACCATCAAAGCTCCTCCACTTGGCTAGCACTACATGACCTGTGTCATGCGTCCGATGAAATCGGCTCAGCCTCTTGCGCTTTAACGTGTTGCAATCACCAACTTTGGTGCTGATAGCTATCAATGCCACATGGAGGACTCAGTGGGAAATGCATGCAATCCCATGCTATTGTTGCCATCAGCTATCTGACGTGATCAAAGCTGTGAGCCCATTTCTCTTTGTCATGGCTTGGGTATACTATCAAGTTTCAGTGGGTATTGCATATTCTTATTAATTGCCCGAAGATGTAATCTTTTTGTATTAGTCATCAGACCAGTGAAATATTAGTCCTGAATGAGCTTGTACGATGTTTCCATAGTTAAATAATTCAAACCGTGTTGATGCTAAATCTTTTTGGACTAAGATTCTGTAGCATCCCTGTATGCTTTCTTTCAGTGAACTTGTCAGTTTGTTTTTTCTTTAAATTTAGATTATGTATCACTTTGTGTAAAAGTTTTCTGCCCTTCGCCAATATTCCATTCTAAAGCTTTTTGAGTAGTTCTTAGAAATGAGTGAATCTTGATATTTTGTTCAATTAAATACTCATTTTTGTTTTTTCTTTTGACACAATAGTAATTCTTTTTTTTTTTTCCCGTAGAGATTGAAGGCAAAGAAATAAGATACACCATCAATGCTGAGGTATCCATGCCATTTTCTTTGTTTTCCTTTCTATTTTCTGCATGCTATATTCAAATTTTGATGTGCAAATTTCATAAAGTTGGCCCTCGATCACTTGTTTATTTTGATGATAGTAGAGTGCAGAGACTCTGAATGTCTTTATGCTTGAATAACTTACAAAAAGAAATACCATCCTGTTTGGACATCTGAAAATTGTTATTATCAGCCATTGCATTATTAGTTTTGGTTGTCTTTGTGTTTTACTTTACACTTATGGTCTGGATTTTCAATCTATACCCTTGCATGCATTTTAATAGTTAATTCTTCTGTCAAAACCTTCAACATTCAATCTCTTGTAATACATGCAAGTATGTAAAAATGTCGTGCAAGAATATGCGCCATAATACAAGCAATCAGTGGCTTGTGTCTCGCAATTCAACTGAATAATGCTCTAGTAGAAAAACTAGTTTCTATGACATCAGAACAACACGACATAATTGACTAATTTCTTTCATTATGAGCAAGAATATTTCTCAATATCAAGGCTTCTGTTGATGATCAATTTTTTTCCTGATATTTGGTTGTAAACTTGTTCATTTGTCTGCTGAACTACTAAAATTGGCCCATCCGCTGAATGAGGGAACCTGGCATTAGTCATACAAAATACTGTTTTAGCCTTTTATTGATGGCATACTGTTACGGTGAGACGAATACAGGGGAGGGCAGCAGCCGGCTGAACCAGTCGGCCTAGCAAGGGCCGGTCCAGCAGAACTTGGCGGACTGCCCATGGGTGGAGACAGCAGGTTCGGCCCCCTTGTGGGGGCCAACAGAGCTTTGATTAAATACACTAGAAGAAGAAATAAGGAGGGAAATGAGAAAGGAAAGAATTCTAATTTTGAAATAGAGAAAGGGAGGGAAATTAATTAAGGAAGGTGACTGATTTGAGGGAAAATATGGAATTTAATTAGGGTTGATTCTAGGATTTGCTTTTCATGTTTTGTTTGTGAGCAAAACATGTTTTGTTTGTGAGTTTTGTTGTAGTTTTTCTGGAGTTTCTCTTGAGAGCTTCATAGCGGCATCTAGGTCAAGTGAGAGAGACGATCTACCTCTCTAATAGTAGATCATTGTATCTTATTTTAGTGTTGAAGTATTAATTCAAAAATCATCCGTCGTTTCTCAATTTCTACTGTTTTTACTATCTTTTCTTGCTGATTTCATCGTCAAGGCGTATCGCATACTCATTGAATTTGTTTGTATTATTTTGTTCATTTGGCTCTATTTTGTTTCTTTCTTCTTTCATCAGCACAATGAGATGATCTCTTTGTGTATGTTGCCATACTACTGATAATTTGCCCAAGTTGAATGATGAAGTTTGCTTTTTAAGCACCCAATTTGATCTGATTTTTCCTGATTCAGGATATCAGAAGGGAGCTAAAGATTGAACCATTTGTAATCCTTGAATCTGCGCAGATAGAGGAGGAGAAAGTGCAGAGAGCTGTAGTAAGTGATCAATATTTGATCTAATTGGATGTCTAATTCTGCGTTTAAACCACAGTTCATGAATACTGTCTTCTATTGTTATTTATGACCAGGTAAACGAAACATGTCCTCAGTGTAATAACTCCCAGCTTGAGTATTACACCAAGCAGGTTAGTGATGATCTCTTTCACCACATCTTGCTGTTTTATTCTACAAAGACACTTAATTTTTAACTTTTGAAAATTTCTATTCCCTTAGCTCCGATCAGCAGACGAAGGGCAGACAGTTTTCTATGAGTGCCCAAAATGTGGGTATAAGTACTCACTGAACACTTAAGAGGAGCAGCGTTTGAAACTTGCCATTGCTGTGTGGTTCTAGTTTATTGCTCTGTTTATCTTAGCTATAGCTGAAATGTGTACTAAATAGTTGTAATTTTTCTTAAAAAATATTTAGTTGGTAAGAATTTCTCTCTCTTCTTTACTGACAGCAGGATGGTGATGATTATAACACAATTTTCATTGCTTGGATGTCTGCAAATAATTTGCTATCTATTCCTGTAACTTTCGATATGTACGTTATTATAACTGTTGTACTGCTCGTTTTGTTTGAAGAGCATTTATTTGAGTACATTTAGAAGGGAAGTCTAATGTGTCTGTTTGGTGCCTTAGTTTTCTGTTATGAAAGCTCCAAAAATACATCTAATCAATGCTGTAGTCTCTCAGCTCTTTTCAAATTCAAGTCAATACTCTTTTTATGTGGAGAGTGAGGATCTTTTTATAATATTTTGAGAATAGCATTTTTGATAAATTCAACTGAAATTATGTAACAATCAATTAGACAACTCATATTAAATCCTTTGATCTTAGAGCTCAGAATCAAATAATCTTAGACTTGTTGAATCTATTTCATCGAAATGTTTGATTTGACTATAAGTATGTGAGGTTTGAAGACTATTTGATTATTTAATTAATATCTCAATATATGAGCTCATTTAGACTTAGATTGGATTATTTTTTGTGTCAATGGTTTGCCTCACAAGTATAATTTGATTACATGGAAGATTTGATAGTCATGAATTTATTGTTGGAAAATTCTAATATATGTAATGCATCAAGATTTGTGCCAATCAAGTGACCTTTTTTTAGATATATTATTTGCTCCATATTTTTGAGCGTTGTATATATATATATATATATATATATATATATATATATATATATATATATATATATATATATTATATTATATTATATGAGGTGTGACCATTCCGTGAACATAAACGTGGACCATCTCTTAGAGTTATGAACCAAGTGAATTTCACATAACTATAATTTCAGCTATATCTAAGTCAATGCATCAATTTGAGCAAAATATCGACGAAATCTTTTTTTAAACTCTTCAAATTTGCTTGAATTTGATCATAGAAGCTTCATTGAAATGCAAAAGTGCCAAAATTGTTGAAATATTTTTTTGAACTCTTCAAATTTGCTTGAATTTGATCATAGAAGCTTCATTGAGAAATGGCTATTCCACCTTATATTGAAGAAGAGGACATATTGAAAATTCTCAGTATTCTCAGTACTGAGAGTTTTTATCATGAACTATGCTACATCAACAGATTTATGGAGGTAAGGAATTTATATAAGTTTTGTTTTTCTATTCATACAGGGAGATTTCATACTCTAATGTTAAAAATGTTAAATACAAATCTGGAGGTCAATATCCAATCTCTTGAGATTTTATCAAAATGACTCATAGAATCATGAGGAGGGCAAGTCATCTCTTCCAAAGAAGAAGGAGATGTATGTCACAGTCATTATATCAAATGATGGTGATCATTGTACGTTCAAGGCTAATATGAATGAAAATATAATTCCAAGACCAAAGAAGTAATAGCTTTAGAAGATCAGCTGGTAGGCTATCAAATTGAGTTATCTACTTTGGCGACCTCTCTTGTTGTACAAATCCAAGAGGTTGATGCACCTGGGATGAGTTAGTAGAGGCAAGAGCAAAGAAGAAAATGATTGAAGAAGAGAATAAGGTACCACAAGCTTGGTTGTTGGAGAAGAAGATTTCTTTATTAGAGCTGGAAGCTGGAGTTGGTGTAGCATCCTTAAATTAAGGCCATAAAAGCCTTAAGAAGCCTTGGACTCGTACCACAAGCTTGGTTCCTGATATATACCTGAATGGTCTTCTCGAAGCAATACTTGGCTTCTAACAGAGAATGATATTTAAGTTATATTCCCTTCTAGTAACATCTCATCGCACTAAAAGGAGAGTATGGGGTCTCCCTTTATTCTTCAATGGATAGTATCTCCAGTAGTTCTTAAATCCTGGAAAAGTTTGTATCCTTAATACACCTTCTATACATATTTCTAGTTGATGAAATTGCAAGCTTTGAAAGGGCATCAACTTGTGTATTCTACTCTCAAGGTATGATAATATGATGTGTATAGATGTCAGAAATAAGTGACTTGAATAAGTTGAGGCATTGTATCAATTTTGGATTATGAGTGTAAAAACATTCCTCTACCTATAAAGCCATGAGTTATAAGTCAATGTGAATTATTAGATTTTGGGCTCCAAAATCAATGATGAGTCTTAGCTCTTCACAAAGGCTTCATGCTCATTAATAGTATTTATTGCTGCAAATTTTAGGCGAAGTCTATATTCTAAACTATCGTATTGACTAGAGTAAACAAGATCCCTACCATGACATTAGAACTTCTAATGAAATGATACAAAAGAAGGATGTGGTTTGATTGCATTAGGAATGGTGTATTCAATAATAAAGTATGCAAGTACCTATGACTTGATATCGAGCCTAGGTAAAAAGTCAATGTATAATTCTCCTAAGTCCATATACCACTTGATTTATCAACCAAAAGCTTATGCTTTTTAAGGATGGCCTTGAATGTAGGGTGAGAATAAACATTAATGAAGTTTGCTTGAAAATACGGGCTCAACTTTCTTGCTGAAAATACTAATGCAAATGCGGTATTATGTGCTAGGGGATATTCTGCCTTCAAGTCAAAAATGATCTCTTTGATATAATAGATATGGTGTTACCCACTAATGGGGAAAAATTATATAATATAAAGAAATTATTTATCCTAGGGTTAGTTTTAATAATATAGGTGGTGAAGCTGAATATGCTTTGAGTTATCAGAGTTATCAGAAGTGGTTTGAGAGTCATTTGTTTTTTGAAAAACTATGTTATCAGTACCCTTTAGTGTCCTGAAGAATAACAAATACATATCCCCAAGCGAGCTAAAGTTGATATTCATCTACTTAAGTATTGCACATCTTCATATTGAAAGTCCGAGTAGGTTGTGAGACCTCAATGAACTAGCCTGAGGCGCACCAAGAGGGGGGGAGGAGGTGAATTGGTAATTTAAAAATTACTCAACAAAAATACTGATGTAATAAATTTTTTTTTTTTTCAGAAAATGATTTTAAAACTAATCCAAAACAAACACTTAAAATTGTGCTGAAGCAATTGAGAATTTAAAATACATTTTCAAAACATGCAAGTTATTCTTTTTGCAAGCCATAACCTATTCTAGTTGCAGTTGATTGTAAATCTTAAAATTCGTGCAGTAAATTCAACTTGCAGATAATAGGAAAAATAAAATTGCAGAAAAGCAAATGCAAAAAGGAAAAAGCACACCAGAAATTTTTATAGTGGTTCGGTTAACCTTGAGCTACGTCCACTCCCTGGAGTCCTTCGCTCTGGGTATTCCACTTGTACTAAGTGACTCTCCTTTTGGCCCCACAACAAGGTGGAGAAGCCCTTAAAATTCCTTCTACCAAACCCTGGTGCGGTGGAGTACCGGAAGCTATGTCACCCACCTGGTGATGGCAGCGAACCTTCAATCTTTTTCTCCCTTCTGGAGAAGGTAGAGAACCTCAGCTCCTTTTTCTCTCTCTTGGAGAAGGTAGAGAACCACAACTCCTTTTTCTCCCTCCTGGAGAAGGCAGAGAACCTAGAGGACTTGACTTAGAAGCCTCTCTCCCAAGAGAAACTTTAATGACTCACCAGGCCACAGAAGGAGCCAAGGTGCAAGCAAGCTTGGAGTAACCGTGTGAGCCCCTCACACTACTTCTCCCTCTTACTCAACCTCACCTTCTTCTTTCTCTCTCACCGAATAGCTCTCAAGAAATCTTCTCTCTCAGAGTACCTTCAATAGCCAACGTCTCCTCTCTCTCTCTCTCTAAGAGATTATTAAAACATTGATTAAGTATTGGTCTTCAAAAAATTCTAAAAATCTAAGTTGGCTGGCTCTATTCGTATAGTACGATTAGTTCAAGAACTAGACCAGTCCAGTATGATGCAAATAGTCATTCAGACGAATTGTTCAAATTTTGCAAATATATTATATAGTACGATCGTGAGATCGTCAAGTACGATCTATTTAATTTCTTTGTATTCATATAGGATGATTTTTGGGATATTTGAAAATCATCTCTATCAATCATCCCATATTGTTCTTATCGTACAATATGGTCAGTTGATTTCCAGTAGGTCATCCAGTATGATGTAAATATCGTACAGTACGATTAGTTCAAAAATCATAGTTTTGTTTGGTATGATTTTTGGGATGACCAAATTTTATCTCTGTCAATAGTACGGTATGATCAAGATCGTACAGTACGATCTGCTATCATTAATTAAACCATGATTTAATTGACTAATTATGAGGGATAATTTAAGTAAGATTTTAAAATATCATACAATACAATTATGATCGTACTGTATATTAATTTAAAAATTATTTTTAAAATTTCTTACTTAATTTATCTAGTGGCTAGGCTTTGCAGATCAAAACAAATCATACAGTACGATAAGCATCTAACAGTATGATTAGTTTATAAAAATTAATGATTCAATTAGCCGTTGAAGACCATTTTTAAAATAATTGATTGTATAGTACAATTATAAGTCGTATAGTACGATTAATTCAAAAAATTATTTTATCTTAGATTTTCCTCACTCTGTGTGTGTGTGTGTGCACGGTCACCACTTGCATATTATATAGCCAGATTCAAGAAAAATAAAATTATAGGAAAGTTAAAATTACAGACTCTTTAACTTGTCATCATATTCTACCCAAGTTTGAGTCTTCAGTAGTCTTGAGCAGTATATATTTTTCCTGAAATATTAGTATACACAGATAAAAAATAATATTCAGTATTCGTGCTAAGAGAAATAAAAACTTAATCAATAATGTTTATTATCATCAAAATCACAGGCTAGGGATCCTGAATTGCAACACATATTATTTGGAGGTGTCAAATTTTATATGACCATAATTTTCTCTAGGTTTGCTTCAATTCCTTGATGGGTGATCATAAATCTCATGAAGTTACTTGAAGTGACCCCGATGGCAAATTTAATAGGATTGAACCATATATTATAATGTTGGAGGAGTTGAAAGTATTTTTCTAAGTCAAATAGATGGAGTGACTTCTTCAAATTTTGACTTACATGTTATTAACATACACTTCAATTGTACGCCCAATAAGGTCATTCAAAATGTTGTTCATAAGACATTGATATATTGCACATGCATATTTTAATCTATATGACATAAGGTGTATCAGTCTAAAAAGTAGTTGCTTCTTAATTAACATGATTCATTTTTATTTGATTGTATTATGGATAAGCATCCATGAAGCTAAGCATCTGATGAAAAGAAGTGTCATCTACCAATTAAGTTATGAGGGAGGAGAAAGTTATCATTTAGGAAAGCTTTATATGAATCAATATAATTCATAGGCATTATCAAGGCTCCACTAGCCTTCTTAACAATAAGTGCATTCATCATCTAGAAAGGATAATAAAATTCTTAGATGAACCCATCATCTAAATGCTTATCAACTTATTGCTTGATGGTTTGTAGATGATAAGACACAAAATTCCTCTTATTTGAATTTACTTTAAGATCAATTTTAGATTTATCTACTAAACTTCAAGCAAAGATGCTCTAGTTTTGTGATAACAAATTTATACATTTTAGTTTCTCCTCCTTAATGAGCAAATAATTGACTTATATTGTTCATTAATGGTGCATGAACTAATTCCTTTGTAGTGGAGGCCTTTGGAATATATCTTCATTTCTATTGACCTCATTTTTGTATAAAGTTAACTAAACCAAATTCAAACTCAATCCAAACTCTAATAAAAATCTAATCCAATCCAAATCAAACCCAAATCCATTCAGTTAGTAGTCACCTATTGGCTATCATTTGACCCCTCCTACTCTATCATTAAAAATCACCTAAATGATTGTCAATGAGATGAGTATATCAAATCCAATCAACCTAATCCAAAACCAAAGCCATATCCAAAATTTCAAACCAAGAATCAAGGACAAAATCCCTTATCCTATAACCTATTTTGAGTGATTTTTCTATCACCTCAAAACCAAATCAAATGACCTTGGAATCATGATTTGTCAATTGCATATTGATTAGACATGTCCATAGGGTCAACCCTCCAAATTTGAGAGCAATCAAAGCTCTCTAACCCCAAAAACTAAATTTAATTCTAAAGGCTATAAAACCTTCAAATATTTACAACCCATGCCATGGACCATGCATCTTATGGAATTTGGTCTTGGGAACCTCCTTAAAACCCTTGGACATGTTCATGATCATTGTGATGACATGTTAAATCCAAAATTGAACTTTTGGTGGACCTTGGTTAAATATAGTTGACTATGGGACCACTTGTACCCAAAACCCCTAAAATCAAACCTTCTCATAAATTTCAATATGCATAATTCAAACCAGCCTTTGAAAGCTCTTCCAACGCATTCCAACTATTATTTGGGATGTATTGAAACTAAACCAAAGCCTTGGTAAAGCTTGGTTGACCAAGTCAGTCATGATTGACCAAGTTAACCATAATTGACCAAAAAGCCCTTTAAGGGTTCAAACTTGCATTTCATGCAAGAAGACCTCCTCATTACATGGGACCACTTCCATTGAGTTTAAAATATCATCTTGAATTTGTTGGACCTAACCACAACCCCTGATTAAACATGATTGACCAACTCAACTATAATTGACCAAATCAACCCCATACTCAACCCAATCCAAATCTAATGCTCCAAGCATTACAAAACCATATTGAACCCTTGAAGTAATCTATTGGGACCCCAGAAACCTCCCATAGGGGATCGAATCCTTTGGTCCACTTGTGCTAGCCATATGGCTCAACCCAAGTGGTCCAAAGAGGCTTTCATTGAGCCAAATCTCAACTTAAACCAAATTAAATCAAACCAATGCTTGTACTAGGTCTCCCATAACTCATTGCAACTACCCTAGGAGGCCCAACCCTTGGGTCCACTTGGGATAGGAATTAGGCTAACGAAGTGGCCAAAACCACCTTGGGCTGAGCCAACTCTCAACCTAAGCTTCACTAAGCCAAATTGACACTTGTATTGGATAGCCCTAGGTCCCATGCACTTACCCTGCTCAGCCCAGCTCTTGGGTTGACTTGGGTCAAGAACTAGGCTATACCAAACCTCCCAAAATTAGCTTCAATGAACCACATTACACAATTGGGCTTTATTAGAGAAAATGAGCTCATGCATTAGGTTCAGAAGCATTTCAAATACCTTCGCACTCAATCTTGCCCCAGTTGGTGGCCGGCGGTGGCCGAAAAAGCTCAAACTGACCCCAAGTGGTCTCCACAATCTGAGCTAGCCACCATTTATCTTAGAGAACTCTCTCTGATGGTTCCCTCCTGCTGGCTTCCATCCATACCATCTGGTTAAGCGATCAAGATTATCCAAAGCCATTGAAAAAAGTTGCATAGGGCACCCAAACTCACTTTCTATGATCTCCTTCTTTCACTTCAAAATGAATCCCCAGAGTTCCAAGAACTCTGAACCTAAGCTTCACTAAGCTAAATTGACACTTGTATTGGATAGCCCTAAGTCCCATGCACTTACCCTGGTCAACCCAGCTCTTTGGTTGACTTGGGTCAAGAACTAGGCTAGCCAAAACCTCCCAAAATCAGCTTCAATGAGCCATAATACATAATTGGGCTTCACTAGAGCCAATGGGCTCCTGCATTAGGTTTAGAAGCATTCTAGATACCTTCACACTCAATCTCCCCCAATTGGTGGCCGGCGGTGGCTGAAAAAGCTCAAATCGACCCCAAGTGGTTCTTACAATCTAAGCTAGCCACCATTTGGCTTAGAGAACTCTCTAGAATGGTTCCTTCCAGTTGGTGACCATCCATGCCCTCTGCCTGAGCGATCACAATCATCCAAAGCCATTGAAGAGGGCTGCATAGGGCACCCAAACTCACTTTCTATGATCTCCTCCTTTCACTTCAAAAAGAATCCCCAGAGCTTCAGGAACTTCCCCCAAGATTCCAACCTCCCTGGTGCCTGTCTCTAGTGAGTTCAAGCAAGCCTTGATGAAGTCTCTCTGTCAAAGCTCGAAGTTCCATCTCCGGTGCTCCTCCAGCTATGGTCCCTTGAGAAGAAATCTTCCCTAACATTGGACAAACATGTCTAAACTTAGGTGCTAACATTTGAAGCATTCCTTGAGGTAATATCCCAAACTTGAGCTGCCTAGCTAGGTATCCGGTCAAGTGTGAAGTGAACCTTCAAACTAAAAGATTTTAACCATTGGATTGAAGGTTCACAACCTTTTGATGCTCTCTATTAAGTTTGAATGAATTCCCCCTGGCCGATCTTCATGATCTTCCCAGAATAGGCCTACAGATAGAAATCCGAGCGGGAGGTAGGAAATGGGCTCTGATCCCATAGTATGGCGCTCCGTGCTACCCTTATGTTGTTTCGACCTTTTGAATCCTATCCATTCGATTGTTGATCCGATAGCTTGGATTATTCCTATGTTATTTTGTTAGTGCGCCAATGATTGACTACCTAATCAGATGACGTTGCATGGCAAAGCACGGCTGACTATGTAAATCTCTAATTAATTTCATAAAAAAATAAGAAAAAATTAAAAATTCATATCTCCTCACACACTTGTCCAATTAGGGTGTTCTTAGGCTCATTGGAAAGGTCTTAAGGATACTTACAAAAGCCCTATGGGTTTAAGCTCTAATGCTTTCTGACATTAAAGTTATTTTGGGTTTATTACTAGGGGTATTTTTGTAATTATGGCCTAAAATTAATTCACCAGAGCTTGAGACTTTGGGAGATTGATTTTGGGCATGTTATTGATATGACAAAAATTAATCACCTATGTTTGTTTTGATTAAGGGCTTCATTTGGTTAATTTAGACTTATGGGTCAATAATCAACCCTTAAGTTTGGATTAGCCTAATCACCTCTCCAATGAGATTTAGGATATGAGATTTTTTGTGTTTGTTGTGCATGTTACGATGGTTAGTATGCCTTTGATTTCACCCTAATACTAGGTCTAGTTAGCCAAATATAAATCCCTAAGTGCATAGATACATTTGCCTTAGGTGATTAAGTTAACCACCTTAAAGGGTCCACCATGAAGCCAAATTTAGTGGAATGAACTATAGGGTCTGGTAAACCTATGGTTCAAATCTCATTGCATTTAGATATCATTTAGTCCACCATTTAGGTACATAATTGGTGTAGGATCCCAATTAAATCACATCTAATTCAAATAAAATCCTAAAAAAACAAACTAAAGCTCAAATCACTCATAAGTGCTGAACATGAGAAAAATAAAAGCCCCATGAAGTGGACTCAAAATAAAAAAATAATTTAATAATTAAAAAAATCATCAATTAATTAAATTAAATAATTAAAAATTATTAAAAAGACTAAAATAGTCTCAAATATTTGAAATCACCTCTAAGGGTCATTAGTGACACTTGGGGGAGTTTTCAAGAGTTTTAGAATTGATTTGGTACAAAAACAATAACTCTTTAATTATGCAATTAAATAATTCAATTAAATTTATAAACTTCTAAAATTCATAACTAATTATAGAAAATTTTAAATTGAGCAACTCAAAGGTATTAGACTCATCCCTGAGTCTAGTACTTATGAAAAATATTAAATCCCCATAATTCATTAAAAATAAATAAGTTAATAATTTGGTCAAATCTAGCTCATTAAAATATCTAAACTTCCAAAAATTATAACTAATTCAATAAAAAATCATTCACACAAACTAAATTGCATTAAATCAAAAATAAAACCTTATATTTATTAAATATATAAAACTCCCAATATTCATAATAAATTAAAAAGTTAACTTAAAGTCAAATATACTTAAGGTCATTAATTTAAAATTAAATAAATTTAATTAAAACTTCAAAATTCAGAAAATCAACCAATTTAATGAATTTAAATCAATCATTAAATTATTAATACAACCGCATCAAGGTTTACAGGCTAGACTACCTCAAGCTACGGGGATAAATGTCCTAAGAAGGCCATGTTCTCATGCTCGTTGTGAGAGTGCCATGAACCAATTGATCAAAAACTAATAATAAGCTAATAATTAATATAAAAAGGTGTAACACGATAACCAAAAATTTAGATAATATAGTAAAATAAATCAAACTAAAACCCAAAAAGATAATTTTTAGGTAACCCGGGCCTACGAGGCTATTAAGTTATCCCCAAAGAAGATGAAATAAGCCTTACAACCCTCGTGTAAACAACAACAACATTAAGCCTTTGTCCCACAACGTGGGGTCGGCTACATGAATCTTTTTTCTCCATTGTGTCATGTTAAAAGCCAAATTCTCTTTTAAATCTAATAAAGAAAGATTATTTCTAATATTTCTAACTAAGTCTTTTTAGGTCTACATCTACCTATCTTAACATAAGTCAAATCTAATACCTCTACTTTCCTAACTGAGTCATCGAAAGGCTGCCGTTTTATGTGACCAAACCATCTAAGGCGTCTCTCTCTAATCTTATCTTCCACTGGACCTACTCCAACCTTTTCACGTATATTCTCATTTCATATCCTATCTCTAATGGTAAAGCCACTCATCCACCTGAGCATCCTCATCTCTGCAACACTTAACTTAGTATTATGCTTCTCTTTTAATGGCCAACATTCGACACCATAAAGCATTGCAGGTCTCACCACCATCTTATGGAATTTTTCCTTAAGTTTGAGGCGGACTTTTCTATCGCAAAACATGCTCGATGCATTCCTCCACTTCAACCATCCAACTTGAATTCTGTTGATAATATCCCCATCTATTTCACCACCACTCTGAACAATAGATCCAAGATATCTAAAACATGTACTCTTATTAATGACTTAATCACCCAAAGTCACAATCCTCACTAGGTCTATTACTACTAAAATTACACTCCATATATTCAGTTTTAGATATACTCAAGCGAAAACCTTTAGACTCTAAGGTTGACCTCCATAATTCAAGTTTACCTTCAACTCCCTCTCTAGTCTTATCAACAAGAAGAATATCATCAACAAAAAGCATACACTAAGGTACATCCTCTTGCAAATGTCTAGTGAGAACATCCATGACTAAAGCAAAAAGATGTGGGCTTAAGGATGATCCTTGATGTAATCCAACCGAAATAGGAAAATACTTGGTCAAACCACCTTATGTTTGAACACAAGTAATAACTCTTGCATACATATCTTAAAAATAAGAATTAACACACTTATTCTCTACTCATCTGACATCTTTTTAATTTTTAAAACAATATTAAAAAGTTTAATAAGCCAAGAAATTCCTTCATCTCCTAAGCATTTCCACACCTCTATTGGAATATCATCTGGTCCAATAGCTTTTCCACACTTCATTTTCTTTAAAGCCTCTCTAACTTCAGTTTTACTAATATGCCAATAAAAACAAAAATTTTTATTTTCATTTAGGGTGCTAAGGTCACTAAAGTCAATCGTATTTTCACATTCTTCATTAAAAAGTTTAGCAAAATATCTCATCCACCTTTGTTGAATATCATCTTCTAAGAAAAGTACTTTTTGATCTTCATCCTTAATACACTTCGTTTGAACTAAATCCTTACTTCTCCCATCTCTTTGTTTGGCTAACTTATACATATATCATTCTCCCTCCTTAGTATCTAATCTATTATATAAATAATTAAAAGCTAAGATCTTTGTATCGTAAATTACTTTTTTAGACTCCTTACATACCTCTTTATATCTTTCCCAATTATCAGAATTTTTGCATCTAAATCACTTTTTATAACAAATCTTCTTATTTTTTATCTTTTCTGCACATTTAGATTTCACCACCAACTATTTTTACTATTAGGAGCTTTGTTTACAACCATGGTGTAAATAAAGACAGTTATTATTCTACTTACATAATTAATAATAAATTATCAATAAATGAGAGCCTTTATTTCCTATGCAAATTTTATTTGGAGAGCATAAGTGTATTAGATTTTAAGGCTTAAGGACTAAGACACCTAATTAAAATTTAGGACTTTAGAGAACTAATGGTTAATCAACTTTAACACCTATAATTTATTTTAAAATGAATATTAAAATACCAAACTTAAACTCAAATTAAAACTCCCCTTAGCCTAAGAATAAATCAAGTAACATATTAGAAAACTCCAAACAACAACTAGCTTAGGATATATCCAAACCATATAACATGCTACATACATTATAGATGACTTGCTAGAACAACCAACTCTAGTTCTAGGCTAGGCTATTGTTCTTTTATGAATGCTTTTCTTTGTGATGTGGTTTTGGCATGGATTTTATGCATGTTTGTTGTTATATTTTGATGTCATTTGTGTTGCTTATGATGTGATAATTTTACCATGCTACTTGTGATATGATATGTAATGGGCGCTAGATTTTTCTAGATTAGGAATGGTCTGGATGCTCACAAAATTTTTTATAAGTGGTCATGCTTATGCATGGCTATAAAAAAGGGGGCTAATTAAAATGTGGTTAACAAAATATTCTATAGCTTCTAAAATTACTAAGCCTGCTAAAAATTAAAAGCATGACTAAGTGAGTGTTCTTGCTTAAAGAATGAGTAATTGATTATATATATATATGCTTAAAATTTTTGTTGATTTTATATAAATTGCCTAGGATAACATGTAGAGAGTATAGTCATTTAAAATTTTCATATGTAATTAAATTTAAAGGAGTTGTGAAAGATAATTAAAGTGGAATATTTAGTATCCAATTTGAAATCTAAAGAGGAAAGAAACATCCCCTTAGGGGAGAGTTCCTTCCATTTGAAGATCTAAACTTAGATAACTTGATATCCAAAAAGAAAAGAAATAACCCTTCAGGGAGGAGTTCTTTTCATTTGAATATTCAACTTGGTGGACCTAGGGAGCTCGAGAAAAGGAGTTGAAGAAATGAAGACAAGAAAATATTTCACTTTAAAACTTGTGCAATTATATAGGATTAGAACTTGGGATGTTGTCAATACAGCCTGACCACTTTTAATTTCTGTAGACCCTGATTTGTAATTTAATGGCACTTGCCATATGGCCTTTTACATTCATTTGATATGATTTGATGTGTATGATTCCATTTAAATTACATGCTTTAAAAATTGTCTATTTTCCTAGGTTTATTATTTGTATGTGATATTTATTTTAGCATGGAATGCGATTAAGTTCTTAAGGACAACAAAACATTTTATACTTGTAATTAAATAAAAAAATCAGGCTCATATAGAAAGATAGACATTCCTAAGAAGTAAGCTCAGGCACATCGGGGGTTTATTATGCATACATATTTATCTTCTCTCCTTGCTAGGCACCTCCCCGCTTGTGGGTCGTGACAGACCACCTAACTTATTAAGGTGTAGCTCTGTCTAGGGGATGTTATGCATCTCTAGGAAAAAAACTTATTTTAAGCCTATTTTTAAAGTTCACAATATGTCATTTTTGCATATAAGATTAATTTGTATGCATTGCATTAGAAACTAATTAAATTTAATTAAAATTTAATTGCATTGAGCATAATTCCACCATACATAAGTAGATGGGCCATTTAGAAAATTTTTTAGATGTCGGATCCAATTTTTCAAAAACTTAAACAACAAGCTTTACCCATCTTTCATAAGACAAGAGTTATAGTTTTAAAATACTTAGGTGGTTTAGCCAGCTCTCCAATCTAGGCCAAGGTAAGCCCAGAATTGCATTTCATTAGCTAGGTTCGGGTTACTATTATATAGTGCCCAACTTAGATTTTGGTTTCGGGATAAACCCAAAATCTTAAGTACCAAACATCGGGAATCTAATCCCAAGTTTCTAATAAAATATCAACTCAAACCTAAAATTTCCTAATCCAAAATTTAAAGCCCAACATAAGATAGATTGAGATATTTCTGAATTATTTCATAATCTCAAAACTTCTCAACCTTTGGCCTATAAAATAAGTGCTCAAAAATTTGATTCAATCATATTTAAAATTCGAACATCCCTCCCTTCATATCTCTCCTTGAAAATCTAAATAGAATTTCTACCATTATTTTAATCGAGAGTATTCGTGAGAAGCTTAAACTCCTTATGATGTAATTAACTCTGAAGGCTTGCCTTTGTAGGAGATTTAAGATCCCAGATAAATTAAACCCCATCCCATTTAGCTACTAAATAGGATGGGAGAAAATTATTCTTTTTGGAAAAATTAAAATCAAAGACGATAGTTATCGTCATATTCAAGCTGTTAGTAAAAATTATATTTTCTTTCGTTGGGAAGATATATCATTTATTATTACGAATTCGATTATGAAATTAATGATAATACATCTAGATTTTTATATCTAAATATATGATTGAATAATATTTTGACCCTTCGGGGTCATATGTAGTTCATTCTTAAATTTGACTATAATAGTCATGATGAAATTTATAATTTATAATCTGACCCATTAGAGAATGTTATCTTCACCTCCCAAGAAAATATATTATTCATAATGACGAGTTTGATTTTAAAATTAAAAATTCAAAAGTCTACATCTGAATCCCCCCTCCTCCAAAAAAAAAAAATCTAATTGATTTGCATTTCCCAAAAAAAGTTTGCAAACAAATTCAAAGTTTAAAATTTCAATAAGCACGTTTATCGATGGTTGAAGTAAGGCTTATTTAATATAACAAGATTATGCTACTTGTTCATTCCCATGTACTTCATCAACCTAAATAGTTGAAAA
Organism: Dendrobium chrysotoxum; assembly: GCA_019925795.1. NCBI lineage: Eukaryota > Viridiplantae > Streptophyta > Magnoliopsida > Asparagales > Orchidaceae > Dendrobium > Dendrobium chrysotoxum. The sequence continues at coordinate 28,185,484 of CM034310.1, forward strand.
TTTTATCTTTAAGTATGACACATAAATCATAGCTTAAAAATTTGATTGAAGGGACCTTCGAAAGATTGCATTATAAAATGTTAGTCATCCGATGACCTAGTTAGGAGAGCAGGTGTATTAGATTTTGGCCTATGCTAAGAAAGTTAGAGGTAGACCTAAAATGACTTGGTTAGAAAATATTAGAAATGACTTTTTTTAATTAGATTTAAATGAGAATTTGACTCTTAACGAGACACAATAGAGACAAAAAATTCATGTAACTGACCTCTTATAGTAGGATAAAGGCTTGATGTTATTTTTGTTTGTTGTTTTGTTGTTGAATTGAATCTAGTGAGTCGCTTATTATAGAGATTCTCCCAATATATTGAGGAGAACGATTGTTCCTTCTTTCTTCATTGATCAATTATCTTCATACAACAACCTTATGATTGGATGAAGTTTCTCCCTAGTCAAACCTAAATTGAAAAAAATATAAAATAAAACAATACATCAACAGGTTTCCATTATAAAAGAGGATTGTCTTAACATTATAGTAGGGAACGCAATCCTCATACTTATGATGAGTGGGTAGTGGATAATTCTTCAGTAGACGATAAATTATTTGACAAAAAGTTGAGCAGTATGTACAAAATTGTGGATAATATTATTGGAGAGTGAGTATACTTATGTGCGATGAATTCTAGAAGTTGCATTGAGGACTAAGCTAATTCTTATCTCTGACATAAAATTCTTCTTGGACAAGATGTTGTAACTCATGTTGTATACGTCATAAAGGGTATCTATAAGGTTAGTTCAAGTCCATTAAACCTGATGGAGAATTCCAAGTTGGTCGAGTGCACGAGAAAGATGAGTTGAATTAGCTATATTAAAGAGTTTTGGATTAGGTAATGGTGGAGGAAAAACTTTAGCATGGTGATGATGGTCTTCATGGGCATGTTCAAATTATCTAGTCCCATTTTATTATTGATTTATGGTGGTGAGTTTCATCATTCTATGATGATACTTTTTATTGATCTGCCTACCTTAATATTTATAAGATTCAGGCTTGTTGATCATCTATCTTGCATATTTGAACCTCTAGGGATGGGTCTTGAGGGCCCACTATTTCCTGATTATGATGTCCATAGTTGTCATACATATTATTGGTTTGACCATTGTTGGAATGAGAAAATTCACTACCACTAGTCTTGCTCCTATTAACCATTGAAATGGTATTACTCTAAAATTAATATATTTATTCCCCTAGACATAGCCAAACTATTATGTGCTAGAAAATTCATAGCAATTAAAGAATTTTATGTCCTAGATTTGCACAAAGATCTAACACACACATGGATTAAAGAGAATAATACATGAGGAACCTAAGTGTTTATATTAAAAAGTTAGAAAGATTAAAAAAAAATGGAGCTTGGCCCAGTTGAAATAATCACTATAATTTTGAAGTTACAAAAGACCTCTCTCTCCAAACTAGAGAAGATGGGATTACAAAGTTGAAAGTACTTGCTAGATCTCTTATAATTGTAGTAAAGTTTGTGGCAGGACTATCGAAAGAAATGACAAGGATTGTCAGATGATATTAGTTGGGTGATTGTGGTCAGTGTTAATTCATCAACAATGGATGGTTGATGATGGTCAGATGGCAACGATCATGTGATGGGGTCAGGCGATGATAGTTGAATTACGGTGGTTGAATGATGATTGAAAGATTAGGATGATCGGGCGATAGTGGTTACATGACAAAGGTTGGGAAATGATGGCTAGATGATGATGAATTGATTAGGACGACCGACGATGATGTTTAGATAAAGATGATCAGGCAATGGTGATTGAATAATGACAATCAACTGATAGTGGTGGCTAATGGTGATTGTCAGCGTTGAATATCAAGTAGGGCTTTAGAGTTCATTAGATCTCTAATCTCTGTTCAAGATCTCTATCATGTGGAGAATGAAAGTTTATTTATAATATTTTGAGAGACATTGTAGTAAATTATGCTAAAATTCTATAACAACAAACCATATTGAATCATTTGATCATAAACTATTTATTTAATTTGGGCTTGTTAGATTCGTTTCATAGGATCGCTTGATTTGAGTATAAGCATATAAGATTTGAAGATTGTTTGGCTCTTTAATTTATGTATTGAAGTTTTAAATATATTTCATGTATTTGATATTATAGGCTTATTTGGGCTCAAATTGGACCACGCTTGATGCTGGTGGGTTCGTCTTATTCGGATGTTAAAGTTAACTATAAATTTGTTGAATTCAAAGTTTGGATAGTCTTGAATTTATTTTTCAAAGATTCTAATATATGTAATGCATCAATATTCAAGCTGATCAAGTGCAACTATTGGAGATCTACAACTTAATTTTTTCCCCTTTTTTCTTTGATCATGGGGGCATAACAACAAGAGACTTCTCACGAAGATCGATGCACATAAAATCTTAATCATAAATTTTAAAGATATATTTTTTTGAATTACAAACGAATAATCTTGTAATGATTGAATTGATGTACTAATAATCTTAATCAAAAATTTTAATGACCTTTTTTCAACTTCAAACTGGTGATCTTCAAATAATAGTGAGAGCAAGTTAAAACATTGCTCCAAAATTTCCATTAAAAGAATAGCATACATGCATACCTACTACCAGAGATTTCTTTCTCATCAATATAATTTTGGGTAAAAATTATATATATATATATATATATATATATATATATATATATATATATATATATATATATATATATATATATTCAGGAGATGATTTTTGTGATTTAAATTCTCAATCTTCAAATCAAAGTGAAGCAAATAAATAACTACTTGCCCTCAAATAGATATGCAAATGCCTAAGGTTTTGTTTGGGATAGCTTTCTAGTTTCTTACTATTTCTTTAAGCAGCTTTCTAGTACAAAAATTCTAGAAAGCTGTTTTAAGAAACATTGAGAAAGCCGTCCCAAACGAAGTCTAAATATCTCATAAAATCAGTCCGTTAACCTTCCATTCAAATGCAGTTAAAATTTTTGCTCTTGCAACATATTTGTTTTTGTTGAAGCTTAATCCTATCAAGGACAACATCATGAAACTCTAGCTTTGCTAACCTTTTTACAAGACTCTCAAGAGAATCCCCAGACAAAAATCTTGATTGAAAGACGTGCTGGTTCCTGTTACCATCAATCCTCAAATGTTCTCTTTCTTGGAATTTCTTCTAGTTTTTGAACTCCTTTCCAGCTTTTTTCAACTCGTCCATAAGCAAATGAGCCACTGATTTGTACCCTCTTTCACGAGCTGCGCTCCAACAACACCATAATATCATCTTTAGAATATAGAAAATAAAAGTAAATTAGAAGCTAAAATTTAGCTCAATAAGTTGATGAGATGAACAAACCATGATATATAGCAATTCCAGTTGGTGTCATCTTTCGCTTCTTCAAACATAGAGAACTGCTACCATTTGTAGGAAAGAATTGTTAGAAGAAAATTGATAAAAAAAAACTTGCTTCTGTCTCAGAAAAATATGTTCTCGAATAAGCGAATACTGCTACAAAGATCGACTATTTTGTCAAACCCAAGTTTGAATGAGATATTTTGTACTAAATTATAAAATAATACTTTAAAGGATGAACATTAGGAGAGCAATTTTATAATTTAGCTTAAACCATCTCATTTACAGACTAAATTCTTAGCCATTGCACAGCATATGAGAAGAGAAATTCTAACTCTGATGTAGGAAAACTGAATTTCCAGTTCAGGTGTTGTCGGAAAAGATCAATGAGAGTGAAAGTGAAAAGCTCTTAGCGTATGTTGGCCACCTGTTACATATCCAATAAGGTTTGTTGCCTTTCTCTTCAATACAGTGGGGGCACATCCAGTCCTTCATCCTTCTCACTTCCTCCATATCTGGGAAAAAATGCAATGTATGTGATACAAAAAAAACCAGAAAAAAGAGAAAAACACAGAAAATCATCAATGAGAAGATAACTAGGCAATTTTGAGCGTCTAAAACTCTAGATAATCGAGGGAGAAGAATCTAGGCAATTTGAGGGTGCCTACAACTCCAAAAAATTGAGGGAGAATGGAGATAGGCATTAAGATCAAATTCATTCATTGTGTTTGCATATTCTAGTTTACCTACGAGAGGAATATTTGTAAGCTAGAAGAGCACATGAAACTTATTAAACAACCTTATAACACTAATAACCTATAAAATGATTGCATTTATAAATTATCCATTAAAATACCCCTTTTGTTTATTCATAGCAGAATTCAGGAGGCTCATTTGGGTAAAAGCCATTTTTTTATTCTAAAAGTTTATACCGAAGAACTGCCTTTTGGACCTATTTCATAAAGCAACTGTCAACAACATCTTCTTAAGTTTCATTTAGGACAGCTTTCTTACTGTTTTTTTAAGCAACTTTTTAGTACAAAAAATTTTTAGTCAAAGAAATTTTTGTACGAAAAAGCTGCTTTAGAAAGCCAACCTTTAGAATTATTAGGGTTCATTTGATTGGAATTTATAATGGAGGTTGAGAAGCTACTTTTCAAAAGCTGTTTTATGAAATGATTTCTGCTTAACGAAGCAGTTTCAAAATAATATTTAAAATAAACTTCTCAAAAGAAAATTTCACCAAAAGCAACTCAAATCTTTTTTTATCTACTTCAAAGCAAGTTTCTGCTACCACAAAGCATGTAAACATCCTGGTAAATGAAGGCTTCTCCTTTTAATAAAAAGGGATTAGTAAGTTATAGCAACTTTTCTGTATCACCATTAGGAGAAGGTATAGAGGGAAACACAGAAGCAAAGAGCAAGGAAAGCATTGTACCTTCACCATATCTAACTTTGAGACAAGCACGACACAAGATTCCATTAGAAGAATGGCACACAGAACATTCTGTCTTGCCTATCAATGGAATATAAAGTTGTAAGATATCACTCGATTGTGAATAAAATACAAATGAGAAGATGCTGCTTTAATCTCTTCACCAGTGCAAGGCTGATTGATATTTCCAGTATTACATCTGTTGCAGTCTTCTTCACCACATAGCTTTTTTTGCCTACAATATAAGAGGATTGGAATGATTACACAATATAGAGATGCACTACCGAAGCATGCAGATAAAATCAATATGCCAGGCAAAAAAAGATTGGAAAAAAGATAATTTGGTTGAAGTTTTTGTATTGAGCCCTGCAACATTGAACATAACTGAATGGAGATGAAAAATTTGTTAAGCAAACTCAGATAGTTTGGACAAGCATAAGTTAATGAGGATTGAGATGATTATACAATATAATTACTAATCAGTAAGTGAACGATATAATTTAGGTTACTCTTGCTTAAATCAATCAACCATGCAAATATTAAACACTATGTAACAATTGCACAAAATCAATTCCATATCAAGCAACAGTTTCCTCCTTTTTTGAACAGCCGGGGGAAAATGAGCTCCAAATCAGTCGTTCTACTACTTGGTGGCATTAAATATAGGAATTGGTAAGCTGAAGGCACAATGGGATATTAACAGCTAGGGAAAATCACCTCACATATTGAGATATTATTTTTCATTCAATGATGTCACAGAATTTGGCATTGGCCAAAACTTTTAGCTATATCAAGAACACTGATATACTTGACAATTGTGCTTTACTGAGGAAATCGCAAGACCATTTAGAGATTCACTACTAGGCAGGAGCGACCTAGATTGAATTTAAAATGTTTAAACATTTATTTATGTCATCTCCACCATCTAAATGGGAAGAAAAATGAGCTTTCCCCTTGAGATCATGAATGATTAAATCAAATATTATTTGGGAAGTTCTTAAATACTTTATTTTAGGGACTGCATACATGAATAATATATGCTATCATACCAGTATGGTAAATGGAACCCAGGAAAAAGAATGAACAGTCCCTAAAATCATGGATAATTAAATCAATCATCATGTATTTTGTAAAGTTTATTCAACATATGATAAACTGTTGGCACAGATTTGAGGGTGGTGGATTCGATATTGAAAGCAACTGGAGGCTAGATTGGGTCCTGGGGCTTGGAGTAATGTGAATTTTATCTTATCTAAATCGTTCTTGAACAAGCTAAATTAGGTTTTTCTGAGTTAAATCAAGATGAAACATCTTTCTTTGAATCATGTTGACTATACCCCTCTTAGGATGGAGTTCTCTCAGATCTTGAGAAGTGATTTCCATCATTGTTGACTTTGGATGCATGAAATTGTGAGTGTGCAAGGTCTGCTAAAAACATTGAAACTCAAAACTACTCAAAATTCAACTCGAGTCGATTTTTGCTTCTAAATCATCCTTGAATGCCATCTAAAATAAATTTTGAGTTTGACTATGCTTCCTCGAATGTAATTTGAATTGTCTCGAGATTATCTAGATATCATGACTGAAATGTGGCTTATGTAATTATTGTTTATTTGAAAATATCACCAAACCAAACACTGGAAAACAAAACATTACATTACTTATGTCAGCAAATCAAACAAGCCTTGCTGGGTTTGAATTGAAGGTATTATATAATGAACTAAAGGAAATACATAGTTGACTAGGAGCCTATAAATTAATTTGAGTTTTAGCCACGTTCACCTATTTCCCTTCAGTTCTAAACATCCACACAAACCTTGCATGAAATGGCAAAAAAAAAAAAAAACTACTAAACCAGAGAACCTGCAGAAATGGCAGCAAATCCCCAGAACAGAGTCATAGACGCTTCCTCGTGCACTACCTCCACGGCTTACCAACCCCATTCTCCTCCATGCCGGCATTGCCAATCTTGTTTTTGGTGCTGGATCCGAAGAATCTGAGATCCACACATTGTTTTAGTGTTCAGTTGTTTGTTTGAAGTTACAAAAACTTGTTTTAAAAAGCTATTTACTATATTCCATAATCTCATCAGAAGTAGTTTGATTTCAAACTCTCACATACCTTCAAAATCCCTCAGAAATGATTGTGAAAATAAAATCAACATTTTAAAAACATATTTTCTAAACAACAAGAAACCGAACGAGCCCTCAATATAATAATAATAATAATCATCTAAACTTTAGATGAGGAAGGGCTCAGGAGAAAAAAAAAATGGAATACCTCGATCTAATGGTAGTTGTACGACTGCAGGTTTCCCTTTCAATCTATCAGAGCGCCGAAGGGAACCCAAACCCTTGACTTTCTTCTTCCATGGACTGTTCGTGCTTCTTGTACTCGATTTGGGAGAAGAAACGATGGAGCGAAGCTCATCGGCGCAGCGATTTAAGTTCAGAGAGGCCATTCTAGCCTTTATATTTACAAATCAAAAGCCAGGGCATATATCAGTTAGTATTGTGAAGGTGAAAAATCCATGAAATTAAGCTGAGGAACGAACCTTGTTCTCTGAAATTCGGGCTTTTCGAAAGCTTTCATACTCGCATTCTGCTTGGGGATGTCCCATGGCGTCGTCGATTCAGCTAAGAGAGAGAGAGAGAGAGAGAGAGAGAGAGAGAGAAGAGTGCAAGGAATAGGAGGATGCCCTAGCTTTATTGCTGCAACAGAAAAAGAGTGGAATTGTTTGTCTCTAACGGCTATATTTTAAGTTCATGGGGTCCAATTCAAAATTTTAAGTGTGGACATGAACGATAGGTAGGGCCAGAAATTTCTGACTTAACCTTATTAATCTGCGCATGTTATCATCTGAGGGAATCTCGTAATTCTTTATTTTTTAGTGAATTGAATGGATAGGTTTGGTATGCATCACTTTCTATAGATATTATTAATAAGTAACACAATTCTTTTTGATATGATGGTTGGAAGCTTTTACTAACAACTAAGAAGTCTTGAGTTTTAATCTTACGTATGTGATATATGTGAATTTGTCGTAATTGATCTAAATATTAAAAAAAATACTAGCAAGAAATGGGTACACCCACCACATATCTTTTAGGCATGATTCAAATTTGACTAGCTAGATTTAACGTAGTTTAGCAAAATTAGTGGGAAAACTGGCAGCTTGTCAGACTCATCAACTTTTCCTTAGCCTTGTTAGAATAATATAAACTCTCTAATTTTTTCGTATAAGTAAAATCTGGGTATCATTCACAGATAATATTGAATTTAACATCTTTTAAGCTGGAGTAAACATGTCAAGAACAATAAACTAACTGCCATGAGAAGTGGAGCAACCAATTTAGGAAGAGTTAATTAATATTGATCATCAAGATTTCTGTTAGGAAACAGTCCAAAATAATGAAAAACATAGTAGAAATCTATAGTAAATAATAGTTTTTCCCAAAAACTGTAGGAAATCTGAGAGAAAATAGTTGAAATTCACTAATAGAAGAAGAAAAACAGCACAAGATACACAGATCTTTAATTCGAGAGGAAGAATCAACTCTCAAATTCTCTAGCCAAGACTAGAGACCAAGCACCACACAAGAGATCCCAAATTCAAGATAACCCAAACCCTAGCCAAAAGGAAATTACTTAAAGCAAAAGACAACTAAATAATCCTTAAATAGCCCCCAAATTTGAATTTTCCCTCATAAACCCTTGCTCCAATCAATGACTGGGCCCCACACCTATTCCGTCTCCCTCCAAGTTCCCCCCCTTCCCTTACGGACCCACCTTATATAGCACTGAATCGATCTAGGAGGGATCAGCTCAGGTTGGGCCGGCCTAACATTACCCTCTCCCAAAGACTCACCTTGTTCTCAAGGTGAAATGAAGGAAATTGATGCTTCATCCTATCATATGGTTTCCAAGTAGCGTCGAAGTTGGGAAGGTTCCTTCATTTAATAAGCACTTCTTTGTTCCTCTCTTTATCTGATCTCACCCCTTTTAACTCCAGTGATTTTAAGATCATTTCTGATTCCTCTGTCAAAGTTGTCGGTAAATCTGTACTAATTGCATGCTCCCTAAATGCTCTCCTCAACTGTGACACATGGAAGACTAGGTGTATGGTGGCGAATGGGGGTAACTTCAAATGGTATGCCACCACTCCAATCTTGTCCAATATCTCGTAGGGGCTAAAGTACCTCATCGATAATTTCTCGATTCTCCTGTTGGCCACTGTCCTCCTCTGTCTGTAGGGCTGCAGTTTTAAGAATACCTTCTCCCCCACTTCAAACCCTAGAATTCCTTTAGAGTCTAGGGTCAATCCAGATCTTAGACCAATCCAGATTCAAGTTAACCCAGACCTCAAGTCAATTCAAGCCTTAAACTTACCCAGACTCTAGCCTAGACCTCAACCCAGGTTTTAAATAATTCTTCAATTTAACTTCAACCCTATTCAATCAATTATAATCATCCAAATGATTATTATTGGTTTGAATAATTCAAATCTTATCAATCAAACCCAAAATCAAGCTTAAGTTCAAAAATCCAGGCCAAAATCTAAATCCAAAGGCTTAGGTCCTGAAAGCCTTTTTCAGTGAAATTTTAAACATTTCAAACCCCAGTCAAATGACTCCCGATTCATGATCTATCAATTATATATTGATTAGGAATGTCTCTAGGATCTACCCTCTAAATTTAAGCTCAATCTAAGGCCTCTAACCCCAAAAATGGAATTGATTCCCAAAGGCTATAAAAGCTTCAAATATTTATAGCCTATGCCATTAGATATGTCCCTTAGTGAAATTTGACTTTGGAACCTTCTCCAAACCCTCTAATTATATCCAGACCCTTGATTAGGACTTGTTAAGTATTAAACTATATTTTGGTGGACCTACTTTGACCCCCAGCTGATCAAGGGTCAAAATGACAAAAATACCCCTTAGGGGTTTGAATAGTCATTTCAAACCAAATTGCCTCCTCTTGGCATGAGACTACTCCCATTCAATTTTAAACATCAAACCAAATATGTTAGATCTAAACCTAGGCCCTGAGTTAACCTGATTGACCAGGTCAACCTAGGTTGACCAAATAGGCGCTTTAGGGTATAAACAGTCAATTTGATTAAAATGATCTCCCCAGACCCTGGAACCCCCTCCAATAGACTCAAAACATGAAACCAAACCTATTGGATCAAACCCAGCTCTTGGGTCAACTTGGTTGACCAAGTCAACCTAGGTTGACCCAATGACCCATTAAGAGCCCAAATAGGTGATTTGACCCAGATGACCATTCTGATCCCTTAAATTACCTCCACTAGACTCAAAATATCATTTCAAACCTGTTGAGCCCAGAGCCAGCCTTTGGGTCAACCTGGTTGACTAGGTCAACCTAGGTTAACTCATTAACCCTTTTAGGGTTCAAATGGATTAATATAACCCATTTGATCAAGTCAATGTTTTCAACCCCTCAAATCCATGCCATTTGATACTTCAAATATTTCTAGTCCCATCATGAGTTAAATCTTGATGGATTTGACCAAGTTAACTAAATCTAGCTTGATTAAACTCCCACATGTGTATGTTTACCCACTCAAATTCTAAGTGGATTGCTTCTAATCCCTTTCAAAACATCCCATCAGCAAACTTAAGCTCCTCATATGCCACCTAGGTAGTCAAGATGATTGTTGACTAGTCAAACTAGTCATTAAAATCCCTTACAATGATCATGTCCCCATGCTTAAGCTATTCCACTCTACTCCAGCAGTCCTAATCCACTTATGGAATGTTCTTAAACCTCTTTTAAACCATGTATTAGGCATAATCAGGCCTAGTGGTCCCAAAGCCCATGTGAGGCCAAATGGACTTTCTACATGGGATGTCCTTGCACCCGTCCTCTCCCTATGCCCCTAACTACTAGACAAGTGGCAGCATCCTAGAGTTCAGCCAAGGTAATCAAGACCGTCTAAACCACCTGAGGATATTTGAATAGGGCAAAACACTTAACATAGACCTCATTCTACACCCTAGACTCTCTCTCAACTCAAGCTCTCCCAGAGCCCAATCTCAATTCATTTGAGCTTTCAAGGATCCCCTCCACACTTCTCGACCCTAACCCAACTGATCAGAGCCACTGGCGGTGAGTTCTCTAGCGAATTGAGACCCAAATCCGTTCAGGCTCGATATCTTTTGATCCAAAGCATTTCAAGCCATGACTTCAACTAGGGAAATAAGCATGGACAATCTATAAGCTCAGAGAGTCCAAGATCAGCTAAATCGACCGGTTAGATTAGGTAAAATACTAAACCCTAGCTTAGGACACCTAGGATAAATTAGCATTTTATTAAGCACTTTTTAAGCCATATTTTTATATCAATATGAATGCTCTTCATGTATAGAACTCATGTTTAAAATTTTATGGATTTTGATCAAATTGATTTTGAGAACGAAGCAAAAAACACTTTCTAGGGCATCATTCGCAGTATGCTTCGAGTGCACATTTTTGGACCGTTGATCTTATGATCAACGGTCCAGATTGCATCATTTTGTGGCTTCTATTAATCGTTTGCTCGCTTTCACAATCAATTTCCTCGTCCGGTGCCATATGGGCCATCGGTTCCAAATAGTGTGTGATCCTATGGTGGGCGCCAGCTGCTGATGCGAATAAGTGAATCCACGTTCGCCGCCACATCCATTAGCCATTAATGGCCAATGATTGCCATGGAGCAATCATTGGCGATTAATCGCATCGTCGACCAATGATTGGCACAAATTGAAGAGACTAATTCTACTCCGCCAGGTGTCCTTTGGCATCGCCTGTGCCGCCAGAGCATTTAATTAGATTTAAATTTAGTTTTAAATCATTTTTAAGCCTAATTTTTATCAAATAATTCTTAAAAATTCATTTTAACTCCAAAGTTAAAATATTTTATATCAAAATTTTTAGAAAATTAAATACTTTAATTTAAAATATTAAGTATATTTTTAGTTATTTTAAATATTAAATATTGAGTATTTTAAATAAATAATAATTAAAATTGATTAAAATATTTTATTAAATTTAAATTTTTATTTTAAAATATATTTTAAATTTTCAAACAAATATTTAAGATATTTTTGTTTTTAAATTAAATTAAATTAAAAATATTTTGTTTAAGCATCTTAAATAATTTCAACACATTAATATTTAATTAATATTTAATTGATATTAATTTAGATATTTTTAAATATTTACATTTTTTTATTTTTTTTGAATATTTTGAAAATTAGAGAATTATTTTAAATATTTAATTTTAAATTTAATTTAATTTAAGATTTACTATATATTTTAAATAATTTTAAAATATTTCAATATTCAATTTATTCTTAATTAAAATTAAACTAACAGAATTTGGAAATTTCAAAGAAAACTAAATTAAATAATTTAAAATTTCAGGAAATATTTAAGATTTAATTTGATTTAATTTAAAATTTATTTCAAGTATTAATTAATTCTAAATTATTTTAAATACCTTAATTGACATAAAATTTCAATAATTCAAAAGAAATTCAAATTAAATAAAAAAATTACAAATAATATATCAAAATTTTTTAAATTTTAAATACTTTAATTAAAAATAACTATCAAAATTAAATACTTAACATATTTTAAATAATTTTAGATACCTTCAAAATATTAAATATTTAATTATTATTTGATTAAATATAAGTTAAAATTATTTTAACTTTGAGGAAATTTATTTTAAATTATCTCTGATTTTTCCAAAATTCCCTTAAAATTGTTTTGAAGCATATTTTAACATTATCTTGAATTCATAAGATTTCAAGCTTATAAAATAAAATAAAAAAAGCTTATAACTTTTCATGTATATATGTACTTTGAAAATATTTTAATTTCAAATTATATACATTAAATTTTTGAGTGCCTTGATTGAAATTTTAAACATGGGTTGCTTTGGATAAAGAGATTTGTTGGGGATGATTAGTGAATAATTATATACACTAATAGTTCACTAATCAAATTGTGATCATTCAGTTTATCCTTTTCTATTGCATGTGTAGAATGCACACACTCTCATAGTTTTAAGGTTCTCTTAGATCTAGGATTTACTTGTGATATTTGTATGTTGTATTTGTACATGTGTATCAAGGGTTAGAGAAACATTGATTTGAGCCCACTTAAATTTAGTGTCATATTAAGGACAATAATAAAGGACCCATATCTAAAAAATCTAGAATAATTCTAAAAATTAGGACACACCTCTTATTAACATGAAATTTAAATTATTTGAACTTAGTGACACATACAGCCCATAGAAAAATTTTCACTGATTTTAACAATCATTAAGATATTTAATTAATTAATCCTTTAATTAAGCATTAAAATATCCAAAAATTCTAATAAATCTAATTTAAATCTAAAAAAATAAATAATACCTCAAACTGACCAAAATTTAACCCTTAATTAGAGAAAATTAAAAGCCCTTTGACTTGACATTAATTTTAAATTTAATTTAATTTTAAGTGAATATTAATATTTAATTAATTTAATTAATTAAAATAATTAAAAATTCTAAAAAATTCCCAAACACTTGAGAATCTCTCCTTAGGTCATTCCTGACCTTTGGAGGTGATTTTAAGAAGTTTGGAGTTTATTTGGATTCAAATCATTAAAAGCCCCTTAATTAAATCAATTAAAGAATTCAAATAAATACCATGAAAAAAAATATAACTAATTCCAAAAAATTTCAAATTGAGCAAACTCAAAGGCATTGGACTCCATTTAGGGTCTAATATTTATTATAAATATCAAACCACTAAAAATAATTCAAAATAAAAAGTCAACAATCTGATCAACTTTAAGTCAAAATTTAAGTCAAAACTTCAAAAATTCTTAACTAATTGTAGAAAAATTCAAATTCAGCAAACTTATAGTTTAATTTCTCATCCTAAGGTCTAATATTTAATAAAAATAAAAACTTTCAAAAATTAATTTTAATCTAAAAGTTAAAATTTGACCCCTTAATTTAATGAATAAAATAATCCATAAAATTCTAAAAATTCGAAATCATCTAAAATTCTAGCAAATATTAATCAACATAAAATTATTCAACCAACCTTTTAATACAATACAACTACTCTAAAGATGAAGTTTTTAGGATGATCTACCTCGGGCTGCGTGGTAAGTGTCATAAGGAGGCTCGGTCCTAGAGCTTATAAAATAACACAACGAATAGATTCAATGGAGTGTAAAATCTTAAAATCAATTGATTATTCATAATTTAACCAAATTAAAAATTTTTAATTCAACTAGATCAATCAGGTTATTAGGATGGACTACCTCGGGCTACGAGGCTAAGTGTCCTAAGGAGGCCCAGTCCTCGAACCTGTGAAACAATGCCACGAACCGGTTGATGATAAACTTAAATAAATTAATTTTAAAATCAGTAAATAACCAATCAAAATTTATTAATTCCTTAAACCTTAACCAACCAAAGCATTTAATCTATATTGGTTACTACTAGGTAACCTAGGCCTACGAGGCTATTAAATTAGCTCCAAAGAAGGTGGAATAAACTTTACGGCCTCGGTAAGAAATAAAGATAGTAGTCAATCAATCTTTAAAAGATATTTAAAAATTAATTTTAATATATTAATATTTAAACTTTAATTAAATTCTTTCCTTAACCCTTTCAACCAACCAGAACCTCAAACAACTCTAACCAATTGCCTTATCTAAGATATATCCAACCCACATAACTTACCTCGCACACTTTAGATGGTTTACCTGGACACCACTTCTAGATCTAGGCTAGGTTGGTGTTTACCTTTCTACTGTGTGCCAGGTTTTTGAGATTTTATTGCATGTTGGTTGAAAATATGTTGATATGATTGTTTATTTAATTTATACACTCTAGGATGTGATTGATTGTATGTTAGATTACCCCTAAGTTAGGGATGATTTATTTACTAATTTAATCTTATGTAGGTGGCCATGCTCATACAGGATAATTAAATATAAATGGGGCAAAATAAATTAAGCTTTCAATTAATATATTTTCTAAAGGTGCTTCAGAATGCTTAAGTCTCTCTTTAAAAATTAAAAAAGCATGATCAAGTGTGACTGTGATTAGAGTATTTTAATTTTTCATTAATATTAACTGCTTGGGATAATTTAAATTATCATTGCTTAGGATAACCCTGCAGGTTATTTGAATCTAGATTTTTAATTTTATTCAAATGTAATTTAATTTAAGCATTGCGTTATAAATTATCAAGTGACATTTAAGATGGGACATGAATCCAATTTGAAATTTAAAGAGAATGGTGACATTCCTTAGAGGAGAGTCCCTCTTCATTTGAAGATTTAGATAAGGATACTTTTAAATATCTAAAGGGAAAAGATAACACCCCTTTCTAAGGGGGGAGTTTCTTTTCATTTAGAAATTTGGACCCGACGATTCAAGGAGCTTGTAGAAGGATAAAGAAGTGAAGAATAAGAAGACCCATTCTCAAAATCGCTTGTGTCTTAGGACAAGAAATTTGGGCTTTTGTTAGTGGTACCCGACCACTTTAATTTTATAATTCTAAGTTGTAATATTAAGTGACACTTGTCACATGGACTTTTAATTTGAATATTAATTTAATTGATTTGATTATTGATTGATGGACTTGCTTTGTGATTAAGATTGCATACTTTTAGTAATTTTCTGATAATTTTGTATGTCGATATTTGATTTAACCCAGAACCTGATCGGAGGCTCATGAGGGTACGAATAAACTTTTTATACTCTAATTAAAATTTAAAATATTCAAGCTCAGATAAAAACTCTAACGAATTTAAGAAGTAAGCTCAGATCGTCGAAAGTCACATGCATTCATATTATTACTTTCTCTATCTTATTAGGCACCTCCCTGATTGAGGGTTCTGGTAGGCCACCTGACTTATTAGAGTGCAGTCCTATCAAGGGGATATTGTATAATCTCTAGGATAAAATATATTTTCTAAGCCTAATTTTTAAAATGCTTCATTTAAATTTATACATTTTAATCGAGTTAATTTGCATGCATTCCATTAGATACAAATGAAAAAGGAGTCTAAAATTTAATTATATTTTATTTCAAGTTTCATATTACCTAAGATAAGTCAAGGGGCCAATTAGGATCTGCTCTAGATGTTGGCCCCACTTTCTTAAACTTAACTTAATTAAATGTCCTTACCTACTCTTTTATAAGTAAATAAACTTATGATTTCAAAGCTCCTAGGTGGTTAGCTAGCTCCCCAATCTAGGCTGAGGTAAGTTCAGATCCTGCATTGCATTAGCTAGGTTCATGTTATTAATTTTTAGTACCTAATTTAGATTTAAGTTCTGAGGCAAGCTCAGGCTATAAGACCTCAACCTTCAGGAATTAAATCCCAACATTCTAATAAAATTGATAATTTAAACTTAAATCTCTTTCAATCAGAATTTAAGCTCAACACATAGGATAGATTGAGAAATTTCTAAATTGTTTCAGAATCCAAAAGCACCTCCTACCTTTTCTCCTTCGACCTCCAGTAATAAGTGTTCTGTTTTGATCCAATCTCTATTAAATTTCCAACCTCGCTCCTTTTGACATCAAGCCTTGAAATCTTAAATAAAGCTTTTATGATTATTTTAATTGAGAGTATTCGTAGCAAACCTTGATTTCCTATGATATAATTAATTATGAGGGCTTACGCTCGTAAGAGATTTAGAAACCCAGATCAATTTTTTAAAATCAAGTTTCCTGCACTTGGATAAGGCATTAACTGCCTTATTCTCCAACCCTGGTCATTACTGGATCTCAAAATCATATCCCAAGAGTTTAGACAGCCACCTCTGATGTTCCTCAGTCACCATTCTCTACTCTAATAGATATTTCAAGCTTTTTTATTATGTTCTGATAATGAAGTATCGACCCAGCTGAAAGTTCGAGGAGGTTGTTAGACCTCAATGAACTGTCCCTAAGGCACACTAAGACGAAAGTAATACTATCACTTGATGTAGAAGCTAGTACACTTATCAAAAGTTATAAATATAATGATGATAGTCTAATCAATATAATATAATATCAATCACATATTTTCAACCAAGTAGTTATAATAGAAAATAAAATACAGAAAAATAAAGTACAAAAATTAAAAATTAAAATGAGCGCACCAGATTTATAGTGGTTCGATCAAACCATGACCTTCATCCTCTCCATGGAGTCTTCCTCTCTAGGTATTGTACTATCACTATAGTGTCTCTCCTTTAGCCCCCACAACTAGGAGAAAAAATCATTATAAAATCTCTTCCACCAATCCGGTGTGACAGAGGTCCGTAATCCTTTTACAGACGGAAACCTTGAATCTTTTTTCTCTCTCCTGGAGATGGCAGACAACTGGATTCCTTTCACAGGCAAAGAACCTCGAATCTCTTTCACCCTTTCCAGTGCGATGGAGTAGCTGGATCCTTTGACACCAAAGAGATCTTCTTTCCAAAACTTACCTCAAGATAAACCTTGACACATGAAGGAACTCAGGTGCAAGTTTACCAAAGCAACTATGTGGAACTCTCTCTCACGCTCCCTTGAAACCCACAAGAATCTTCTCCCTTTCTCACAAACCTTGCACTTTCTCTCTCTAGCTTAAGGCTCTCTCTTCAAGCTTGAAAGTTTGTTAGGGATGTTAAGCCCCTTATGAACTAGCCCGAGGCTAACCAAGTGGGGGGGGGGGGGGTGAATAGGTAATTTTAAAAATTCATGAGAAAAAATAATTTTGAAAATCTTTTTGAATATTTTAAAATAAATGCAATAGCACTGATCAAACACAGATTTCATCCAAGCAGTTAATTGCAGTAAAATAAAGTGTAAAAAATAATCAAAAGAACACACCAAATTTTATAGTGGTTTGGTTAACTTGACCTAAGTCCACTCCTTGGAGCCTCCCCTCCAGGTATTACACTAAAACAAAGTAACTCTCCTTCTGCTCCCACAGCAAGATGGAGAAGCCTTTATAAAACTTATTTTCACCAACCTAACGAGACAAAGAACATGAACTCCTTTTGCTTCCTCCTAAAACAGGCAGAGAACCTTACATCCTTTCGGTTCTTCCTGAAGCAGGCAGAGAACCTTGATCTTCTTATAGATGATCCTTCCACAGAGACACCAAAAGGATAAGGGACGATGACTGGAGAAGATGACTCAGATCCTTACTTGGAGTAACCTTTGTGAACATCTCACAAACTCCCCCTCACAAGATCCTCTCTCTCTCTCAAGGCTCTCTCAGGTAAGAAAAGTGACAAAAGATCTCAACAGTTGAACGAAAGAGATCTTAAATAAGAGGGCTTAAAAATTATCCTAAATTTCAACTTACCGTCAAAGATCATCCAGGATGATCCTTAGATCGACCTGTATGATTAATGTAAATCAGCCCCTTTTGGCCTAGACAATCTGGTTCCTCTGAACGATTAGAAGATAAAATCTATTCAGATCGTCCGGGACGATTCTACGATCGTCCTGGACTATTAGTTCAAATCAGGAATATCATCCAGAAGACAGTTCAGGATGTCCAGGAGAAAAGTCTGGATGATCAAAAGAAAATGACTTGATCGTCCAGGACGATACATATATCGTATTGTACGATTAGTTTAAAATTACCTAAAATCGTCCGGCACACTGTTCAGGTCGTACAGGTCAACCATGCTGGATGATTTCAAAATGACTTGATCGTCCAAGATGATATTGATATCATCCCATACGATTAGTTCAAAAATGGAAATATCATCCGTCACACTATTCGAGTCGTCTAGGTGAAATACACTAGACAGTCAGGATTTCTAATTGATCGTTCAGGACGATCATGCGATCATCTAGGACGATATGATCAAATCAGTCAAATCTAAATTACTTTCTTTAATCACCTGACTAATTTAAGCATGATTATAATGAATCGTCTAGGACGATACACATATCGTCCAGGATGATACACGTATCATCCAGGACGATCAGATTAAAAAGCTAAAAATAAAAACTTGTCTAACTTAGTCTGGCAGCTTAAAATTTTTTATTTGAGCATATCATCCTGTATGATGGGTGTATCATCCAGGATGATCTGCTTAATCAGACCGACTTAACATGGTTGCCCTAATTAGAGTTCTTTTTTCAATGGATCGTCTAGGACGATTTGAACAAAATATGAACAGAAACTCTAACTCACTAAAACTCTTCCCTTGAGTGTGTGTGTGCAAGGTTACTTAGCTTGGGGATCCATTACATTACACTTGACTCAAGAAAGGTGAAAAAATTACATTGAACTTGAAACACATACATACTGACTCGATCTTGTGCTGACTTGAATTCAATTGATCTTGTGAACCAGAAAGATTAGACACTCAAATAGAAACAGAAATATTTGCTATCCTCAAAATCATAAACCTTAAATCCAGATTTACAACAATGCTTTCTCCATAAGAAATCAACTCAATGGATGCCAAAAAGACTATTACAAAGTATTATGAAAAAGCTTTAAAAGAGGGCTTCAAAAAACTCTAAAAAATTAATTCAGCTGTAAAAGATTGTACAGTATAATTGAAGGATCGTTCAGTATGATGTATAGAATTTGACATGTTAGTATTGTACGATCATTAGAATTAATGACCAATCATATAATATGATCAGTTCAATTTTACCAATTAGTGTTGTACGATCACTAGTACAAATGACTAATCGTACAGTACGATTAGCTTAACCAAAATATAATTCATCTAGGATGAATCATGGGACGATCAAATATCATTTATGTTGATCATACAATATAATCCAATTCATACAGTATGATCAAAATATCAAAAATAAGTGGATTTGATTGATTAATCATAGGATTAAATTAGACAATATTTTAAAAATTATACAATATGATTAGTTTCATACAGTATGAATAAAATAACATTTTAAATTCAAACTTTTACTTAATTTAATGAATAGTTGGGTTTCTAATTATAACAGATCATTCAAAATAATGTGGTGTTCGTACTATAAGAATAGTTATAATTTAAAATTATTTTTTAAAATAAAATATTTTAATTAATTTCTGTAACACTAGATCATATAGTATGATCCATATAATATAGCATGATGTATAAAAAATTAAAATATTTAAAATTATTTTACTCCTATTATGTGTGTGTGCACGGTCACAAGGCTAGCATACACCCTTACAAGACTTGACTCAAGAAATTAAAAATAAATAAATAAAAATTATAGATTCTTTGAGCATTACCTATTCTACTCGATCTTGAGCCATGAATCTTTAAATAATGGTGCATGTTTTACCTGACATGTTAGTTAATACACAAATAAATATGTACTATAAATACTAAGAGAAATAAAAAGGTAATTAATAATATTTGTTATCATCAAAATCATACTCAAGAGCTCGAGTTGCAACACTAGCTAGTATAGACACCACTTATGAATGGTTGACATGATGGACATCAATTCCCACTCATATATAGACTTCAATCTAGATCTAGCTGACAACACCTGACTGAAGTAGGCTATAGGTCTATGATTCTACATCAGCACTACCCCCAACCCATAGCCGGATGCATCTGTCTCCACCACAAAAGTTTGACTAAAGTCTGGTAAAGCTAAAATGGGTATTATGGTCATTACCTTCTTAAGTTTCTCGAAAGCTTGGGTAGCTACTTCTCCCCATAAGAAGCTATCCTTCTTTATCTACTCTGTTAATGATAAGGCTATATTGATGCACCCCTTCACAAACCTCTGGTAGTAACCTGTCAATCCTAGAAATGCCTTAGCTCTCTCAAGTTCCTAGGTAGAGGCCACTTTTGCATTGCTTCAATTTTAGCTAGATCTGTTACTACCCCCTCCTATGATACCACGTGTCCAAGTACTCCATACTAGTCTGTGCAAAGTTGCATTTCTTCAGGTTGGCCCTGAGTTGGTGCTCCTATAGAGCTCTAAAGACCACCCTTAAATGCTCCAGATGTTCCTCTTCGATCCTACTATACACAAGCATGTCATCAAAGAAAACTAAGATAAACCTCTGAAGGTATGACCTGAAAACCCTATTTATCAATGACTGGAAGGTAGCAAGGGCATTTATAAGCCCAAATGACATCACCAAGAACTCATAGCGCCCCTCATGCATCTTGAAATCCATCTTTCGAATATCCTCCTCCTTCATTCTGATTTGAAGGTAGCCCGACTTCAAGTCCATCTTAAAAAACACCTCTGCTCCATATAGTTCACCCAGTATTTCATTGATCACCAAGATAGGGAACTTATCCGGCACAGTCTCCTTATTTAATCTATTTAACAAAATAATAATTATTAAAAATGATAATATTTAGTTTAATTAATTTTATTTAACAAAATGAATAATTATTAAACTTTTTTATTACTAGTTTAACAATATTAGTTTAATTAATTTTATTTAACAAAATGAATAATTATTAAAATTAATAATAACACTTTTACAAAAAATTCCATATTCCATCGGGAATTCCATAGGAAAATTCACTGGAAAATCAGAAGAAAAATTCTTCAGAAATTTGCTGGATATATTTCTTAAAAAATCCATCAAAATTTTTGAGGAATTTATTTCTGCTGAAAATTAGCATTTTTCCTATAGTGAAAATGTCAAAAATGATTTTGCGGACCCAAAAAAAGTCCAGATTAAACCATTTGGGTTAAAATTAGGCCCAGTCAAGGTTATACGACTGAACTGGCTGATCAATTATGGCCTAGGTGGGTCACCCACGCGCCTTAACCATGGATGGGGGCTCGTGCAACACCCCCGTTAGGACTTTTACATTTTTTTTATTTTGCTTACCCCTTTGGAGTAGTTTCCACATAAGGAGGCAACAAAATACTGCCTTGTTTGAGGCAAGATTTTTCCTTTTTTAGTTTATTATTATTTATTAATTTTTTCTTTTAAAATTGCAAAAGATTATTAAAATATTTCAAAAAAATAAAAAAAATAAAAAATTTATAGAAATTCTTAAAAACTTTTTAATCTCCCTATTGCCTCCTCAATTCGAATAAAATATTAATTTTATATTATTATTATATATTTTTAATAAAAATAATTAATTTTTTAGCCTTTGTAATTCCAAAATTTTAATAAAAATTTTTAAAAATTTCCAAAACATTCTAAAATAATTTTTCATCTACCTCCCTCTTTTATATATACCTATAAATAACCCTCTTGGAGTGGGGGAGGAGGATAACTGTTTGATTGAAAAATATATTGTTTTGAAAAGGTTTAATTTTCTTTGGGAAATGCTTAATTTCTAAAATTTTTAATATTTGAGATCAAACGCTTATTATGAATAATATATCACCTCGAAAGGTGAGAATATTGTTCCATAATAGGTTCAGATTACAAATCTTAAAATTTATTCTGATTATCATAATCAAACTCAAGGAGAAACAACATATGATCTCAAAGGATCAAAATGATGTTTAATCAATTGTTTGACTATGCTAATCTGAATAGATGGATCATTAATTTCATAATTAAAATTATGATTGTAATTAATATATTTATCCGAAGAAAGAAAATATCAATCACTATCAATAGTTTGAATATGACAATAATGATCGTCAGGTTTGAATTTCCCAAAGATAATCAATTGAAGGTTTTGAAAACTTGATTTTGAAATCAGGTCGAGGTTTCTAAATCTCGTACGAGCTTAAGCCCTCGTAGTTAATTATATCATAGAAAACCAAAAAAATTCCTATGAAAACTCTCGATTAAAATAGCGATACAAATTTCATTTGGAATTCAAAGCTTGATATCAAAGAAGGTTCAGGGACTAGAAATTCAACAGGGATTGGTTCAAAAATGAACACTTATTTCTGGAGTCAAAGGAAGAAGAGTAGGAGATATTTTGAGATTCTGAATCACTTCAAAAACACCTTAAATTATCCTAAGTGTTGGGCTTGAATTTGATTGAAAGATATATTTAGTTTAAATTATCAATTTTATTAGAAAGTGGGAATTAGATTCTCGGAGGTTGAGGTCTTGAGATTAAAAATTTGTCTCAGATCCTAAGTCTAAAATTGGGTACTAAAAATTAGTGATCCAGATCCTAGCTAATGTAATGCAATCCTGAACTTACCCCGGCCTGGATTGGGGAGCCAGCTAAACCACCTAAGCATTTCAAAACCATGTTGTCCGGTCTTTTATGAAAGAGTGGTTAGGTACGTTGTTTAAGATTAATTTTAAGAAATTGGGGTCGACATCTAGAACAGATTCCTAATTGACCTCTTAACATATATTGGGTGAAATGATTAAGCTAAGAATGTAATTAAAGATTAGACTCAATTTTTAATTTGTATCTAATGTAATGCATGCCAGTCGACTCGATTAAATACTTAAATCAATATGTAGTAGTTTTAAAATCAGGCTTAAAAAATAAATTTTATCCTAGAGATTGCACAACATCCCCTTGGATAGAACTGCACCCTAATAGGTCAGGTGGTCTGCCAAAACCCGTAGGCGAGGAGGTGCCTAACAATGTAGAGAAAAGTTAATATGAATGCATGAAAAACTCCCGACGAGTCCAGGCTTACTTCTTAAAAGCGTTAAAGTTACTATCTGAGCCTAAAGTTTCAAAATTTTATTTAAGTAGAAATAGTTTTTGACCATACCCTCATGAGCCTCTGATCAGATTCTAGGATAAATCAAATACGACATGCAAGATCGCCAAATAAACTACTAAAAGCATGTGGGTCCTTAATCGCAATCAACATCACACAATCAACATTTAATTAAATTAATTAAATTAAAACTCAAATTGAAAGTCCATAGGCAAGTGCCTTTTAATTATACAACACAGGATCTGCAGGAAAAATAAAGTGGCCGGATACCACTGACTACAACCTGAATTCTACTCCTAAGACTTAAATGACTTTTAGAATGAGTCTTCTCGTTCTTCACTTCTTTATCTTTTTGTAAATCCTTGGATCGTCGGGTCTGGATATCCAAATGAAAAGAAACTCCCCCTGAATAGGGGTGTTATCTTTTCTCTTTGGATATTTGAAATCATCCAAATTTGGATCTCCAAATAGAAAGAGACTCTCCCCTAAGGGATGTCTCTTCCTCTTTGGACGCTAAATTGGATGCTTAGACATCCCATTCTCAAAGCACTTAACAGTTTACAACTCAATTACATTTAAATTACATCAATGAAAATTAAAAATCTAGACTCGATCCTGTAGGGTTATCCTAATAATCAACAATTATATTTGACATCCTAAGCAATTATAATTCATCTCAAGCAGTTAATATTTGAAATTAAAATACTCAAATCACAGCCACGCTTGGCCATGCTCTTTTAATTTTAAAGGGGGACTTAAGCATTCTGGAGCACCTGTGTAATTTAATACTTATGATTTTGCCCCCCTTTAATTTAACTGCCCTGTATGAGCATGGCCACATGCATAAGATTAAATTAGTATAAATCATCCCTAGCTTAGGGGTAGATCTAAAGTACAATAAAATTAGCACAGAGTGCAGTAAATAAATAAACAATCACATCAATATCAATTACTTAAATCTAGCAACCAGCATGCAATGAAAATCACATAAAACCCGGCACACGCAAGTAGCAGAAAAGTAAACACCGGCCTAGCCTAAGACTAGAGTTGGTTATCCTAGCAAAACATCTAAATTATGTGTAAAGGTTGTGTGGGTTTGATATGTCCTAAATAGAATTATTTGATTGAAGTTACTTGAGGTTCTAGTTGGTTGAAAAGGCTTAAAGGAGACTTTTAATTAAAGTTTAAACCTTAATAATTTAAAATTTATTTTTAAAATTAATTATAGTTATTTGTTGGATATCACCTTTGTTGCACACTGAGGCCGTGAAGTTTATTTTACCTTCCTTGGGGCTAATTTAATAGCCTCGTAAACCTGGGTTACCTAGTGGTACCCGGTATGATTAAATATTTTGAGTTTAATTAAGGATTAAAGATTGATTAAATTTTAATTAAGATTGGTTGTTTGCTGGTTTTAATATTGATTTAAGATTTTCTAAAATTTTTGATGATTTGTTGAATTTTGGAATTTTTGGATTATTTTAATCATTTAATTAAGGGGTCAAAAGTTGATTTTTTATTTAAAGTGTTTTCTAGAAAGCTAATATTTTATTAAAATACTAGACCTTAATACGATCAGTTGGACAGTAAGTATGCTAAAATTGGATTTTTCTAGATTTTATTATGAGGGTTTGAAGTTTTGACTTGATTTTGAACTAGATTTGACCAAAAGTTAACTTTTTCAAATTTGATTGATTTCTAGAATCTTAATATTTTTCAAAAATACTAGACCTTATGATGAGTCATATATTTTTGAGTTTGCTCAATTTGGAGTTCATTTGAATTAGTTATGAATTTTTGAAATTTTGACAATTATTTGAATTATTTAATTTATTTAATTAGAAGGCTTTTGATGATTTGGATCCAAATGGCCTCCAAACTTCTTGAAATCAGCTCCAAAGATCAGGAATGGTCTAAGAAGAGATTATCAAGTGTTTGAGAAGTTTTTAAAAATTTTAATTATTTTTAATTAATTAAATTAATTAAATATTAAATTTTAATTAAAATTAAATTAAGCTTGATTTTAAAGTCCAGTCAAGAGGCTTTTATTTTTCATTGATTAAGGGTTCAATTCTAGTCAGATAGAGGTATTATATATAATTTTTGGGTTTAATCTTGATTTATTACATTTTCTTGAATTTTCTGGGTCCTAAAAAGGGCTGAAACTTTGGATAATTAATTTTCTAACCTAATGACCTCCAAATTAAGTGAAATTTGGACCTAAGTTATTATATATAATGTCACTAAGTTTAAAGTTCTGAAGTTTCACCCCAATTGGGTGTGTGTACAATCTCCTAGGAATTTTTTAAATTTTCTAGACTTTTTTTTAATTATTTTCTCTAGGTGTATCTACTGTTCAAATGGGTTTGGAACTTTGGTCAACTAACCCTGGGACATGCAAGTATATCACAGCAATCAGATATTCTAATTCTATCAATTTAGAGAGTTATAATTTTTTAAAGTTTTGGGTCCAAAATGGACCTACTACCTTGAAAATTTATCCCACAGATATCCTTTGAGCATCTGGTCCTAGGAAAAATACAACATATGCCTAAGATACTCAAGAACATTTCACCAAAATTTGGCCTCAATTTGATCACTGTATAATGAGAAAATTATAAAATTTGGATTTCAAACAAACCCAAATAACTCATTATACAGTGGTCAAAATACTTTTATTTTAATTTTAATAAATAATAAAGCTCAAGACCTTTCCAACGAGCCCTAGAACACAAAATTTGGTGAAGAAATAAATTTTCTATGGATTTTAGAAGTTCTAACTAATTAAATTGATTTTTTAAATCAATTTAATTAAAAAAATTTTGGCACAGCCCGCCTTCTGGACTATGGTGATGTGGAAGATCTGCGCCGTTCGATCACACAGAAGAGATGATCGGACAGCTCTGATTCATCCAGAGCTATTTAGTTCAAAATGAACTAAAACTTCAAACAGTCATAACTTTCAAAATACTCATCCAAATTGAATAAAATTTGAAACATAGATTTATAGTAACCTAATCTTCCAACACCTGAAGTTTGGAGGCTTCAAGTGTTACATATTTTTTGCAATTTCAAATTAAAGTTTGAGAGAAAGGTTGGAATAACTTACAATCCATATGTCAAAATTTGGTGTTCATAGGCTTGTTGGAAAGGTATTTGAATCCTCTACAACTTTCATCAAGGGTCCAAGAGCTTTTGATGGCTGGTTTGAGATATGCTACACAATTATCCTTTCTCTCTCCTTCTCTGATCTCTCTCTTCTCAAATTTGGCTCCTTAAGCTTGCAGCCACTTGGGAAAAGCTTGGGGAGGCTTCTCTTATGGCTAAAGAAGCTAGGGAAGAGCTAGAATCAGATAGATATTGCTGGAATTGGAGAATTTGGAAGAGAGTGGATAATGCCAAAGCTTTGAGTGAGGCAAGCCATTATCTCTTCATTTCAATAATTATTTGGTCTTGATTAGAGAGAGAGAGAGGGAGGCTTAGGGTGCTATCATGTATTCTATCCATCCATCAACTTGCATGAGGATTTGGAATAATTAAAAAATTTTTACTTGCCAAGGTGGCAAAGCCACCTAAGCATTCAAATTTGACTTAGCTGAATCTTTGATTAGTCAAACTAGTCAATATGCTTATGTGGCATGAAATACGGTTTTATGAGCTGGTTTGATTAATTTAAATATGGCTTGAGATTAAGGATTCAAGATTTGGATGTATATGTGTGTCTGGAAAGAGGTTTGACTAAATTTTGGCAAGTTTGACTTGGTGATTTAGTCAAGCTAGCTAGGATTTAATCCAAAATAAAATTTAGAAACATTTGGATCATGATTAGGAGATCTTTTGGAATGTATTTGAGGGTTCAAATGATTTGATTTGGGCCTAAATGTTGAGTTGGCTCATTTAACCCTTAAAGGGTTATTTAGTCAACCTAGGTTGACTTGGTCAACCAGGTTGACCAAGGGCTAGGGTTTGGGTTCAATGCATTTCTAATGATATTTAGAATGTATTGGAGAAGATTCCCATGTTTAGTTTAAAAAGATTGTATTGAAATTTCAAGAAACCTCAAAATTCCCCTTAAGGGGCATTTTGGTCATTTTGACCCCTGGTCAACTAGGGGTCAAACTGAATTCATCAAAATATAATTTAAAGCTTAACAAGTCATGATTGAAGGTATGGATATGATCAAAGGGTTTGGAGAGGGCTCCAAGATTAAAATCCACTAGGTAGTAGGTCCAGTGGCATAGGCCGTAAATATTTAAAGATTTTACAGCCTTTGAATTTCAATCTAATTTCTGAGGTTAGAGACCTCATAATGAGCTTAAATTTGGAGGATAGAATTTAGAGACATGTCTTATTAATATTCAATTGATATACTCTGAATTAGATGTCATTTCCTTGGGATTTGAAATATTTGAAAAATCCTTAAAAAAGGGTTTCAGGACAGAGCCCTTTAGCCTTGGATTTTGGTTTAAATTTCTGGTTTTGAGCTGTATTTTGATTTTGAATGATAGGGTTTGAAGTATCTAAATCATTTACAATCATTTAGGTGATTATAGATGATTAGATAGGATTAAAGTCAGGTCAAAGGCTATGACGGCTGGATTTGAATTATTTAAAGGTCAGGATTGATCAGGAGTTTAAATTGAGTTAAACTCTGGATTGATTTGAGTCTTGAATAGATTGATTTAAAGTCTGGGTTGGTCTAGAGTTTGAATAGATTTGAGGTCTAAATAGATCTAAGGTCTAGGAGAATCCTAAGACCTAAATTGATCTAAAGTCTGGGTAGATCTAAGACTTAGAGTCTGGAAGAATCCCAGGATCTAGAAGAATCCTAAGATCTAGGAATCTTAAGATTTGGGATCTAGAATGATCTTAGGATCTAAATGAATTTGAAGGAGTCCTAGGGTCTAGAGCAGATCCTAGGGACTGAAATCTGGGAAGATCCTAAAGTCTAGAAGTCCTAGGATCTGGGGTCTAGAAAAACCCTAAGATCTAGAAATCCTATTATATAGAGGAATCTTAGGATCTAGAGGGATCTTAGGATATGATCTAGAGCCTGGCAGAATCCTAGGGTCTAGAATAGATCCTAGAGTCTGGAGTCTAGGAGGATCCTAGAGTCTAAATTAGTCTTAAATTGTGTTGATCTGGGGTTAGGATTGATATGGGGTCTAGATGGGTCCCTAATGATCTCATACAAAATTGAGGTCAACAATAACTTTCTCTCCAATTTTTCTTATTCTTCTTGTCTTCTTCTATTCTCTATTTTTTCTTACATTAGAGATATTCTACTGACTTGGATAAGTGGTATCCCCTATAAAGCTCTAATGTCCCTCTTTGAGTAGAAGAAGTAGCGCTTGCCTTTCTTCTCATTCTTTTAAATACTTCTTCTTAGATTAGAGGCATTCCACTATCTTGGATAGATAATATCTCCTATCAAGCTCCAGTGCTCCTCTTTGTATAGAAGGAGTAGTGTTTGCCTTTCTTCTCCTTCTTTCTCATACTTCTTCTTACATCAGAGGCATTTTACTGTCTAGGATAGGCAGTATCCCCTATCAACCTACAGTACCTCTCCTTGTGTAAAAGAAGTCCTGATGAGAGATCATTCTCCCCTTAAACTTTCTAAGACCAAAGAAGATCAACCACCTCTTATATAAAATGATGGTTTAATAAGATCTAGTGGTAGTAGCACCCGGGAGGAGACCTAATGACCGTCAGCGAACGGGCAGAAGTTCATCGATGATTGATGGTCAAAAAAGATCCATCGATCTTAAATTGATCCTTTGATGTAAGGAGTTGGGCAGTATTCCTATGGTGGTGGTTAAATAATGAAAGCTTAATAGAGGTGGTTAGGTGATATTTCAATATTGGCACTCGGGCGGTAAGCTAAAGTGATAGTTGAGTTACATTTTATAAGCTAATGGTGATGGTTGAGTTCACTTTATTGAAGATAGTAGGCTGACGAAGGTAGATGGTGAATATATTGATGGAGGGGATCAAACACAGTGTCAACCGCAACAGTCTAACAACACACTCATGTTGCTAATTAAGTGGAGGCCTGATGGTTTGACAGTGGTTTACAAGGAGTTTTATGATATGCTTATTATTACCCAAGAAAGATTCAATTGGGCATGTTCTCCCCCACCACGATTTATGAAAATACACGAGACGATGTTAATGAAAGCAATTCACTTTATGTAATATTAATCTTAGCTCCTTATGAAAAATGATTGTACACTTAAACTTGATGTAGAATTTTACTATGCTGACCTCATGCATATCCAATAACTTTATTTATGGTTTTGAGATGTTCATATGAGTTTGATTTTTTCTTTTAAACAAGAAAGGCCCAATATTTATATAAGAATATTTTTTATTTGTGAATTTATCCCCAAGTTAAAACAACTTGATTAGATGAATTTATTCCTTATATAGTTTTTAATTTTGATGATTCAAAGAAATATATATCTTTTGAGGCTTTTAGCCTTCTGAGATTATTAAATGAGTGGTGACCTTGTTAACCACTTACATTCATGAAGTCTTTTTAGTAAGGAACATATTCATAACTCATTTTCCTTCAAGGCTAACCTATAGGTGCCCCTTTTTGGGGTTATTTATTAAAGCATTGCTTGATGTTATTATCTTGCATTAAAAAAGTTATCTTGCAAGAAAATCTATAATAAATGTTTAACCAATCTGATGTTATTTGTTAGAATATTATTCAATGATGTTAGCTTATGTGGAAGAGGCTGAGAGAATCCACCAAGAATGTTTAACCTATCCAAGATTGTTTGTCTGAGCATTGCTCGATGACGTTAACCTGTGTGCAAGATATCTGATCGAATCCCCTTGGGATTAATCATCTAATAATTGAGATATAATGAATATTTTGTATTTCTCAAATCAATGATAAAATGATAAATTTTATAGTTTATTTGGGATCATCATTGTGATCTTGCTTGGAAAAAGAAGATAATACTAATAATGGGTAAACAAAATCTTACTATCTTAAAGAAGATAATACAATGATTTTTTGATATAACTTAGAGATATGAGGGCTACATAATCAATTCAGAAAGCATATATGTTATATAGTAAGTAGTTTTAATAGCAGATACTGATAATATTTATGAATGTTGGCAGCGATGTCAAGGTGGAGCTCCAGGATTCTCTTAAGCCTTATAGCTCGCTTGATTTTTATCCCAAGGTCTAAGCATCCAAAGGTTCTTTACAGGGAAGGCCCTTTGAATGACATCTTCATTATGGAGATCAAAATGTTTAATTCTTAAGATAATAGAAGTGCGTAGTTGAGCATGTCTAAGATAATAAGATTATGTCACTTGTTAATTTCCTTGCACTCTGCCAATTCCAATAGGAGTTGGAAATTTTATCTTTAGATGTGTTACTGTAGTGATAGCTTCAAAAATTATCTACGATGGTCTCCCAAAGATAGTATTATATGCCTATTCTGACTTAACAACTATGAATTGAACTGAATGAGTGACCTGCTAAGGGAACTCCCCAAGTTCGATAGGAAGAGTAATTATCCCCTTAACTTGCACTAGTCGAGTATCAAATTCATATAATAATCTGACGATAGGTTAAAGTCTCCCTCTGACTAGACCCATACTAAGAAAGGTTGAGTATAATAGAATATCCATCAAGTTTCCATCTTCAATTAAAATTCTATTGATGTTATAACATGGATCTCCAATACCAGTGTTGATAACAAGCGGGTCTTTGTGCGGAGTATGAATCCTTTCTATAATAACCCATATTTTGACCAAGGAAGATTTTTTTCTGGAGTCAATATAAGCCCAAAATATAAACTGACTTTGCCATAGCATTGATATTATAGTATTTTAATTACACAAATTTTTTCATATTTTTTGGGAGCCGGTGAAATTCCTTAAGAAATTGGCACCTCTCGGTACAAGTGAGAATTTTGGGATTGTCATGTATCCATTTTACAAACTGATTTTGCCAATATTTTCTAAATAAAATAATTTATTTTATGTATAGTTTTATGTAATTTTTTAAGTCCTAAAATAATTTATTTGAATTCTATACTAAAAGAAATTGATTAAATTAATAATATAATATTAAATTATTATTTTAATAAAAATATCCTAAGTTACTAAGTTTTTTTAAAAACCTTTTTCCTTTTTATTTTTGGTAATAGAGACAGTTTAGGGAAATTTAGAAGAAAATTTATGGAGAGACAATGAAAAAGTTAAGATCTGGAGGTTACAAAGCAATTTTTATCAGTTAAGCCTGTTAGGCGATTTACTCATCTCACTGTAAGGAACATTTACCCTATTTCTGTTTTCAAGAATTTTATATTTTTGATATTTTTTTGATCAAATTTATGTTTTTGTTAGCAAAAAATGTGAATAATTTTATATTGGTAAAACTTTCACTGTGTAACTTTTTATATATTATAGATATTGAGATTATGTACGTTTTGAGTATTTATTTGAAATTTTTTACTTGATGATTTTGAAAATACAATAATTTTTGCCTACTCAAAAATTTATTTTAAAGTATAAAAATAGTAATTTAGTTCAACTAAAGCTTCAAAATATTATTTATGCAATATATGATAATTTGATAAAATTCTAAAAATATAAATTTTTTCTCAGTATGATTTTTATTATCTACGGCTAGGATATTTTGACACTTTTATATTTAGCTCAATTATGCTTTATTTGCTGTAATATATTGGAAATAAATGTAGATATGTGATTGAGCTTACTGTTATGGTATTATGATAATAATGTATGTGTAAAAGGCAAGTAAAGACTGATTGGCCTATTGGTTGGAGACTGATTGACCTGTACAGGATGGTGGGCCGATGGACTTTTCTTTAAATACTATGATTTGATTTTATTCTCTACTGATTCACGTGATATTGATTAGAAGTTATGAGGAGATGATTACTATTTTGACGGACAAAGAGTAACGACTCTGTTTACTTAGCCAACAGTTTACTAATATTGATACAATACTGGAAAACACCATGAAAGCCAAGACTTCTTATTTGTTTAGTGTAACTACTAAAATATATGTTCTTAAGGTATTATTCTTGTTATTGTACAGATCTATTATTACTGCACGGATTTATTATTATTGTATTATTTTACTACTCCTGCTACTAAACTGTTATGGATATAGATATTGATACTATTGATTCAGTGTACTGATATTAAGAATATAATATATTGAGCACGTGATATAGAATACTTGAATAGTTTGGATATACTCTTATATGATTTTATTATTTTGACATGATTTTGACAGTTTTTATCGATGTTTTGATTTAATACTTTATATGATTTATGTACTGATTGGTATTACTGATATGAAGATTGCTTTATAGATTTACACTAGTTCTAATTTACTCATTTACTGGATTTTATACCGTAGTATTTCACTATTCATAGATTCTATAACTATTACATATAAATTTTACTATTTTTGAACTGATTCAATAATCATATGAATATAATTACTATGATTTAACTGTTGACATACATATTGCTCCTTTGTCGTGTTTTGAATTCAGTTGTAGGGTTTGGTGACCTGCTAGGCTTTTTAGCTCATTATATGTGGTTAAATGATTTCAAGCTAGGGCAAGGGAGCAGGAGCGTGAGGTTGGTCAGGATTCTTCAGGTTCTGTTTCTTTTTATTTTAGCTATTTTTTATACTCATGACATATTAGTTATGTGATGATTGTATAGAACCTAAGTAGTATATATAATTTTTTGGGAATGAATACAGATGTGCATATTGATGTTTTGAATTATAGAATATATTTTATAATTTATTATTAATAGATGATATTAGATAGCTATGGTTGTTATTTATTAAAAGATTGAAAAAATAATTCTTCTAATTTAGATTCTGGGACATCACACCTTCCATATTAGAATTGCTAAATATAATGGAGTGATTAGCTCGTGCTTTTTCAATGCTTGTTCTTCTGAGGTCATGAGAAAATTTTGAGAAGACATTAGGGGTCCTTCAACAATGGTTTCAATTTCTCTAACCATTTGATGTTTAGCTTATTGTTGTCTTTGTTGTTGTTAATTCTACCCCCAACGGGATTAGCTTCATTCCGGACAGGTGGGTTTTGAGTGAATTGATAAATATATCCTTATTGAATTAACCTTTCAATTTCTTCATTCTACTGTTTGTAAGCTTTAGTAGTTTGTCTCCGGCTTCGATTAAAGTGATAATAATAATCTTGATTACCATAATATATCTTCAGGGGATTGGGCCATTTAGCACTCTTCATTTTGTATAGCCATAAGAATATTCACACACGATGTATTCAATGGAGTATATTTATTCTTTGGTTTATATTCATAATTTTGCTGAGGGGGTTGAGGTTGAAGGTATTGATTTTTTTTTGTGATTTATGGGTGTCGCCCTCATGTCCATTCCTTCTCTTATTAGAAGGTAGCTCAAATTATTTTCGATGAGCATTGATAGCTTCATTAGTAGTAATTTGTGCTTTAACTTTGTAAATGCGGTTAACATAAGAACAGATGATATCTCACATTAACGAAGAATAAAATGATCCAAGATGAAGTCTTCCAAGAAAAATGCCTTACAGTAGCTCAGGATCCACTCCTAGAATTTGGCAAGATTTAAAAGAAAATCTTTGAAAATAGTCTTTTAATGATTCTCCTTCATTTTGACAGATGTAGAGAGATGTGATGAATCTTTAATAATTCTTTGATTGGCAATGAACTGTTCAATAAAAAGCCTTGCAAGATGAGTAAAATTATGGATTGTATTTCTAGGGAGAACATAAAACCATAAGCAAGTTTGACCCTTTAGTGTAGTAAGAAAAAATTGACAAAAAATTGCATGAGAGGCTCATTGTATATGCATGATTATTTTATAATGATAACATGCTCATAAGGATCAATGGCAGGTAACTTGAACCCTATTGGAATAGGGTGTTGGAGAATTTCATATGTTAGAGGAGATGACTGTTGGAAGCTACGTTGAGGATTATATAATTAGTTTCTATCCCTTATTGGGAATTCATCTTGGATAAGATGTCACAACTCATTTCGTATAACATCTCGAGGAGTATCTACCATATATGTTGAAGATTTTGCATTTGATGCACTCTGGATGGAGGATGTGTTGAACTTGTCACATCATCTACTTCTAGAACAAACTGTGGAGGAGCATTAGCCTGATGATGAGCATCTTAAAATTATCTGCCCATATTATGTTGATGATGATATGGGAGAGAAACTTCATCATTGTTATAACTCAAAAAATTTATAAAATATTTTTTTTTACTTATGATAATTAAAAATTAATTTTGGAGTCATTACAAAATCCAATCAGAAACCATCTTCACCATAAATTATATATATATATTTTAGTTTCACTAATTTTTTCATACTTTTTCGGCACTGATGAAATTCCTTAAGAAATTTACACCTAATGATATTAGTGGGGGTTTTGGGACCATTAGGTGTCCGTTTTGTAAACTGATTCTCCTATAATTTTTTAAGTAAAATGAATTATTTTATGGATATTTTTATATAATTTTTGAATCTCTAAAGAATTTCTATAAATTTTATACTAAAAAATAATTATAATAATATTATTATATTACTCTTATATATATATATATATATATATTTGAAAATATATAAACTCGCTTAAGTCATTAAATCCATTTAATTCCCTCATTCGTTTCATGAATTTAACAAAGAAGGGTTTGGGGGAAAATAGAAGAAAAGAGAGGATAGAGAGAAAAAACTAGGGTTTAGATGTCATAGAGCCATTTTCGTCCTTCGGCCCAGTTGAAAAATTTGTTTGCCTCGAGGTAGATTATATTTTGCCTATTTTAGTTTTTAATAAAATGATGCTTTTAAAATTTTTTTGATCAAATTTGCATTTCTGATCTGCGTAGTATATAAATTAAAAATTTTATTTCAATATTTCTTTAACCATATATTAGGATTAGTCTTGCCACAATCAGACACGGTATGACTTGTGTAGTATCTGGTTATATCTGAATGGGTTGTGATAATAATTTTATGATGATACCCTTTGTTGGCTAGCCTCCTCTAATATTTGTAAGATTCACGCTTGTTGTTTCTCCATTCTTCAAATTCGAGTTTCGAAAGAATGAGGTTCTCCCCTTGCATGATTATGACGTCCATGACTGTTAGATGAGTTTCTAGTTTGATGAGTGTAGGAACGAGAGAGTCTGTTATTAGTACCACTTCGATCGGCCATTGAAGAAAGAGTGTTGGGAAGATTTCCCACAAATAGCGCCAAATTATTGTGGGCTGAGAAATTCACGATGGTACAATGAAAAGATTTTTCATCTTATTGATGCATGAAAATTCAACACACAAACAGATAATAAAAAAGATAGAGAAACACTAGAATTTTTACATGAAAATTTCTGAAAAGAAAAAAATCACGAGTCCTTGCCTAATTGAAATGATTCCAATAATGCTTAAACAAATTACAAAGGTCGACCCATCATTCTACTCAAAGACAGTGAAAATACAATATATTGAAGAATAACGGATGTTAGAAATCTGGTGGCAATAATCAGGAGAATGTTCAACATAAGTCTGAATGTGGTTGGAGATTTGATGATAAATCAACAAACGGGCGATAGTCCAGTGATGTTTGAAGATTTGGAGGTAGTCAATAATCAGGAAAAACTCCAGCGAGGACCTGACAGTATGTAACGAATGGACGGAAGTCCGACGATGATCGGTGGTAGGGAAGAGGTCTGACGACTATCGGTAGCAAGAGAGCTCCCAAAATTTTCTCTTCTCGGTGAAGAATAAGAGGTCTATTTATATTTCTGGAAGTGGCATACCTAGTAAATATAGAGAAGATCCGACGGCTGTCGGTGAATAATAAGGGGTCTATTTATAATTTTTTTGGGAGTGGCATGCCAAGTAAATATGGAGAATATCTATGGCAAGATTAGAGTGTTCTTATTTGACAGTTCATAGTGATCCTCTAGATCATGAAGCATTTATCAAGCATTTAATTGTCTTAGAGATGTCAAAATTTGAGTGATCTTGAGCTTGTTAGATTCGTCTTGTCGAGCCGCTCGATTCGACTAGAAGCATGTCATATTTGGATATCATTTGGTCATTCAATTAATGCTTTAAATCTTCCAAATAGGCTTTGATTCTTAGATTTGGACCCATTTAGGCTCGAATTGGACTGAATATGGTGCCATCTGTTTTGGGCTTCTAATTTAAAATTTTCAAAAAATAAAATAAAATAAAATAAAATTGAATTGAATTAAATTCTTTGAAAGTCTGACTCCATATCAACATCACTTTCCACAGTTAAATTTCCAATTTAGTTTGCATAGCTTGTGCTAAGCTAAATGGTGAAATTAGGCATTAGAGCATTTCTCACAAAAAAATATATCAAAGATCAATGAAGTTGTTTATTTATTTGTATTGTTTAGACAAATGAATGAAGCCGACCGCACGTAAGGAGATAAAAACTTCTTGTTGTTATTATTGCTGTTGTTGTAGATATACAAAGAAGCTAATAACATTATCATCATGAATTGTAACAAATATACACATGTTAAAAAATACATACAAAAGAGATTTTCAGCATGATTAACATGTAATTAAGGCCTAATTATGTTGGCCATGGAATTTCTTCTTCTTCTTCTCCAAACACCCGATTCAAAATCATAGCAAGCCGAACCCCTCCTTGCGCGATTCGCTTCATCACGACGGGCAGCCGTGAATCGAAATATTCATCTGAAATACATCAAATAAAAAAAAAGAAAATAAAGTCTTAAGAAGCTTGATTTGAATTATTTTTTCATTATAGAATTAACTGAAAAAATTATATATAATTGTCACTTTGAGGTTTATAGGTAATTTTTGTTGAATTTGTGCACGAATTTTGATGAAGCTCAGCTCCATTATTTACCTGCAAGGGTCTCTCCATTAGTTACATTTTTATAACCCCACTCGCAGGCTAAGCCTATGCTCTCTGCAGCATATCTGCTTGCACAAATAAGAAGGAGAAAACAAAGCATCAATCACCTGAAAATATTAAGTGGTAATTATATTGAAAATTTGGACTTTTATGCATACTTAGCATTCATAAATTGTCATCTTAGATTAAATATAATTCAAGCTTTTAATTATATTCATTTTTTAATTATCTATCGGGTGACGACAATCGTCGAAATTATTTGACTACTATGATTCTATCATTATTCTGATTATTGTAGCTTGGCTATCGTCATCTGATAACTAAAATGATAACCTCTCTTTACTGCTACAAAAATTTTGGCTTCGTTTGGGATAGCTTTTTATTGCTTTCTAAAACAGCTTTCTAGTACAACAATTTCTTGAATTAGAAAATTTTATACTAAAAAGCCATTTTAGGAAGC
The DNA here is from genome assembly GCA_019925795.1 of Dendrobium chrysotoxum. Lineage (NCBI taxonomy): Eukaryota > Viridiplantae > Streptophyta > Magnoliopsida > Asparagales > Orchidaceae > Dendrobium > Dendrobium chrysotoxum. The sequence goes on from CM034310.1 coordinate 28,223,368, forward strand.
AGTACGAAAGCTATCCCAAACGAAGCCTTAAACACGCAACAATAATATTTCTCTCTTTTTTAAGTCTCCAAATACCGTTACATCACAACCGTCCATTATCACACCATCATCTGATCACCGTCCAGTTCTAGAATATTAATTTATGCAATAGTAACAACTAATTAAACATTAATTGTACTCACTCATCAGTGCAAGATGAGAGATCTTCACAATCCACCCATGAAGGGATCTCATTTGACCACATTCCCTGCAGATTAATTAGAGAAAACTAATGTGGATTAATAATTAAGATATAAGTAAATATTAATAGAAATTTTAATCTCTTAATTAATTACAGTGGTGAAGTTCTTCTGAAGATCTTTGAGGAAGACATCCAAATCCTTCTCATAGTACTTTGATATTGCTTGCAGAATTATATCTCTATCCCAGACCTGCATATGTAATAATATAATTTTGAAGGAAAAAAATTTGTATGATAATATTCTGATATAATTTATATAGAGATAATAAAAAAATAAAATATAGAAAAGAATACTGAAAATTAGAAAATATTAATTAATTAAAAAAAGAGAGATTTTTTTTAGACAAGAAATTTTTTTATGTTTATCATAATGAATATGAAAATGTGCAAATTTGATCAATACCCCTGCAGGTTAAATGTGTAAAAACTATTTATGGTTGACATCTGGTTTTTTTTGTAACTCACATGGTGTAAGTTGGACTTGCGTCTAAACCATCGCAGGTTAATCGTGTTGCCTCCGGCGTCGCTGGTCCACCCGCAATGCATTGGCTACAACATTATTAATAAACCAATAATTTTTTATTTTTATTTTAAACCAAAAAAAGAGGGGATTTACATACATACCACTTTATATTATATTATTTACATATCTAACACTTAAAATTTTAATATTTCATATATATTATTTATAGATAACTTTAATATCAAATATGTCACTCATATATTTCATTCATACCACCCTATAAATTTTAATATTTTATTCATTACACTCATATTTGATCTACGGGTGATAGATATGAAATATTAAAATTTTAAATATTAGATATATAAATAATATGATATAAAATGGTATGTATGTAAATTTTCAAAATAGAAAATTAGTATAAACCTGGTGGATATCACCCATGAAGTGGGAGAGGAATAACAGGGACTCGGTCAAGTTATCTGTATAGAAATTAATAATCAATAAGGTTAACAAAACTAAATAAAAAAAAATGTATATTTATGTAAAAAATATACAATATTTTATTTACATCTGCGATCAGAGGACCCTTCCCTGTAGTGCATCAACTGTTCTGTGAAATTACGAACAGCACCAGCAACACACATGTCCTCATTGCCATGCTGATCATGGCAATCCCCTTCACAAAAAAAAAGTATAGTGATAAATTCAGATATAGAAAATAAATAATAATAAACGGTAAAAATATTAGTTTTTGGAGAATTTTTTGAGTAGTTTTGAATATTTGTTGTGTGGAATTTTGATGGTGCTAATGCACGGGGCGGAATTAGTCTTAATTTTTAGAGGGGGTAAATTTATAAGTAACTGTTGGAGTTGCTTCGAATTTGGCTCGACCATTCACTATAAGAAAATAGGTCAATAATGACCTCTATTTGTTCATATTCTTGATCATCGTACGCTTCGCAGATATATCGGGGGTCCAAGGGGAGCGTCCTCGGAACAAATTTTGATTGTAAGGATATTTTTGTAATTCAAATTAATAAATAAAATGATGAATTCTATTTGTTGGGGGTAATTACCTAAAGACTATAGTATTTTAAAACTTTTAAAGGGGCGGGGGGCAATTGCCCAAAAATTCTTGTAATAAAGACTAAAAAATAGATGAAGATTGACAAATTATCTAAAGAATAATATAACAAAGATTTTTTTTTTAGGAGGGCAATTGCCCCTCCTCACCTAAAGGGGGTTCCGCCTCTGCTAGCTTTTATTTTGAGGGTAAGCAAAATATGAATGTGAAATATATAATTTTATATATGTAATAGAAAAGAATTTTTTTCTTAGAATTTGTGCAATTATATTTATTAATGATGGATAAAATAATTAAAATATTTATTTTTTTAAAAGAAAAAAAAATTTTTGGATGAGTAATTGCCCATCCTGAGCTCTTTCTGATCCCACCACTGCTAATGCTTACTTGCATAATGGAAGCTGCAGTCTCCATCAGGTGTATCGATGAAATGAAGGGGACTGCTCCACCTATATTTATACCAGTGGCGAATTTGGTCCGGCCAAGTGCACAGCTTTGATAAATCAGCTTCAACGTAAGGAGGCAGCAGGTTCTTAACTGCTTCAGCTGCATCTTCTTCCAGCAGTTCCTGCACATAAAATTAACCCATATCATCCATCAATAAGATATCATGGATTGTACTGATCTCAGTACTATAAACTCAATGATTTCAAAGTGCAGGTTAACATGTGGCCTTCTTTTATAATTTCTTTTATGTTGGTCTTTACCTGAGCTATTTTGCAGGTTAACATGTGGCCTTCTTTGCTCCATGATTGAGCTTCTGGCACCAAAACAAGAACCAGAAAAGCCATCAATGGCAAAATCCTCCCCATCGAAATGACAATCATCGATCGATCCTCTTCTGAGCTCTTCTTCTCAATCGATCTCCTGATTCCTTCATGAACAAACAATCTAGAGCTCATTAAATACATATAATGATGCTCGGTGCATGGGAGATAGCTTGAAAAGCATGGTGTTCTTTGTGTGCAAGCATCAGGTCATGCAATATAGCAAGTATTCCTCGTAAAAAGCTTGTTAGTACTTCATAGCTTCGGGAATAAGAGGTAGAAGAAGAAGGATAAAAGCAAGAAGCTAACGAATTAGTATTAGAGAAAGAAGCTTGAAGCTTGACGTTTTGGTTTTCCTGCCAGTGTTCTATGGTCTGAGGATGTTAATTAACTGTAGCGTGATTTGAATGGTTATTTGTTAAGATCATTGCCTCAGTGGTTATGTGTGTTAATTAATATTGAAGAGAAATATAATAAATTAAAAATAAAAATAAATATTAATTTTTCTCTTCAATAAAATCTACATAGCCACATTAATATTTGAAGAGGTGAACTAATACTTATAAAAATAAGTTCTAAATATTTTTTTTGAAGATTAGTATATCAATTCAAAAATTAAACTAATTGTACTATATGGTACATATCATACTATTCTAAATAATTAAATTATTATTTTTAATTTTATTCTAAATAATTGTGCTTATATTTAGTATTGGATCGCATCTTTATTTCAAAATTATTGGTTAGCTCATCTTATAGATATTAAATCATTCTTATTGAATAAAATTCCAACCCCTTCTTGAGTGTGCCACATAGTTTAGCTTCCATTTTTGTTATGTTATTGGAATGTTCATAACATTAATAGTGAAAGATCACATTGTATGTACATACTTCACTTAGGTCTAATATGCATTGCAGCACATACATGCATATGCATGTGTGCATGCATGCATATGCTTAACTAGACCTAAGTAAAATATGTCCATACATACATATTTGTGTTGCACATGTAGATGTCACATGCATACATACATACACCTAAGTCTAATATGTGTTGCAGTACATAAATGCATACATACATACAGACACGCATATAAGTGCATGAATATACCTAAAAAAAGACATTAAAATACATCAATTTAACAAATATTTGTGTTGCACATATGAATCTCACAATATGATAAAACTATAAATTAGCCTCAATTAGAATTTATATAGCAAAACATTAAAGTGTTATTGTTAACATATAACATGACACATAAATAATAACACATAATTAAATAAACATGATGCAACTTATGATTTTGAAGTTCCACCTAATTAAAAGCTACTCAAGCTTCTTTTTTTTTTTTAAAATAAAATTGTAGTTCTATTGCATAAAATGAAAGTTACATGCAAAATATCAATCAAGTTATGCTTACATTAAACGATAAAAAAAAAAAAAATACAGTTTGTATGAAAGCTAAATATTGTCATATCCATGAATCCACAATAAATACACAAATGTTTTTAGTCCATAGTCTGAACTAATTTGCAGCACAAATGTTTGAATATAAGCAATCGATCATGTGCTTAACAGATAAACTTTAACAATAATTGCATATTCCCACAGAAGCCTTCCAAATTTACAGCCTGAAGTACATTTGAGAAAACAGAAACAAGGGTTGATATCACAAAAAAGAAACGAGTTTCCAATCATGCTGGTTCAAGAATGGATTTAAAGCATGCTGAAGCACTTTGACACAATCAATAACTTCTGACATGACTTAGATTTCGTTTGGGACGGCTTTTTTATTGTTTTCTAAAGCAGTTTTTTAATATAAAAGTTTTTTAAACTAGAAATTTTTGTACAAAAAAGCTATTTTTGAAAGCATTATGAAAGCTGTCCCAAACAAAGCCTTAGATGAAAATAAGAACTTGTATGTATGCAGGAAATGTTCTACCAACATTTATTAGCCATCTAGTAGAAGGTCAATATCTTAAAGCAACGAATCTTGAGGAAGCTATCAACCTTCCAAATGGCTTTGTCTAGTTTAACATACTTATTGCTACATGAAAAAAAATATACTAATGCTACAATCTTACCAATACACCAAATAACTGGAACAAGATCTCTGGCACATTATTACTGTCATAACCCGAATCGGACCGAACCAGTCCGAGATTTCTCCCGCACACGCAAGCTGGCCGCCCGACTCCTTCGCCTCTTTTGCATGTGCGCCAGCCACAATTCTCTCACTCTCCAATCGCGTAAATCACGCGATTCTTCCGCTTCTCTTGTGATTTTTCCTGCTCTTAATTGGTCGCTGCTCTCTCCATTTAAGGTGAAATAGGACCAAGGGAAACTTTCCACTCCTCTTCCTCCCTTGTAGCAGCCACGGAAATCTTCTCTTCTCCTCCCTCTTAACTCATTGCTCGCAACGACAGCCTCGAGTAAGTTCTTGAGTCCAAACTCTTCTCTTTTCTCTTCTCCTTCCTTCTTTCTTCCTCTTTATTCTCAAGATATAGAAGTAGATATTCTCTTTTGTAGTATTTTTACTAGATTTGATTTGATGTTTCCTTGATTCATCGTTATGATGGATTTTAATTTATTTTTGGAGGAGGACTCATTTTAGGCTTGGTGTCCGATTTAACCAAACCCTAGGTTATTTGCATTTTTTTTAGATTATATCATTTCATAATTAATTTTGGTGTTCTTGGCGAGATTGAGGTTGATTAGGATATTCCTCTTTATGCCTCATTGAACGTGCTTAATGATATTTTGGTTTTGCTACTTATAGGACTGTCGCTTGGTGGAATCAAGTGAGATGCTTTCAAGGTTGGAGTTTGTGGCAACCACTATAAGTATTGTTACCTATTTTCGTGTAGACGTGTCATTCTTTATTACGGGTGTAATCTGTGTCAATTGTATTAGGTTCCTCATAACTATTTAGATTGACAGTTTTATATTAACTTTTATAGTATGTCAATAAGTAGTAAATATTTATCATTGCTCATAATGAGTTAGCAGACTTCATAAATGAAGTATTCTTGATTCATTGCTGAATAACTTCATGTGTATCAATTTTATATTTTTCATATATGCTCTTGTTTGAATGAAATAAATATTATCTTGGCAAAGCACATTAGTTTTAATTATTACAATATTTGATAATCCTATTATAAATCATGTTGATTATGCAATTTGTAATTGTCATGTTGAGTTACATAAAAATTGTTGATTATTTGTAATAGCATTTGCACTATGTGATTATGTGCATGTCTTTATAACCCGATTATTTTTTGGCTAGTCAGGGTCGACGGGCCCCTAGAGTGATGACTCTATAAGAAATCACTGGATTTTCTTAGATTGGTGTTTACCTTCTCAGTGATGAGTATATAATGAACTGACAATAAAAAAATATATGCTGAATATTAGAAAATATAAGTGGATATGAATTGGAAATAATAAATGACTGATAAGTCATTTTGAGGTATAATGATACCTAGTGTAGTATAGTTGTAAACATTGAAGTAATTTGACATCAATAGATAATTGACATATATTCATGCATATTAGAATATATTATAGAAAGCATAACATATCTCATGGCAGTTTTTGATATAGTGACTATAGGTTAGTACTCCACTCTTTTGATTGTTCATACTACATGCCCCATTCTTTTGTTATTTCTACTTTGATATATAGTAGTTACTTGCTGAGTTTGATTCATCTAACTCACTCGTTCTCTTTTTTAGCAGGTCCTATAGGCGTGTTTGGTGGATTTCTACCTAGGAGCAGAATTATCAGCAGTAAACTATTCTTTTGGTGTTTACTTTTTGGTAGTAATTTATATTATTTATATTTATATGGATTGGGTTATTTCTTTCATTCTTTTTGTTTCTATTTATATTCCTTTTTGTCTTGTATCAGGACTATTGCTATTTGGATATATTGGTTATTGGTATCTTATTAATGAATTGACCTTTAATTCACTTTTGTTGTTCACTGTGATGTGTATATATACCCTATTATATCTCTTGTGTATGCATGTTTCTCCTCATGAATATAAAATAGGTCTACTTATTCCTTCATCACGTCCCATGTTTCCAGGGTTTACTGCCTTCTGGACCTAGGGTGTGACAGAGTGATATCAGAGCCTATTATGCTTTATATTTGATATTCTTTAGTTCCTTAGGATTGGGTAGTGGGCTATATTATCTTAAGCTATCCCTTGATGTTAAATAATGTGTTTGATATATTATAGTAGTTTATTTTGATTTGTTCAATAATTCAGAATGACGCCAAGAAGAAAGAATGATGTTTTCGCTCGTGGAACTGATGCCACGAGAACTGTTGAGAAAGCCCCACCTATTCTTAGAGGACCTTGCTCTCCTGGTCATCAAGGTCCGTATTGTTACTCCAAATCTGGATGTCATTGCATTAATCATGATTATGACAGAGGTGGCCGCTCAACTTACTCAAAAAGTGCAAGGAATTAATCAAGCCACCTAACAAGTACCCCAACCAACTCAACCAGCACCCCCTTTAGTGCCCCAAGAAGCCATATGAATACCTCATGCTGCCCTAGCTCAGACAATTCAGTTAAAGCCAAAGAAATTAAGAAAAGCAATTAATATTAATAGATTTATTTATTTAAACTAACTTATATTCTATAAGTCATTCTAAATAATGAAGGGACAATTGACCAAGTGATGGACCAGTTCTTAAAGACTCGCCCTCTAACATTTAATGGGACAGTTGGACCAGTTAAATCTGATGCATGGCTTCATGACATAGAAAAGAGGCTTTGTGACATTAAATGTCTGGAAGATTAAAAGGTAGATATGGCTGCATTACAACTACTTAAAGGTGTTGATGATTGGTTGGGTGAGCATCTAATGCAATAATTTTGCAGTACATGCAATGATTTCTTGGGTAAAATTTGAAAGATTTCTGGAGCAATATTTTTTTATGGTGGACTGATCAAAGCTGATGAACGATTTGAGGATGCTTAAGCACGGGACAAAATTAGTCCAAGAGTATGATACACAGTTTGTTAGAATTATCAAATTTGTACCATCTATTAGGCAATACAAATATCAGAAAATCTATAATTTCCTTTTCGGCTTGAGAGAAGACATTAGGAGATCCCTTTGTGCTGTTAAGTGTAATACATTCAAGGAGATAGTTGATTGAGCAACTCATACAGAGATAGAGATAAATGCTTGTGAAGAAAAAGATGCTGGAAAGCAAAAGGCAGTAGATAGTCAACCACTTTGAGATTCACAGAAGAAGCAACATAAGAGCCATCAGGGGCAGAAGTCCAAAGTAATCCTTGTTGTGTGAACTGTGGCAAATATCATTCATGAACTTGCAACTTGGTCATTGAAAAGTGTTTCAACTGCTACAGCATTGAATATAAAGCTAAAGATTGCCCGCTCAGAGCTCTAGATCTAGCAAATCCTTCAGCTACTCAAGATAACTTCAGGTATTCACATTAGAACTGGTGGTAGAAATCACAAGGAGGACGCTCCTATAAGAATAATGGGAAGGGGATAGAAAAGTAATATTATTCAAAGTCCCAAAAATAATCCCAATAAATCCCGACACCTCAGTTCTACTAGTAGTGCTCTATTTACTAGTATCAACAGTCTCTAATGCTATATCAGCAACAATAACAAGCAATGCAATATCAGACATTGTGACCTATAGTACAAGAGTATCCCATACAAGTGATCCCTCCTCGTGTCTTCACCATGACCCAGCAAGAGGCTTGCAAAGCTCCTAATGTGGTGACAGATACTATTTTTATTCATAAATAACTGACAAAGGTTTTATTTGATTCTAGGGCATCACATTCATTCATATCAAATAAATTTACATCAATTGCATTAGTGTCTTAATTGCAATCTCGCTTATCAATTAATATGTCATCTAGAGCATCTATGAAAGTCACTCAGTGTGTTCATGATTGTGATATTATAATCAATAATATGCATATGCCTGCAACTCTTATTGTATTTCCACTAGCTAAATTTGATGCAATATTGGGAATGGACTGGCTATGTAAGTATCATGTTATAATCGATTGTCATAAGAGAAGGGTAAATTGTCATATAACTAGTCATTAGCCTTTAGCTTTAGCGGTGCAAGAGGAGTCTTGTATTATCTTATATATGCAATTAAAGCCCATAAGATGATTTATCATGGGTATGTTGGGTATCTAGCTCATGTGGTGGATAACAACAAACTAAGCATCAATTTAGATATTATTTTGATAGTTCAAGAGTTTGTAGTTGTATTCCATGATAATTTTCCTAGCTTGCTCCTAATCATGAGATCGAGTTCACTATAGATTTAGCTCTAGCTACTACTCCAATTTCCAAAGCCCCATATCATATGGCAATGGTAGAGCTTTAAGAACTCAAAGTGCAGCTATAAGAATTGCTTAATAAAGGATTCATCTGACCTAGCATTTCACCTTGGGGAGCACCAATCTTATTTGTAAAGAAGAAAGATGGATGCATGAAACTTTTGATATACTACAGAGAGCTAAACAAAATCACTATGAAGAACAATTATCCACTACCTTGCATTGATAATCTATTTAACCAGTTGCAAGGCTCTTCTATATTTTTCAAGATTGACTTTCATTGGGGATACCATTAGTTGAAGATCAAGAATGAAGATGCGCCAAAGACAGTTTTTCGATCTCGACATGGCCACTATGAATTTTTAGTCATGCCCTTCGGGTTGACTAACACCCATGCTGCATTTATGAATCTGATGAACAGAATTTTTAGGTCATGCTTAGATTAGTTTGTGATTGTACTTATTGATGATATTTTGGTCTATTCCAAGAGTGATAAGGAGCACGCCAAACATCTTTGGAGTGCATTAACTATTCTTGGGGAGAATAAGCTTTATGCCAAATTCTTGAAGTGAGGTGGCATTTCTTAGTCACATTGTTAGTGAAGGTGGAATTTCTTTAAATCCTATTAAGGTCAAAGTAGTAATGGATTGGCCGAGGCCAAGCACCACTACTGAGATTTATAGTTTTCTTGGCCTAGCTTGTTATTACAGACATTTTATGGAAGGATTTTTGAGTATTGTAGCTCCACTAACTAGGTTAACCCAAAAGTTTGTTAAGTTTATATGGTCCGATGCTTGTGAACAGAGTTTTTATAAGCTCAAAAATTGCATAGTGTCTACCCCTATTCTCACCATTCCTTTTAGTACCGATGGATTTCAGATCTACAGTGATGTTTCACATCAAGGCTTAGGTTGTGTCTTAATACAACACGGCAAAGTGATAGCTTATGCATCTTGGTAGCTTAAGGTGCATGAGAAGAATTACTCTACTCATGAGTTGGAGCTAGGAGCTAGCTGCAATCATTTTTGCACTAAAGATTTGGATGTATTACCTTTATGGCATCTTTTGTGAGGTTTTCACTGATCATAAGAGCTTGAAGTACATCTTTCCTCCGAAGGAGTTGAACTTAAGGTAAAGGCAATGGATTGAGTTGATGAAAGACTATGATTTGCAGATTCAGTACCATTTGGGCAAAGCTAATATAGTGGCAGATGCTTTAAGCAGGAAGTCATCATCTTACGTAGCTTGGATGATCACTCAGGAGTGACATTTAGTGCATGAAATGGAGCAACTTCAACTTGAGATAGTGCTAGCAGGAGGCAACCTTATTATTTATCACATGTCTATTCAACTAACGTTAGTGGATTAGATTTATGAAGCTCAGATAGAAGGCAGAGAGCTAATGTATATTAAAGATCAAGTTCAAAATCGATTGAAGCCAAACTTCACTATTGACCAAATGGGTGTTTTAAAATTTAAAGATCGGTTATGTGTTCCAAACCACGTCAAACTCCGATAAGAGATACTTCGGGAGGTGCACACCACTTCATATTTAGTTCACCCAGGGAGCATGAAAATGTATCAAGATTGTAAGAAGCTATTTTGGTGGCCTGGTATGAAAAATAATGTAGCAGATTTCAAAGCCAAGTGCTTAACATGTCAGATGATCAAGGAGAAACACCAGAGACCTGGTGGTCTATACAACCTCTTCCTATTCCAGAATGGAAGTGGGAGGAGATTGCTATAGACTTATAGCTGACTTGTCGAGATCAAAGCAAGGTCATGATGCAATTTGGCCACAGTTGATAGACTTACTAAGACAGCTCGTTTCTTATCAATCAAGAAGAATTACTCAGTGGAAAAGATAACAAGAATCACTGCATGGGATTCCTCTTGTCATTATGTTTGATAGAGATGGGAGATTTACTTTAAGGCTTTGGAAGAAAGTGCAAGAAGTGTTGGGTACAAGGTTGGATTTTAACACTACTTTTCACCCACATACAAACGGTCAGTTAGAGTGCACCATTAAGAAATTAGAAGATTTATTGATAGCATGTATTCTTGATTTTGGTGGAAGCTAGGAGGACTACATTCCACTTATGGAGTTTGCATACAACAATAGCTTTCAAGCTAGTATCGGCATAGCACCTTATGAGGCTCTCTATGGAAAGAAGTGTAGATTTCCTTTGTATTGGTTTGAGGTTGATGAGAGGAACTCTTGGGATCTGAACTAGTTTCAATCTACATAGAAGATTCATCGTATTCAAGAAAGGCTTCATTCAGTTCAGGAGCGTTAGAAGATATATTTCAATCCTAATCATAGGAATGTTGAATTGAACGTTAGTAATCGTGTATTTCTAAAAGTTTATCCCATATGTGGAGTAACCATATTTGGTAAAGGTGGCAAACTTCAGCCCCATTTCATTGGACCTTTTGAGGTAATCGAGAGAATTGGCAGAGTTTTTTTATAGATTGGCTCTTCCTCCGAGGCTTGTAGGGGACATGATGTCTTTCATGTCTCCCTTCTCCGGTGTTACGTGCATGGTAGTTCTCATATTTCTTAGTTTGAGCCTTTGTTAATTCAAGAAGGTCTAAACTATGAAGAGGTACCGAAGCACATTTTGGAACATAAAGTTCAATAGATTCATCGGTGATCCATTCCATTTGTCAGAGTGCTTTAAAAGAAATAGTCAGAATGAGAAGCTGCTTGGGATATTAAAGAAGAGATGATCGCAAAATATCCGCAGATGTTTCAGAACTAAGGTATGAATTTAGGGATCAAATTCTTTTTAAGGGGGGGGGGGGGGGGGGGGGGGGGGGGTAGTGGGAAGTATGTCATAACTTGAAACGGACCAAACTGATCCAAAATTTCTCTTGCACATACAAGCTAGCCGCCTAACTCCTTCACCTCTTCTGCACGCGGGCCAGCCAATGGTTCTCTCGCCCTCCAATCATGCAAATCAAGCAATTTTTTCGCCTCTTTCTCCCTTATAACAGCTGCCAAAATATTCTCTTCTCCTCCCTATTCGCTCATTACTCGCAACAACAGGCTCAAGTAAGTTCTTGAGTCCAAACTCTTCTCTTTTCTCTTCTCCTTATTTCTTCCTCTTTATTCTCAAGATATAGAAGTAAATATTCTCTTTTGTAGTATTTTTACTAGATTTGATTTATTGTTTCCTTGATTCATTGTTATGATGGATCTTAATTTATTTTTGGAGGAGGCATCATTTTACGTTTGGTGCCCGATTTGACCAAACCCTAAGTTATTTGCATTTTTTTTAGATTGTATCATTTCATAATTAATTTTGGTGTTCTTGGCGTGATTAAGGTTGATTAGGATATTCCTCTTTATACCTCGTTGAATGTGCTTAATGATATTTTGGTTTTGCTACTTGTAGGATTGTCTCTTGGTGGAATCGAGCGAGCCGCTTTCAAGATTGGAGTATGTGGAAACCACTGTAAGTATTGTTACCTATTTTTGTGTAGGTGTATCATTTTTTATTTGGGACGTAATCCGTATCAATTGTATTAGGTTCCTCATAATTATTTAGATTGTCACTTCTATATTAACTTCTATAGCATGTCAAACAAGTAGTAAATATTTATCATTGCTCATAATGAATTAGCAAACTTCATAAATGAAATACTCTTGATTTATTGCTGCATAAATTCCTATGTATCAATTTTGTATTTTCATGCAAGATCTTGTTTGAATGCAATAAATGTTATTTTGGCAAAGCACATTAGTTTTATTTATTGTAGTACATGATACTCCTATTATAAATTATGTTGATTATATAAATTATAATTGTCATGTTGAGTTACATAAAACATGTTAATTATTTGTAACAACACTTGCACTGTGTGATTATGTATATGTCGGTATAATCCTATTAGTTTTTGGCTAAACCTAAGAAAACCCCAAATAAGCTAAGGTCAAATTGAGTTCGATCAGTCCATATTTGGCTGCAATTTCCTATGGCTTATTAAAATGTGAAATAGTATCAAAAGGGTTCCTAAGGTCATGAAATCTTGCATAGAGGAAATGGGGTACATAAATGTAAAACCCATAAATCTCAAGGAATTTTGGGAGTTAATCCTAATTTTAATTTTTTTTTTTAATTTGGAAAATTAGAATTTGCTTATTATTTGATAATAAGAATATTTTAGATTACTTTCTTATTAATCTATTGATTTTAAAAATTTTCTATAAAAAGATATTATTTTTGGAAGATTAGGGAATTAATTACCCTTTAGTTTGAAAAATGCATAAATGGGGTTTAGTTAATTCAAAATATTATGAAAGTTGAACCATAAGCCTTTGAGAGTCAATAGAACATTCCATAAAAATTTGATAATTTTCAAAATTTATTAAAATCATTTAATAATTTCTCAAAGTTTAAAAAAAACTAGGATGATTAGGCATATATTTAAATTTTTTTCATGTTTTTTCATTAATATGATTATAAATTAGGTTTAATTAAAAAAGTTTGCCAAAAATTCATTGCATTTTGAAGACATGAAAATACTACTTCTTCATTAAAATACCCCAATATTTTCATTTAATTAGAAAGTTTGCAATAATATGTTCTATAAAATTCTTATCATTTTGCTCAAAACCAATAGTATTAACAATGAATCAATTTGTTTAAATTTCTATAAATTAATTTAAATCATTTTTAGATATTTTAAGAAACTTAATTGTTCTTAGATTAAGGGTTTATTTGGGAGAGCTTTCTCACTACTTTATTTTTCAAATAACAATCACAATTTTGTTTAGTTACTACTTTCTTTTTGTTTTATTGCTGCCTTTTAGAAATTTTTGTATTAAAAAGCTATTTTTTTATAACTAGAGTAGTTAAGTTACTTTCCCCACAACAACTTCATATCCAACTTTATAAAACACTGCAGCCGTCTCAAACAAGCCCTAAGATTAGAACCAAACTTAAAGCTATAAATTCTCAAAATCAAGCTCTAATAAAAAAAGCCAAATTTTAACTTAAATCTAGAGGCATTATTATTAAGGAAGAATAGGTTGTACAATGATGTCATATTTTTTTTATTGTTAGTTTACATAATATGACTTTAACTTATTATCAGTTCAATAACAAAATTCTTTGGGCATCAAGATTGAGTTTTGGCACATAACAATTTTATATTCAAAGAGCACCAAGCCACACATCCTACTTCATCAAGGGCCTGTTTAGAATGACTGTAGCATTTTATAAAATTAGTTGAGAAGTTACAATGGAGAAAATAGCTTAGCTTCTCTGATTACCAAAAAATAGCCTTTCACCAAAAAAAATTTCGACAAGCAACGAGAAAGCAACAAAAAAGCAATAGCCAAAGAAAATTGTAATTATTGTCTAAAAAGAAAAACAACGAGAAAATTGTCCCAAACAAACAGTCATTTCATTCAATTCTTCTAATATTTTTCTTTTGAAAACCTCATAAAATGTGCAATAATATACTTTTTTAAGAATTATCCAACATTTTTCCATAGCCTATAGGATTGATTAAGAATAGCACTATTGTAGCATATAAAATTTTCAAATCACTTTTTAGATATTTAAATTGCTTGTAAGTAATGAAAAACTAAAATTTATTGGAAAATAATTGTAAAACCTTACTCAAGAGTCAAGTGCTTGTAATTAGATTTTTTTTAGGATACACAAATCAGTCATTGTAAAAAAAACAAATAAAAAAATATTTTTAGGTTGGGGGTGGAATATAATGATGCTTGTAATCTCCAAACACCCGATTCAAAAACACGGCCAATCTCACCCCTCCTTGTGCGATCCGTTTCATCACGATCGGCATCCGTGAATCAAAGTATTCATCTATAGAAAATCAAATAATGCAACATATTAATGAAGGTTTTTCAAGCATTAATACAATATTATGGATTAAATTGTAGAAAGGATTTGTTGAGCTAATATTTCTCCATGATTTACCTGTTAAAGTCTCTCCCTGCGTTACGCCATTGTAGCCCCACTTGCAGGCCAAGTTTATGCTCTCTGTAGCATATCTGATTAAAAATAAATAGATAATGATCAAAATGGTCCCCTAACTCTTTTTAAAAGATCAAAATAATTCCCAACTATATTAAAAGATTATTTTGGTCCTTCAACTCTTTAAAAAGTAATTAAAATAGTCCCACTATGATATTACTTTGGATCCTTTTTAAGGACTCCAAGGATCAAAAATGATCCCTTAATATATTTGGGGACCATTTTAATCCTTCATAAAGAGTCAATGGATTATTTTGATCCTTTTCCCAAAAAATAAATAAGAAGAGAAATTACAGATTTTATAAGAAAATAGAAATCAATCTAGAAGAAAAAGCCTAGAAAAAAAGTTGATTGTATGGTCTCTATTATACAAATTTCAAAGTATTAAACTGGAATTTGCATATTCTGATTCAGATTTTCTGCAAGAAGATTGCTCACTTGGTAGGGCAAGAAGACAGATCCTCACACTCTCCCCAAGATGATATGTCATCAGACCAAACACCCTGCAAATTACAAGATCAAAACATCAATAAAAATACATAATCTGCATGATAAATTTTGTATTTAAGACAAGTAATTATTAATTATCTCAGGGAATTGATATTTCCCCTGATGTTGATCAACATATTGCTTCAGCATATGTAAATTCAAGGAACAGTTTGGTAAAGCTTTCTACTTGCTTTCCAGAAACAAAAAGTTGAACTGTTGCTAACAAAATTGCTTTAGAAATCATGAGAAACCAAACCAAATTTATCAAAAAAGATGTGCTTTCATTACTTGAGTGAGGTTATTCTGGAGATCCTGAAGAAAGAGGTCAGTATCTTTCTCATAATAATCTGCCAAGGCTGTGAGGATTATCTCTCTGTCCCAGACCTTCAAAATTTCAGAAAAATGTAATATAAATTGTAAATACAGAAGTAATGATAGAAAAGGGTTCATAATTTCAGTTTTGCAGGATTCATTTTGCAGACTTACATGATGCAAGTTAGATTTGTGCCTGAACCATCGCACCTGAATTGTGTTCCCTCCTTCATCACTGGTGAATCCAACATGCATTGGCTAAACAAGTAATAAATTCAAATTTATGCTTAAATTGATCTGCAAGTTGATAAAAAATATGTCACTGAAGATTTGAAATGCTAACCTGATGAATATCCCCCATGAAATGAGCTAGAAATAGCAATGCTTCTGTGAGATTATCTATAAAAAGGAAACAGTAGATTGTTTAACTTTCTCTCACAAATAGTTTTACGATATAATGTAAAAATAAGCCAAATATTTTGTTATAATTGATGAAAGTTGAAACAGATTTGATGAACTTGCATACACAGCACTCAGAATTATAAGATTTATATATTCAACACTTTTAACTTTAAAATTTACAGAATCTAGCACTCTCCATTAACTCTGGGGAGTGCTAGATAAGCATACAAAATGTAGCTTACATCGGCGATCGGAGGTGCCATGATGGTAGTGCAGCAACTGAGTGGTGAAATTGGAAACAGCTCCAGCAACACACATGTCTTCTGTTCCTTTAGGGTCATGGCAGTCTCCTGTAAAGAGTAACTTAATTTAACTTCAGAACTGGGAATTTGGCTCTGATAGGAGTATTTTCAATGGTCTGAAGTTCTTAATTACTTGAATAATCAAAGTTGCATGCTTTATCGGGTGTGTCAATGAAGTGAAGAGGGCTTGTCCACCTGTACTTGTACCAGTGCCTGATTTGATCTGGCCAAATGCAGAGAGATGATAAGTCACCCTCGGCGTAGTCTGGCAACAGGTTTCGGACTACTTCTGCCGGGCCTTCATCCAGGAGAGACTATCAACATTCCCACAATTAGAAGTAGCAGAAGTCAGATCAACATTTCTTACTTTCATTAATGTTAATAAAGGCGCCGTAATGGCTTAAAAAAAGGCTTTCATGGTGGTTATTTTAGGCTTTTGTGGTAATTTTTTGCCCAACAAGAAATAGTAGTAGTTATAAAATCGTTGTAAAACCATTGTGATTATTGCCCGCTGCAAAAGGATTTTGCAGCGGATTTGTAACTGCTGATCTTTAATACCTGTGGCATTAGTTTTAGCAAAAAAAATAACCTCCTAATCTTCATTAACTCAGTTTTAAATCACTTTTTTGGCCAACTTGGTATGGTTCATAATCTTTTGACATGCTATTGTATTTTTAAAGAAAATAGTTTTTTTTTTTTTGAAAAAAGGATTTTATTAAATGAAAATAAAAGGAGTACATCAGAGGCCAAACCAACAGAAAGACTGGAAAAAGAAGCCGAATACAAAAGAAAAACCCGCAGGGGAGCAAGAAGGAGAAGGGAAGTAGGCAGAAAAGGCCACCAGGCTCAGTATTGGCAAAGACTACCAACCACTCCGAATCCAGGCACGGACCATCCAGGGGAGTGAATGAGCACAAAACCACCTAAGAACCAACCAACCACCAGCACCAAACAGAGAGCCACCACCCAAGGTTGCCAACTAGTGAGTGATGAGCCCACGCCACATCATAGCCCAACTAAAAACCAATAATATACGCCGGGCCAAAAAAGAAGACATCCAGAGAAAGCTACAGGTTGCCAGCAAAGGAGAAGGATCAAAACACCAACACAATAGCACACCCCAACAATCTATCTTTTGAATTTCCGCTTGCTACGAAAATAGTTCTCCAACTTTTCGTACGTGAATCATTTTAGCTCCAGACTATCATATTTCTTCAATTTAGTTCTGTGGCTATACAAACTTGATCTCAAATGATTCCTTGCGTAGAAATTGATACAAAATTGACCACAATTTAGTCACTTGACTATATAAAATTGATCCTAATTTAGTCCCACATAGACCATTTGACATTAATTTTGATACAAAATTGATCATTTCCTCTCTTTCAAGCAAAGCCTGAATCTCTACCAAATGTTCTGTTTCAACAGAGAGAATTTTGGTCTAAATCTCTTAAATAACCTAAGAGATTCCACTAAGCCTGACCTTTTACTTGTCATGAAGGAAATTCAGATAAAATTTAACAGCCACCTAAAATCTTAGGCTTTGTCTGAATGTTGTAAAGCTAAGAAAATGAAATAAAATCCAAATGCCTGACGAAATAATTATGGATCTACATTCATGATTAGAGCACTTCAATCGATTTTCTTTTTTCTTTCGTTCAAATTCTCATGGTCCAAACACAGCATTAATGAAAGGATTAATTACCTGAGCAATTCTACAGGTCATGATATGCCCCTCCTTGCTCCATGACTGAGCTGCTGGAGCAGCTAGAAAAAGAGCCACCATTAATGTCAGAAACCTCATTGTTTCCACCTCTGTTTTCTCCATTCTTCTCCCTCGGTTTGAGAAGACAAGAAACGTGAAAGCTTAAGAAAAGCAGTTTGATATCTTCACAAGCAAATGGAGTTCTTTGAGTGCAAGCATAATATTTCTCAAGTTTCATACTCAGTCATGTGATTCTCTTAGTTTAAAATGCAAAATTCCACATATAAAGAGGCATATTCTTCAGAAATTTAGATAATTAAAGGAGAAACATTGATAAGTCAAGTAATTCTTTTAATGCTTCTGGTTGGATTCAAAATTAGGGAAGGAGATGGTAGAGAGTGGGTGAGTTGATGCTGATAGTAACAGAGACGTGAAGGAAAAGTGATTGATTTTTTAATTAAATACTCTTAATTGATTGCTTCGCATTGATTAGCTTAAGATTAAGTGAGTTAATTAAGGTGATAGTGATGGGAGGTTGAAGAATCAGTGGGTTATATTGCCTTAAATTTATAAGTGCCAAGCGACAGATATGGTACTCATCTAAAAGAAGAGAAATAGAGGTTTCTTAGATCAGCGAAGTCTGAATTTTTGTCTAATCGTGATCATACCAAAAAAGTCTACCACCAGAGGAATGCTGCTCTTTTATGATGACTATGGATCTCAAAATGCCTTTTTTATTCCTATAATAGGACATAAAAATGATTGCTGAGATTTGCTCATTGGCGGAGCCAGAATTTTTTTCTTGTTGGGGGCTCAAATTATTGACCTTTAGAATACCCCCAACCTTCTCATCTAGGTTTGGAACCGGCATGGATGGTTTTAAATATGTTTTAAAAGATTTGTTATCACAAAAAGATAAATTTATAATAAAGAAAAACTTAAAATTGAAAGCATATGCTATTCATATTCTTCATAAATGCATGTCATCAACAGTTTCTCTCTTCGAGTCTTCATATTTTGAAATCATTGTACGACCACTTTATTATCAATATTATTAAAATATCTTTTTTAATATAAGTAATAAAACAATCATTCATCCAAATGTCTTACATATGATTGCACAACTAATTTTTTATAATCTTCATAACCGAGAATGCTTGTTCGAATGTTGCCGTAGCAACTGGTAATATCAGAGCAATCTTTATAAGTAATTAAGTGAGAACACCATATGATAAATATTATTTTTTAGTCTCCATCATTTTTTTATGCAAGTTCTCTAATTTCTCTTAAATTTTTGAATAGATCTTATGTCAATTATAAAAGTCAAGTTAGTTGTCTAATATAATGAGATTTATATCTAAAAAATCTAATGGATAAAATTTCGTAACTATATCAATCTTTGTTTGTTATAACATTACTTTCAATTTTTTTTAGAAAATAATGGAGAATAATCGGATAAATTAAAAAAATTATTCTAAAGGAAAAAAATTAAAATTTGCTCAATTAAACTATTGAAAATCTTAAAATTATTTAAACTCAAATAAATTTTCACCATTTAGATCTTTTGAACATTTTTCAATTTTGCCCTCAAGTCTGCTCAAGAAAATATAGTATCATTAAACAATGAAAAAATATCATAAACAAACAAAATAAAGTTTTAATTCAAAATAAACAAAATAAAATTTAATTCCTTAAAGCTACTGTCCACGGGCTCAACTGAAGCTTCGTTTGGGATTTACTGCTTCTTGAAGCAGCTTTTTAGTACAAAAAAATAATTTTTGTACTAGAAAGTCGCTAAAAAAGTACTAAAAAAGCCGTCTCAAATTAAGCTTGAGACCAACTGGATCTAGCTTATTGTGTTGGTTTTTGTAGGCTTGCAGCTTCTTAAGTCGAGAGAGAGAGAGAGAGAGAGAGAGAGAGAGAGAGAGAGAGAGAGAGAGAGAGAAGGGGAGAAGACTCATGTCGGATTCCCCTCGACAAGGAGACGAGGAAAGTGGCATTGAGGCGGGACTTGAGAGTGGAATAGCAGGTGTGTTAGTTTTTTTCAAACATACAAAAAAAAACCAAAAAAGTACAAAAAAAATCATCTGGCCAGTGGGGGCACAGTGGCTCGATGTGATTATGACATGTGGAGGATCACATTAAACAAGATCATAAATGGTGGAGGAGAACCCCTAATTCAGAGCAATTCTAAAGAATCAGAGACATAACCAATGAATACATAGTTATCCTCAAACATTCAATATTTATTTGAAAGAAATTTATAGAACATTCAAATTATGTGCAAATCAATATAAAGTTACTAATAATCCATTAGAGAATAGTATAAGTGTTAGTCATCAAAAACAAATATATTATACAACAAATTTGTCTACAAATAAAAAAATATATCATGATACTATGAAGTATAACAACACATCTCAATAAAATACAACTTACCATGATTATAAAAAAAATCATCTAAAGTCCACAAAAAATATAAACTCTAGAAGAGAATACCAAACTTTACTCAACTATAGCTTTGCCCCTTTTCGAAAGCAAAACAATTACAAATGCAATAGGGTAAGTATTAAGCCTAATAAGTTACATGAAATTTATAATTGAATTCAATGCATGAAAATATAAAATAATATATATGATTGTAGGCATCATATGTGATGCCCCATAATTTAATTTGAACGAATTATTCTTTTATTTTAAATAAACAACAATCAGACCTACCTAATTTTTTTTATCAATGTAAATATTAGCAAAAGTGAAACTATCGATCAAAACATCAATATATACATATGTATTCATTTTCTTAAAAATTATATACACTACTCAGAATCTATACAATCATATCACAACTATTATGTCCTAAGTACAAAAGAATAACTAAAATAATAAGAACTTGAACTTGTATGATCCTAATTAATCTCACACTCTTGCTCTATTATCCTGACCTGAAATCATTTAACTATATATAATGAGCTTAAGGGCCCAGCAAGTAACCAAATCCTATAATTGAACTCAAAGTATGACAAAGAAGTAATATGTATGTCAGCAGTTAAATTATAACAGTAGCATTAATATGAACATGAATCAATGAAAAAATAGTAAAATATACATGTAGTAGCAGTAGAGTTTATAGCTAGTAAAGCTAGGGGTGTCAATAATTGACTCGACTCGCCAACCTGACCCGAACTCGGCCCAAAATTTTTGTGTTTGAGTTACCCGTTTAACAAACGGGTTGGGTTCTGGTCTAAAACTCTAACCCGTTTAAAAATCGGAGTCAGGTTCGGGTCAACCTGCCAACCCAAAATTAACTCAATTTTGACCTGAATCTGATCCAGTTAAGCATTTAGTCGAAGAAGGGTGCAGTCTGAATGTCCATTTTACGAATTTTATTGAAGAAGCTCGCAAAATACAAAATCCCTTAGCAGGATTTCAGTTCATTTACGTGACGTGCCTTCGCGATATCAGTTCGGCTGTTCGGGTCAACGCCTCACGCCTCAGCAGCTCAGCGGCGGGCGAAGAAGTGGGATTTCATTTCAGTTGGCAGGATTCTTTAGCTTCGTGAAATCTTAAATCCTGCAGCGTGGTATTGTTGACCTCATTTTTGTATGAGGTCATTAGAGCCTAATCCAGACTTCAAATCAATCCTGAACCTAAGTCAATCTAAACCTTGATTCAGTTCAGACCTCAATCAAAATCCAGACTCCAGCCTAGTCCAAGATTCAAACCCTAGTTCAAATCTTGATCCTGCCTTTGATCTAGCTCAAATCATTTTCAAATACTTATGATCACTCCAAATGATCATGAATGATTGAGATGATTCAAATCCAGATATTTAAACTCAAAATCTATATCAAATCCAGATTTCCAAATCCAGAATTCAAAGCCAAAGACCTGAGTCCTAAAAACCTTTTTCAAGGAATTTTCAAACATTTCAAACCCCAGTCAAATGACCTCCGATTCATGATCTGTCAGTTGCATACTGATGTGATACGTCTCTAGAGGCAACCCTCCAAGTTTGAGCCCATTTTGGGGTCTCTAACCCCAGAAACTAAATTTAAATCCAAAGGCTGTAAAACCTTCAAATATTTACGGCCCGTGCCACTGGACCCATTACCTTGGAAAATTTGACCTTAGAATTTCCCCCAAACCCTCTGATCATCTCCAGACCCTTGATATTGATGTATTTAACATTAATCTACATCTTTTTGGACCCACCTCGACCCAGGGTTCATCCGGGGTCAAAATGACCAAAATGCCCTTTAAAGGGGTTTTTGGACTTTTGACCAAAATTTAACATCGTTCAACATTCTTAACCTTTGAAACCCCTCTCAATGAATTTCCTATGATATTTGAGACACATTAAAATTAAATCCACTCCTTGGTTTGACTTGTTTGACCAAGTCAACTATGTTTGACCCAATCCATCCTTAACCCAACCATTGATATTTTCAACATTTGAATCCATCTCAAATCAATCTAATGCTTCAAAATCATTTGTTTGGACACTCATGACATGTCCAAATACTTCCAAGTCAATCCTCCCTAGGTTTGACTTGGTCAACCCATTTGGAGAGGTCAAAACCCTCTCCAATTTTATGTATTCACTCAAAGTTTCAACACCATGGCCCCATGTCCCTTGATATTGACTCCTACAGCATATTTGACTCCTCCCATGCATATCCTAGTCACCATTGACTAGTCAACAAGTCAAGGGGTCAAAAATCTTTGAGATGAGACCAAACCATGGCCCTTTGACCATGCCACATGGGCAAACCCTTTCCCTCTCCCAAGACCTGCTCCCACCTGCTCAAAAGGGACTAATTTTCCTCCCTAGGAGGCCACAAACCAGCTCCCTAAACCTTGTTTAGGCTTGGTTTAGCCAAATGAGGGAAAAGAGGTGTGGTCCCCCCCCCCTCTTGGCTCAAGGCAATCTCCCTCAATCCACCAGCCTTTTCCTAGTCTTGGGCTGCTCATGGGACACTTGGCAAGCATCCAAGGCACCCATGGTGGAATCCCTACCATTCATTTCAAATCATGAGGGTTAACTGGGCAAAATTTGCCCTAACCCTCATCTTGCTCATTTTTTTGGCCTAAGTCCCAAACTCCAGCACCCCAAGACTCTCCAGCAGCTCCCCACACTCTCCAGCACCTCCCAAGGCCATTCCAAGCCTTCCCCCACCATTTCCACCATTAAAATCTTCATTTTAGTGGAAAAGGAGAGAGAAAAGAGAGAAATACCTTCTCTCTTTGATATCTTCAAATCCAGCCGTCAAAATCCGTTGAGGCCTTCTGTAAACTTGAGCGTGGACAAACTACAAGTTTAGAGAGCCCAAGAACACGAAAATCCACCGGGTAGATTGTAAGATATCTCAACTTTTAGGTAGATTTTCATTTTGAAAATGCAAGAAAAATGTAATGCATGGAGCCTCCAAACTCCAGGCATTGCAAGTTCATGATACCACCTTGCTATGTTTCAAATTTCGTAAGATTTCGTTGAGTATTTTGAAAGTTATGGGCATTTAAAGAATTCTAATCATGGTTCAACCAGAGCCATCCGATCGCATCTTTAGCGCGATCGGACGGCCCAAATTTAGCCACGCCAGCCAACCCAGGCCACGCGGTCTGCCCCTGGGATCGAACGCGTGACCTCCCGCGGTCAAGGCAGGCCACGTGGCGCCATCTCTGCCATCCGTTCGTTTCGCGATCGGATCAACAGTCCCGATGGACCGCCGACGTGTTTAAGTGGCGGGTCCTGCCCGCCACGTGTCACAGCTGGACACGCCGCCGCCGTTTCCGACGCCAATCATTGCCAATGATTGGCGCCGGCGGCTAATTTGACCATTTATGGTCTTAAAAATTCAAAAAAATGCCCAGAAACTTTAAAATTCACAGAAAATTCATTTTTCCACCAAATTTGATATTTTTGGTATCGTTGGAAAGGTAATTCAGTGTAGAATTTATTAAAATAAAATTTAAGTTATTTTGATCTCTGGATTGAGAGAAAACTGCAGTTGTTTGATTATCATTTTTCTTAATTTTCTTACAATTCAGGGGTCAAATGGACCTCAAATTTTGGTGGAATGTTTTCAAACATCTTAGGCATGTTCCATTTTTTTTTGGGTCAGATGCTTAATAGTTTTCTCTGATGTGAATTTTTAAGGTTATGGGTCCATTTTGGACCCAAAACTTTGAAAATTCATAACTCCTTCCCTGTGTAGAATTAGGCTGCATGTTTTATGCTGTGTGTGTGCATTTGGGTCAGGGTTAGTCACACCAAATTTCAAGCCCATTTGAACAATGGAAACACCTAGGGAAAATATTTAGGGAAAAGTCTAGAAAACTTAGAAAATACCTAGGGGATTGTACACAAACCCAATAGGGGTGAAATTTGAACACAGTAAACTTAGAGACATCATAAACCTTAGGTTTAAATTTCATTGAATTTGGAGGTCATTAAGTCAGAAAATTAATTACCCAAAGTTTCAGCCCATTTGGAGACCCAGAAAATTCAAAAAAATGCAATAAATCCATATTAAGTCCAAAAAATTATAAATAATACCTAAAATTGACCAGAATGTAGTCCTCGACCTAGGAAAAATAAAATCCCCTTGACTAGACTCTTAATTTAACTTTAATTTGACTTTTAGTGAAAATTAATAATTAATTAAATAAATAAATTAAAAATTATTAAAAATACCAAATAATTTCTAAATATTTGGAAACACTCTCATGGGTCATCGCTGACCTTTGGGAGTGATTCCATGCAATTTGGGATGAGTTTGGATCAAAATGATCAAAACCTTCATAATTAGGCAATTTAAAAAATTCAAATAATTAAGGAAACTTTGAAAATGCATAACTAATTACAGAAAAATCCAAATTGAGCAAACTTAGTGTCAATAAACTCCAATTAAGGTCTAGTATTTTCTAAAAATGTCAAACCTCCAAAATCTGGTCAAAGTCAAAAAGTCAACCTTTTGGTCAACCGTAGTTCAAAACTATGTCCGAACTTCGAAAAATCATAACTTTTCATAGAAAACTCCAAATTGAGTATGCTAATAGTCTAACAACTCATCATAAGGTCTAGTATTTATTAAAAATTTGAAACTTTAAATTGAAAAGTCAACTTTTGGACCCCTTAATTGACATAATTAAATAATTTCAATAATCTCCATAAATCCAATAATTCATCAAAATTCCAGAAAACTTTAATTTGATTAATAAAATACTCAACCAACACTCAAATACATAACAAACACTCCAAAGATGAAGTTTATTAGATGGACTACTCCGGGCTGCGGGGCTAAGTGTCCTAAGGAGGCCTGGTTCCTCGAGCCTGGTGGCACAACGCCACGAATGGATTCAATGGGGTGTTAAACATCAAAATTAACTTATTTTTAATTACTTAACCAAATTAAAATCCTTAATTTAACTACATCAACAAGGTTTTTAGGATGGACTACTCCGGGCTGCGGGGCTAAGTGTCCTAAGGAGGCCTGGTTCCTCGAGCCTAGTAGCACAACGCCACGAACCTGTTGATGGAAAACATAAACTAATTTAACTTTTAAAATCAGTGATTAACTAACTTAATTAATATTAATTGATCCTTAATTTTTAACAAACTAAATCACCTTAATCAACCCCGATTGCTACTGGGTAACCCAGGCCTACGAGGCTATTAACTTAGCCCCAAGGAAGGTGAAATAAACTTCACGGCCTCGATGAGAAACAAAGATAGCAATCATTTAATAATTAAAATGCATTTAAATTAAGCTTTAATATATTAATATTTAAACTCAAACATAAAGCCCTCCTTTAGCTTTTAACAAACTCAAACATTAAACAACTTCAACAAATTACCCAACTTAGGATCTACCCCAGCCACACGACCTTCTACACACACTTTAGATGGTTTGTTAGGACAACCGACTCTAGATCTAGGCTAGGCCGATGTTTACTTTTCTGCTGTGTGTCGGGTTTTCCAAGTTTTCATTGTATGTTGTGATTGAAATTGGTTGATGTGTTTGTTTATTTTTACTGCACTCTGTGGATTGATGTGATGGGCGATTAGATTACCCTTAGGTTAGGAACGATCTGGATGCTCACTAAATTTTCTGCAGGTGGCCACGCTCGTGCAGGGCAATAAAGGGGGCTAAATAAATCATAAATATAAATGCTACAGGTGCTTCAGCTGCTTAGCCCCCAAATAAAAAGAGCGTGGCCAACTGTGTTTACTTTTATATGCACATATATATAACTGCTTGGGATGTATATTAATATTTAAATGCTTAGGATAACCCTGCAGGAGAGTCTAGAAGTTTTATTTTTACATTCATGTAATTTATTTGAGTATTGAGTTGTGAAAGTGGTACTTTGAGTTTGGGATACATAGATCCAAAGGTTGGATTCCAAAGCGGAAAGGATACCCCTTTGGGGGATAGTCCTTATCCATTTGGAACTCCAAATTTGGATCATTTTACTATCCAAAGTGGAAAGAGTAACCTTCCCCTCAAGGGAAGAGTTCTCTTTTTCATTTGGGTATCCGATCACGAAGAATCCAATGAGCTCGAGGAAGAGAAGATCGAGAAGTTGAAGACAGAGAGTATCCCACTCAAAGTCACTTGTGTCTGTATTAGGATTAGAATCCGGGTTGTTGTCAGTGGTGCCCGGCCACCTTTAATTTGTATAAATCTGGGCTGTAATAAGCAAGGCAATTTGCCTATGGACATTTATTTAATTAATTTGATTATTTAATATGTTGTGATTTAATTTGATTGCGTATAGGATTGCCTGATTTTCCTAGTTCTTTGGCGCTTGCATGTTGTTTTTGCTTTAGCCTGGATTTCGTTAGGCTCTTTAAGGACTAAAAATATTTTTACTCGTAACTAATATTTAAAATTTTAAGATTTAAATAACATAGAAACTTAACGACTTAGGAAATAGTCGGAATCGTCCGGGGTCGTATGTATATTACTGCATCTCTCTCTCTCCTTGCTATAAGACACTTCCCCGCCTGTGGGTATAGTCCAGATAATCCGACCTATGAGGATGAGGTGCTGGATCTGGGGAAGTCTAGTCTTTTCAAAAAAAAATTATTTTTATAAGCCTTTTTAAAATTTCATGCATACTAGATTTGGATACTTTAACCAGCATACATCGCATTAGAAACTAATTAAATTAAAATTTTAATTGCATTTTAGTCTAAGCATTCCACCCAACACGAGTCAAGGGGTCAATTAGGAATCTGCTCTAGATGTCGACCCCAACTTCTTAAACCAATCTTAAATAACGTTCCTGATCACTCTGCATCAAAAGACCGGACTCATGGTTTTGAAGTATTTAGGTGGTTTAGCTGGCTCCTCAATCCAAGCCGGGGTAAGTCCAGGTTTTGCACTACATTAGCTAGGTTCGGACTACTGTGTTCCAGTGTCCAAATTTAGAGTTAGGATTCGGGGCTGATTTCTTTTTGAGTCATAAGACCCCGACCTCCGGGAATGTAATCTCAAATTTCTAATAAAATGTTCAACTCAAATTAAAGCATCTATCAATCTAAAATTTAAAGCCTAACACTTAGCTTAGGTCGGGACACCTCTGAATTATTTCAGAATCTCAAAGTGTCTCCTACCCCTCTTCCCTTGACTCAAAAATAATTGTTCAAAATTTGATCCAATCCCTTTTCAAAACCCAAACTCACCTCTTTGGTATCACTCCTAGAAATCTCTAAACAAAATTTTTGCCATTATTTTAATCGAAAGTTTTCGTAGGAGACTCCGGTTTCCCACGATGTAATTAACTGCGAGGGCTTGCGCTCGTAAGAGATTTAGAACCCACAACTAATTTTTAAATTTGATTTTCAAAATTCAATATTAGTCTTCTTTGGGAAAATTGAATTAATGATGATCATTATCGTCGCCTTCAAATAATTGATAACAAATGATATATCTCCCCATGGGGTGATATATTGTTTGTCGTCATGGTTTTGAATGCAAAATTAATGATCCCTCCCCTACGCTATTATGATTAGATACTTGATAGAGCATCATGTTAACCCTTTGGGGTTATATGTTGCTCTCTCTTGAATCTAATCATCATAGATAAGGTGAAAATTTTAATCTCATTATCTGAATTCATTAAGGAACGATATCTTCGCCTCTTAAGATGATATATCATTCGTGATGACATGTTCGATTTTGAGATTAGAATCCTGAGTTAAAATTCCCAAAGAAAACTAAATTTTTCAAAACCCGCTTTCAACACAAACAGGTATTTTATTTCATTTCCATTTATAGGATTTGGCCGAAGAAGCGTGCATAATTAGCAAAAACTTTTCTTTTTCTTAATAAAAGGGTTTGTGGGTCATGTTGAGTCGACGATCTGTTACCCATTTTCCTAATCGGATCGGGTTTGGGTTAGGTCAAGTGATAACGGATCATTTTTAGGTTGAACCCGAACCCAACCCTAAAACTCATTTTGACACCCCCTAAGTAAAGTGATGAGGTACATAAGTCAATAAAGTAGTACAATGGAAAAATTAGTAAATCAATACGACTGTCGAATCACTAAAACAATCATCATATTAATACTATCAATCAGTAGAGAAATTGCATAAAACCGTAAAACCAAAGCATCGATAAATACAGTCAAAATCATATCAATATAGTAAAATCATATAAGAGTGTATGTGGATCTCTGAAAGAAAATATTCTTGCGGGATTAGAATACAAAGAGTTTGATTGCACTATCCCATATGACAAAATAGTCATAGACTTTTACACTCTATGTAAATAGGCCAATGAAAGAACAGATAAAATTATACATATGATTATCCATAGAAAATAGCAGCTTTGGCATATACATCTCAATGGATAATAATATATATAATTCAGTAGTCATAAGATTTTTCCCATTCGATACATCAGCTCAAGTGACATTTATTTGATGTAGGTGTCAGTTTTATATGGGTGGAAGCCCTCGTGGTTAATTACATTGTAGGCTTTGACTTAAGAATACTCTCAATTGGGGATGTTATTTTATTCTCTTCTTGGTTTGGTGCATAGTGGAATTCCTAGGTTCTTCTAATCCAAAGGAGATTGGCTCAACGGGCTATTCAACATACACAAAAATCATGCAATCATCCGATCAGTCTAAAGAGAAGAAGTTAGGAGAAGGGGCATTTCACATAATGTATGCAGGAGAAAGAGTTGGAAGAGACATCATCAGTGTAACGTGGGTATGTGATATTTATAGCCTCCCAAAAATAGAGAGCTTATCCAATGATAAGGCATGCGGTAATATACTCATAACGCCAATATTTGATCCAATATCTATAAAGGACATACTGCACTCCCAGTACTAATGCCCTCAACCTAACTAATGTTAGATAGTGAGTGGACTTATAATTTAAATCCCACTAGGGACCTAAGTAACCCCAACCTGGATTTACCACCATGCTCGAAAAGGGATACCAGCTAAAACTCTACCCAATATTTTAAACTTATGCAATCCGATCTTATGCAAATGCAAGAGTGGGGGAGGGGAGGGGGGTACAAAAGAGGAATGGGCCTCCAGCCTGACCATGAATGATACTATACTAATATAATGGTGAACTATCCCTTTGTGTCATATAATAAAATCTATGTGCTTGACTCAAGTTATGCATGAAGGGTAGGGCTAATCAGAACTAGCCAGAAGCCACTATAAAGTGGCTTGGTTTAAAATCTTAGTTATACTTTAAAATATTGACCCAAGAAAGATTATGCATTGAGTTTTCACAGAGTTTTGGTTGATTTAAGCCCTATGTTTATTTTATCTTGATTAGGCAAATTTTACTTTTTATAGAAAATTAACATCTTAAGAGCCTAATGTAAGAACTCCATTCGAGTCCACCCCAAGAAAAATACTAAAAGAAACCTAGGAAAATCATACAGTTCTAGTGCGCAACGAGAGTAAATATACTTATTATCAATAAATAATAAGTAAGAGGTTAGAAGTGCAGCTGGGTTCTACAATTCACCATCGAAAAAGGAAAAAAAATAGGCAGCTAAGCTCTATCATAATTATAACTCGGTCCTAAAACTATACATAAATGAAATGGTATGTGGGGTCTTAATTGATCTTCACATGTTTGGCCTCCTGCCTTCTGAAATGCCCATATACATATATAACTTTCCTAACTAAAATTATATATAAAAAAGAAAATTATATAAGCTCCCTATAAAATAGAGATGAGCACATTAATAACAAAGCAGTTATATTTACATCCAATTCTAGTCCTTAGGGCACCATTTCCAAGGTCTTAATAATCCTCGTAGTACCTATTAAAGAGCGTATTTATAATGATGACTATAATATTTTTATTAGCCCCTTGGGAATGTGGTCATATGTAGAAGATATCTCTATAAAAAGTCAAACCACTTAAGGGTAAGTGCCTACTCATCAATCCATAAAAAGAAATCAAACAAGAGTAAATAATCCAAGACAAAAATACAACGTCATATCATCACAAGTGCAAAGTGAAAAAAAATAAATATTATCCTAGCTACATCCTACCCTAGGATACCTATAAAAAGAGTATTCTATCTGGCACCTAAGTCTATGCAAAGTTAGTGTTAACTAATTACCCCAATTTAGGTGAGGGGTTCAAGTTAGTTCATGTTATTTAATTTATTAACCCAAAAAAATTTCTTTAAGTGATTAGCTTTTTGGATTAATTATAACTTAATTTTAAGGTTAGAATTTTGATCATTAAGTTATTAAGAGTCCAAAATACATAGGCCCTAATCTATGCTAGAGTCATAAAGAATTGATGGGCAAATGACCAATTCTCAATCATGCACCTAACTAAAGCTAGAATGATTATGAGGCTAGAAGGGTGGCTTAGCCCTCCTTAGTTTCCTAAGACTTGAGATAAGGCAATTAGGTGACACACTAAAGTGGGTCTATCACCCACCACTAAAAATCTTAGGCTTCCTATGTTTAAGGTTGATTAATTTTAAAAGGAAGACAGAAGAATAAAAAACTCACTATATAAGGATGTAAAAGGATTCTACCAGACCTAAGGTTTGACACTTGGGTGGTTAAGAAGTTAGATTGAGCTCCTAAGGAAGGCTTTAAACTTCTAAAAGGGAGTGATTTGTGCAAATCTTTTGACCCTTCTCTCTTAGCTTATGAGGTACGTGACATTATCACAACAGGCATGAGGATCAAAGCCTCCTTAGGACACGTAGCCCCACAGCTCAAGATTTTTAGCATATATACTTCACATCAAAGAAGAGGATATAAAAATAAACACAAATCAAACATAGGTTAAGGCATTAAGGCTTAACTTGAAGTTCATTTGTTATTCCAATATTATAATTTGTATTTAAAAATATATTTAAATGGAGTTTTCTATATTTTTTAATAAAATTTTATAATTTAATACCTATATCCCATCAATTTATTTGTGTCATTGTCGTAATGGGCACAAGGATCAAAGCCCCTTGGGACACATAGCCTCGCAGCTCACAATTTTTAGCCTAGATATACACTTCATTGATGAAATGGGTAGTATAGAAGGCTTCAAATAGTTTTCCTTTTTTTTTACTTCATGTAATACTCATAGTAAATGAACTTCAGACATAAGTTATATACTAGGTTAAGATAATTGAGCTTAATTTATTGCCTATAGAGAGACATACTACACAAAATTACTATATTGATTAACCTAACATGTTAGAGCTTGAATTTTATTTTACTTTTCACATTCTTAATCATGTTCATGAAAATAAGAGTTAAAGGATAAAAAATTATTGATAGACGATTTTTATAGTTGCTTAAGTATTTTGTTAGAAAAACTAATAAAAACCATTCTAGTGAGGTCCACTTCGTGTGGGAAAATAATGATGCACATGACATAAATGGGTAGCCTATATTACAGGCCTAGTTGATTATATAAAGGTCGCTAAGGTTCACAGAGGGGGGCAAGCTTTAGCCAACAAGGCCAAAGCTTCGTTAGTTCACTAACCTATGACCAATATCTAATACATCCTACAACATAATTTGGGTGAAAGTAAAAGCAATAGTTTGAAGTGTGTGTGAGTGTTACCAAGTCCTTCACTACAAAAAATGAGGTTTTGATAAGTTGCAAAGATTATACCTTAACAAAGAAGCAAGCCAGGGCATATGCATATACCCCGGCACAATGAAGGAGCCTCTCTAGAGGCCCGAGGAGCGATGACCCACCTACCAATACATGAACATAATATCCTCGCAAGAAAAATAAAGTGAACACATGTGTAAGTAAGTGACATGTAAATGATATATTGATATATAAAATGATGCATGTAAAAAGATGACCTAAGCCTACATACATGGTGAAAGTGATTTTTCTAAAGTTTTTGGTCAAATAGTGACCCATGACTTTGAAAAATTAACTATAGAAGTTGGGGTCTCATTTCTCCTAGAGAAAATTAGGGGATATAGGTAACATCCCCTAATTTGCTCTATCCAAATTTGAGCCCAAGATGATGCCTGATTGGGGAGTAATTTGCAAAATATTCCATAGATTTAAATATAAATTACTCTCAGTTATCTGTCAAAACACTTTAATTTTATTTTTAAAATGTAGGGCTTATCATTCTAGTTCCATAAAGCCCAAGATCATTAAATTTAGCCTAGAAATGAATTTTTGATAATTTTTTGTAGTTCTAGGCATTTTTGGGTAGCGGCGGGTGGCGATCGGTGGCATCCAAGAGGCGACTGAGCGACGATAGTGGGCAGTGAATGATATTCGAGCTATAGCGGTGTTGACCTCATTTTTGTTTGAGGTTAGCAGGACCAATCAAGACCTTAGGATCCTTTCAGTCTTTAGGATCAATCTTGACCCTAGGATCAATCTGATCTTATATCAATCCAGATCTCAATATAATTTCAGCCTCTAATTAATCTAGATCTTAGTTCAATCTAGATTCAATTTTCAGACTTATCTAGGACTTTAGGACCTATCCTAGATCTTAAGATTTCTAGATCCTAAGATTCCTCTAGATCCTAAATCTTAGGATTTCTAGATCCCAATATTTCTAGATCTTAGGGTTATTCTAGACCCCAGACCCTAGGACTCCTAGACTCTAGGATCTTCCTAGACTTCAGTCCCTAGGATCTACTCTAGACCCTAGGATTCCTTTAAGCTGAGCTAGACCCTAGGATCTATTTTAAACCATAGGATTCCTCTAGATCAATCCAGATCTTCAATTAATCCAGACTTTAAATATATTTAGATTCCAGATCTATCCAGGCCTCAATTTTAATTCAAAACTTGATCTAGCCTTTTATCAAACTCACATCCTATCCAATCACTCATAATCATTTAAAGGATTATGAATCATTTGGATAACTCAAGCCTAAATATTCAAATTCAAAAGTCTCATTCAAATCCAGAATTCAATCCAGTTCAAAATTCAAACTCTAGTTCAAACCTTGATTCTATCTTTGATTAAGTTTCAACCCTGTCCTATCATTTATGATCTTGAAATGATCATAAATGATTTAGGTAATTCAAACCCTATCATTCAAACTCAAAATCCAGTTCAAAACCATATTTCCAGACTCAAATCCAAGGCCAAAGGTCTAAGTCCTGAAAGTCTTTTCCAATGAATCTTTGAACATTTCAAAACCCTATCAAATGACCTCTGATTCAGGGTCTGTTAGTTTCACACTGATGTGATATGTCTCTAGAGGCAACCCTCCAAATTTGAGCTCATTCTGAGGTCTCTAACCCCAAAAACTGAATTAAAATCCAAAGGCTGTAAAACCTTCAAATATTTACAATCTGTGCCACTGGACCTGCCACCCAGTGGATCCTGACCTTGGAGCCTTCTCCAAACCCTCAAGTTACCTCCAGACCCTTGATTATGACCCATTGAATAATAAACCGTATTTTATTGGACTCAATTTGACCCCTAGTTGATCAGAGGTCAAAATGACTAAAATATCCCTATGGGGTGTAAATGGTCATTTGAACCAAATGAGCTCCAAATTAAATGCAATCACTTCCAGCAAGTTCCAAATATCAAACCAAATATGTTGGACCCAAATTCAGCCCCTGGGTCAACCTGGTTGACCAAGAAGGCATTTTAGGGTTCAAATAGGTCAATTTGACCAAATGACCTCCTCAGACCTTGGGACCACCTTCATTGGTCTCCAAATGTCATTTCAAATCTGTTGAACCCATTTCGAGACCCTGGACCCACCTGGTTGACCAAGTCAACTAAGGTTGACCCAAAAGGCCCATTAAGGGCCTAAATAGGTTATTTTGACCAAATGACCTTTTCAGACCTTAGGACCACCTTCATTGGTCTCCAAATATCATTTCAAATATGTTGAACCCATTTCCAGACCCTGGACCCACCTAGTTGACCAAGTCAACCAGGGTTGACCCAAAAGGCCCATTAAGGGCCCAAATAGGTCATTTTGATCAAATGACCTCCCCAGACCTTGAGACCACTACTAGTAGACTAAGATTGTTATTTTGAATTGATTGAACCCAGCCCCTGACCCTGAGTCAACTTGGTTGACCAAGGCAACCTAGTTGACCTATTAAGCCCATTAAAGATTCAAATATGTCATCTAATCAAATTGAACTTTCCAGACCCTGTAACCACCACCAATAGATTCAGAATATTATTTTAAATTTGTTGGACCCACTTCTAGCCCCTAGGTCAACCTAATTGACCAAGTCAACCAGGGTTGACCTAATAACCCATTAGGAGTTCAAACAGGTCATTTGACCCAAATAATTTATTTGACCCCTGAAAACACTCCTACCAGACTTCAAATATCATTTGAGATTGATCCAGCCCAGACCCTGACTCTGGGTCAACCTAGTTGACCAGATCAACCCTTAAGCTCCTATTACATCAAATCAAACTTTAAACACATTTAGAACTCCCAAACCCTCAAGCTCACTTCAATAGATGTTTCAAATAAACTCTAATCTAACTCTAAGTCAAATCATGCTTAGTTTGACCTAGTCAAACCTAACCCACTTGGTCAAATTTCTTTTCAAACATTCAAACTCCAACCTCAAAACATCAAATTCTCTTTGGAGTTATCCAACCAGCTCCTAAGTTCTATCCCATGCCACCTCATCAGTCAACAAGTCAAGTTGACTGGTCAAACAGTCAAAATAAGGCATTAGGAGGGGTCAAAGTTGGTCAAATGACCTCTTAAGCCTTAACCCTTCAAACCCAAACCATTCCAGCAGTCCTAATAGACCTCTAGGCCTTCTTTCATGCCACCTCAGCGCCATGTGGCATGGGGACCAGTCAAAGTGTCAAATCTAGGTTTTAGGATGGTCAAACTTGGTCAAATAACCTCATAAGCCTAATCTCCTCTAATCCAAATCCCTCCAGCAGCTTTAACAGACTCTGGAAGCTTCCTAAAACTCATCTTAACCCTTAGATCAAGATCAAATGGCTCCTAGCCATTCCACATGCTCACAAGATGACAAAACCCCCTTTCCACCTCATTTGTACCCTTGTCCTTTGATCCACCTGCTCCCAACTACCCTCTTTACACTTGGCAGCATCCTAGAGCTTGGCAAAAACAATCCTTGCCATCCATTTGGCTGGGGAAGGTTTGAATAGGGAAAAATGCCCTAAAAAGAGCTCATTCTTTCCTTGATATTCTCTCTCCACATTCAAGCTCTCCCACTGAGCTCTCTGCTCATTCAAGCTCTCAAGGTTCTCCTCTACCCATCCCGAGTGAAAACCAGCCGGTCAAACCACGTCAACGACCAGTTTCTGGCGAGTCTAAGGCGAAATTCGTCCCAAGCTTCTACTGCTCAATTCGTGGCGTTTTGGACCGCGATTCTTGAAGAGAAAAGATTCGTGGACTGTTTTGATTGAAAAATATAGTTTTAAAAAAAGGATTAATTATATTTGGGAAGGTTAATTTCTAGAATTTGATCTTAAAATCGAACACTTATTATGAATGATATATCACCTCAAAAGGTGAACATATCGTTCCCTAATAGGTTCCGATTACAAATCTTGATTTATCCTGATTATCGTAGTCAAATTCAAGGGGAAACAATATATGATCTCAAAAGATCAAAATGATGTTAAATCCAATATTTAACTATAATAATCTAGTAAAAAAGATCATTAATTTCATAATCAAGATTACGATAATAGTACGATATATCTTTCCAAGGAAAGAGGATATCGTCTATTATCGATCATTTGAAAATGACGATAATGATCGTTGTCTTTTGAATTTCCCAAAGATAATTAATTAAAAGTTTTGAAAAAGCTTGATTTTGAAAATCTGGTCTGGGTTTCTAAATCTCCTACGAGCGCAAGCCCTCGTGGTTAATTACATCGTAGGAAAATAAAAATCTTCCTATGAATACTCTCGATTAAAATAGCGATACGAATTTTATTTAAGATTTTTAAAGCTAGATGTCAAAGAAGGTTAAGGGTTGGAAGTTCAACAGGGAATAGATCAAATTTGAGCAGTTCTTTCTGGAGGTCAAAGGATGAGAAGTAGGAGGTGCTTGAGATTCTGAAACAATTCAGAGACACCCCAACCTATCCTAAGTATTGGGCTTGAATTAGATTGAAAGATATTTTTAATGTTTGAGTGATCAATTTTATTAGAAGGTGGGAATTAGATTCCCGGAAGATTGAGGTCTTAATATTGAAGATATGCCTCAGAACCTAAATCTAAAATGGGTACTGGAAACCAGTGACCCAGAACCTAGCTAATGCAGTGCAATCTGGACTTACCCCGGCCTGGATTGGGGAGCCAGCTAAACCACCTAAACGCTTTAAAACCATGAGTCAAAGTCTTTATGAAAGAGTGGTTGGAATATTGATTAAGATTGGTTTAAAGAATTGAGGTCGACATCTAGAGCAGATCCTAATTGACCCCTTAACATATGTTGGATCAAATGCTTAAGCTAGAAATGCAATTAAAGATTTAGACTCGATTTTTAATTTGTTACTAATGCAATGCATGCTAGTTGACTCGATAAAATACTTAAATCAATATGAAGTAGTTTTAAAATAGGCTTAAAAATAGGTTTTATCCTAGAAATTGCACAACATCCCCTTGGACAGAACTGCACCCTAATAGGTCAGGTGGTCTGCCAGAACCCGCAGGCGGGGAGGTGCCTAACACGGATGAGAAAAGTCAATATGTATGCATGAAAAACTCCCGGCGAGTCCGGGCTTACTTCTTAAGAGCGTTAGAGTTTCTATCTGAGCTTAAAAATTTTAAGTTTTGTTTAAATAAAAAAAGTTTATGACCGTACCCTCACGAGCCTCCGATCGGGTTCCAGGCTAAATCAAAATCGACATACAAGAACGCCAAATAAACTACTAAAAGCATACGGGTCCTTAATCGCAATCAACACATAAATCAAATCAATTAAATAATTAAATTAATTAAATAAATGCTCGAATTGAAAGTCCATAGGCAAGTGCCCTTAATTATACAACCCAGGGTCTGCAGGAAAGTAAAGTGGCCGGGTACCACTGACTACAACCCGGATTCTACTCCTAAGACACAAGTGACTTTGAGATTTGAGATTCTTCTCGTTCTTCACTTCTTCGTCTCCTTAGAACTCCTTGGATCGTAGGGTCTGGATATCCAAATGAAAAGAAACTCCCCCTGAATAGGGGTGTTATCTTTTCTCTTTGGATATTTGAAATTCATCCTAATTTGGATCTCCAAATGGATAGGGACTCTCCCCTAAGGGATGTTCCTTCCTCTTTGGATTCCAAATTGGATGTTTAAACATCTCAATCTCAAATCACTTAAAATTTACAACTCAATTTACATCTCAAATTACATCAATTGAAATTAAAAATCTAGACTCAACAACCTGCAGAGTTATCCTAATAATCAACAATTTATATAAACATCCCAAGCAGTTAATATATTTGAAATTTAAATGCTCAAACCAGCCACACTTGGTCATGCTCTTTTAATTTTTTAAAGGGGGACTTAAGCATTCTGGAGCACCTGTGCAATTTAATATTTATGATTTTTGCCCCCTTTAATTTATGCCCTGTATGAGCATGGCCACCTGCATAAGATTGAATTAGTATAAATCATTCCTAACCTAAGGGTAGGTCTAACGTACAATCAATCAAATCACAGATTGCAATAAGTAAATAAACAATCACATCAATTCTACCACTAGCAAACAGCATGCAATGAAAACTCGAAAACCCGGCACACAGCAGAAAAGTAAACACCGGCCTAACCTAAGACTAGAGTTGGTTGTCCTAGCAAACCATCTAAAGTGTGTATAGGAGGCTGTGTGGTTTTGATATGTCCTAGATAGGCACTTGATTGAAGTTGCTTAAAGTTCTGGTTGGTTGAAAGGCTTAAGGAGGATTTAATTTGAATTTAAAAATTAATGACTTGAAATTGATTTTAAACTTGATTTTGATTGTTTGTTGGATACCACCTTTGTTTCACACCGAGGCCTTGAAGTTTATTTCACCTTCCTTGGGGCTAATTTAATAGCCTCGTAGGCTTGGGTTACCCAGTGGTACCCGATATAATTAAGTGATTTGAGTTTGATTAAGGTTTGAAGGTTGATTAAATTTTAATTAAGATTGGTTGGTTGCTGGTTTTAAGTTTGAATTAATGTTTTCTGGAATTTTTGGAGATTTATTGAATTTTGGAATTTTTTTGATTATTTTAATGATTTAATTCAAGGGTCAAAAGTTAACTTTTTGATTTAAAGTGTTTTCTGGAAAGTTAATATTTTATTAAAATACTAGATCTTAATACAATCAGTTAGACAGTAAGTATACTGAAATTGGATTTTTCTAGATTTTATTATGAAGGTTTGAAGTTTTGACTTGAATTTGAACTAAGTTTGACCAAAAGTTGACTTTTTTAAATTTGTTTGATTTCTGGAAACTTAACATTTTTAATAAATATTAGACCTTATTATGAGTTGTATGTCTTTGAGTTTGCTCAATTTGGAGTTTATTTGAATTAGTTATGAATTTTTGAAGTTTTGAGTATTTATTGAATTTTTGAAATTGTTTAATTAGAGACCCTTTTTGTGATTTGGATCCAAATGACCTCCAAACTTCTTGAAATCAACTCCAAAGGTCAGGAATGACCTAAGGAGTGATTTCCAAGTGTTTGGAAATTTTTTGAAATTTTTAATTATTTTTAATTAATTAAATTAATTAAATTTCAGATTTCAATTAAAATTAAATTAAACTTAATTTTGAAGTCCAGTCAAGGGGCTTCTATTTTTCATTGATTAAGGGTTCAATTCTGGTCAATTTTAGGTATTACTTGTAATTTTTGGATTTAAATTTGATTTATTATAATTTTTGGAAGGTTTTAAGGCTTAATTAAGGTTTAAACTTGATTAGGTTAATTAGGGGGCTTAATGATCTCAGAAGTCAGTGGGGAATTTTCCTAGGGCTGAGGGTGTCACTATGTTCAAATGGTTTGAGTTTCAAGTCAATTGGAATTATATCCTAATTATTTGAATTAATCTAAATTCTCTAAACAAAATTCTTAATTATTGTCCTTAATGCCACTAAGTTTGAGTAGGTTCAAATCAAAGTCTCTAACCCTCAACACAACATATGCATGATAAATACACTCACAAACACAATCAATCTTAAATTTAAGAGAGCCTTAAACTAAGTGGTGTGTGTATGTCCTTAAACATGCATAGATTAATACTTAATTGAATATTCTTAATTAGACTAATGAATGATTAGATTATAATCATTCATTAGCACTCCCACATGACTTCTATTCAAATATGTTGGTCTATATTTAAAATTTCGTAGTAGATCTCTCAACCTAAAATATTTAAGTATTTATGTATATATTTCAAAATAATTTCAAAATATACTTAATCTATTTATAGGATTATATGTAGATATAGGTTTTAAATTAAGCATACTTAAGATATGATTAGGGTGATTTTAATATCTAATTGAGAGACCTACTGATCTATTAAGATCATTTGAAAATAAATTTCTTAATTTTTAAAATAATTGGTTTAATATTTAATTAGATATTAATTAAATATTAAAATAATTAAGTAATTAAAATAAGTTAAAATTAATCAAGTTTTGATCTCTAAATTTGATTTCAAATTAAAGTGCTTAATTTTCTGAAAATTTTGATATATTATATTAATTTTTCTGATTTAAAATGAATTTCTTATGAATTTTTGAAGTTTAAATCAATTAAAAGGGGTTTTTAAATAATTTTAAAATAATTTTAGAATTAATTAATTTAAATCTTAAGAATTTTCTGGAATTTTAAAATAATTTAAATATATATATGTATGTACATGTATATATTAATTTTCAAAAATATTTAAATTATTAATCATTAATTAAATATTAATTAATTATTAAATAATTAGTTAATTAAAATATAAAAAAAATATAATTTAAATTGATTTAATTTTAAGATTAGAATAACTTAAACACAATTAATTAATTATGGAATATTGATTAATTAAATCAAAGAATTTTTATTAATTATTTAATTATTTAATTAGAATATTTAATTGATATTTAAATATTTTAAATTATTTTGAAACTTTAAAATGTTTTAAGATAATATTTAAACCCTTTTTTTTTAAAAAAAACTTAATATTAATATTAATTAAAACATTAATTTAGTTAATATTAATTAAAGTAATAAATTGTTTAATTCAAATTAAAAAAATTTACATATATTAAAGTTTTAAAACTATTAATATTAATTAAAAATAAATAAAGTATTTAATATTAATTAAAATACTAAATAAATCAATTTTTAATTAAAATTATGAATTATTTAAGATAAATAATTTTTGATAATTAAAAAAAATTAATAATTAATCTTTAAATAAAATATTTAATATTTTAAAATAATTAATTGATAGTTTAAAATAATTAATATTTAAAATTAAATTAATAATAATTTCAAAATAAATAAAATAAAAAATAAAAAAAAAACTTCTGTAATATACTAATACATAATATATTATTATTTAAAATTAATAATTAATATTTAATTTAAACTGAAATTATAATTTCAAAAAAAAATTAAAAAAAAATAATAATAAAATCGTTTTAAATTAAAATAGCCGCAGAAATGCCACGTGGCAACCCTGGATTCGTCCACCTAAACCGCGGCAATGATTGGGCGGACGTGGACGACGGCGCGGCGGCGGTCAGACACGTGTCGATCGCTGGATCGCTCACGCGGTTTCACTTAAATGAGTCAGCATCGGATCCGAACCGTTGGATCACCCGCTGTAATGAATCAACGGCTGGGATTAGATCCCACGATCTGATCTCGCGGAGGAAGATCAGACGGCGGACGTTAACCCCGCGGTTCTGGATCAACGGTTCAGATTCCGCCGGACGATGAAATTAACCGCGAAGCCGAGATGGCGGTCAATCAGAGCCGCGGTATGGCTAAATCACGTCCGTTGATCAAGAGGTCAACGGCTGGGATATAGCCCAATTCAACCGAATTATAGACCGAGCCCTAGAAACCATATTTGAGCTCGTTCTTTCGATCGGATGAATCAAAATTGATGAAATTTGAAACCTAGATTCCCTATGTGAACAGAAATCGCGTGGGAGTTTCTTTTCCACTTAATATGAACTTAATAAAAAGCTAATTATCCCTAAACTAAGTGAACTAGGGCTAAGGATTTTAGGAGTTTTTACCGTTAGATCTCGAGGGTTTTGATTCGGTTGAGCTTGTAGGCTGTCCTCGTATATTTCTTCTCTTGAATCCGTGGTCCAAAACGCCCTAAATCGTCTGCTTTGGGCCTTGGATGGATTATAGTTTGAGCTCGCCGGAGGGTCGTCGCCGGCGGGACTTTGACAGTGGGTTTTGATCGGGAATGAATGAAGGAGGAATTTGGAGCTCAGGGGACTTGGAGGCTGGGTCTGGAGAGGCTTAGATAGTAAGAGAGGGCTAGGGTTCGAATGAGGGTTCCAAATGGGGTCTTACCCTATTCAAACATCCCTGAACTTATTGGATGGCTGGGATTTGTTTGTCCTTATCCCCTGATGGTTGACACCTGGCTGAGGTTGTTGGTTTGGCAGGGAATCAAAGGACTATAGGACATCCTAGGTGTAAAGCTTGGTTTGGTCCCCACTAGGGCATGGGAGCAATGGGAGCCATTGGATCTTCATCTAATGACTGAGAGAAGGCCTAGGGAGGTTCTAGAAGGAGCTCATACAGCTAAAGCTGATTTGGCATGGGAGAAAGGGTAATTTGAGCTAGTTTGACTAGCTTTGACCCATATAATGCATTAAATTGACTGTTTGACCAGTCCACATGCCATGTGGACTGGTGATGTGGCATTGAAGAGATGTCTTGAAAGGCTAGAGGGGTTTGATACTTGAGGGTTGAGGTTTAGATAAATTAGAGGGGGGTTTCAAAAGGATTTGACCATGGTTGCTTGAGTTGACCAAGTCAACTTGATTTGGGTGGCTGAGGTGGCAACCAAGGAGACTTGAGGAGCTGGTTGAAATGGGTTTGGAAGTGTTGAAAGTTAAAGGATTGAGGTTTGGACACATTCATATGAATGAATGAAAGTTTGACCAAGTCAAAATAGGTTGACTTGGTTTAATCAATCCTAATTCAATTCATATTAAGCTTAGACACATCCAACCCATAACATGAGATTGGATTAAGGGTTGGAGATGAGTTTGATAAGATTCATGTAATGGTTAGACCAAAACATAGGAGTTTGACCTAATTTAATGGTTTGACTAAGTCAAAACTGGATGATTTAACTTATAAAAAAGCTAGGGAATATTCAAAACATCAAATGACATGGATTTGAGGGTTTGAATAGGTTATTTGGGTCAAATCACATATTTGAATCCTTAATGGGCTTAATGGGTCAACTGGGTTGACTTGGTCAACCAAGTTGACCCAGGGTCAGTGTTTGAACTGGAATGGTTTGAAATGATAAATGAGGTCTAGTGGAGGTGGTTTCAGGGTATAAATGGGTCATCTAGATCAAATGACCTGTTTAGGCCCTTAATGGGCCTAATGGGTCAACTAGGTTGACTTGGTCAACCAGGTTGACCCAGGGTCAAGGATTGGGTCCAACCAGTTCAGAATAATATTCTGAGTCTGCTGGTGGTGGTCTCAAGGTCTGGAGAGGTCATTTGGTCAAAATGACCTATTTGGGCTCTTAAAGGGCCTTTTAGGTCAACCCTAGTTGACTTGGTCAACCAGGTGGGTCCAGGGCCTGGAAATGGGTTCAACAGATTTGAAATGACATTTGGAGACCAATGGAGGTGGTCTCAGGGTCAGAGGAGGTCATTTGGTCAAAATGACCTATTTTGACCCTAAAGGGGCCTTCTAGGTCAACTAGGTTGACTTGGTCAACCAGGTTGACCCAGGGGCTGGTTCTGGGTTCAATGGGTTTGGTTTGACATTTGAAATTTGCTGGAAGTGACTGCATTTGATTTGGAGCTCATTTGACCAAAGTGACTATTCACACCCCATAGGGGTATTTTGGTCATTTTGACCCCTGGTCAACTGGGGGTCAAATTGAATCCAAAAAAAAAATACAGTTTAATGCTCAATGAGTCATAATCGAGGGTCTGGAAGTGATTTGGAGCTTTGGAGAAAGCTCCAGGGTCAAAATCCACTGGGTGGGAGGTCCAATGGCATGGACTGTAAATATTTGAAGGTTTTATAGCCTTTGGATTTCAATTCAGTTTCTGGGGTTAGAAATCTCAGAATGAGCTCAAATTTGGAGGGTTACCTCTAGAGACATGTCACATCAGTGTGGAACTGACAGATCTTGAATCAGAGGTCATTTGATAGGGTTTTGAGGTGTTCAAAAAATTCACTGAAAAAGGCTTTTAGGAGCTAGACCTTTAGCCTTGGATTTGAGTTTAGAAATCTGGTTTTGAGCTGGATTTTGATCAAGGTTTGAATTAAGGATATGGATTAAAGTCTGGATTGATTGATGCTTGAATTGAATGAAAGTTTGGATTAATCCTAGATCTAGATTGATCTAGGTAGATCTAAGAACCTGGGGTATAAGAGGATCCTAGGGTCTAGGAAAGTCTTAAGCTGTAGATCTAGGAAAATCCCAAGATCTAGAATAATCTGGAGAGTAGATTGATCTAGAACCTAAATTGATCATAGGGTTTAGAATAGATCCTAAGGACTGAAGCCTAGGAAGATCCTGGAGTCTAAAAGTCCTAGGGTTTAGGATCTAAAAGAATCTTAGGATCTAAAATAGATCCTAAAGCCTAGATTCTAGGAAGATCCTAAAGTCTAGAATGATCCTAAGATCTA
Source organism: Dendrobium chrysotoxum (assembly GCA_019925795.1). Classification (NCBI taxonomy): domain Eukaryota; kingdom Viridiplantae; phylum Streptophyta; class Magnoliopsida; order Asparagales; family Orchidaceae; genus Dendrobium; species Dendrobium chrysotoxum. The sequence continues at coordinate 28,267,819 of CM034310.1, forward strand.
GAAGGATCTAGAGGAATCTTATGGTCTAGAATAGATCCTAGGATTTAAGAAGATCATATGATCTAAAGTCTGGCAAAATCCTAGGATCTAGAGTAGATTCTAGGGTCTGGATTAATTTGAAAAGATCCTAGGGTCTAGAGTAGATCCTAGGGATTGAAATCTAGGGAAATCCTAGAATCTAGATTGGTCTCAAATTGTGTTAATCTGGGGTCAGGATTGATCCTAAGGATTGGAAAGATCCTAAGGTCTTGATTGGTCCTACTGACCTCATACAAAAATGAGGTCAACAAATGGACCCCCAATATGTGTAATAGAATGTAGTTCTATTGCACATATTGGTGTTGACCGAATAGAATGGTCAAGTCTGGAGTTTTGATCCTAAGGGGAAAGAAAAATCTATCCCTGGGGAATCGGGGTTTGAATAGATACTAGGGTAGTGCTAGAAAAAGCGTACTCTACCACTAGTGGGTCTGGTCCTGAGGATAGGAGAATCCTAACCTTAAGGGTAGAGGAACCTGGGTGATCTTTTAGGAAGGAAGAACTCCTAACTATAAAGGATTGAAATTAAATTTGATTTTAAGGGAAAAGAAAACCTTACCCTAAGAAGATTGAATTTGAAAATATACTAGAGTAGTGCTGGGGATAGCGTACTCTACCACTAGTGGATCTAATCCTAAGGAAGGGAAAGAATCCTATCCTTACAGGAAAAGAAAATCTGGATGATCATATAGAAAAGAAGAATTCCTAACTACAGAGGATCAAATTAAAATTCAATACTAGGGTAGTGCCACGAGGGGCGTACTCTACCACTAGTAGATCTAGTCCTAAGGGAAGAAACATCTAACCCTAAAGAAGAGACAGCTTGATTGATATTGATTCCTAGACGGTGCCATAGAGGACTTACTCCATCACTAGGAAGTCTAATCCCAAGGGAAGGAGGGATAACCTACCCTAAGGAAGAGAGAACTGGATTTTGAAATTAAACCCAGGACGGTGCCATAGAGGACTTAATCCATCACTGGGGAGTCTAATCCTAAAGGAAGGAGAAAAGCCTAACCTTGGGGAGAAGAGAATTTGATTTTGGAATTTGACATAGATTCCAGGACGGTGCCACAGGGGACTTATTCCATCACTAGGGAATCAAATCCTAAGGAAAGGAAGAAATGCCCATCCTAAGGAGGAGAGAACTGGATTTTAAAATTAATTCCAGGACGGTGCCATAGAGGACTTACTCCATCACTAGGAAGTCTAATCCTAAGAGAAGGAGAATGCTTACTCTAAGGAAAAGAGAACTGGATGATCGTATAGGAAAGTAGTATTGCTTCCTATAGGAGATCAGGCTTAAATATTTGAATTTTGAAACTAGAATGGTGCCATAGAGGGCGTTATCCATCACTAGTAGATCTAATCCTAAGGAAAGAAAACACGACGACTCACATCTGTCCTTGAGGAAAAGAAAACTGGAAGATTCTGTGAGAAGGAAGCATTGCTTCACACAGAATCGAGTCTTGATTTTGAATCTAGGATGGTGCCACAGAGGGCGTGCTCCACCACTAGAAGATCTAATCCTAAGGAAAGAAAGCACGGTGACTAACATCTGTCCTTAAGGAAAAGAAACTGGAAAATTCTATGAAAAGGAAGCATTGCTTCACACAGAATCAGGTCTGGAATGATCGTATGTAAATGAAACTTGCTTTACATAGAGGATCAGATCTGGATGATCATGTATAGAGGAAACTTGCTCTATATAGAGGATCGAGTCTGGAATGATTATGTGCAGAGAAAACTTGCTCTACACAAAAGATCAGGTCTGGAATGATCGTGTATAGAGGAAACTTGCTCTACACAAAAGATCAGGTCTGGAATGATCGTGTATAGAGGAAAGTTGCTCTATACAGAGGATCGGGTCTGGAATGATCATATACAGAGGAAACTTGTTCTGTATAGAGGATCGGATTTGAATTCTGGAATTTGAGATTTGAATTCTGGAATTTGAAATTTGAATGATTTTTGAACTTGAATTTAAAGATGTTTGAATTTGAAACTTGATTTGAATTGGTTTGGAATTTGAAGAATTTTAAACTTGAAGTTTGATTTGACTTTGATTCATCTTGAATTTAATTTCGGATTTTTCAAAAACTTGAACAAAATTGAGCTGAATAGATTCAAAATTTGAAAATTTTATTGATTCGAAATTCAAGCTACATCAAGCATAGTATTTTTTCAGGAATCGCCCGTTTACAGGAAGCATTGGGTGATCTCCTTTACAATCCACTAGCTGATACGAGCCTCCTTCGTAAACTGTTTCCACTACGAAGGGTCCTTCCCAGGTTGGTTCAAACTTCCCGCCGAGCTTTCAGTGGGCTAAGATAGGCCTCCAAAGAACCAAGACCAAGTCGCCTACTCGGAAGGTTCTAGGTCGCACTAACTTATCATGAGCTTGAACCATTTTGGCTTTATAGAGTTCTAGATTCTGCTGGGCTTGGAGACGACGTTCTTCAAGACCCTCAAGTTCTTCAAGTCGAAGTTGCGCATTCTGTTCTGTTGTGATCTGATTCTGGAATGCAGTTCTGAGTGAAGGGATTTGAATTTCTAGAGGGAGTACGGCCTCGGACCCATACACTAGTGCAAACGGTGTGGATTGGGTCGGGGTTCGATATGTGGTCCTGTAGGCCCACAGAGCTTCCACCAACCTCTCATCCCACTGACGTTTATTGTCATCGAGGGTCTTTTTGATGATTTATACCAGGGTTTTGTTGAAGGCCTCAGCCAATCCATTAGCCCGTGGGTAATAGATTGTTGAGTATCTCCAATCAATACCGTGGCGACTTGCAAAGTTATTAATTTTTGTAGACTTGAAAGCGGACCCATTATCGGATATGATTCTGCGAGGTACGCCGAATCGATATACGATATGGTCACGAAAGAATTTCATTACGTGATGTGATGTTACATTTCTTAGTGGTACTGCTTCTGCCCACTTTGAAAAGTAATCAGTCGCTGCTAAGATGAAGCGATGACCCCTTGAAGAAGGAGGGTCAATTGGCCCGACGATATCCGTGCCCCAACTTTCGAAGGGCCACGAGGCTATCGTAGCATGCAACACATTAGGCAGCTGATGTAAAACCACACCATGAACTTGGCATTGATGACAATATTTTGTAATTTTCATGCAATCGTCAATCATGGTAGGCCAGTAATAACCAAGTCTTTTGATTTTCATTTTCATCTTAGGACCCGATTGATGAACACCGTACAGTCCAGCATGGACTTCGTTAACGATCTTCAGGGCCTCTCGTTTGTCTAAACAACGGAGCCACATCTGATCGAACGATCGTCGGTACAACGTATCGTTGACTAGTGCATATGATAGGGCACATTTCTTAATTTGATTGGCAAAAGACCTGTCGTGGGGAAGCTTGCCTTGTTGTAAATACCTGATTATTGGTTGTCTCCAATCTTGTTCTTCATCGACTGCTGAAGATGTAGAAAGGACATGGGAAGATTGATTGTTGAGGTATTCCATGTCTACAGGGGACAGGACTTGACGACCCTGAACTTCTATAAGGATGAAGTCTTCTTCTGGGCAAGCAAATTCCTTTGCAAGCTTTGTTAGGGCATCCGCTGAGGAATTGCTTCCACGAGGAACCCTATACATAGTTACAATGGGAATTTTCTCGAGTAGGTGCATTGTGTATTGGTGATATTTCAGGAGTTTAGGATTCAAAACCTTATAGGTCCCTGCAACTTGGTTGATCACCAGTTGAGAGTCACCATAGATCTTAATCTCTTTAATCTCCATTAGGATTGCAAGTTCCAGACCAGTTATCAAAGCTTCGTACTCAGCTTCATTGTTCGTACAAGGTTCTGATAAATGGTAGGAAAAGTGCATCATTCCCTTATCCGGTGTTATGAAGACCAGACCAACTCCGGCTTTTCCAGGAATAGTAGATTGAGATGTTTTGCCCCTTTGAGAGGACACTGCACCATCAAAATACATTTCCCAGGTTTGAACATTAGATTCCTCGAAACTCATGATTTGCTCATCGGGTAAATCATCATTTAGAGGAGATTCCGCCGGTAGCGGGTGTGCCGCAAGGAAGTCGGCGACGGCCTGCCCTTTCACAGCACGCAGGGGAATGAAAGTGATTTCAAATTGTAACAATATCATAGACCAACGAGCCAGACGTCCTGACAATGTGGGCCGGGTCATAAGATATTGCAGGGGGTTGACACTGGAAATCAGACTGACCTGATAAGAAAGCATGTAATGTCTTAGTTTTTGTGCTGCAAAGACTAAGGCAAGGCAATGTTTCTCAATTACAGGATATCGGATTTTCGTTGGGAGTAATCTCCGACTCAGGTAGTAGAGGGCATTCTCTTTCCCATCGTCATTGATTTGAGCTAGAAGAGCCCCAAGAGATTCGTCAAGGGCTGCAGTGTAAAGGATTAAAGGTCTTCCCGGAATGGGGGCTGCTAAAACTGGCGGATTTGTCAGGTATTGTTTGATATTTTCGAAAGCATTTTGATATTTCTCATCCCAAATGAATTTGGCGTCCTTTTTAGCTAGGACAGAGAATGGTTGACATCTTCCAGAAAGATTAGAAATGAATCTTCTTATATACGCCAGCCTGCCCTGGAGGGATCTCAGTTGAGTAAGACTCTTAGGAGGCGGCATATTTAAGATAGCTTCAATTTTGGCAGGATCAATTTCGATTCCACGGTGCCTGACTACGAAACCTAAGAACTTCCCTGACGTGACGCCGAAAGCGCACTTCAAGGGATTCATTTTAAGGTCGTAGCGGCGCAACCGCTCGAAGACAGTTCTTAAATCATAAAGATGAGCCTCTTTCACTCTACTCTTGACAACTAAATCGTTGATGTAACATTCGACTTGATTATGTATTAAGTCATCAAAGATGTGAGTCATGGCCCGCTGGTAGGTTGCACCAGCATTTTTGAGACCAAAAGGCATCACTTTATAACAAAAGATCCCTATAGGACTTCTGAATGCAGTGTTTCTCTCATCTTCTGGGGCCATCTTGATTTGATTATAACCAGACGAGCCATCCATAAAAGAGAAAATAACGTGCGAGGAGGTAATGTTCACCATGAGTTCTGGGATTGGTAAAGGAAATTCATCCTTAGGACATGCCTTGTTCAGGTCTCTATAGTCAACACAGACTCGGATTTGACCATTCTTCTTTCGAACTGGCACGACGCTGGCTACCCAAGAAGGATATTGTTCTTCTCGAATAAATCCAGCCTCTGCCAACTTCTTGACTTCAGAAACGACTTGTTGTTCGATCTCCAGACGCATACGTCGTGGAGCTTGCTTGACAGGAATGGCATCGTGCCGGATTCCAAGTTTATGGACTGCTACGTCAGCGGGCAACCCCGGCATTTCGTCGTATGTCCAGGCGAAGCAATCTTTAAACTCGGATAGAAGTTGAATTAGATCCTTAGACTCATCCTCACTCAACAAAGAACTTATGAAAGTGGGGCGAGGGTCATCCTCTGTTCCAAGGTTGATTTCTTTAAGTTCATCGACTGTTGATTTAATTTCTTCTTCGAATTCAGGGGGTGCATCCCGAACCTGAAGTTCGTCAGAATCATCAAAAGTCTCCAAACAAAGTCCATCGAATGAATCAATGACTTCAGTAGGGACATTTTTAAATTCAGGACGACTAGTTATCATTAAACAAAATTCATCATCGTCAAATGATCTAACGGTACTAAAGCCGATACCACTAGTCCAATGTTTATTAAATTTTGAATTCCAAAGACTTTCGTGGTATCTAGCCTGACCCTTAGTCCATTGACTCGGAGCAAAACCTTTAGAAATAAGAGATTTAACACCAGCAGGAAAGTAGCCAAAAGGTAATTCCATTAATTCATTAAAATTTGCCTCTTCAAGGATTACATCATCTTCATTCCTTGAGGAGGAAGAGCCAGGGAAGAACTTCTTGGCTTTCCTTACTTCTCCATCTAAGTTCGGAGCATCCTTAATTACTAACCCTGAGACCCTGTCAGTAGACAGTGGGGTTAAGGTTAAGGATTCAACCGTTCTATTAAGCTTTTCATATAAACTCAATTCAGGCTCGTCATTTTGAATATTTAGTTTTGTATCCTCCTGGTCGCTATCCGATTCTAAAGTGAGATCAAACTTCGGAGGAGGATTGATTTTTGTATAGTCAAAAGCAAATCTGGCACCCCTTTTTCTTGAATCTTCATCAGAACTTGTTTCAAGTTCGACGTAGATCAGGAAATTTCTTTTTTCAATTGAAGGGCGACCTCGACCGCGTGCTCTTTGGGCCATCCTCCCACCTCTTTGAGGTACAATGTTTGGAGGCCTGAAGATCACACGCTCGACGTCGTCTTCACTACTTGAGTTTTGTCTCTTTTAATTTTTGACTTTTTCTTTTCTCAATCTTTGAATTGCTTTTGAACTTTGATTTTCTGCCTTTTCCTCCTTGATGTTGATCTCTACCTTAGAACAGGTAGTGGACCCTTTAGGAACGTAGTACGCCGCATCCTCGTAGATCCCGATCTCGTGAATAGAGAATGGTTGCAGATCACCCTTAATTTCAAACTCAATGCCATCTCGTTGGTACTTGATGCATTGATGTAGGGTAGAAGGAACCATCCTATACTCATGGATCCAGGGCCTTCCTAGGAGCGCGTTAAAGGACGTTGCCGAATCAATTATATGAAATTTCAGTTCAGTTTTCAATTCTCCTATCTCTAGAAGAAGGGTGACTGAACCTAAAGCCTTCTCGCCCTTTTCATTGAATCCACGAAGCACTAACTTGTCAGTTGAGAGCTTGCTAGTATCAATTCTAAGGTATGCGAGAGTCTTTATATTCATCACGTTGACCGATGCACCCGGGTCAACTAAAACTCTTGATAACTTAAACTTGCCCACATTTACTGTGATGTAAAGTGGACGATTGTGGTCGGCAGTTCCAAGGAGTAAATCTTCGTCAGAGAAGGTAACCCCAGGGATTTCCTTAAAGTACAAAGCTTCTTCCTCGGAAGTTGAGGCTAATTGAGCTAAGCAAATCTCTGGGTCGAGAAGTGCTTTAATTAGAGTCTCCCTCATCTCTTTTGAAAGGACAAGGGCATCATAAATGCTCAATTTGGCAGGCAACTTCCTAAGGTGAGCTAAGACATTGTAATCAACACTTGGAACATTAACGTTGAGACCCGGTGGATTTAAAAGAATTGGAGTTGATTGTTGAGCGGGGATTTGAATTGGATCATCAGAAACAACTTATTTTCCTTTATCCTGAGGAGGTAGCCTAGGGGGTAAGACCTTCCCACCACGTAGTTGTACTTGCACGACTTCATCGGAAGAACAAACTACAGGGGAGTCTACGCTCTCCTTAGGCGATTGATTTTCGTTATCTGAGCGAGAGTCTGAATCTGAAAAGTCTATCACGACAGGACTCCCTTGAAAGTTAATTTCAGGGGTTTCACTATCTGATAAGACATCAGATTCGTTTCTCTCTTGAAGAGTCAAATCTGGAGAGTTGAGTGTTTGAATTTCTGGGTTGATCTCAACTTATTCTTGATTATTTTCAACAGAAGAGTCGTTTACATTTTCATTCTCAACATTAATCATCAAAATTTGAGCAGAAGGATCAGACTTTTTATTTAATTTTTGACCCTTTGTCTTTGATGGGGCAAAGTAAAAGTCAGATAATTTCAGTGGTGACAGAGGTTTTGAGCCACCATCAACCACTTGTACAGATCTCTCATCAACAAATTTCCTCTCTACAGAAAGTTCACTCTTTTCATTTTTATTTAATACAGTAGTTTCTAAAACTACTGGAGAGGAAACTGTCCCAACGTCCTCCTGCGAAGCCTCGAGGTCAACCTCCCAGATCGGGTCCCGGGCTCTCGTCGGTAACTGTTGAGAAAGACGAAAAGATTTATTAATCGACTTTTTAAATGCCCGGGATAGTGCTATATCCCAACCATCTTCAAAGGACAAAGAAGAGTTAGAATTCATACCTGAGATAGACTTGACAGACCCCTGATCTGGATCGACCAGGTACTCCTTTGGAATTATAATATTACCTTGACGGAAGTTCTTTTCTAGCCAATCTTTGAAGACGATGCAGTCTTCGATTGTGTGGCCTAACATGCGATGGTAGGGGCAAAAAGTTGGATCATCCTTCTTATTTGCCTCTTCCGGCTTCTTGGCCTCCGGCAATCGAAAATCTGGCTTCTTCTGAAGACTTTTAAAGATCTTTCTCACCGACTCCCTTTTAAATGGATATGTACGAGCCAATCTCTCTTTAAAAGAAATCGAGTGAGAATCTCTTGTAGGTTGAGAAGTTACCTGAAAAGGTGGAGATTTCTGAGTTTGTTGTGTTGGAGAATTACTGGACTGAACATTCATTGGTTTCTTCCCCTTATCAACAGCTGAAACCATTGCTGTTCTCTTTTCAAAGGACTTCAATGGTTTACTAGCTTTCTTTTCCTCGGTAGAATCCTTCAGGAATGGCATTTTGGAAGCCTCTTCCTGTAGATTACTAGCCTTATTCAAAAGTTTTTTGAAGGTTTTGATAGTGAAACCCTTCAGGAGAAAAGCAATAGGCCCGTGGATGTTCTTTAAAAGAATCTCCACTGCATGTTGCTCTTACAACTGGAGTTCACACTTCATCGAGAGATTTCGCCATCTCAAGATGTACTCAACCAAAGACTCTCCCGATTTTTGTTTTTCGATGACGAGATCACCAACGGTTACACGCTATTGAGCTCCTGAGAATCTCTTTAAGAATAGACTCTCGAGCTCTGTGAATATTTTCACTGAACCATTAGGTAAATCTGCGTACCACTCAAAAGCAATACCGGATAGACTACTCACAAACTGGCGAAAGAGTAGAGCATCTGACCCTCCTGCGTTGCAACAGCTAGCTCGGAAGTGGGCCAGGTGCTGTCTTGGGTTTTCTAAACCACTAAAAACTTTGAATGAAGGTGGCACAAAGCCTTTAGGATAAGAAACTGAATCATATTCTTCAGGGTAAGGTCTACCCTTTGGAATAGATACGGTCCCTTGAGAATGGGCTAAGGCCTCCCTTACCTGGGTTTCGATCATCTGGCGAATATCTTTATCGGCTGGAGAGGTTGGGAAAGCAACCTCTGGAATTCTAGGACTTGATTCTATTTTTCTGTTGTGCTCACCCACTGTATGTGTTGTAGGTTGCAACTGCTCGGATTGAGATTGCTGTGCCTTGATCATCTGGTTCTGCATTTGTTCCATTCTGAGCATCATTTGTTCAATTTTGTTCTCCAGACTCTTGATGTATTCATCTTTCTCATTCAATTTAATTGATCCATCAGAGTCTGAATCTACTGCTGCAGAGGCTTCTTCCTTACTAGATCGGTGTCTTGAAGGCTCAGCATCTTTATTTGATGCTCTGGTCTCAACCATACAAATGTTCCCAGCTGAATCTTCTTCCATCAGATCATCTGCTTCTGGATCAAAGGCTTCAATTGCCTTGCTTTTGAGTATGTCCCTTATTTCTTGTACCACCTCATCGACCGGTCTACCCTCAATTGATTCAAGGTCGATTGGTAGGTACCCTTTATAGTTAATCATCTCTTAAAATTCCTCATCTCCGAACTGGGTGAGGACCTCTTGAATTTTCAAGTCATCAGCAGTAGGTTCTGCCACTAACTGATCTAACATTTCTTGATCATCCTCAAGTTCTGTCCCCTCCCCTCCGACTGTCCCGGGGTCGGTAGTCGTGAGGGTGACATCCTCAACAGGGTGAGGGATATCTAACTTAACAGGTGACGAAGGAGTTTGACTTGTAGGAACTCCAACATCAATCTGAGGAGAATCCTCACCTCCCTGAATAAGGATTCGGGGGACCTTAACAGGTGACTGGACTGGTAACTGAACTGGTGACTGAACTGGTATATCTCTAATCTGAATCCCAACAGTTCTGCTTATCTTCATTGGCACATAAGGTTCATCCAAAGGTATGGGCCTCTTGCCCTTAACATCAATTGGTTGTAAGTCTTTGACAATTTCTTTTGATTTGGCTATCACAGGGGCCAACTTCGAGAGTCTTGAAGGGGGAACTGGAGGTCTACCACTGAGAGGGTGACTCCTACCAGATCCAGTTAAAACTATCTCCTCAGTTTTGGCAGTTGGGAGACGAGGCACCCAATGATATCCATCCACTAGTACTGAGGCAACTGGTTGCTTAACAAACTTTTTATTTCTCCTCACTGGCTGAGGAGTCAGGTTTCTTGCTTCAGACTTTTCTTCTTTCAGAACTTCTTTCTCAAGCTTATGTGAAATCACCCCCTTCAGGTGTCTCACATATTGTTCTTTGGTCTGACCTATCTCAGCAGCACAGGTATGAATGATGTTCCTTAACATCCTAGTTCTCAAAGTGTTCTTCTCCTTAGTGGTTCTCTTAACAGTATAGTCGACTGGGCTAGGTGGAGAGCTAGCAATCCACGTGACTCTCTCCTCCCCTGCAGCAGCTGCGAGGGGGTGAAAACGACTCCCTTTCAGGAGTGGAGAAGAAGCAGGGATAGGCAGCTCCTCAACAGCCTCAGGCTCAACTAAACTCAGGGCTTTTTATTCAGCTATCTTCCTTGACTTGGTGATTTTCTTTCTTATTCTCCTCAGGTAGTTCTTCCTAGCACTCTTAGTGCCAAACAGTGCTGAAGAACTAGAAGACCCTTTCTCAACAGTAGATTTCACTTCAATTTTCTTGTCCTCACTCTGGACTGAGGGTACAGAAGGTGTAAAGGTAGCACCTACTGCCAGTTCCAACACTGGGTGAAGGTCACTCGTAGCTCCCACAGCTAGTTCAACTACTGGACCATTCTCGCCCTCAGCAGCGAGATTGATGATTGTTCCACCATTAACAGACAGTTTAAGAGTCTTGAAGCCCATCCCAAACTGAATTGCACTGCTATGAATTAACTCTTCGACTTGAAGGTCTCGGTCAACGGAGAACAGAAGTTTTCCAGCCATTGCAGAAGATTTGATTGTCTGAAATTTGAAAGAGAAGATTTGAATCAATTTTTTTTGAATTTGAATCTTGACAAGAAATTTTCTATATTTTATCATATAAATCGAATTATAGGAACTATAATCCGATATATAGTGATAAAGTATAGATATCAATTTTGACTTGAAGAAAATTTGAATTTTTGTTGTATATGTTCAACTACAAGAGAATGTTGTAGAGAACGTATAACAACAACGGTCTGGATTTGATTTGAAAGGATTTGACGGGGGTTTGAAATTTTGAAGATTGAAAGATTTTCTTTGACTATTTGAAACCAATAAGTCAGATTTGATTCCAACTTAATAGTTAACAAAATATCAAAGAAAATCAAGGAGTTTTGACTCGACTCTCTTATCCCACTGATCGGGCTAGGGATAAGATGTCAGAGATTTGACTTGATGAAAAGACTAGATGATTAAATTTGAATCTGGAAATGGTGCATGTTATACTACAAGAGAATGTTGTAGTAGTACATGTGACAGTAAAAATTGATTTTGAATTGAAAGGGAATTTGAACGACTCAAAAATCCGGCAGCATCTCCCTTTATTTTTGAAACTTGAGGTGTTGAATTTGCGTTCAACAAGATAGTTTACAAACATTAGGGAAAATTTTATAGGAAGGAGCTCGACTCTTTATATCTTATCAAAGATAAAATGTCAGAGTTCAAAGATTTGAAAGACACTGAAAATAAATGTTGAATTTGAATTGTCAATGTTCATCTACAAGAAGTATTGTAGAAGAACATTCGACACGTGACGATTAAAACTTGAAGAGAATTGAGCGGATGTTTTTGAAAATTTAAATTTCCGGCAGCACCTCCCCTTATTTTTGAAACTCAAGGTGTTGAATTTGCATTCAACTCGACGGTTTACAAATGTTAGGGAAGAACTAGGGAAAACCACTTGACTCTTTACATTTTAAAAGAATGATTTAAAATGAAATGTCAAAGATTAATTTATCTGGAAAAATTTGAATAAAGATTGCATATATTAAGCTACAATAATTGTTATAGAGAAATATATGGCAATGCATTTTGAACTTGATTGATTTTGAAAAAGATTTGAAAATTTTGAAAATTCGGCGGCATCTCCCCTTATTTTTGAAACTCGAAGTGTTGAACATGTGCTCAACATAATGGTTTACAAACCTATAAGAGGGAGATTCTAGGAAATCAACCTGACTCTTTCATTCTGATGGGCGATTCAGAATGGAATGTCAAGGACTGAAACGATCGGAGAAGTTGTAAGTATATTAACTATATACAACTACAATAATTATTGTAGAATATATAGTTACAATGATTATTATGACTTGAAGATAGATGTTTGAAAATTTTGAAATTTCAGCAGCATCTCCCCTGATTTTAAAACTCGAAGTGTTGAATGTATGTTCAACATAACGGTTTACAAAAATAGGGGGATGTTATAAACTAACCCGACTCTTTCATTCCGAGTAGTGATTCGGGATTGAAATGTCGAAGGTTAGATTAACCAGAAGATTTCAAACTTTGGATTCAAATTTGGAAGAGAAATCTATATCCTATCACACATATTGAATTATAGATATTACAATCCTATATGTAATGATAATATATAGGAATCGATTGAGATTTGAAGACAATGAAATTTTGCTAGACAGTTGAAATTATGACTTTGAAGTTAAAGAAATCTTCTATAAATTATGAAACTTAGCACGCTATGATTTATTTACATGCAAGTTTGCAACATATACAAAAAGACTTTGAAAAGCTCAGCTTGACTCTTTTGCTCTACCAATGAACTTGGAGGCGAAATGTCAAAGCAAGACTTGGAGGGAGGTTTCCTACACTCACCTCTCTTTTCACATGTCTTAATTGAGTTGGCCACATTCTCCCAAGAAAGAAATGGGAGAGGGACCAACAGAAGAAAAGTAGTTAAAACCATCGATGCAATAAAATTCGTACTGCTATTAAAGATGGAGAGAGAGATAATCCCCAGCGGAGTCGCCAATTTTTGTTTTGATTGAAAAATATAATTTTAAAAAAAAGGATTAATTATATTTGGGAAGGTTAATTTCTAGAATTTGATCTTAAAATCGAACACTTATTATGAATGATATATCACCTCAAAAGGTGAACATATCGTTCCCTAATAGGTTCCGATTACAAATCTTGATTTATCCTGATTATCGTAGTCAAATTCAAGGGGAAACAACATATGATCTCAAAAGATCAAAATGATGTTAAATCCAATATTTAACTATAATAATCTAGTAAAAAGATCATTAATTTCATAATCAAGATTACGATAATAGTACGATATATCTTTCCAAGGAAAGAGGATATCGTCTATTATCGATCATTTGAAAATGACGATAATGATCGTTGTCTTTTGAATTTCCCAAAGATAATTAATTAAAAGTTTTGAAAAAGCTTGATTTTGAAAATCTGGTCTGGGTTTCTAAATCTCCTACGAGCGCAAGCCCTCGTAGTTAATTACATCGTAGGAAAATAAAAATCTTCCTACGAATACTCTCGATTAAAATAGCGATACGAATTTTATTTAAGATTTTCAAAGCTAGATGTCAAAGAAGGTTAAGGGTTGGAAGTTCAACAGGGAATAGATCAAATTTCGGAAGTTCTTTCTGGAGGTCAAAGGATGAGAAGTAGGAGGTGTTTGAGATTTTGAAACAATTCAGAGACACCCCAACCTATCCTAAGTATTGGGCTTGAATTAGATTGAAAGATATTTTTAATGTTTGAGTGATCAATTTTATTAGAAGGTGGGAATTAGATTCCCGGAAGATTGAGGTCTTAAGATTGAAGATATGCCTCAGAACCTAAATCTAAAATGGGTACTGGAAACCAGTGACCCAGAACCTAGCTAATGCAGTGCAATCTGGACTTACCCCGGCCTGGATTGGGGAGCCAGCTAAACCACCTAAACGCTTTAAAACCATGAGTCAAAGTCTTTATGAAAGAGTGGTTGGAATATTGATTAAGATTGGTTTAAAGAATTGAGGTCGACATCTAGAGCAGATCCTAATTGACCCCTTAACATATGTTGGATCAAATGCTTAAGCTAGAAATGCAATTAAAGATTTAGACTCGATTTTTAATTTGTTACTAATGCAATGCATGCTAGTTGACTCGATAAAATGCTTAAATCAATATGAAGCAGTTTTAAAATAGGCTTAAAAATAGGTTTTATCCTAGAAATTACACAACATCCCCTTGGACAGAACTGCACCCTAATAGGTCAGGTGGTCTGCCAGAACCCGCAGGCGGGGAGGTGCCTAACACGGATGAGAAAAGTCAATATGTATGCATGAAAAACTCCCGGCGAGTCCGGGCTTACTTCTTAAGAGCGTTAGAGTTTCTATCTGAGCTTAAAAATTTTAAGTTTTGTTTAAATAGAAAAAGTTTATGACCGTACCCTCACGAGCCTCCGATCGGGTTCCAGGCTAAATCAAAATCGACATACAAGAACGCCAAATAAACTACTAAAAGCATACGGGTCCTTAATCGCAATCAACACATAAATCAAATCAATTAAATAATTAAATTAATTAAATAAATGCTCGAATTGAAAGTCCATAGGCAAGTGCCCTTAATTATACAACCCAGGGTCTGCAGGAAAGTAAAGTGGCCGGGTACCACTGACTACAACCCGGATTCTACTCCTAAGACACAAGTGACTTTGAGATTTGAGATTCTTCTCGTTCTTCACTTCTTCGTCTCCTTAGAACTCCTTGGATCGTAGGGTCTGGATATCCAAATGAAAAGAAACTCCCCCTGAATAGGGGTGTTATCTTTTCTCTTTGGATATTTAAAATTCATCCTAATTTGGATCTCCAAATGGATAGGGACTCTCCCCTAAGGGATGTTCCTTCCTCTTTGGATTCCAAATTGGATGTTTAAACATCTCAATCTCAAATCACTTAAAATTTACAACTCAATTTACATCTCAAATTACATCAATTGAAATTAAAAATCTAGACTCAACAACCTGCAGAGTTATCCTAATAATCAACAATTTATATAAACATCCCAAGCAGTTAATATATTTGAAATTTAAATGCTCAAACCAGCCACACTTGGCCATGCTCTTTTAATTTTTTAAAGGGGGACTTAAGCATTCTGGAGCACCTGTGCAATTTAATATTTATGATTTTTGCCCCCTTTAATTTATGCCCTGTATGAGCATGGCCACCTGCATAAGATTGAATTAGTATAAATCGTTCCTAACCTAAGGGTAGGTCTAACGTACAATCAATCAAATCACAGATTGCAATAAGTAAATAAACAATCACATCAATTCTACCACTAGCAAACAGCATGCAATGAAAACTCGAAAACCCGGCACACAGTAGAAAAGTAAACACCGGCCTAGCCTAAGACTAGAGTTGGTTGTCCTAGCAAACCATCTAAAGTGTGTATAGGAGGCTGTGTGGTTTTGATATGTCCTAGATAGGCACTTGATTGAAGTTGCTTAAAGTTCTGGTTGGTTGAAAGGCTTAAGGAGGATTTAATTTGAATTTAAAAATTAATGACTTGAAATTGATTTTAAACTTGATTTTGATTGTTTTTTGGATACCACCTTTGTTTCACACCGAGGCCTTGAAGTTTATTTCACCTTCCTTGGGGCTAATTTAATAGCCTCGTAGGCCTGGGTTATCCTGTGGTACCCGATATAATTAAGTGATTTGAGTTTGATTAAGGTTTGAAGGTTGATTAAATTTTAATTAAGATTGGTTGGTTGCTGGTTTTAAGTTTGAATTAATGTTTTCTGGAATTTCTGGAGATTTATTGAATTTTAGAATTTTTTTGATTATTTTAATGATTTAATTCAAGGGTCAAAAGTTGACTTTTTGATTTAAAGTATTTTCTGGAAAGTTAATATTTTATTAAAATACTAGACCTTAATACGATCAATTAGATAGTAAGTATACTGAAATTGGATTTTTCTAGATTTTATTATGAAGGTTTGAAGTTTTGACTTGAATTTGAACTAAGTTTGACCAAAAGTTGACTTTTTTAAATTCGTTTGATTTCTGGAAACTTAACATTTTTAATAAATATTAGACCTTATTATGAGTTGTATGTCTTTGAGTTTGCTCAATTTGGAGTTTATTTGAATTAGTTATGAATTTTTGAAGTTTTGAGTATTTATTGAATTTTTGAAATTGTTTAATTAGAGACCCTTTTTGTGATTTGGATCCAAATGACCTCCAAACTTCTTGAAATCAACTCCAAAGATCAGGAATGACCTAAGGAGTGATTTCCAAGTGTTTGGAAATTTTCTGAAATTTTTAATTATTTTTAATTAATTAAATTAATTAAATTTCTGATTTCAATTAAAATTAAATTAAACTTAATTTTGAAGTCCAGTCAAGGGGCTTCTATTTTTTATTGATTAAGGGTTCAATTCTGGTCAATTTGAGGTATTACTTGTAGTTTTTGGATTTAAATTTGATTTATTATAATTTTTGGAAGGTTTTAAGGCTTAATTAAGGTTTAAACTTGATTAGGTTAATTAGGGGGCTTAATGATCTCAGAAGTCAGTGGGGAATTTTCCTAGGGCTGAGGGTGTCACTATGTTCAAATGGTTTGAGTTTCAAGTCAATTGGAATTATATCCTAATTATTTGAATTAATCTAAATTCTCTAAACAAAATTCTTAATTATTGTCCTTAATGCCACTAGGTTTGAGTAGGTTCAAATCAAAGTCTCTAACCCTCAACACAACATATGCATGATAAATATACTCACAAACACAATCAATCTTAAATCTAAGAGAGCCTTAAACTAAGTGGTGTGTGTATATCCTTAAACATGCATAGATTAATACTTAATTGAATATTCTTAATTAGACTAATGAATGATTAGATTATAATCATTCATTAGCACTCCCACATGACTTCTATTCAAATATGTTGGTCTATGTTTAAAATTTCGTAGTAGATCTCTCAACCTAAAATATTTAAGTATTTATGTATATATTTCAAAATAATTTCAAAATATACTTAATCTATTTATAGGATTATATGTAGATATAGGTTTTAAATTAAGCATACTTAAGATATGATTAGGGTGATTTTAATATCTAATTGAGAGACCTACTGATCTATTAAGATCATTTGAAAATAAATTTCTTAATTTTTAAAATAATTGGTTTAATATTTAATTAGATATTAATTAAATATTAAAATAATTAAGTAATTAAAATAAGTTAAAATTAATCAAGTTTTGATCTCTAAATTTGATTTCAAATTAAAGTGCTTAATTTTCTGAAAATTTTAATATATTATATTAATTTTTCTGATTTAAAATGAATTTCTTATGAATTTTTGAAGTTTAAATCAATTAAAAAGGGTTTTTAAATAATTTTAAAATAATTTTAGAATTAATTAATTTAAATCTTAAGAATTTTCTGGAATTTTAAAATTATTTAAATATATATATGTATGTACATGTATATATTAATTTTTAAAAATATTTAAATTATTAATCATTAATTAAATATTAATTAATTATTAAATAATTAGTTAATTAAAATATAAAAAAAAAATATAATTTAAATTGATTTAATTTTAAGATTAGAATAACTTAAACACAATTAATTAATTATGGAATATTGATTAATTAAATCAAAGAATTTTTATTAATTATTTAATTATTTAATTAGAATATTTAATTAATATTTAAATATTTTAAATTATTTTGAAACTTTAAAATGTTTTAAGATAATATTTAAACCCTTTTTTTAAAAAAAAAAATTAATATTAATATTAATTAAAATATTAATTTAGTTAATATTAATTAAAGTAATAAATTGTTTAATTCAAATAAAAAAAATTTACATTTATTAAAGTTTTAAAACTATTAATATTAATTAAAAATAAATAAATAAAGTATTTAATATTAATTAAAATACTAAATAAATTAATTTTTAATTAAAATTATGAATTATTTAAGATAAATAATTTTTGATAATTAAAAAAAATTAATAATTAATCTTTAAATAAAATATTTAATATTTTAAAACAATTAATTGATAGTTTAAAATAATTAATATTTAAAATTAAATTAATAATAATTTCAAAATAAATAAAATAAAAAATAAAAAAAACTTCTGTAATATACTAATACATAATATATTATTATTTAAAATTAATAATTAATATTTAATTTAAACTGAAATTATAATTTCAAAAAAAAATTTAAAAAAAATAATAATAAAATCATTTTAAATTAAAATAGCCGCGGAAATGCCACGTGGCAACCCTGGATTCGTCCACCTAAACTGCGGCAATGATTGGGCTGACGTGGACGACGGCGCGGCGGCGATCAGACACGTGTCGATCGCTGGATCGCTTACGCGGTTTCACTTAAATGAGTCAGCATCGGATCCGAGCCGTTGGATCACCCGCTGTAATGAATCAACGGCTGGGATTAGATCCCACGATCTGATCTCGCGGAGGAAGATCAGACGGCAGACGTTAACCCCGCGGTTCTGGATCAACGGTCTAGATTCCGCCGGACGATGAAATTAACCGCGAAGCCGAGATGGCGGTCAATCAGAGCCGCGATATGGCTAAATCACGTCCGTTGATCAAGAGATCAACGGCTGGGATATAGCCCAATTCAACCGAATTACAGACCGAGCCCTAGAAACCATATTTGAGCTCGTTCTTTCGATCGGATGAATCAAAATTGATGAAATTTGAAACCTAGATTCCCTATGTGAACAGAAATCGCGTGGGAGTTTCTTTTCCACTTTATATGAACTTAATAAAAAGCTAATTATCCCTAAACTAAGTGAACTAGGGCTAAGGATTTTAGGAGTTTTTACCGTTAGATCTCGAGGGTTTTGATTCGGTTGAGCTTGTAGGCTATCCTCGTATATTTCTTCTCTTGAATCCGTGGTCCAAAACGCCCTAAATCGTCTGCTTTGGGCCTTGGATGGATTATAGTTTGAGCTCGCCGGAGGGTCGTCGCCGGCGGGACTTTGACGGTGGGTTTTGATCGGGAATGAATGAAGGAGGAATTTGGAGCTCAGGGGACTTGGAGGCTGGGTCTGGAGAGGCTTAGATAGTAAGAGAGGGCTAGGGTTCGAATGAGGGTTCCAAATGGGGTCTTACCCTATTCAAACGTCCCTGAACTTATTGGATGGCTGGGATTTGTTTGTCCTTATCCCCTGATGGTTGACACCTGGCTGAGGTTGTTGGTTTGGCAGGGAATCAAAGGACTATAGGACATCCTAGGTGTAAAGCTTGGTTTGGTCCCCACTAGGGCATGGGAGCAATGGGAGCCATTGGATCTTCATCTAATGACTGAGAGAAGGCCTAGGGAGGTTCTAGAAGGAGCTCATACAGCTAAAGCTGATTTGGCATGGGAGAAAGGGTAATTTGAGCTAGTTTGACTAGCTTTGACCCATATAATGCATTAAATTGACTGTTTGACCAGTCCACATGCTATGTGGACTGGTGATGTGGCATTGAAGAGATGTCTTGAAAGGCTAGAGGGGTTTGATACTTGAGGGTTGAGGTTTAGATAAATTAGAGGGGGGTTTCAAAAGGATTTGACCATGGTTGCTTGAGTTGACCAAGTCAACTTGATTTGGGTGGCTGAGGTGGCAACCAAGGAGACTTGAGGAGCTGGTTGAAATGGGTTTGGAAGTGTTGAAAGTTAAAGGATTGAGGTTTGGACACATTCATATGAATGAATGAAAGTTTGACCAAGTCAAAATAGGTTGACTTGGTTTAATCAATCCTAATTCAATTCATATTAAGCTTAGACACATCCAACCCATAACATGAGATTGGATTAAGGGTTGGAGATGAGTTTGATAAGATTCATGTAATGGTTAGACCAAAACATAGGAGTTTGACCTAATTTAATGGTTTGACTAAGTCAAAACTGGATGATTTAACTTATAAAAAAGCTAGGGAATATTCAAAACATCAAATGACATGGATTTGAGGGTTTGAATAGGTTATTTGGGTCAAATCACCTATTTGAATCCTTAATGGGCTTAATGGGTCAACTGGGTTGACTTGGTCAATCAAGTTGACCCAGGGTCAGGGTTTGAACTGGAATGGTTTGAAATGATAAATGAGGTCTAGTGGAGGTGGTTTCAGGGTATAAATGGGTCATCTAGATCAAATGACCTGTTTAGGCCCTTAATGGGCCTAATGGGTCAACTAGGTTGACTTGGTCAACCAGGTTGACCCAGGGTCAAGGATTGGGTCCAACCAGTTCAGAATAATATTCTGAGTCTGCTGGTGGTGGTCTCAAGGTCTGGAGAGGTCATTTGGTCAAAATGACCTATTTGGGCTCTTAAAGGGCCTTTTAGGTCAACCCTAGTTGACTTGGTCAACCAGGTGGGTCCAGGGCCTGGAAATGGGTTCAACAGATTTGAAATGACATTTGGAGACCAATGGAGGTGGTCTCAGGGTCAGAGGAGGTCATTTGGTCAAAATGACCTATTTTGACCCTAAAGGGGCCTTCTAGGTCAACTAGGTTGACTTGGTCAACCAGGTTGACCCAGGGGCTGGTTCTGGGTTCAATGGGTTTGGTTTGACATTTGAAATTTGCTGGAAGTGACTGCATTTGATTTGGAGCTCATTTGACCAAAGTGACTATTCACACCCCATAGGGGTATTTTGGTCATTTTGACCCCTGGTCAACTGGGGGTCAAATTGAATCCAAAAAAAATGCAGTTTAATGCTCAATGAGTCATAATCGAGGGTCTGGAAGTGATTTGGAGCTTTGGAGAAAGCTCCAGGGTCAAAATCCACTGGGTGGGAGGTCCAGTGGCATGGACTGTAAATATTTGAAGGTTTTACAGCCTTTGGATTTCAATTCAGTTTCTGGGGTTAGAAATCTCAGAATGAGCTCAAATTTGGAGGGTTACCTCTAGAGACATGTCACATCAGTGTGGAACTGACAGATCTTGAATCAGAGGTCATTTGATAGGGTTTTGAGGTGTTCAAAAAATTCACTGAAAAAGGCTTTTAGGAGCTAGACCTTTAGCCTTGGATTTGAGTTTAGAAATCTGGTTTTGAGCTGGATTTTGATCAAGGTTTGAATTAAGGATATGGATTAAAGTCTGGATTGATTGATGCTTGAATTGAATGAAAGTTTGGATTAATCCTAGATCTAGATTGATCTAAGGTCTATGCTGATCCTAGAATCTAGGTAGATCTAAGAACCTGGGGTATAAGAGGATCCTAGGGTCTAGGAAAGTCTTAAGCTGTAGATCTAGGAAAATCCCAAGATCTAGAATAATCTGGAGAGTAGATTGATCTAGAACCTAAATTGATCCTTGGGTTTAGAATAGATCCTAAGGACTGAAGCCTAGGAAGATCCTGGAGTCTAAAAGTCCTAGGGTTTAGGATCTAAATGAATCTTAGGATCTAAAATAGATCCTAAAGCCTAGATTCTAGGAAGATCCTAAAGTCTAGAATGATCCTAAGATCTAGAAGGATCTAGAGGAATCTTATGGTCTAGAATAGATCCTAGGGTTTAAGAAGATCATATGATCTAAAGTCTGGCAAAATCCTAGGATCTAGAGTAGATTCTAGGGTCTGGATTAATTTGAAAAGATCCTAGGGTCTAGAGCAGATCCTAGGGATTGAAATCTAGGGAAATCCTAGAATCTAGATTGGTCTCAAATTGTGTTAATCTGGGGTCAGGATTGATCCTAAGGATTGGAAAGATCCTAAGGTCTTGATTGGTCCTACTGACCTCATACAAAAATGAGGTCAACATGGACATACTACAAATTCAGAGAGCCCAAAAACACAAAAATCCAACGGACAGATCTCTCAAAAACTCAAACCCTAGGTAGAATCACTTAGATTAAATTAGCATTTCATTAAGCACGTTTTAAGCCGCATCAAACCCTCCACATAATTTCTGTTCCAGCATAGATTGTGTGTTTAAAATTTTATTGATTTTCATTGAGTATTTTGAGAGAACGAGGCGATAAACATGTTTAGGGTTCAATTCGCGACTGTTTTGAACTACATGTAATATTAGCCGTCGATCTCCTGATCAACGGCTGAAATTCTGTCCTCCCGCGATCTGATACCGCGTGTATCAGCGGATGGATATTGAGATCTCTGTCCGGATCAATCCGGGCCGTAGATCTATTACCGCGGGCGATCCGACGGTGGAGAAGCATTGCTTACGTGTTTAAGTAGTCGCCGCCGCCGCTGCAATCATTAGCAATGATTGCGCGGCGGTGCAATCATTGCCAATGATTGGTTGCGGTTTGAAGCGGCCAATCAGGGGCTGCCACGTGGCTCCCGCCGGCGCCGGCGCCGCCAAATCCTTTAAAATTATTTAAATAATATTTTAAATCATTTAAAATAAAAAAATAGAAATTAATTTTAAATTAATATATATATATATATTTATATATATTATAAAATTATTTTGAATTTAATTAATGAATTTTAAAATTTAATATTAAGTTTAATTAATATTAAATTATTTAATATTTTAATTAATATTTAATAGTTTATTATTTTAATTAATATTAAATTATTTAAAGCTTTAATTAATATTAAACTATTTAATATTTTAATTAATATTAAATAGTTTATTATTTTAATTAATATTAAATTATTTAAAGCTTTAATTAATATTAAATTATTTAATAATTTAATTAATATTAAAAAATTTATTATTTTAATTAATATTAAATTATTTAAAGCTTTCATTAATATATAATATTTAATATTTTAATTAATATTAAATGATTTATTACTTTAATTAATATTAAATGACTTAATATTTTAACTAATATTAACTTTAATTAGAAAATTTTAAATATTATTTAAAATATCTTAAATTTAGAAATTAATTTAAAATATTCAAATATCATTTAATATTTTAATTAAATATTTAAATAATGAATTAATATTTAATTAATTTTAAATTTAATATTAATCTTAAAATATTTGAAAATTCAAAAAAAATTTAATTAAATTATTTAATATTGTTTAAATGATTTATAACATTTTAATAATTAAATAATTAATTAATATTCATTAATTTAATATTAAAAAAATTTATTATTAATTAATATTCAATAGATAAGTAATTATCTTAAATTATTCTAATTTTGAAATTAAATTAATTTAAACTATATTTTATATTTTTAATTAACTAAATATTTGATTATTATTTGATATTTAATTAGTAATTAATAACTTTAATACTTTTAAAAATTAATATATATATATATATATATATTTAAATAATTTAAAATTTCTGAAAACTCTTAAGATTTAAACTAACTGGATTTAAAATTATTTTAATCATTAATTAATTTAAAATTAATTAAAAACTCCTTTTAAATGATTTAAACTTTAATAATTCATAATAAATTCATTTTAAATCAGAAAAATGAGTATAATATATCAAAATTTTCAAAAATTTGAGCACTTTAATTTGAAACTAACTTCAGAGATCAAAACTTGATTTATTTTAATTATTATTAATTATTCAATTACTTTAGTATTTAATTAATATTTAATTAAATATTATATCAAATATTTTGAAATTTAAAAAAAACTTATTTTCAAATAATCTTTGAAAATCAGTATATCTCTCATTTAGATATTGAATTTGCCCTAATCATATCTTTAAGTATTTTAAATTTAAAATTTATGTCCATATATAGTTTTATGTATAGATTAAACATATATTTTAAAATTATTTTAAAATAGTATATATATACTTAAATACTTTATGTTGAGAGATCTACTTTAAAATTTTAAACATAGATCAATATGTTTGAATAGAAATCATGTGGGAATGTTAGTGAATAGTTATACTCTAATTATTCATTAATCCAATTATGTACATTTAATTAGCATTAATCTTTGCATGTGTAGGACATACACACACCACTTAGTTTAAGGCTATCCTAAATTTAGGAATTGATTGTGAATGATGTGTGTTCCTATATGTATTTGTTTGAGGGTTAGTTAAAACTTTGATTCAAACCTATTAAACCTAGAGACATCATTAAGGACAATAATTAAGGACTTTGTTTAGAGAACTTAGATTAAGTTTAATAATTAGGATATAATTCCAATTTATTTGAAACTTTGAACATTTAAACATAGTGACACTCTTAGCCTTAAGGAAATTTTCCACTGAATTTTGAAATCATTAAGCCCCTTAATTAATTTAATCAAAATCAAAGCTTAATTAAGCCTTAGAAACTTTCAAAAAATGTAATAAATCAAGATTAAACCCAAAAATTATATATAATACCTTAAAATAACCATAATTAAGCCCTTAATCAGTAAAAAATAAAAGCCCCTTGACGGGACTTCAAAATTAAGTTTAATTTAAGTTTAATTGAAATTTAATATTTAATTAATTTAATTAATTAAAAATAATTAAAAATTCCAAAAAATTTCCAAACACTTGAAGATCACTCCTTAGGTCATTCTTGATCTTTGGAGTTGATTTTAAGGAGTTTTTAGGTCATTTGGATTCAAATCACAAAAAGGCCTTTAATTAAACAATTTTTAAAAATTCAATAAATACTCAAAACTTCAAAAATTCATAACTAATTCAAATGAACTCCAAATTGAGCAAACTCAAAGGCATACAACTCATATTAAGATCTAATATTTATCAAAAATGTTAAGTTTCCAGAAATCTATCAAATTTAAAAAAGTCAACTTTTGGTCAAACTTAGTTCAAAATCAAGTTAAAACTTCAAACCTTCATAATAAAATCTAGAAAAATCCAATTTCAGCGTACTTACTGTCTAACTGATCGTATTAAGGTCTAGTATTTTAATAAAATACTAATATTTTATAAAATACTTTAAATCAAAAAGTTAATTTTTGACCCTTGAATTAAATGATTAAAATAATCCAGAAAATACCAAAATTCAACAAATGATCTAAAATTCTAGAAAACATCAATTCAATAATAAAACCAACAACCAACCAACCTTAATTAAAAATTAATTAACTTTCAAACTCAAATAAAATCAAATTACTTAATTATATCGGGTACCATTGGGTAACCCAAGCCTTAAGGAAGGTGAAATAAACTGCACGGCCTCGGTGTGAAACAAAGGTGGTATCCAACAAATAACTAAAATCAATTTTAAAAATAAATTTTAAATCATTAAGGTTTAAACTTTAATTAAAAGTCTCCCTTAAGCCTTTCAACCAACCAGAACCTCAAGTAACTTCAATCAAATAATCCAATATAAAACATATCAAATCCACACGACCTTTGCACACACTTTAGATGGTTTTCTTGGACAACCAACTCTAGTTTTATGCTAGGCCGGTGTTTACTTTTCTGTTGTGTGCCGGGTTTTCGAGCTTTCACTGTATGTTATTTGCTAATGATAGAATTACTGTGATTGTTTATTTATTTATTTATTGCACTCTGTAATGTGATTGATTGTACGATAGATCTACCCCTAGGTTATGAATGATTTGTATTAATTCAATCTTATGCATGTGGCCTTGCTCATACAGGGCATAAATTAAAGGGGGCAAATTCATAAATAATAAATTGCACAGGTGCACCAAAAAATTACTTAAGTCCCCCTTTAAAATTAAAAGAGCATGGCCAAGTATGGCTGTGATTGAGCATTTTTAAATTTCAAATATATAATTGCTTGGGATGTCAAATATAAACTGCTGATTATTAGGATAACCCTGCAGGTTGTTGAGTCTAGATTTCTCTTTTAAATTCAAATGTAATTTGATTTGAGTTGTAATTGAGTTGTAAATTATTTAAAGTGACTTGAGAATGGGGTATATACATCTTATTTAGATTCCAAAGAGGAGAGGACATCCCTTAGGAGAGAGTCCTCCTCCATTTGGAAGCCTAAATTAGGATGACTTTTTTTTTTAGAATATCCAAAGAGAAAAGATAACACCCTTATTCAGGGGGAGTTTCTTTTCATTTGGATATCCGAACCTGATGATCCAAGGAGTTCTAGAAGGACGAAGAAGTGAAGAACGAGAAGACCTATTCTCAAGTCATTTGAGTCTTAGGAGTAGAATCCGGGTTGTAGTCAGTGGTACCCGGCCACTTTACTTTTCCTGCAGACCTTGGGTTGTATAATTAAAAGGCACTTGCCTATGGACTTTCAATTTGAGTTTTAATTAAATGTTGATTGTTTGATATTGATTGCGATTAAGGACCCACATGCTTTTAGTAGTTTATTTGGTGATCTTGCATGTCGTATTTGATTTAGCCTGGAATCCGATCGGAGGCTCGTGAGGGTTCGATCAAAAACTATTTCTATTTAAACAAAATTTAAAATATTTAGGCTCAGATAGAAACTCTAATACTTTTCAGAAGTAAGCCCGGACTCACCGGGAGTTTTTCATGCATCATATTGAATCTTCTCTACAGTGTTAGGCACCTCCCCGCCTACAGGTTTTGGCAGACCACCTGACCTATTAGGGTGCAGTTCTGTCCAAGGGGATGTTGTGCAATCTATAGAATAAAATCTATTTTAAGCCTGATTTTTAAATTGCTTTATTATGATTTCAAAGCATTTGAGTCAACTAGCATGCATCGCATTAGTAACAAATTAAATTTGAGTCTGATTCTTAATTGCATTTTATTTAGACATCTCACCCAATATATGTAAAGAGGTCAATTAGGAATCTGCTCTAGATGTCGACCCCAATTCCTTAAAACTAATCTTAAATAATATCCTTAACCACTCTTTCATAAGGACCGGACACATGGTTTTGAAGCGTTTAGGTGGTTTAGCTGGCTCCCTAATTCAGGTCGGGGTAAGTCCAGGACTGCATTACATTAGCTAGGATCCGGATCACTGATTTTCAGTACCCATTTTAGACTTAGGTTCTGAGGCAGATCTTCAATCCTAAGACCTCAACCTTTCGGAAATCTAATTTCCATTTTCTAATAAAATTAACCACTCAAACATTAAATCTCTTTCAATCTAATTCAAGCCCAACACTTAAAATAGGTTGGGGTGTTTCTGAAGTAATTCAGAATCTCAAGACACCTCCTACTCTTCTTCCTTTGACTCCAGAAATAAGTGTTCAACCTCGAACCAATCCCTGTTGAAATTTCAGTCCCTACCTCCTTTGACTTTAATCTTTGAATTCTAAAATGAAATTCGTATCGTTATTTTAATCGAGAGTATTCGTAAGAAATTTTTTGGTTTCTTACGATGTAATTAACAACGAGGACTTGCGCTCGTAGGAGATTTAGAAACCCAGACTAAATTTTCAAAATCAAGTTTTTTTTTTAAATTTTAATTAATTATCTTTGGAAAATTCAAGAGTTGACAATCATTATCATCATTTTCAAAGGATCGATAACAGACAATATCCTCTTTCCTTGGAAAGATATATCGTATTATTATCGTGATCTTGATTATGAAATTAATGATCTCTTTAGTAGATTATTGTAGTTAAACATTAGATTTAACATCATTTTGATTCTTCGGGATCATATGTTGTTTCTCCTTGAGTTTGACTACGATAATCAGGATAAATCAAGATTTGTAATCTAAACCTATTAGGGAATGATATGTTCACCTTTCGAGGTGATATATCATTCATAATAAGCGTTCGATCTCAAATATTAAAAATTTCATAAATTAAACATTTCCCAAAGAAAAGTAAACCTTTTCAAAACTACTTTTTCAATCAAACAAACGGGCGGCTGGCAGTGGCGGTGGTGGCGACAGCCAGGCAGTGTTGGGGGTAACCAAAAGGGGGCGGGTGGCAGTCGGGCGACGGCGGGAGGCTGTTAGGTGGAGGATGGGCGGTGACGGGCGGCGGGCAGGAAAATTACTTAAATATGTCATCATTTGATTTGGATTATTGATCACGCATAATTCAGATTAATGACCTAGATCGAGCCATGTCACTCCCGTAGGATCTGGGAGGTTATATCTCGTGCAAAGGGTTGGACGGATCAGCTGTTTGGTAAAATTTGGATTATTTAATCAGTGATGGATGATTCATATTTCATCTTCTTTCATTATAATAACCCTTTTAAGAAAAATTTCTTTTTTTATGTGTTGTCCATTGGGCCAAACTTAATGAAATTTTAAGAGAATATTTATGACCCTATGAACTATCTGCACCTTAATTTTGGGGGCTTTTTATGATATATTTTGAAAGTTATTCAAAATAAAAATTTTAACTAAAATTTATGATATACCTTTATCGAGTGGTCAAAATGGCTTGTTCTTGGACTCATTTTCTTCTTAAGAATGAGGGGAGCAACTTCTCTGAAGGAATCTTCTCCTGAAAATGCTTGGATCCAAAGCTAAGATGATGAGAAGGAAAATAACCTATGCATCATCTTGGGTTTCCTCTCCAACAAGCTTTTAATGGTGGGGAAGAGTGGAGAAGCGAAGAGAAGATCTCCAGCAATGAAATGAGAGTAATGGGAGCTCTGGAGGTGGCTTGGATGAAAAGTTTTTGTGTTATATGTGTTATGAGATTTTTTGAAAGGTTTTTCCCTATTTTAAGTCATGGGGTTTGCATGGAGGGTTGGGATGGATTGGAGCTCTCCCTTGGGTGCTTGCCAATTATCCCATGAGGTTAGGTAGGCATATTTTGACAAGGTAAGGACAAGCTTAGGTGGAAAGCCAATTTGGCATTTTGTGCATGGGGGACCATTTGGGTTAATATAGGCTAAACCATGGGTTAAGCTTGGGTTTAAACAACCCTAAAAACTCTCGAGAGTGGTTTAGAGGGTCAAAATCAGTTGATCTAGAGTTAGGGGATCAAACCAAGCAATTTGATAAATTTTCCCTTTTGGATAGATTTGGAATTTTTTAATTATTTGACCACTTTGACTGGTCAAACTTGGTCAAGGTGATTAGGATAGACTATGGGTGGTCCCTAGAAGCCATGTGGCATACATGCATAAGATTTGGCCAACTTTGACTTTTTTAACATTTTTGAATTTTTTAATTGATTTGACCACTTTGACTAAGTTGACCAAGTCAACATGATCAAAGTGACTCACCCATGTTTTGGACTCATCAAAGGATCAAGGGGCATGAGTTTGGAATTTGAAATTTATGCATGAGACCAAAAATTAGGTCAGTAGTGTACACATATTATTGATATATTCCATATCAATATCAAATCAGTATATTATGTACTCAGTATGTCACATGTTTAGAATTAGTACAATAAATTTGTAGTATCGAACAATATCGATGTTTGTATCAGTAACAATAAGAATTTAGTATCGTTAGTAAAATCGATGGCAGTAATAATAAAGCAATGCAATAATAGTAAATTCATACAGTGACAATAAATAAGTAATTAATAGTAATAGTAAAGTGGTAAATTGTAGAGTAACATTAATAATGAATTAATAACTTGCATTTTGGTAGTCACACTAAACAAATAAAAAGTTCTGACTTAATTGATGTTTTTTCAGTATCATATCAATATCATTAAACATTTGGCTCAATAAATAGAGTCATTACTCTTTACCCGTCGGCACAGCAATCCTCTCCTTATAACTCCCAATTAGTGAATCATGTGAATCAGTAGATGATAACACTAGGGGTGTTAATTTCAGGTCATGGGTTGGGTTCAGTTTTAACCTGGAATTGACCCGGCACAATTCGGGTCAACTCAAACCTGACTTATTTTTTTGCAAATGAGTTAATTTTTTGAACTCGAACCCGACCCGACCCGCTTCGGGTTCGACAGCGACAGGCCAGATAGCAGAGCGGCAGTGGCGACGACAACGGTAGCAGCAAGCGATGCAACGCGACATCGGGGGCAATGTCAATGTGCGGCAACATGATGCAGCGGCTTGGCGCGATAGTGGCGGGCACAACAGGGGCAGAAGCTCGAGCGCAGAGGCGAGCCGGCAACGCAAGGGGCAGCGGCGAGGTGAGGCAGCGACATCGTGGGAAGCGACAATGTGCAGGCAGCAGCGTCGCACGGGCAGGCAATGCGACGCGTGGCAGGTGATGCAATGTGGGCATCGGCTCAATGCAACGTGGGCAGGCTACGCAGGTAGAGCGAGCAGCCGAGTCACTTCCAGGTATCCAGGTCAACCCAAACCCGAAATTTTGGGGTTGGGTTCGGGTCGGGTTTTTGAGTCATATCAAATATTGACACCCCTAGATAACACCAAACCACAATATTTAAGGAAAACCCGTCAGCCCACCATCCTGTATAGGTTAATCAATCTCCAGCCAATGTTAGTGAAATCAATTTTTACTTATCCTCATAAATATTATTATCACAATATTATAAGAATAGTAACGACTAACTATTACCCAATCATATACCCATTTTTATTCTCAATGCTTGTATTAACAATATGCTTATATGAAAATATCTAATTTCTATACAGTGTAAATCATACAAAATTTAATAACTTCTATTTTAACCGATAAAATTCATAAATATTATAGTCAAAATGTCCAGGATAATCAACACAATAACATACAAAAAGTTGTGATATAGAAGTTCAATAAAGCCGAGAAAAATATAGTAAAATCATCTTTGAGAAGAATTCAATGGTCAAAATCAAAACTTTAAAAACAGAGATATGATTAGAATCACCTACCTCGATCTGAATAATTTTTGTAACTGCGACAAAGCGATCCAAAGATCAAAAATTTAGATTTTCTTTTCTCTCTCCTCGTTCCATCTCCCCTTCTTCTCTCCCTTGCTCAGCAAGCCGATGCTGGCTGGGGAAATGAGGGACGGTGAGTGGGAAAAATATTATTTACAAATAACTTTTTAATGGGTAGCCCCGCAGCGCTGCAGAAACCATTCAGCACCGCAGCGCTGTATGTCAAATCCAATATTAATATACAAACAATGGCTAAAATGTCGTGGCAGCGTTTTCTGGCATCGCTGCGCTCTAGGCCTAATGCCAAGCACTTAAAAGTTTAATGACACTATACTTTAATTCAAACAGAAATTCAAAATTTTCATGTTTAATTATTTTCAAAATTTTAGGTTGTTACATCATATTACAATAAGTAAAGAAATATTGAATGAATATTATGACTTTAATAACAAAATTCACATGCATGTGACATAAATTGTAATCTAGGTTTTGTATCATTTGTTGTTTTGCCATGTTAGATAAAAGAGTTTATATCATATTAGAAATAATTTATGCCTCTAGCTATTAGTGTATAGGTCGTTTTCCATCACATGTATTCATACAAGTCATACATCTTAACTAGTTAATAATCACATATTTATGATATTTGTTTTATCAAGTTATTATCAATATTCAATATGCTGATAGCCATATATTATGGTCATCACTCTGAGCCTGTCAACTAATACCCCCATCATTCCAACCTACCTTTCTACATAGTAGAATACAATCTCTTTCAAGTTGAAGTCTAATTAGCCTTTGCATTTCAACATTCCAATATATATATATATATATATATATTATACAAATATTTTCTTGAAAAAAATTTAAAAAAACAGCGGCCAAAAGCTGCCCCAAATGGAGCCTAAATTTTTATTGTAGGAATTTGCATGATGAATTAATAGGGAGCACATTATGAATATAAAAAAATCTGATATAATAGTATCAATCTATAATAAACTTAACTTTTCATTTTTTTATCAAATTTATTCCCTGGCAATTTCTCTTAAAGATAGTTTCTTGAAAATTTTAGAATCTATTTAAAATGGTTATAATTTTTTATAAGAATAATTATGGTATTGTGGTTTTAAAAATTATTGTGGTAATTAATTTTTTTCTTATTAAATAATAATAATATTTTTTAAGAGTTACCGCATTTTAGAGGATAAAAAATATTTTCATGACATAATTTTAAAAAAATTATAATAATAAATAATAATTAAATAAAAAATATGATAGTGATATAAGAAAATAAAATAATGAAAAAGGCTATATCAAATGAATCTTTATCATGTTGTGGGGGTGTCAATATTTGACAAGATCCGAGCCAGATTCGAAAATATCGGGTCTGGGTCAACCCGTTCGAAAAACAGGACGGGATTTGGGTTTTGTATTTTGTATTTTGACTCGTTTCGAATTTCAGGTCGGGTTCGGGTCAACCTGAAAACCCGAAAGCAATACGAAACTCACTCAGTTCGCTTTTGACTGTTGGTCCCGAATGCCCGCTAGGTCACGGTCGTGCTCGCACGCTCCGACGCTCGCATCCATGCTCTAGCAGCTCGCCCTTGTGGCCTCGCCAGCTCAGGGCTCGCCCTTGCAACCTCATAGGCAGGCGGCCTTGCCTACTCGCTCTTGCAACCTCGCAGGTTAGTAGGACGGGTCGGGTCAACCCGAGTTAGGCGGGTGGGGGGTGAGTTTTGATTCATGTCTCATTTATCTAATTGGGTCAGATAGGAATTGAGTTAGCTGAAGGAGGATCAATTTAACTAAATAGGTTAAAATTCTTTAAAAATATAGGTTATAATTCTTTTAAAAAAACGGATTTTAGCTGAACGGAAATCCAGCCATAAAGAATAACAGTGGGATTTTTGTTTTTTATTTGGGAGAACACAGTGGGATTTCGTAAAGGCTCCGTTACTCTTGCCGTTTGTCTCTCGGAGAAGCTTTCACCTCTCCCAATCCGCAGAGAGGAAACCTAAATCTCCACCTCTTCAGTCCCGTTGTTCATTTCTGTGGATTTTTGTACTATCAACTTTCGTCGTTAACTCAAATTTCGCTTTTTTTGTCTGACCTTGGCTGCTCAAGTAAGTGACTTCGATGCTTGATCATTTATGTGCCAAACTGCTTTCTTTAACTCCACCTTTGTCTTAGGTTTCTTTGGTCCAAGAACAGGAAGATTTTTCTAGCGCTGTGCTGTCAAAATCATCTCTTTGTTCTAGTTAATTAAGAATCTTTAGCTTAGGATTCGTGCCCACTTGTGGATCGCTTGGAGGTTTGCTTCCGGAAATCCGTCTAGATCTGAAGTTTCAATTACACCAGCGATTTATCTTTCATCTCAATATCTTCATTATGTAATTTAGTGGGTTTTTCTTTTTGCTACTGAACCCTAACTGAGGAAAGGTTTGCGTTTGAGGAAACTCTTGTGAATTGCATTATAATCAATCTGCAACATTTTAAATTCGCTCGTTGCATAATGTCACAAAGCTAAAGTCTGTAATTCCTCCAGTGCTGGAAGAGGAGGCTTTGGTTCTGCTACCACGTGCCTTTGATTCTCTTCAGATGTTTTTGGGCGTGTCTTTGGAGAAGTTGAAAGTTTGGCTATTAGTCGTGAAAGGACTAGTTGATTTACTTGTTGGATTTTGGAGCTCTGAAGAAGTATGAGGAAAAATGGCAGTGCCCACTCTGGAAGGCCTTTTAGTGATAGAAGATGGCTTCTTCCGTTCTTAGCAAGCTTGTTGGTTTCTGTTACTTTATTTTTGGCAACAGTATCTGGGCTTTTCTCCCCTCATTATAGTGAGGATTCTCAGACTCCAGATATTGTATTGTTCACTGGTATGGATGAGTCCGATGGGCATTCGATTGATTTGGAAAATAGTAAGGATGTAGAGAGGCATTCTCTTGTGGAAGTTGAAGCACCGCGGATAGCTTATCTTCTAACTGGAACGAAGGGTGACAGTCAACGAATGAGGAGGACACTGCAAGCTATATATCATCCAAGAAATCAGTATATTCTTCATCTAGATCTTGAGGCTCCACCCAGGGAAAGGATTGAGTTGGCAATGTATGTTAAAGGTGATCCAGTGTTCAGTGTGATCGACAATGTTCGCGTTATTGCAAAAGGAAATCTAGTGACTTACAGGGGTCCGACGATGATTGCATGTACTCTTCATGCCATTGCAATCTTATTGAAAGAGAACTTGAAATGGGATTGGTTCATAAACCTTAGTGCTTCTGATTATCCTCTAATGA
Source organism: Dendrobium chrysotoxum (assembly GCA_019925795.1). NCBI lineage: Eukaryota > Viridiplantae > Streptophyta > Magnoliopsida > Asparagales > Orchidaceae > Dendrobium > Dendrobium chrysotoxum. Next base: position 28,301,740 of record CM034310.1, read on the forward strand.
CACAAGATGGTGGGCACTGATCTCCACTTCTCTGTTTTATATTTCTGATCTTAGGATACACTTGATAATCAAAATTGGCATGCATTTATTTCCTAAAAAGCAGCAAAATGTACCCGCAGATGTCTATCTGTTTTTATTTTTTGGAATTCTACTAATGACAAATATGTGATGATTTGGTTGATCTGTACCATTTAAGCTCATGCATTAGCTAACTGTTGATCTGCAGAATCTTTTCATCTTCTCATTATTTTCCTTTGCAGCAAATTATTCGACCTTTGTGTTTTTTTGGCAGACATACTCCATACTTTTTCTTCTATACCTAGAGATCTCAATTTTATTGAACACTCTCAGAGCACAGGCTGGAAAGTGTAAGTGTATAGCTTCTTGCTAATAGACTTTTTTGAGCATTGTTCTTATTCTATTGAAGATCTATATTACTAAAATATTCTTTTGTAATGCAGGAACCAGAGAGCAAAGCCAATCATCATTGATCCTGGGTTGTACTTGTCAAAGAAGTTTGATGTTGTTGTCACTAGTGAACGAAGAGAGTTACCAACATCTTTCAAATTGTTCACAGGTAAATAGGTTTGGTTTCCCTGATATTTCAATCTGGTGTCTCATCTCTGTGTTAGATTTGGTTTTATCTTATATTGTTCACTTTATTTTTTAGAATTTTGTTACGTGTAAATTGTTGATTTTCCCTTTACATTGGCATGTTGGGGGTAATTAATACTCTTCATTCCTTGCTGAAGAGACTAGGATATGGAGAGTGATTGCTTAGCATTTCCTTCCAGTGCTTGCATTATCTGTAAATATGACAGGAGGCACAATAGTTGCATGATTGAAGGTCACCTGGTTTCTCAAAGAGAGGCAAGTAAATGCCATAGGTACTAAGGCTTCGTTTGGGGCGGCTTTTTTATTGCTTCTTAAAGCAGCTTTCTAGTATAAAAAATTTTAATTTTGTATTAAAAAGCTATTTTAAGAAGCAGTAAAAATGCCGTCCAAAATAAAGCTTAAGTCTCCAAAAAGTTGTGAAACCAGGATTATTAGGATAAAAATCAAATATATGACCGAATTGGACCTCCAATTACTAATTTGTATCACATTTCTCTATGCCCCAACTTGATATTCTTATTGTAAAGGGTTAGAAATGAGCCTTTAACCTTTTGCCTCATTGTAGGCTTATGAATATTGTTCCTTTATAGGAGTCTATCTCCATTATCTTTTCCACAATCATATATTTTGCTACTGAAATCATGCTCTACATCATCTTGCACATACTGCATTAAATATTTTGCTCATATTTTATGCCAGATATCTGTGTGTTTGATAAAATAATTTAGTTAATCATTGCAAATTTCAAGTTATAAAATATGATCTCATATACAACATGCTATTAGCTTCAGTATGCTTTGATCACTTTGAAATCACTTAGTAAACATGGTTTGCAAGTGATGTGCTTTGTGGTCATCAACGAATAGAAAGGAATCACGTTATTACACAATATTGAGGGCGCCACAATGAGTACCCTCCTGCTGCAACTCTGTCAAAAGCTCCTGACCTTTTTTTCCGGAATATATACCCTTGACTTGATTTTATACTTGATTTATCTTCAGATTTTAAGAAAATTTTTGTGGGTCTCTCTGATTCTCTTTTTATTTGTGTCATAAATTGATTTCATTGAACATATAGCAATATTAGCTAACTGGTGCAATGATGATTGCTCCTTCTGAATCTTACCAAACAGAGATTTATGCACCTTTGTGTTTCACCTGAAACTTTGGAAACTCACCTTGATCTTTACTTGTTCATGCTCTTAGAAAAATTTCATGGTTCCTTTCTTAATTTATTTTCTTGATTAAATTATCACCATTCTGTGTATAGGATCTGCATGGGTGATGCTTTCCAGGGCCTTCCTCGAGTATTGCATCTGGGGTTGGGAAAGCCTACCTAGAACAATCCTCATGTATTACGTCAACTTTATCTCCTCTCCTGAAGGTTATTTCCATACTGTCATCTGCAATTCCGATGACTTCCGTAACACTACAGTCGGCCACGACCTTCATTACATTGCATGGGACAACCCTCCAAAGCAGCACCCCCGCACACTCTCAAGAAAGGATTTTAATGACATGGTGAAGAGTGGTGCCCCCTTTGCTAGAAAATTTCCCAAGGATGATCCGGTCCTCGACAAGATTGATCATGAGCTTCTCAGACGATCTGAAGGGCAGTTCACTCCAGGTGCATGGTGCAGTGGCAATGCAGATGGTGGAGAGGATCCTTGCTTATCAAGGGGGAATGATTCATTTTTTCAGCCTGGACCAGGTTCTGAGAGGTTAAGGGAGTTAATAAATAAGATAACATCAAAAGAATTTAGAAGTGGGAGTTGCTCTTCCCTGCGATATGATCAGAGTAAGAGGCAATGGTCTGGTACTTGATATTCTCGGAAGGAACTTGCAGTTTTGTTACAGGAACTATTACCATACAGATTACACGGCATTCTATTGATAAACTAGCTTGCAAATGACAAGCATTTTTGTTCTTTTGATAATTGGTCCACTTGATGTTGCATGTTATTCTGAGGAGGAATGTTCAATTGACTTGAGAGTGGAATATATTGGGAGTTGGTTGCTGTTCTAATGTTGCACATTAAGATTAACAATTTGTTTATATTTGTTTTCAGGGAGATGTATATAAGCAGCACTCAAAGTTCATCCATTTATATATGTAACACTTAAATCTTATTACCAATTAACTTTTGATGACTGAGGAGAGCATTGAAGATGAAGGAAAGATGATGGGATCTTGTTGGACCAAGAGCCACCATGATGGGATGTCGTGATGAGGAAGTATCACGGCGAGACGAGAAAGTTGTGATGGGATCTCCATGAAAAGAGTCATGAGAAGTTCTCGTCGGGAAGGGTTGCAGCAGGATGAGGCTGGGGATGGGGATTTACGAGCTTGGCGGCGTGTGCAGTGGGGAAGGGTGATGAGATTGGGGGCAGCAATGAAGAAGATAAGAAGGGTGTTACTTTTATGTTATCTAAAGCTTTAGATGTTATGTGGGTAAATAGTGAATTTAAGTCTAAAATATGTGAATGAGAATTTTAAATGTTATGTATGAAATCCCCCCTTATTTTTTTTCATTCAGAGAATGTCATTTAGTTTCAGTCCTGCTAGTGAAGCTTTCGTGAGAAAAAAGAGATAGAAATATGATAAGACAAGGGATATGCATTAAGATTCTTGTTGCAATATTTGTAATTGTTGTGATGGAGGATGCAAAGCGGAATTAGGATAGAAATTATAAAGAAAATCAAGGTTGTGAAAATCGGATCGGATAATGAACCGGTAGAAGGAGAAGCTCACGATTCCATCGATTTGATATGACATATACTTATACACATGAAAAGACACAAAAGGCACATAATTTATTGGCATGTATGAAGTCCTGACAAACCCTACTAGTCCTTTTTTATGGCTAATTATCATTGCTCATAAGATATACAATTTGCTTTTTGAATTTTTATTGCTCATATGATATGATATTATTCATGTTGGCTGTTATTGTTCTTATAGTTATATATTTATATTGCTTTGGGTTGAATGATTACAAGCATACTATTTTCATTATCTTGCATTGATTACAGTTATAAATTCTAATAATCTATTAAGCTGTTAGCTCGCTCCGTAGTTTTTACACGTTTTCTAGGGGTCAAGATACAATGTAGTGAGATATACCAGGCTTTTTCATATTTTCTTTTAATTTATATATTTTAGTTTATTCTTTTGTAATCAGGAGTTGAGAGATAGATTGATATGGAGTAATTGATCTCCTGACTATTATAAATTATTTTTTGATGAATGAATATAAAAATATTTGATGTATTTGATTTATAGTTACTTTCACTAGTTTTCTTGAGTTGTTAGAGGCTCTGGTAGAGTAATTGAAAAACGAAATAGGCAATTCATCCAAAATTAGATCTTGGGACATCATAGTTTGTATTAGAAGCAAAGGTTGTTGAAAGAATTGATTTGTAACCAGAGTTATAAGAAATAATTGAGATGGGTAGAAATGGGTAATGTTAAAACTTATTTTTCTTACAAATCATATCTTACATATGTGTGATTGAATTATAATTTGTTAGAAAATAGAACTATACTAAGTGCAATGGATTCATATGAAGTTTCAAATGAATAGAGTACAGTGGCCCGAGTGAGTTTCGATAGCATGATGCATAAAGCAAGCAAACTTGAAGCAATGAGACTAAAGAGGTTAAGCACTTATAGATATTTCACAAGTTAAAACCCTAACTATTTAAGGGAGCTGTAGAGCCACATGATGTAAAGGACTGGTTATTGAGGATAAAGAAAACCTTTAACAATATGCAGTGTCCAGAGAACATAAAAATACCACTAGAAGTGTTTTTGTTTAAAGGAGAAGCCGAGAGAGTGGATATGATAGCCGCAGGAGAAGTTTTAGTGAAAAATGAATGCAAAGATTATTTGGGCAGAGTTTGTTGTTATCTTCAGATATTGGTTTGTACTCATGTCAATATGATAATAAATACAGGAGGTTTTTATGAGATTGAAACAGAGAAATAAGATAGTGATGCAGTACAAAGTTAAGTTTACTACACTAGTCATGTATGCACCCTAAGTCAATAATGATGAGGATAAATGTTACAGATTGATGAGAGGATTGAAGGATAAGTTAAGACATCCACTTGTACCACTAAGAATTCATGGAGTTTTCAAAATTACTGGAAAGAGATTGATTAGTAGAAAATGATTTGGTTATTCCTCAATTTTGATAAGATATGAGTAGAAAGAGAGCAAGCGAAGAGGTGGCAAGAGGAGAGAAGCAAATTTGCTAATGTTAGAAGAGGACCTGTGATACCAGTTGGAAATGTGTAGGAGTGCCCCATATGTGGTAGGGGACATGTAGGACATTGTTATCTGATCACTGAACAATATTTTAGATATGATTAGTATGGGTAGGGTTGTAAACTAACCGAGCTGAACCTAGCTTCGACATGTTTGAGCTCGAGCTTGTTTGCCAAGATCCTATTCGAGCTCGGCTCGATAAGATTTGAACTTTTTTGGTCTTTGTTCGAGCTTGAGCTCATTTAGAAAACCCCTCTTCGAGCTCAATTCATTTTAGGCTTGTCAAGCCTATTAATGAGCCGCTCGTCGAGCTTATTACTCATTTAACAAAATAAAATATCTTAATCAAGCAGCTTACCGAAAACCCATGAAGAACAAGCCAACCCGTCTTACCACTTTTCGCTGCCCACAAATATTAGCAAATATTCTCTACATTTTTTATCTTTATAGAGCGAAATTACATGTCTCAAAAATGGTGTGAGACTAAACTTCTCACATTTTTTTTGTTTTGTTGATGCATGCCACAGAGGATAGACAGAATGGAAAGGAGGGCCATCTAAAAATGGGAAAAGAAGCATATTTTGATTATTTTCATTTTTGTAACAAAAAAGTCATATTTGTATATACCATACTATTCTCATACTTCAAAATCCAAGTGCTATTAAGGAGTGAATTAAATGTAACTTTTTACAACTACTACTACTAATAATAATAATAATAATAATAATAATACTATCATTGTTATTATTTATTTAAAAATAAATTATTAAATTAGTTAAACTAATTTAATAATATTTATTATTAAAACTATTTATTTAATTTAAGCTAATTCGAGTCGAACATGAGCCTTAATCGAGCTCTAATTAAGCTTCTTAATGAGCTTGTTTATGAGCTTTAAATGATACTAGTCATGAACGTAAACAAACTACACGATAGGCTATTAAAGTTCATTTATTTAGTTATTGAGTATTTATTAAAATGTTCAAATTCATTCATTTAGCTTATCAAACGAACATGAACGAGCTCTTATCGAGCTGTGCCACGAGCAGCAAATCAAATGCTTAGTTCATTTGCATCTCTAAGTATGGGCACAGGATGATTGATTGCCTCTAGAGAGGATATAAAGGGAGATCTGGATCCAAGACATCAATTTAGGCAGGCATAGAGACAAAGGATTTCAGGGTCTTGGATGTCTAGTTAAGGTTCAGTGAGCAAAACTGATATTAGAAATGAGAATGTGAGTGGAAGTCAAAGATAGCCCACATAGTTATCGATGATAATACCCATGCAACCAAGAGTATATTGCTTGAGTCAACATGAAGTGAGAGATCTATTAGAAAGGTCCACTGATATAGTTCTCTATTATGAACATTATTTTTATTATTGAAATATATTACATAACATGTTACATGATTGATTGATATGCATATATGTGTGAATGAATGAATACATTATTTGATTGATGATTGATATGGCCAGTGATATGTGATTTGGTTTTATTTGTTAATGATCCGTAGTGGGAAATATTGAGTATGACATTTTTCTAAGGTAGATAGATTATAATAACTCAAATATATTTTCTCTAATTTTCTAAAAATTTGGTTCAGTGAGCACCGCGATACTGGGTAGACAACGCCACGGCATTGAGCTCTACAATTTTCTAGAATTTGAGGGAGCATTACGATGTTGAGTATGGAGCACTACTTTGCTGGGTCAGAAAATTTATTTTTTTAATAAAATTATCCAAAAAAAATTATCAAAACCATCAAACATCCCTCCCCCTCCCCATTCCACTTCCTTAGCCGATGAGAGAAGAGAGAGAATGGGAGAGAAAAGAAGAGAGAGGAGAGACAAAGTGGGGATTGGGTCTATATTTTCTGTTGCTTCGATTATGAAAAGTATTCTGATCGTGGTAGGTAACCTTAATCCTACCTCTGTAGTTTTGTGTTTTGCCTATTTTTCTTCCTCCTAAAATTGAAAAAAGGCAATATCTCTTATTTTAATTATTGTCAATCAAGTAACTTTTGAAATATGGTAGATATTATTATCTTGAGTATTTTGACTAGTTAATATTAAAATTTTACTGGGTGATTTTATTTATATGTTATTTTAATCAAAATTAGTATAATATTGAGTATAAAATAATTAAAAGTCAGTATATTATATTTAAATATAAAATACATGATATGCATGCATTTATTATTCATTTAGTCAAATGTCCATTTTTTGACATATTACAGGCAATTTACCCCGTTGTTCATAACATCTGGAGAAGAAATTTGTGGTTTGTGCACTCTGAATGTTTATTTTATATTTTTTGATGATTAGCTGGCTCTGATGTATATTAATTTGAAAATAAGAAACTAGGTTTAAATTCTTCATTTAGATCTTGGGGCGTTACATTATTTGGGTATGGTTACCCTTCCTGTAGCCTTTATCATTGCTCTACCTAGCTGTTCACTATCTACTTTTTTCTTCTTTACAGGTGATGGTTCATTATCTATATGATCTTCTGAAGGACACCTAAATGAAATTTTAATGAACTTATCTTGTGAACTTTATTAGATTTCTTCAATAGGTTTGTGTGGGACATTCCTACCCAAATAGAAAGGCTAGCCATGAAGAGACTTTCTTCTGCCATTGAAGGCTCTTTATATTTGGCATGCCAAGGTTTTTCAATATTTTTCCTAATATGAAAAGAGCTTGGTAGCTCATTCGATCTCTCCCATCTCTTGCAAGGACCCAAATCATTCTTCATAAAAAGGAGCCTAGATTAAATCTTAAAAAGCCTCATGTTGAAAAGTCTAGCTATGTTTTGCTACTCGAGCATGAAACATGCCGTTGAGCATCGCATGTAAATTTACATATTCTCGATAAGTACTCGTTAGTTGGTGTTGCCATGCATTCCTGAAGAAGACAATTCCATGATGATCATCATGACTCTGTACAAAAAAATGGGACAATGTGAAGCCACATTCCATGAAGATCTCAGGTAGTTTAGGTTTCAGAAGAAAAAATCACCTCGTAGATAGTAATATATCTTGGTGGAGTACATGCTTGATCATACATTCTAAGAATAAGAGCCATTAAATCATTTTTAATATGAAACTTCTTGCGAAGGACTATCAGACCTTCATTGGTTTAATGGATGCAACATCATCAATCCCTATCACCCTACTTTGATTGTCTCGTGCCATCATCTTCAAGAATACATAATGAACATATATCCAAGTAAAGAGAAAATTTTAAGAAATTAATTTTTCTACATTAGCATTTTGATGTACTTTGTCCCACCTTGATGGTTCAAGCAAAGGCTGAGTAGCACTTGACGTATTCTTTTTCTCATGATATAAAAAAATAAAAGCATAAAGTTATGTGAACTTCAAGATTAAGGAGTTTCCTTTCTAAATGATATTAAAAAAAAAGAAAAAAAAATCCTTTGTTTAGTGCTCCAATGAATTTTTCTATAATGACAAAATGACACAAGAATTGTATACAATCATCTATGCTATAAGCTAGAAGCTTTCTAGAAAAAAAAAAGTATTTTGAGAAAAATTCTAAATACTTTTTACAATATATGCAGATCAATGGCAACATCCACAAAAAAATTTTACAAAAAATTATAGAAAACTTTTTAAGTTTGCAATCAATAGCAAGATAATAGATTTTAAAGTTGACATTCATAAATTTTATACCCTATCAAATAGTAATATTTTAGCATAAAAAAAATTATGAAGGTTGCACCGATTGCTATCTATGTCTACTACAAAAAATTTTAAATTTTTTTTATGATTGACATAACCATAGAAATTTCTCAAAGGCATCATAAATACATTTATAAATCAAAGCTTCCTCGTAATCGAAACAAAGGAATAAAGGTTTCATTTGGGACGACTTTCTGATTGTTGCTTAAAGCATTTTTTTAGTACAAAAAATTTTAAAACTAAGCCTAAATGTCAAAAATCTTCGAATGAAGCCTAAATATACATAGATCTTTTGCCAAAAAATTTAAATAAACAAAACATGAATAAAAAAGGAAAATCTACAAATTTTTTTTCGCCACCGCCTCCGAATCACTGCATCGATGATAAGTCGTCGCGTCATAATTTAGGAGAATTTATTTGATTCACAACTCTAAGGGGAGGTCGGCGTTGGCATCCAGAGAGCAATCACATCTTATAATTTTATGGAATCATAATTATATGCCACAAACATTTTCAATAATCAAAATATTAAAATAATTAAAAATTGGTTAATGACATGCGACTAGCTCTACATAACACGTGCTTGTTTGTATAGCAATATTTTTTAAATTTAACATATTTTTTGACAATGTAGTCTTTGAAGTCAAAAAATAAATGAGCAACTAATATGTCGAAAAACTAATTTAATCAGACATGAATCTCATTGCAAATTAAAGTATAAATTTTTAAAATTCACGTATAGACTATACAAACTCTAATTTTAACAAATTTTTAGTCAAATTAATTGGCTCGATGAGACAAACCCAAAGACAACGAAAGTAATCCTATTCGAGTTCAAATGAGCCCATATCAAGCACTAAAATAGTGGAAACTTTGAGATATTAATTAGATGACCAAATATTTTTTTGAATTTTGCATGCTTATAGCCAAATAAAGCACATTGACAAATGAATCTAATAAACCAATGATCATTTAATTTCAAAATTAATTAGACACTTAAATATAAAAAAAATAGTCTTTGATTAAGGGATTTAGTACGGCCCATCTAATGAATTGTTTTAACTTTTTTACTTTATCATTAGGCATGGCTCTCATTCTCTACATGAAGAGGATCCTTAGTCAAAAATTCAAAAGAGTTCAAAGTGTTGAAAATCCCAGATAAATTTGGCCATAATTCTTGAAAAATTTCATCAACATTTATTAACAAAAAAAAGTTTCTTCTCTAAATTATTGATATGACATTAGAAAGAGGCCTATTAACAAATTTAGGATGTACTTCATGCAACCTTTCCTCTTAGTTCCTTCTGGCCTCAATATGATGATACTCAAACCACTGAAACACTTTGGTAAGAACAATTGAGCTTTGTGAACTTCTTAGGATTTTCTAATCTGAGGTAATCAATTCTTGCTTTTTTATTTTTTATTTTTGCGAGTTAGCTGATGAGCTAGACCTTAAATGCGCCATTTTGGCTCATGTAATATTTTGTGCTTATAAAATTTATGTGCTTTTATAGTATCTCCTCCATTCTTTGTGGATGGTTTATTGTTAGAGAGACTTTGAATTTATTTGGGCAAAAACTCTAAGTAAAAGAAGATTGGCCATATTTTTTCCATTATGGTTGACATATCTATGTCCTTATTGAAGTAATAAAAGTAATCCCATAGAGATTTACCTTTCTTCTACTTGAGGAAGAACATAGACTAAGAATATTTCATTTAACATTTCATCATTGCAAATTGAGAGTATGACATATAAGAGAAGGCCTCAAAATAAGTGAAACTAGAAAATCATAATTAATTAAACCACCTTCATGTTGAATCTTGAAAGGTGTTAGAGAATAATCAATATTATATGGTGTTAAATAAGCTAGGCATGATGTTTCCTTGTACATCTCAAGAGTAGAAAATTTGAACTTAAGAGGAATTACCTCATTTAGAATATTCAGAACAAAAAGACAATTATAACACCTTGATCTAGTATAGTATATAGAGTAGATGGTTACAAAGATGGAATGATGCAAGAGTATCATTAATGATGAAACACTTTTTCTTTGCTCACAACATTAATAAAGGTGTCTAATATTATGGAATTTGTGGTGGTTGGAACTGGAAAATAGAGTCAAACATCTCCATCACCATCAGAGATGCAATTTAAAGTTGTAGAGTTTCAAAATAGCTCTCCATCAAAACTTGAGTGGTAAATTCATCTACACTCGAGGCTTCTTTAGTTTGGAGTTAGATATTTGACATACGAGGAGGATTAGCTTAAGGAATGTTGTTTGATGGTTAAGCTACTTTTGCTACATTCTCTTTTCATAATGGTATAATAATAGCTTTCCCAAAATGATGCCAAACATGAACGAAGAAACATCACTCTACGCAGGATGGCAATGATTGATTTTATCGAAGGAGAAATTTTAATTCGTACAAAGGTATGAGAAAATCGAGAAAATATACTATGATCAAGGTTACTATAGAATGATACAAAGATATAAGCTAGAACGAAAAAAAGAGAATAAAAGTGAAAGTGATGAGATTTATAGTGATCTGATTCAATAATCTACATCTAGTATCATAGTTGATTTATAATTTATTTGTGTCAAAAGTGTTATAGGAGTTGTAATACAATAAATTAAATAATATTAGCAAAGATGTAAAGAATGCCAAACAGTTCAAAAGATCATTCCACTAGCTTAACAGTGACCATTTATAGATGTTAAACTAATTATTGTCATTCTCAAATTGAAGATGAACCAGGTTAGTATTTGGGCATCAATAAATGCGTCGACATTAATGATTGCACATAATTGTGATATATATGATATTCCTCGATCAATGCATATTCAATTGAGCATAAATAATGCTTTAAATGCTTTGTATTGAATTTTATGATACCTAAGATATTCTGGTTTGAGATTAAGGTTTCGTTCGGGATGGCTTTTTTACTGTTTCTTAAAGCAGTTTTCTAATAAAAAAATTAAAATTTTTATACTAGAATGTTGCTTTAAGAAGCAGTAAGAAAGTAATCCCAAACGAAGCCTAAATCTTTTATAGAGATTTGTGAGGTGTTTAAGATTTTTTATGTCGAAATAAGGAATGTCATTTGATTCATTAGTTCAAACTAGTGTGACACATATATGATTGTGATGTAATCATTCTAGTAAGTAAATTTAGCGGATTAAATATGGAGCACCTCAACAAAGGAAGATGGAGATAATCTTTTAAAATCTATGAAATTCTTCAAATTGACAAGATAAAATATCTAAGAAGAGAGGTAAAAGAATTAACTATCTCACTAATGCAAAAAAATTATCATTAGAATAAGTTATGGTGGCTACATATCATAGTTTTAAATTAGAATATAATATATTTATTATCTAGCTATCATATGACATATGCCATAATTATCATTTCAAAAGTTATAACTATTTCATTTTATACTTAATTATTAGGTCATTCATATCAATACTTTAAATTCTAGCATGAAATAAGATATTTAATTTTAAAAACTATAGCTATTTTATTCAATGCTTAGCTATCACATGTTGTATAATTATTTTTAAAATTTAAATTCAAATTAAAATTATAGTGAATTTATCATTATTTTTATAATTAATTAATTTTATTTTAATTAATATTTACTTACAAATATTCAACTATTTTATTTAATCATTAATTAAATAATTTATATTATTAAGAGCACATTTATATTTTAATATAAATTTTTCCTCAAGAATATCTTCAATTTAAACTAAAATATATTTTATTAATAATTAATTTTATTTATATTTTCTTACTCTATATAATATAGAGAAATTGAATAGTTAATAATGGACATTATGTTCAATTATAATTGAAAATAAATAAATATCACATAAATGAAAATCCTTAAAAAAAAACAATTTGCCATTTCATGCAAATATAACATATTTGTCCTCATCTGGCGCATTGACGACTGTCCAATATTTCTTTTCATCGGAACCACTGAATCAGCTCGTCGACCAAGAAAACATGAAGAAGCGAAGACCACTGCTTCACTTCCGCAGTGTCGTTCGACAACTATCGCTAGCCGGCGCCGGAGCTGTCGTCCTTCTCATCCTGCTGGTCACGGCCTGTTCTCCCTCCAGGTCCACTTACCACTCCCTCTTCCTCCGCTTATCCTCCAACGACACTGCTGCCCGCCACCTCCACGCCCTCACCCGCCGTCCACACGTTGCCGGCTCCGAAGCCAACGCCGTCGCCGCAACCTACGTTCTCAAAACCCTATCTTCCGCTTCCATCCCCGCTCACATCGTCTCCTACGATGTTCTTCTGTCCTACCCCGTTCATCGCTACCTTTCCCTCTCCTCAGAGGCCACGGCCCCTTCCGTCTCCTTTGATCTCGTCCAGGAAATCTACCCCGGCGATCCCTACGCCGATGTGGCCGCCGAGGTCCTCCCGACGTTTCACGCCTACGCTCGCTCCGGCACTGCCGCCGGCAAAGTGGTCTACGCCAACTACGGCCGTGTCGAGGACTTTGATAAGCTGAGGGCTGCTGATGTGAACGTCGCAGGGAGCGTGGTCTTAGCGCGATACGGTGGGATTTTTCGCGGGGACATCATTAGGAACGCGCAGCTGGCTGGCGCTATAGCTGCAATCGTGTACACTGACGCCAAGGACTACGGTGGCGGTGTCCGTGGTAAGTGGTTTCCAAACGACAGGTGGATGCCGCCGAGCGGCGTGCAGGTGGGAAGCGTATTTCGTGGTCTTGGGGATCCGACCACGCCGGGGTGGGCCAGCGTCAGTGATTGCGAGCGGGTGAGCGTCGACGAGGTGGTCGCTAGAGGCCTCATGCCGGGGATCCCGTCGCTGCCGGTGTCGTCTAGAGATGGTGAAGCGATTCTGAAGACGATTGGAGGAGAAGTGGCGGCAGCCGATTGGCAGGGCGAAGAAGGAGCTCCAGTATACCGGCTTGGCCCGGGGCCGGGTTTCGTCAATCTGACCTACCTGGTGAGCTTCTTATTTCATCGAGCACTAAGGGATAAGGTTTTTGATGAGCAGTGTAGGGTTTACTTGTTTATTTCAAGCTCTGTGCGTTTTTTTTTTTTTACCCTTTTTTCCTTAAAATTCTATTTAAATTTAAGGAAATTTTTTTTTTCTGATGCTGTGTAATGGGATAAAGTTAAGGAAATGTAGCGAGATGTAAGCAATTTCTTGGTTGATTGTGAATAACGATCGTTGATTTGAGATTTGCAATTTGTTTTTCGTTTTCTTCACTGAAACTTCCACCATCCCACAGAGCCATTTGAACATGAAAACTGAGAATTTCTTCTGTTCCTTTCATTGCTTCAGGGGAATGAAACCATAATGACGATCCAGAATGTGGTAGCTGTGATAAAAGGCAAGGCAGAGCCAGACCGGTTAGTATATTCACTTTGCCTTTTTATAATGTTGCTTGGGAATTCTGTGTTTTGCGATTAAGGGGTTTTATTGTTTAGAACTTAGAATAACTAGGCTTTGATAATTTCGGATTTTGCTGCAACTTGCCAATGACCCAGTGCCCCAGGGCGTATGGAGATCACTCGGGTTGTTAGGATCAACCAAGTTGTTTCAGCATTGATGTGACATAAATACTCTCGCACTTCCATCTGTGTTTATAAATGTGAGGCACTACATCATGAGATTTAGGTTCTACTACATCTGTTCGATTCACTAGCTGTATGGAGATCTGAGCCACTAGGTCTGCATCTAGCAGCGAGTACCAAGACGAACCCCTACTCAGCATCCTATGCCTTGTCTGAGAAGAAATCTTCCTTACTAGACGCCTCCACAATTTACTTGATATACTTGTCGACCATTTTTATCTTTCTACTATTTTTGCAGTAAATTCACTTTTCGTCCATCACCCTTTGCTTGGTTTTTTCTTTATAATCTATGTTTGAAGCAATCTCATTATTTTGATCACAAGCCTAACCGACCTCCAACATTTTAAGGCATGTTTATAAGAGATCATAACTTCTGAGAGGAAATGGTCCACCAAACAATGATAAGTACAAGATTCAACCTATAATTATTAGCCTTTGCAAGCACGCCGGCTGCCCAATCACATGACCATGGTGCATTTGATTTGCATTCGATAGAGGCATGCTTCGGGCAGATGATTTGGAATTTAATGCATTTGATTAATTTTCAGATCATTTTGATTATCGTTTGACATTTTGTCTTTCACAACATCCATTGACTTGCCACTAGTAGTGTAGTCAATTGTTGTTGCATACCTTTAAAAGGGAGGTAAGTGATCATATCCTTAAAAAAAAAAATTCCACATACTCCGTAGATGACATTGGATCACTGTCAGAATGCCAGCCTTCAATGCACAAGGTTGCACCTCTTTTGGAGGAATTCAACGATGTTTCCTGCTGATGTAAAGGGTACCAATCAAAGAAAAATTGAATGGTTAACCCAATCCTTCTCGGTGGAAGCATGTTCAAATTAGTTGGAAGGAACCTTACCAAACTTTGGAGAACAAGAAAGTGAGCAAGCAAGTTTAAATTGAGAGTGGGAGCGAGGGAAAGAGGGAAAGAGGGAAAGGGAGAGGGAATGGGGCTGGGGAAAAGTTGCATGGGCCAATTCTTCATTCTTTGAATTATTCATCCATTTTCTATACAACCCAATGACACTACATATTGAAGGCGTATACTTGTGATTAATATATTAAAAGGATATTACATAATGACTAACATGTCAAGACCCCATATTTTGTTTTTTACTGAGTACCAAGACTATGGAGAAAAACGATTCGTGTAGCTGACCCCACATAGTGTGATGAAGGCTTGTTGAGTACGAACACTATAGTTAGTAGACTAACAATTTTTATCTTAAAAAATTTTAGCTATGTTCACGTATAAAGAATTCCAAGGGCTATTACCTTGCAAGGAAGACAAAAGAGCTAAAATTAGTCCATGTTCATGCTTAAAGGTCTTTCACTTCGTGTATTTTTATTATGCTTATGATGTAAGCACAATTACGTTCTCAAGTCGATATATACTTTGGTCTTCTCAAGTAGCTAAAGGATTCCACACTGAAACTTAATTGTATCTATTGGATCTGCATATGCTTAAATTACTGACTTGGGACATATCAATTCTCAAAACAAGCAAAATTGGCTGAACTCAGCCAGACCAACAACAATCAATTGGTCTGGTTCATTCAGGCTGACTCACTCTACTTAGACCTGTGATCCAAAATCCAAGGTATTACGGACCCAGAGTTGGTTAAATGATTCAAGAGTTTTGGATGTAACAGTGGTAGGGAATTGTGGAAAAGCAGCTGTATGATTCTTTCTACTTGCTTACTATTGCTGGAATTCCCCATTAAAATGGTTGTAGTTTGCTATCCATATAGTGAATTCAGTGATCTAGATGGATTGTAGCCAACTAGAACCTTCACCACCAAAGTCTCCACATAAAAAACCCTTAAGAACAATAGTTTTGATGAAAGAGCAAAGCAATGAGAGAAGGATATTAGAAATATCTTAAAAGCGGCTGAGAAAATCACTATCAAAGGAGTTATCAAAATCATTTAAAATATGATTTCTAAAAGGATTGTAGACATTATCTGAAGGGAAGATAAAAGCCTTGATGATAGCAAGATCATTGTGTAGCTTTCATAGAAAGACAAGCAGAAGTTTGCCAAACAACATGCACTGTTAGCACTTGTGGATGGTTATGGTCTAAGTCTAATCCTTGAAAAGCAGTGAGCAGGTTGTTTTGTTTGACAACAGTTTATCATCAGTTCCCAAGGTTCGTGTCAGACCAAAGGTTGATTCTTTGCAATATCGAGTGGAGAGCATGGTATCTTTGTGAAAATCAATTGAGGAAGAAAAATACTAAAAGAAAATAAAGATTTTATAGAATCTGTTTTATCTATTTTATAAATCAAAACTATTTTTTAGGGTAAGTTAGGAAGTGTTTAGATATATTAGAAAATGTTTTGGGAAGCTTACTCTAGTTGTTGGACAGAAAAGCAAGCACCAGGAATCACAACAATAGCTATCGGGTCCATGGGATGCTTATAGGATTAGTGGAGCTTAACGAGTCTGATGAGAACATCAGCAGGAGATTCCGGAACGTCTATCACCGGAGGCATCGTAGATCGACGGCTACGATTAGGAGTCTTTATTTTTGATATATTTCATGTATTAGTTTATTTTAGTTTAGTTTGACGATTGTACCCTTGCTTGTTTATTGTTTTGAGTTGTAGCCCTGAGGGCATTTCAGCTTTTTTTTTTTTTTTTTTTCCTCTTTGAGGCCTATATATAGGTCCTTAGTCTTGTATTAGGGTTAATGACTGATTAATAAAAAAAATTCTGGTTTTCTTCTTTTGGAGCTTGTGAGTTCTTGAGTGGTGAAGTCCCAAGATGAGGGCAAAAGCAACACCCACCAGCCGCAGGAAGTGTCCGGGCTCGTGGTTCATTTCCTTCCCCTTCCTCCTAGTCGCCGGCCCCAAGCCTCCATCTCCTCCCCCTAACCGCCGGCCCAAAGCTCCCCCCTCCCTCTTCTCTCCTCCTACCCACCGGTCCCCAAAGCCCTCTCCCTTCCATAGCCGCCGGCCAAGCCCTCACAACCACCGGCCTCTCTCCCCTACCCCCTCCTAGCCGCCGGCCACACCCTCCTTTCCCTCTTGGTGATGATTTCAATCATCATTACCTATCTAAATTAGCCTAATTAATTTGGGAAAAATTTAACTCAATTTGAAATTCAAATACTTTCTTAAATTAACTAAAACTGAATTAGGAAAGTTCCTAGATTTAAGTCTAATTTAATTTTAAATCAGATTTGATATCATTGTCTTATTCCTGAATTAGAATAATAATTTAGAAAGCTTTTAATTCCCTCCCAATTCCCTCTCTCCCCCATGCATACCGCTGCCCCTTCCCCCCTAGTCCTCTCTCCTCTCTCTCCACTTCAATTACCCCATAACTTGAAATTCAAATTTCAATCCCCTTTCCTTATTAAACTAAATCTAAAATTAATCTCAGATTTTGAATTGCCTTTCCAAATTTCAAACCCTAACTTCATAAAACAAGCCCCTCCCCTCCCTTGGCCGACCCTCTCTCCCTCTTTCTCTCCTTAGGACTTTCTTCTCTCATGAGTTATATTCCAAGAGAAGAAGAAGACAGTCATCCCTCCCCAACCATCTTACTAGTGCATGGCTGATCCCGAGCACGACCATGAATTTGTTTACGACGTTCAAGAATGGATCATCATGAATCAATCACTCTTCTTCGACATCAACTTCGCGGATGACCAATCCGTCGAAGATTACATCGATCGGATTCTCTTCAGCTTGATGACCGCCATTGAAGAGCAACGAACAACTGGGCAGTGGTACCTCCTCCAACATCCGCTGACCCCTCCAACCCCGACCAATTTCCCATTGGGCGATACTGTAAGTTCCTCCTGCCTAAAGCTGGCATTGTTAAGGTTGTTGAGATTCTTCTTCTGCTAAAGCCTTTCAAAGAGCGTGAGTGAGGGAAACTCAAGGTGACTTGTCTAACTATTAAGTGGTGGATTTAAAGTTTACAGCATTTAAGTTTATATTTTATGATTGAAGTTATTTTAAGTTCTTACTATTCTACTGTGTAACCGATTGCCATAACAATATTGATATTCTTAAATTCTTAAAGTCCAATCCGGTGTAACATTAGTTTATTTTACTGCGCTTAAATCAAATTTTTATAAATTTCTAAAGTAATTCCTACTTTGTTTCACATCAGAGTCACTGCAGTAGAAGGAATGGGGATCGTTTGATGTAGACCAGAGAAAGTTTGATGCCTTTGGACAGGCATGATGAATGAAATGTGTATTTTGATTATTATTCAACACAACAATGTCATAAACATACAAAGTAATCTTTCAAATCGATTTGAAAACACAATTTAGATTCAATAGAAGTGAAATCAGTGGTTATTTTTAGTGTATATAAATATATTAATTTAAATCTCATAAATATAATAAAATTAACTTAATATAAACAATTGAAAATATGTCCAAAATGAATTTGGACTTTTGCAAAAATTGCTCATACAAAATTCAAGTAAGTTTTAGGTAATAAAAATTATTTTTGGTGAATTTAGGAATAATTAAAATGGATTTGGCTTTTTGGGAGAGCATAAGACAAAATTGCAAGCAAACAACCTAAGACCTCAAATGGTACAAACAACCTCTATTGACCTTGAAACCAATTGTTGTAGCTTCTATGGTTGTCATGTCATGTGATGTCTTATGTCAGCCATGCCATGATTTCTTTTTGTTTGACTGACTATTCAACTAGTGAATGGGGCGAAAGATGAATTAATCTTTTCATCGTTGATTTTGGTTGGGTGACTGTGATTGAGTCATAGTGAAGGATGGTTCATTGGATCCTTTTGCAATATGATGCACTAGGCAAAAATTTCAATACCATGACATTGGAAGTTCTTGCTTAATCAAGCATACCGTATTTGGTCTGACGGTTATTCCCTAGTCCTTAAATGTAAGTTGCATGCAATTGAGGTGTTGATGTTGTAACAACTTCGTAGGGATCATAACTTAATCAAAGAATTACTGGTGCTCGATTAATGGAATAAACTAAGTTGTTGGATTCTGATCAGTGGCAATTGTTTGCCATCCTGGAGCTTCATCAGTATGCCTAGAACTGACTTCTTGCCCCTTTTTGCACGACATTTTAAGAAGATAAGCTGGATTTGCTAGAATTATGTTTCAAACATTCTTTGAGTTTGTCAAAGATGTTGAGGGTCACAAAAGTTGGTTGGGATAGAGATGACTAGATGAGTGACAAGGTTTAGGAAGAAGGTGAATTTATTTAAACTTCTTCTTGACCATTTTTAGTTTGATGGTTCATTAGATTTGCCTTTTAATATTTATTTTATATTAGTTTTCACTCCTGTTTTATGAGATCTCTCTAGATGATGCAACCTATGGTTGTTAAAAGGGAGGCAACTAGCAACTATGTAAACTTCATTCATCTTAGTTCTACTTAATTAGTAGGGATAATCAACCCAAAATGACTATGTAAACTAATGAATTACATGACGTGAAAACATCAAATGCTGAATTAGACATATTACTTGATCCCAATTCACCTATTTTTTATTTTAAAAATTCATACCCCACGTCACCTGATGAGCAGCATGAAAGGGTCAAGAAAAGCAGTATTTTGCCAATTTTCAAAGCATCATCAAATCGAAATATTGTTGAAAGCATGAGATCCCGCACCACATCGAAATTTCTTGGGAAGCGACTTTTATCAAATCATTAATTCAACTAAATATGATGAAGAGATCAAACAAACAACTGCTCAGCAGTTTTCACAGAATGAGGGAATCAAACAAGGAAATGCTCAGGAAATTTCACATAATCATCAAACTGAAAAAAAATAACAGAAAATCAGGGATTCTGCATCCATTATTCTTTCCAAAGCATGTATGTATGTACACTTTCTGTTGCTCTAATCCCTTTCGAACATGTAAAAGTAGGTTTCACTACTCCTAGCTCCCTCTTATGCCATCTGATCCATTCATCACCAATAAATAGACGTTTTTCTGTTTTCTGTTGTTCTTCACCATGTTTATTGACATATTGGAAGGTTTGTATTCCTTTTAAGAAATATAGTTTATTGCTTCTTGTATGACATAATGACATCCTCATTAGCCAGAATCATCTTTTCTAATAATTGAAAATTGATTCATCTAATTTAGTTGACCTCTTATAGTTAGGGTATGAAGGATATGATAATAATTGTTCATTTAATTTATTGAATGCGTATAAATGATAACATATTTTGATTAATTATAAATAAATGCTTTTAATGACACTGACAATGTCAAATCTGAATATTTAGGTACGTGATCATTGGTAATCATCGTGATGCATGGACATTTGGAGCAGTCGACCCAAACAGTGGAACTGCTGCATTGCTTGAGGTAGTTCAATTCCGCCAAGTAGATGCTTCATGCTTTAGAGCATTATGTTGGATGATATAGGTTCAGGATGAAATACAGGCAAAATGATTCTTGCAATTGACTAGCATTCAAATAAATGGAACAGGAAAATTAAAACATTATTCATTCATTTAGGATTTTAGGGTTTTCTAACATTATTCATGCAAAAGGTTAGATTTTTCATCAAACATTCATGAAAGCAATCTTACAAAATTAAAACTGAACTTTATAAAAATCATTTGAGTCAAAGATAAGGATTACTCAAGGAAACCTAACCCTAAAAAACAAAGAAACTTGCAAGAGATGGGTTTGCCTTTATCCATACAATCCTCTTTTTTATAGCAATTTTGGATTCCCTGTTATACTTGCTTCGAAAAAAAATCTCTACTTTGCAAACAAGTTCAAAGAAAGGGCTATGAAGAAAAATAAGAGATAATGGATCAAAATAAATAACCAGGGAGATGAACTGAATCAGTGGAGTGTTCCCGTCAGTTCTTTCCAGTTTCATATGTAAGAGAAAAAAATGATTCATAAAATAGAATTATGGCATCTGTATGATAAGCAGAAAGGAGAAAGCTACTCTTATGTACAATGATGAGAAAAGGATCAAAATGGTCCCTCAACTCCTCCAAATGGGACCGATTTAGTCCTGCCATCTAATGGTAAAGTTGATGGTGTTAACTATGAGGGTAATTTAATCATTTTTAATTAAAATATTTAATAAGTATAATTTTTTAGGAATTATAATTTTTGTAAAAAAAATTATTCAACTTTTCTTTAATTTCAGGATTTCTAATCATTTTCACCTATAAACAATCCAAATAGAGCGTCGAAACCAGCAAAGCCATGAAGCGGTATAACAATAACTGCGAGATGACTATTGACTATAATTAAAATTAAATTTAATGTTTAATTAATTTAATTGCATGTTAAGTACTAGTTATTTATAAATTTTAATTTTAATTATGGTCAACAAGTTATAATGATAAATAATTTAATTAGAAATTAGCTTAATTGTTAAATAATTTAATTACTAATTATAATATTATTTATTAAATTACTTATTTTGGTGTTAATTTAATAAGTATTTGATATCTAATTATATTAATAATTATCTGATTAATTAGTTAATTTTTTTAAATAACTAATTATGTAACTAATACTCATACTAATGATTTAATTAATTTTAAAGTATTCTTTAATTAGTTTAATTATTAATTATATTGCTAATTATCTCATTAATCTTGGGTTTGCTCTTCATCTTCCCAATTTTACTTTTTCCTCCTCGCCATTTCGTCATGCATGCTTCGGCCTCGTGTGCTTCGCGTGAAGTGAAGTTTGATTGGTTGAAGTAGTGTGTTGAAATAGTCGCTAAATAAGCTTCTTCACCTCCTTCGACGAAGTCGGTGTGGGCTTTTAAAATTCGCGGCCTAACCTAGCCTCTTTTGGGAGAGTTTAAACGAATTAAGTTCCGAGATAAATTTTTAGAAGGTAGATTGGATTGAAATAAGACACTACCCAGAGATTCGCCCTCATTTTGCGAGGACTTTATAATCTGAGTTTTGGTTTCCTATAGGCGCAATCCCCTATAGTTAATTACCCCTCTCGATAATAAGAGAGAACTTTTGATTAAGGCTAGTCGTCAATCAGATACATAGAAATATATGTTATCTGGTGTATAGTAGCAGCATGGGTTAATATTTGAAAATTTAATATTTAAAATTAGAAATGCACCATCTTGCACTTAAAAGTGGATGGTGGGGGAATGATGATGAGCCCGATCAAGATTCTATGGTTCCGTTGGCCTCGGCCATCATGGTCCTTGGTCTACTTAGTCAGAGGAGGTAGTCGACCCAACTTGACAGAAGGATCCTTGTCGGCAGCCATGGGTTGCTTCGTCTAAGGGTACCTCGTAGACCTGGGGTGAATATTTGTCTAAGGGGACAAAACTAAATTCACCTTAGCTAACAGAGGGCTTTGTGCTCCATATCCTATCGATTCATGTCTCAAGGATTTGACGCCATTGGGGAGCATACAGGTTATGACCGTAACCGATACAATGGAGTCGTTGGACCAAACCACTAGGTCAGAGGGTCACGATCGTAATTGTTAACCATGCGGAGCCATCCGGCCAAACCACGGTTATTTGCAGAGCCGTCCGGCCAAACCGCCGATCAGAGGACCAATGCCACGTCCTTACTGGTAGGAGGTTGTTTGAGAATGAATTCTAGTGATATTCTCAACTAGACATTAGCTCTTTGTAGGCTGAAGTGATATTTAAATTTGTCCACATGGGTAAACTGTTGCGGAGGGTGGATAAGTTTTGCTTTAAGCATTTTGATGATTGAATTTTGATTTTTAAATACTTTAAATTTTGAGATTTTGAATTTTATGGGCATTGGGAAGTCTTCGTAAATATTTGGAGTTAACCCCTCTCCTGTTGAGATTTACGTTAAACGCGACCATCATCGGGGTGCACTTATGGGTAATTTCATTTGCGGATTGAACCTTGTCGATTTTGTTTACTTACTAACAGAGAATCAGGTTCTTCGTAGGCTTTATGCCTTTATTGGTGAATTTTCTTGGTTATAGGCCTTGAAGGCCTAATATAAACGTATTAAAACAAATATCTCGGTCGACGCCGTGATCGTATATTTGTTTGATAATTCAAGCCATGTCGACTCCTATCTACTTGCACAGAAGGATTGGATCCGAATTTGGATTTATCATTTAACCTGCGCATTATCCTCAGACGTCACGTGTGTACTCATAACATGTTTGTCGGGGCCCATGCGGGTATACGATTTTACATGCAATCTGTATGATGCAGTTATATGATTATCATACATTTATATGATTATCATACATATACAGCGGATATGTGTGTCGTATATTCATATGTGTATACTCGTTTGCACAAGTGCTTGCATGTGCACTTCTGTACTTGTGTGTATATATGTTGCAGTGTATTTGTAGGGGTATTTTGCAATATTCAATTATAGCTGGCTATGCAAGTGATTATTGCTGACAGGTATGCAGGATTTTGTCTTGGAACCAGTAGACGCCTTCTGTCTACATGTATGGGTATTGCAGATCCGGTGGTGTGACATTGTGTTTCAGTAGAATTTATAAATGTCTTCTGTCCTCTTGCATGAATATTGCGGATGTGGTAGCATGGTGTCGCACTACGAGTTGCCTGTTGCTTTACACAGGTAGACTGTCGTGCACTAACAAGTCTCCTGCTACTGTTCATAGATAACCGCATTCACTGCAATTCTCTTATACTTGCTCACAAATAGCTTGCTGAGTGTATAACAGGTCTTTTACTACGACCTGCAGGAGCTTGCTTTTATCGTAATACTCCAGCATATCTACTATCACGACTTGCAGGGGACTGTGCATTTGCCTTCTATTGGATAGTATTTTTTATTGTAGAGATGCTACGGTTCTTTGCTACAACAACTCGTAGGTACTTTGCTTTGTGCTGTAAACATGCTGCCTTTGCTTGTAGACAGTATATTGTACTCGTGACGGGTTTTCTGCAACAGCTCGTGGACACTCACCTTAGCTGGATATCATCAACCTTTACTTGTAAGAGGGCGATGTATTTGCTTGATGCTAAATGATGATGTTCTTTGCTACAACCCACTATTTTAAATGCACAACAAGAATTTCAATTGCAGCAATTGTCACCTAATTCGTAATCATACTTATCAATGGCGCAAAATGGCACGGGCCATGGCACATGGCGTGGCGCCCCGCGCATGTTCAAGTAGACGCACGCCATTTGCGCCACGGCGCATGCAATTTAGATTTTAGGGATTTTTTAATATAAAATTATAAATAGTTTTAATATTTATATATTTTAATTTCTAAAATGATGTAATAATTAATTTTATAATAATTTGATATGATTAAAATAGTTTAGTTAGGTTTTATTAGACTTTACTTTAGTAGAAATTTTATACGAAGTTGAAGCTCACTTTAATGGTTTGGACTTTGGACCACAAACTTATTCAACCAAGCCTTACCTAACTTGATTGATACTCTAAAATAAAATCCATATAAAGATTTTTATAATTCTTTTTTATTTTGCGCCGTATTCGTAATGACGCGCGCCATATCGTGCGCTATACACCATGGCTCCACGTGAAATTTTGCGCCGTGCTGCACTATTCGTCGTTGACAAGTATGTTCATAATAAGCACATGCAAGCAGATAGAAGACAAAAAAGTAAGCTTAAAATAAATATTACACACATCTTAATGATCCAACATTCGTGCAAACAACAAATTTTAGATATTTTAAAAGCATATGCATGCATCTCGATACAATTTTCAAACTCATTTTAATGTATTGAAAAGCGTTCAAGTGCATAAAAAAACATGTAACTGCATCAATGGGTAGATTCATCGTGGGGACATTGGGGGCGTAAACTGGTCTGACCAAAAAATAGTTATTAAATTTTAGAGTTTTTGAATTGTTTATAAATCCTTGACAAAATCCTCTACATGGTTGCATGCACATAAACAGGCCTTGAGCCCACTGTTGCACTTGTTACTTGCTATGCCACCATTTGCCTTCTACAAACTCTTGTCTATTGCCCATGCCACTTGCGGGATAGGAGAGCCCTAAGGTGATGCACTGTGAAGTTTTTCCATGTTAGCCTTTATTGC
The DNA here is from genome assembly GCA_019925795.1 of Dendrobium chrysotoxum. Lineage (NCBI taxonomy): Eukaryota > Viridiplantae > Streptophyta > Magnoliopsida > Asparagales > Orchidaceae > Dendrobium > Dendrobium chrysotoxum. Next base: position 28,326,987 of record CM034310.1, read on the forward strand.
TTCATTATCTTAAATTAGAAAAATTAAATTTGGTTAACTTCACTTCTCCTTCACGCTCCATTAATTAAAAATATAGAAAATTATAAAATTTGCATTATTTATGATTTAATTTAACTGCAAAAAAGGTATTACGTTTAGTCAATTAAATCAATTTTCATTAGTGTATTATTTTATAATATTTGTGATTTAATTAATCTAATATGAGTTAAATAAATAATTTCAAATTTAATTGATTCAAATAAGATAATTTTAAATATGAAAAAAAAATTATTGATACTCTTTTCATTTATATAGTCTAATAGGAAAGTGTTAGGAAGTAAACCACGCAACGAACACAAACAAGAAAATGGAAATGTAGCGGAAAAGAAAGAATACTAGGATTTAACGTGGAAATGCCTGAAACCAGGAAAAATCATAGAGCCACATCACACCAAAAAATTCACTATGAAAAATTTTTGGATAAATAGTATAGATCTCTTATCTCTTAATCTCTTATTGCCTCTCTTCATGTCACAATTCATTCATATACACAAAATAGAGAAAGGGAAACACAATTAACTTACACAAAGGATACAACCCTTTAACTCAAACATGAAAAACGAAAAAGAAAACTGCCCAGCCCTACTCGCAGTGTCGTGGTTCTCCGCTCTTTATCTCTAGCCTGACTGATAGCTTCGAGACACCTAGTTTGGAGTGTTGGGTGCTCCGCCTTTTGTTTCCAAGTCAGCACGAGTGTACAGTGTTGTAGCGTTATACAGTTGTATGGAAAAAAAATTTATATGGCAAGGCCCCCAAACTCAGGCAGGGAGAGGTCCCCCGATAACCCCTCTAATGAGCTCGGCCGATTGAATTGAGGTCTACATCAACAGTACAATCCAATTGAGCTACATAATCAGATTCTATACATAACTAATAATTTCCCACTTGAAAAATGATTGCAATCAATCATTCTCTCGATATGTGGCACTAATCATATTACTTTTAGTATGGCTCACCCCTACTCTTAGCCTTCATGAAGACTAACTGAAGCTACACAGAGCTTTAATTTATCAACTATCATCGTCTTTATCAGCATATCTATAGGTTTTTTGGTCATGTGTATCTTCTTTAAAGATAACTGGCCATCTTCTAAAAATGATTTGATGAAATGATACCGAAGCTAGATGTGCTTCGTCCTGGCATTGAATGCTACATTCTTGGCCAAATGAACAACAGTCATACTGTCATTATGTAACTTCTCATTTATTTGCCCTTTGTCAAGTTCTGTCATAAAATTTTTCAACCATATATTCTTGTTAGTCTTTGTGATAACAATGTACTCAGCTTCTGTGGTTGAGAGATCAACAATCTTTTGCAACTTGAAAACTCAACTTACTGCAGTCTTTCCCAAAGTGAAAATATAATTGTTGACATGTAGTTGCCGATCGGCCTGCACGAAGAAGCCACACGATCCCACGATTGCACGGCAATTGCTCCCCACGATCTCTCAGCACAAAACTCTTGCTCGGCCTGTTCATTTCCTCACACGCACACAAGAATCACAAGCAGAGTCTCTTATCTCTCCCTTGGTCTCTCTCAAAACCGAACGCAAGGAAGAGAACCAAAGCCGGATCTCCCTCTCATGCTCTCGTATGCAACAACAACAGTGAGAAACTCACCGGATTCCGCCAACTTCCACTCTTGAACAACTTGCGCCGAGCCCGAAGCCTTCTGCACCCAGGCGCACCGACTCCGATCGTTGAACTCGATCTTGCACTGCCGAATCAACCAAAGCCCTTAGCTGAAGTAGCTCGACCTCCAGACCTCCATTTGTATACACAAGCACCCCCGTCCAAGCCCTGCCTCCGACTTCGACATCTTGACTCATCGCCGTCCGCCTCTTCATCCTACTCTTCGCCGCCAACCCGACGCCCGTCTCCGTGCCCTAGCCACACGCATCTGTTACCTTCTCTCCCTCCCTCTGTCTTAATATATATATATAATAAAATAGGCATCGCAGTAAGAGAAGACTAGAGATATCTCGAGGTTGATTCGGTCCATCGAAGCCTTTGGCCGTCGATCTGATCCGGTCGAGTTGACCTAAAGGGCAAGTGCCCTCCCCAACCTCCCCTCATAGGGAGGGGGCACCGAAAGGTCGCCGAATTTTCAAGGAGAATAAAAAAATATTTTTTTTAAATTTAAATTGAGTCATTTATTTAACAAGTCGCACACAATTAGAAGACTCGAAGACCTATTCTGGGGTCGATTCGCTCCCCTGAAGTCCTCGTCGTTGATTTGAGTCGATTGAAAGGGTAAGTGCCCTCCCTGACCTCCCCTTGCCAGGATGGGGCATCGGTAGGCTATCAAAATTTCCGGAAAATACCAAAGTACCGTATAACCAAGTTAAAAGACTCAAAGACATATGTCGGGGTCGATTCCCTCCCCTGAAGTCCTCGCCGTTGCAGGTCCTCGTCGTTGATTTGATTCGGCTGAGTCGATCCAAAAGGGCAAGTGCCCTCCCTAACCTCCCTTCGCGGGGAGGGGACGTCAGAAGGCTGCCGAAAATCAAACCACGATGAATAGAACTTGCATAATTAGTAGGGGACCAAAATCCGAATCACGAGGAACCTGAGTTGAACAAGTTTGCAGGGAACCAAACTTGTAATTATAGGGAACTATACCCGAAGGCATCTTTGAAATAAAAATGTAATCAAATGAAAAACATGCAATATAAAAAGCATAACTTGATGCAAATTGAATGCAAATGAATACTAATAGAAGACATGTGATGAACATGATAGCTCGCTCATGAGCAAGGGACTTATAATGTGAACAACAGTTTGTCTATGAGCAATTACAAGGAACATGCAATGGAGGTGACAGCTCGCCTACAGACATGTATAAGGAGATTGCAATGAATATAGTTCGTCTATGAATGACAACAAATGAATATGTAATGAACACATGAACTTGCATGCAACATGCCATCTACGTGCAAGGGCATAAAATCTACAATGAATGCAAGCGCTTATGAATAGCACTAAGGGATATGTGATACATATGATAGTTTGTCCATAAGACAAGATAGCAAGATCATGATAGAGTACATGAACTCGTGATGCATGCAACGATCACGCTTACAAGTAATTGCAATAAGCTTGTGGGTGCTTATGGGAGACAATGAAAGACATTTAAGTGGATATAACAACTCGCAGGTCAACATTAGTGGTAAATGTGACCCCATTCGATAGTTAATACTGATGTGTCAGCGAATACGCTAAATCCACTTGCAGGATATTGATATGCAAGCAAACACATTAAATTTACCTTCATGCATTATCAATTAATTTGTTGAGAATATATGCAGCTTGTAGGTGCGCACAAGATCTTTGCAGCAAATATTGCAGCCCGCACTACTTTTCTGTAAGCATGAATGAGAGTATTGCAGCGAGCGCAACATGCTGTCTAGTGTCTCCCCTCAAAAGTTGCAAATTCATCATGAATATGAACTCATACGAGTCACTGTAGGAAGCTCATTATGCACGTAGCAGCTGGAAACCTGAAATATACATAACAGTCAACCCACAAACAACACTAAGAGGATATGTTGTGCACAATAGCGCGCCCGCAAGAAGCAGCAAGTGACCTATAGAACATTTACAAGCAATAGCAGATGATCCATCATGCATACAGCAGTCTACCTACGGACAGCATTAGGAGATCTGCATTCAATGCAACTTGCCCAAAGACGACGACAAAAGCCCATAATGTATATAGTGATCCTACCTACAAGCAGATATAGTGAATGTATTGCAAGTGTGGTGGATCCTCTACAGGCATAAGTAAGAAGATTTGTAGCAAGTGCGACAAACTGCATGTGGGCAAAAGCAACGAGCCCGTGATAAATGCAAGCATCTACGAGCAACTGCAGAAAATTCATCAATGCACAACAATTCATCTGCAAGAAGCAACAAGCGACCTGTAGCGCAGCGCAACTCCATCAGATTCGCAACATTTATACAAGCGGACATAAGGCTATATCCTTACAATGATACTGAAAATACACTTGAAAATAAAACCCGCATGTGCTCCGACAAATGCGATAAATTTGCAAATGTTAATGACTGAGAATGCTGCGCGGGTCAAATGTTCAAGCCTCATCCTCCTCCATAAAAGAATTGGAGTCAACCTGACTTGAATCATAAAATACCTTCCAAATTCTTAAAAAAATAAAAGTGATTTTAATGTCGCCCCGATGATGACCGTGTTGAATGTAAATATCAATTGAAGAGGTCAAATCTCAAATCCAATAAAAGTCTAAATCCCTAAAATGAAATCTATCACATGAAAAATTTTAAAACTAAAACCCATCCATATCCCACAACCATTTATCAGGGGTGATAAATTTGAAATTAATCTCAGCTCACCAAGAGAGAGAGTGTGTGTCGGGTGTTTCATTAAGATTTATCCTCAAATAGTCTCTTGTCAGCAGGGACGTGGTAAGTGCTCTCTGATCAGGTGGTTTTGCCCCAAAATGACACCATGATATTACAATCACGGCCTAAGCCCATATGTTCCCCTAATGGCGTCAAACATTTGAGTAATGAATCAAATGGCATATTCGATAAGCATAAAGCCCTCTGTCAACTAAGGTGGATTCAGAGCTATCCCCCTAGACAAACATCACCCCAGGTCTACAAGGCATTCTTGAACGATGTAGCCAATGGCCGTCGATAAGGTTTCTTCTGTCAGGTTGTTTCGACTACCTCCTCTGACTAAGTAGACCAGGGACCATGACAGCCTGGGATGCTGGAACCATGGTATCTTGATCGGATTCATCTGCATTCCCCCCATCACCAGTTTTAAGTTTATGGTGATAAACTTTAAGTCTCAAACTCGAAAATTCATATCTCAAATTCAAACCCTAAAATTGTTGCCATTATACATTGGATTTGCGACCTATGCGACCTCTTTAACGACTAGCCTTAATCGAAAGTTCTCTCTCGCTATCGGGAGGGGTAATTAATTATAGGGACTTGTGCCTATAGGAAACCAGAACTCAGATCTAAAGTCCTCTCAAAATGAGGGTGAAATCTCTGGGTAGTGTCTTATCTAAAAACCAATCTGCCTTCTGAAAATTCACCCGAAACCTAAGCTCGTTAAAACTTTTCTTGCCGTCCACAAATAAATAAATAAATAAGCCGGTGTGGAGAGGCCGAGGCGCGGAATTTTTGGAGCCCACACTAATCAATTGTGCTCTTCTTACCATCAAGATCAGAATTTATATATCTCTATAGTTCAATCCATGCACATCCAAATCAAAGTGTTATATCAACTAAACCTATTAAGTACCTGAGAATTCACTTAAGCACCTCCTAATGAAGTTTGCTTTAATTACTCATGAATCTGCCGACTACTCTCATTACATATGCTATATATGGTCTTGTACAAATCATATCATACGTCAAACTTCTAATTGTCTCCATCTGTTTTTGCCGTGCTTCAAATTTAGGCGATTATTCTTTAGATTGTTGAAGGTTACTACTTAAGGGAGTGCAAACTAGCTTTGTCTCACTCATGTTGAATCTCTATAGCATATTGTCAACATACTCAGCTTGAGATAACTTCAATATACCTACACTTCTATCTCTACAGATTCTCGTGTTGAGAATTTTCTCTACAAAATCTAAATATTTCATTTCAAACTCCCTTGATAACTGTTCCTTTTGCTCTCTTGTCTTCTCCATATATGATCCTATAATCTGCATATATCCACATGCAAAAACAGAATGATATAACAGTTATCAACATATTTGAAAAAACAATAGTGATATGCCCGACACTTTATGTACCCATTGTTCGACGTAAATATGTCAAATCTTTTGTACTATTATTTTTGTGTCTGCTTCCGCTCATGCAGACTCTTTTTGAACCTACACATCAGATCTTCTTTACCTGTCACCACATATTCTTGAGGTTGCATCATGTGCAACCCTTCTTCTAGGTCACCATGAAGAAATATTGTCTTTGCATCTATCTGCTCTAGATGTAAATACTCCATAGCTATTATGTTCAGCATAACTCTGATTGTACTCATCTTCATCATTGGAGAGAAAATTTCATTGTAGTCCACTCATTCCTTTTACTAAAAACCTTTGACTACAAATTTGGCCTTATAGGTCTTGCTACCATCATTTTCTTTCAACTTGTAAACCCATTTATTCTGCAATGCTTTCTTGCCATATGGTAGCTCAGTCAACTCCCAAGTATTATTCAATTTAAGTGAACATATCTCATCATTTATAACTTGCTCGCACTTCTTTGAATCATCAACTTGAATAACCTCTTCATAGCACTTTGGTTCACCACCATCTGTCAGCAATATATAGTATAAAGAAGGAGAATACATTTATGCTAATCTTAAGATTCTACTTGATCTTCTAACTTCAGTGGCAGGTGTATGAGAAACTCTCACTGCTTCATTAGCTTGAGTAAATCTCTGCCCTTTTTCTTCTTAATCATCATCATCCTCTATTTCAACATTGAATGATCTTCAGAAACAATCTCATTTTTATCCATGTACATTTCATTTTCCTTGATTATGAAATCTCTACTCATGATAAATTTAGAATTATGATAATTCCAGAATTTATAACGAAATTCATTTAAGTTATATCCAATGAATGTACACTTGATGGATTTTGGATCAAGTGTACTCCTAGATCCTACATCAACATGAATATAAGATGCACAATCAAAAACCTTGAGGTGAGATAAATTTACATTCTTACCACTTCAGACTTCCTTTGATAACCCCCTCATTTAGAGGAACTGATGGACCATAATTGATCAGATAAACAATAATATTCACTACTTTTGTCCATAACTATTTGGGCAGACCGACATGTAGCCTCATGCTCTTGGCTCGCTTTGTGATAGTTCTATTCATGTGCTCTGCAATACCATTTTGATGTGGTGTTCTTAGAACAATGAAATCATGTCTGATCCCATTCAAAGCACAATACTCCTTGAACTTTTTGTCACGATACTCGCCATCATTATCTGATCTAGATATTTCATCTTTAAACCTATCTCATTCTCAACCATGGCCTTCCATTTATCGAAAACATCAAACACATCTGACTTTTGTTTTAAAAAATATACCCATATCTTACTGCTATGAACATTAATAAAATTGATAAAATATAAAGATCCTTCTATAGAAGAAATTGAAGCAAGACCCCATACATCAATATGAAGTAGCTCCAGGTTCTTTGACTTCACATTTGAACCGATCTTTGAGAAACTCACATTCTGTTACTTGTAATATATATATCGTTTCACATAATCTGAATTTTTATATTTTAAATTTTAAATTAGGAAGCTTTCTTATAGTAAGAAATGAATGTACATATTTCTTATTTATATGGCCAAACTTACGATGCCAAAAACCTCCATTAACTTTTGAATCAATTACTCCAATAGAATATGATCTTTGTTGATAACATATACGGTGCCTTTAATATTTCCATAAGCTATAACCATAGCTCATTTTTCTCCTTCCACGAATCTCCTGTGAATGATGTCACATGACTTGAGTTTGCAAGCTGACTCATACAAACTAAATTCCTCTTCAAATAAGGGATATGTCTAACATCCTTGATTTTCCAAGTTGATCTTTAAGAAATGAAAAGTTGTCAAGACAATATTGAAAACTACAATCATCATCAAATATAACATAGGATGCATCGAATGTCACCAAAGACAATGTCAGATGCATCAAATGTTGTCCAAGTCGACATCAAATGCATCGATTGTCATGTAAGATAACATCAAACACTTAAATTTTCTAATCACCTAAAAATGATCAAACATTATATTAAAAAACATGTTCATGGTTCACATCAAATTTTTTTATTTTTACTCTTTTCAAGCACAAGTCCTTCGTTGATAAATAACAGTAAGCAACTCTCTTCCTTCTCCAACTTTCTCTTGCACAATCTCTTTCTCTCTCTCTTCCACCCAAACTCCTCTCTTCCTCTCGATCGCTATTTTCTCGAACTTCTTTCTCTCGTGCAGTTTCATTGTATTGAGTTAAATTGACTTATCTCACGCAAGGAGTTGTATCCGCCTACTCACGATTTTCCCGAACCCGCACACGCTCAAGCCGCAACTTCCCGCTCGCTTAGTCTCTGCTCGCCCATTCGACCCCGCTCTCCTGCTTGCTTGCTCTGATTATGCAGAAATGGACTAGTTCAATTGAACCGGTCTAGCCGGACCTCACATTCCATGTTTTGCTGATTCTACTTAAATGCATTAACTGCGCCTCTAGCTGACGTTCTCATTCTTACAAGCACCTTCGATGTTTAATGTTAGTTGATCTACAATTTTAATGTAAGCTTTTCTTTTTTGGGTTCAGCAATGATAAGTCCCCGATATCATATGTTCACTATATAATGAAAGTACAATCACTTGCGTTGCCTGCCTAGAAGTAACTTCCTGAGAAAAGGAGGTAAAAGTACTGAAATTAAGTTGGAATACATTCCAGAAAACAGAAAAATCTTGCTGCTAGATGGCTACTCTGCCAGTGTTTTTCCTATGCCGTGTTTCTTAGGTCCTTGTAATTGTTGATTGTTATAAGTTGACCACTTCAGTTGGCCGAGAGATTGGAAAAGTTGCAAAACAGAGGCTGGAAACCACGAAGAACCATTGTTATTTGTAATTGGGATGCGGAGGAGTATCACCTGGTTAGTCTCTTTATCTGTCTTCCGCTTCCTTTCTAATATAGTTTTTCACTGATACTAAAATCTTCAACCTATGTATTTTTTCTGCAGCTAGGTTCAACCGAATGGGCTGAAGATAACAGAGAGATATTATCTTCTAGGGCTGTAGCATATCTAAACGTAGACTGTGGAGTATCTGGTCCTGGGTTTCATGCCTCTTCAACCCCGCAACTTGATAGACTGCTCAAAGAGGCATCCAAGAAGGTCTTAATATGTTCTGTCTGTTCATAGAATAACATTTCAGAGTTTAATTTGAGCAGTATTGAGTATCATTACCCTACAAAGTTTCATGCTTGTTTGAAATTGAATGATATAAATGGCCGTATACGGCTTTTTTTTTTACCCATCAATTCTACATGGTATTTAGTTTGGCATGAAAATCAATGAGGCAGTATGCTCACTAGTTCTCAGGTAAAGGTCTCAAGTTGAAGACAAGCAATGTAAGACAGTTCATGCACTGGTTCCATCATGGATTTCACAATGTTTGTAACTTGTGCTGAATTGTCTATATATATAAATACAATATCTGGGATAGATATCTATCCTTAAGAGAACTAGTTTGCCATGAAAACCGCTTGGGGCGATTGTTCTCTAGTAAACATTTATGGTGCAATTTTATTTGGTTTGTAACTGCCACCTGAGATTCTAATTTTGTAGGTTCAAGATCCTGATAACTTATCTCAGACTCTGTACGATTCATGGGTTACTTCTGATTCTCCTCTGGTGAGTTCATGACTGCTCAGTTCATGCAAACATTAAATGATCTTTTGCATGATTAGATAGGTAAATTCTTATTAGTTTTCCCCCTTGATTTAGTTTCTGAAAGATAATAATTAAAGGCTGTATCTTTTCTTTGACTTATGAGCTTGTAACAAGAAATAATAATGTATTTTAACTGAATATTAAATTTGCTGAACTCCCTATTGAAGATAGGGAGGCTAGGTGGTGGTGGAACTGATTTTGCGGCTTTTGTTCAACATATTGGCGTGCCTTCAGTTGACATGAGGTTCGGACGAGGTATCCATAATTTTCTCTAATGATTTTTATTATTACAGTGAAGTAGGAAGACTCTGAGTTAGAAATAGGATTTCTTAATGAAACTAATATGATGCATTATATGAATTCAAGTAAAGGAATTTGAAGGTTCACCCATTGCAAGCCACAAATTAAATCAACAACTTAACTTTTATTTTTAATATAAACATTTAATATTAGAATTAGAATTTTAAATAATGACAAAATGATTAAAATAATTTGAAGGAACTATAGCAAAAATAAGAATCATGTGATATCATTTGATTTAATTCCACAAAGAAAATTTCAGTTGTGCCAAGTTTAAACAAAATTGTGAGCACTAATAAGCCAATATCAAATTATGTTGATGAAATAAGAAAAATGAGCAAAGATACTAAAATTAGAAAAATAAGACCTCACGATTGTACAATGAGATGACTTCTTCAAAATTGGGTAGTAGCACTTATTCCATTCTAAAAAATTGTATATCCAATTTGTACTCAAAAAATAAAAAAATGTAAAGAGAAATCTATTTATAAGGTTCTTATCCCCTATGCTGGTAGATAACAATGGTACAAGTCCAATTCAATTTAAGTTTAAATTAATCCCTAATAGATAATTATTAACTCAGCTCAAATCAACACTTGCACTACCCAAAGCAAAAAACCAATGTTTGCACGGCCTCCCAAACTTGACACATCATCTATCAAACAAATCGAATATGAACTCAAACACACAACAAATGCAACCTCCTCAATTTTTTGTGTAAATTAACCAATGTTTCCATTCATATTGGATTTCCAAAATATTGATTGGTTAGTTGGGCGTCCATTAGTTTGAATTGTTTAGATACAAGTATTCTTTTCTCAACGTCAAAAGCTCCGTTCTCACTTTACGCAACTCTCCTTGGTCTGTCAGTTGGGAGCTTTGGCTACCAACTAAGAGGTATTGGGTTCAAGTCTTGCGTATGTGATGTGTGTGTGAGTTTGTCTTTATTGACCTAAATACACCCCCCCCTCCCCCCTGTTAGTGAACCCGACACTGCACGAGTAATTGTTCCATTTATAAATATTTTCTGAGGGATCTTTTATTATTATTTTCGTGAATTGTTTTGTGTTATTCTTGATGGCAGTTTTAGCTGTCTAAGTTTAACCTTTAAACGATTTGTAGGTTATCCTGTTTACCACTCCATGTATGATGACTTCGTGTGGATGCAAAAGTATGGGGATCCACTCTTCCATAGGCATGTTGCAGGTAATTTCTTAGGGATTGATTGTGATCATTTTTATTTTTTATTTTTTACTTTTATTTTTTTATTGTATTTTAAATGTATTAAATTTTTTTAATAAATTAAGTTTAAAAAAAATCAAAATAAATTTAAGATGTTTTTGAAAACAACAGTTGGGCCACCACCACTCTAGCCTAGCAGAATTTATAACTGATAAAAAAAAAAGACAGTTCCCAAAGAATCTATAAAAAAAATTTAAACTAGAGTCCACTTTGCTTAGGTGATCCAATATTGCAATCTCTCCCACTTTTATTGGCCACCCACCTAAGCAAAGCAGACCTAATTTATTTATCTTCAATATTTTCTTGAGAAGTGTAACAGCATTGAAGAAAAAAATGTCGTGGTATTCCATGCCTTTTTTGTAGTGATGTTTGTCCCTGTGCTACATGTCATATCATATCCATGCCTAATATCGGTTATCAGGCTTCATGTTCTTTACTAATTGCATTTTCAAGATTGCTTGATAGCTGGTTGATTCAGCTCAGTTGATCATTACTGGGCTTCGACTGATGTCCTTCAAAGGAGTAATTGTGTTTGTTTCGAGCTGTGATGAGATGAAAATGACAATCTAACTATAATTCTACTTTTTTCCTAACAGCTGCAAGCATTTTGGGACTGGTTGCTTTAAAACTGGCAGACGAGGAGTTCTTGCCTTTTGATTATATGTCCTATGCTTCTGAGCTCCAGGTAAATTTCCTATAACTTGCAAATGCCGTTGTAGGTCATCCATGCAAGTACGATGCAACTTGTTAAGGGGTGTTGATTTAGGCTTCGTTTGGAACGGCTTTCTTATTGCTTCTTAAAGCAGCTTCCTAGTACAAAAATTAAAATTTTTGTACTAAAAATTTACTTTAAGAAGCAATAAGAAAGCCATCCCAAACGAATCCTTAGTGTAATGCTATTAATGAAAGCAGACTTTTGCACACTATGAAATTTTGCACAAAAAAAAGGGTGCTTGAAGTTCCTTATCAAAAATGCGATCTTTTTTTGTTTTCTTTTATCTATTCTGTTTTATTTTGTAAAACAGCAAAGAGCGAAGATGTTGGAAAACGAATTGCTTGGAAAGCCTGTGAGTTTTTCTTCTTTATACAAATCTATAGAAGATTTCAAAAATGCGGTTGCAAAAGTTAACAGCCAAAGGAAGGTACCTCAATGGTTTCTTATTCTTCTAGAAAGTAAATTGGATTTTTTTTTTTTTTTTTGTAGCACATTAGAGAAGTTTCATTGCCTGAAAACCTGATACTTCCAGGAATTAGAAAGCAAGGTTTGGTTGTCAAAATGGAAGAAGGATCCAGTTAAGGTTCGGGAGCTTAATGATCGGCTAATGTTGACAGAGAGGGCATTTACTGATCGAGAAGGCCTATTTGAAAGGCCTTGGTACAAGCATCTGGTACATTGATTATATTGCGTACTTTAAGAAGCATTTAGGATTACTGGAGATAATAGATCTTCTAATATGGATTTAGTTCTCAGATTTATGGGCCATCACAGCATAATGGCTATGGATCAGAATCGTTTCCTGGCATTGATGATGCCGTTAAGAAGGCAGAAAGTTCAAACACATCATATTCCTGGCAATCTGTACAGCACGAAGTTTGGAGAGTTGCTAGAGTAATCACTCAGGCTTCCCATGTTCTTAAGGGGGAGCTTACATGATTGCATGCTCTTGGACAGCAAAATTTATAAATATGTACTTAAAAAACAGAGGAAAACATAGTGTGCTATCTTTTTTCTCATTGTACGCTTGGCAATTGGGGATGGTAAGGATCATTTTCTTGTAGATTCCAAAGGATTTAGTTTTAAAATCTATGTGAATACCTTTGTATACCATGCTTTTTTATTGTGTGGATGAAACTCCAATCAGTGCAAGCTGTGATGATAAAATATATACAATTTTACGCCCTATAATACAAAAAAGAGTATAGATTTCGAAATTTTGGTCTTGACTCTGCCATGAGAGTATAGGTGTTTTATGGGTCATTTTTTTAGAAAGCATATGAAAGTGAAGATAAAATATTACTCAGAAATTTTGCACTCATTTTGCGGCGACTTCATAATTGGGTTCCAAATTTCTCATTGATGCAACCTCTATGATTAATTACCTCTTATGATTTTGGGAGACAACTTTCAATTAAAGTTAGTCATTAAAAGCTAAATGCTTAGCGTATAGTTGCAATTAATTTATGATTAAAAGTTTATATTGTAGGCTTAAAGCGAATGGTGGAGAGGGATGAACCTAATCACAATGTCATGATTTTATCATTCAAGGTTGTCATAGACCTTAGTAGGGGGTGTCAATTCAAGTTAATGGGTCAGGTTCAGATTGAACCTGATTTAATCCGGTCGTAAACGGATCCGATTTTACAAATGGGTCAGGTTTGTCAACTCGGATCTGACTCGTGTGAATTTTCAGGTTGACCCGACCCGCGAGGATAGAAATCATCTGACCTGACGCACAGAGCGGAAGCTGCGGAGCCAACACGGGTTCGCCAGACTGGGTCTCGACTCTCGACTGCGCTACAGGAGCCAGCGTGGGGTCACGGGCGAGAAGGACGGCTTCAGAGTCAGCCCAGGCAAGACAGAGGCCACGGCAGCGCGTACGGGACAGATGACGGCAGCGGCAGCTCGAGCGGGATGGCGGTAGCGGCAGCGCGGGCGGGATAGACGTCGGTAGCGGCAGCGCTGGATGGGCCGGACGGTGGCAACGGCGTTGCTACGGGCGTGACGCGACAAGAGACAACTCAAACAAGATGTCTGACAAAGTGACGTGACGGCGACGACACTAAGTGACCGGTCTCACGCAAGATGATGAAAATGGGTAAATCCGAGTTGGTTTCGGGTTTCCAGGTCAACTCAAATTCAATCCGATTTTACAAATAGGTTGGAATTATAAATCCGACCCATATGACAAATGGGTTGATCCGAACCCAGAATTTTCCGACCGGGTTCGAGTTTGGGTCGAGTTTCGTGTCATGTCAGATTTTGACACCCCTAGACCCTAGTATACTTAGTCAATAGATTAGTTGAACAAACTTGGAAGAATCCTTATCAATATCTATTAATTGTTTTAACCAAAGAAGCCTTATAAACATTGGTGAATATTTATCTGAGAGAATTAATTTAAGTCAAATTTAATTAACGGAGGCTTTATACTCTATCAAGTACATCCTAGAATTCAATTTTTTTCTTCATAAATGATCAATCCATAGATCATTTTGATTCTGTTAGAAATGAGAATTCAGAATATCACACATTGATCGATCAAACAGAGATTCAGCAACTAAAAGAGAGATCGATTCTTTGGAATCCTTCCTTACGAACAGAGATAGAATCAGATCGATTCCCGAAATGCCTTTTTGGATCTTCCTCCATGTCTTGGCTATTCATGGAACCTAAGAAGCAGATGAATAATCATCTGCTTCCAGAATTCATTGCTCAAGGGTTTTTCATTCATTAGGAACTTGCAAATTCTATATGTGACCATGATTTAATCGTTAGATATATGAAATTAGATTGTAATGATACACTCAAAAAAATATAATTTATTTATGAGTTAAAGTTATTCTCAACTCTATCATTCTCAAGATTGTGAAAATCGGATCGAACAATGAACCGGAAGGAGAGGTTCACAGTTCGATCGGTTCGACCAATCAAACTGGATAATGTAATAAATAATATTATTATTATTAAAAATTATAAAATGAATAAAAAATTTTCATCTATACATTCACTCTACATTCCATTTTCATATCAAACTAATCATAGAGATAATAAAGCCAGAAATTATCTAGAAGCACATGTATTGAGAATGAATGAATGCAAAGTGAGGTTAATAATTATTAAATGCCCAAATGTTAGATATGTATTGTTGATGTATTTTCATTCTTATCAATAGGTTGTATGTGTTAGCACTCCATAAGATGTCATTTTAAGCATTCCAAATCATGTGTTGTCAAACAAAGGATTTATGACTAAAATGGAAAGACTTGGCCACACATAGATGCAAAACTAGTGGAAGGACAGTTTGAAAGCTTAGCTCCACATCGATATCTTTACGGAAATTGTGTAAATGTTTTGGATGTAAATGCCATTAAAAGAGGTAAAAAGAGAAAATCTAGCTTAATAAAACTAGTTGTGTGAGGACTAAAATTTATAAAATATGTTTTTTAATGTCATCTTAGGGCCCCTGGCCGGTTCAGAAAAACTTGCAATAAGTCGTGCAATTTATAAGATACAAACTTTTAATTGTCAACAAATATTTGCTATCTTTGATGAAAATATAAAAAAAAAACATAATTAAAATCTGTTCCTGCAAAAAGTTTACTTGCATTAGACTACCATTCGGACTGCAACCAAGGAGACCATTAGTGACCTGTGTCAATAAAGAAATCATTTGAGCAGAATAAATTTGGATTTAAATAAACTCAAAACAAATCAGAACGATCGGTGTTGGCTTCTAGCTTCTAGAACGAGCAGGACTGCAAGAGATGTTGGCTTCTAACTTCGAACAAGCAGGCGGCGTTGGCTGCACGAACAAGGAGACGCCGGACTGCCTGAGACGGCAAGACGAGGGAAGAAGATATGCAGCATACGCGACACGAAATGCCGAATGAGCTAGGGTTTTTTTTTCCTTTGTATAAGCTCCGCCTGCCTTCGCATTCGCATGATCGCGTCTCATCCGTCGGATGTAACTGTAGCTGAACCAGCCAGTTATCGAAAACCAGGGCCGGTTCGAGCAATTCGTTGTTGGTTGTTTTTTTAAGCAGTTTTAACATAAATCGTATCCGGCCGGTCCGATCCGATTTTAAAAGCCATGATCATTCTCAACAAATAATTGACAAGGGTGAATACATTTTAATTTAATAAAAAAGGGTTACACTCCCCTACAATCGATATTTTCACTCGGCACAATCATTAGTAAAATAATTGAAAGATTTTCATTCATTATTTGAACCTTATCAACTCAACCTGCTCGCTAATAAAGGGTTATACTTGAATAGTAACTTTGTGAGTATCATATGAGCGATTAACTCAAGAGCTCATATTTTTGTAATGAATTTTCTTTATAAGAGGTACTAAAGGTCAAATGTAAACGCAAAACAAACCATGTTATATAAATTTTACAATCTTTAGAGTAAGATTTATGATAAACCATTTAAAATTTATTATTTAGATATCGTTCATCAACTTCCTATCTGATTGTCTCAAATCCTAAAGGAAATGCGGTCTTAACTGAGCTAAAAGCGATTACTGCAACTGTAGTAATCTTCATAAATTCCAATGAAACATTAACAGTACAGAAGAAAATAATAATAACTAATCTATGGTTGAAATTGTCACATGAAACTGAAGATTTAAACAATCTTACAGACGAGTACTCTGGCCACCAAAAAGCTTGAGTGCATCTAGCTTTTGCACATAACATGCCAACCTTTCTATTTAAAATACTAATCAGAAGTCAAGGCCTAACCTCAGTTTCTGTTTGTTCAGGTTTCATAGCACCACAAGCTGCCACTTTATGAAAGGAAAGGTGGTCTTGCTTTTGATAGAGATCATCTCCTCCTGATTGCTCCATAATTACCAGATACCTGAAAAATTCAAGTGCTCTGCGTTAATGCACATAAGCTTAATACGAAAGAGTGTATTTACTTCTCGTTGATAGTAGCAGAAAGTCAGGTTGATGCTTTCTCACTAGTACAAGTTATTGTTAAAAAGATTCAAATTGTTCCAAGGCCCTTTAATTGTAGATAGAACATAAGTCTTAGAGAACCATAAAATATGCTAGTCTCAGTCATATGGCTGGATGCATTTAGAAATAAATATGGGTTTTGAACTCAATAAAATGCAATACTGATTTAGTTTTCACCTTCAAAGTGAATGGAAAACTTTCTAAAACTCACTTCATATGCGCAAGCAATCAAAAGGGCCATATACCAGACATGACTATAACGATTCTTAATTACTTTTTCAGCTACTAAATCAAACAAAGTAGATAGGTCATATGATATATTCAATTCACATCCATTAGCATTATCTGGAATGCAGACCAGACCAGAACTTTGACTACCAGCTTATATGCACTGATTCAAAGAGAAGTATTGCATGGAATCTTCGAAGCAGCAAAACTGGTAAGGGTTTCATCAAGCAGATAGCATAGTATTGTAAGTTCCTGACAGCTTGAAACTTACCAGATGATTTAAAAAATCTCTAAATCTAGACGCAACATAATGAAGAATAACAAATTTTAAGAACCATAACTCTAAAATGCTTTTTCAAGCACAGTGAGAAGAATCAGCAGTTTCCACTAAGCAGGAATTAGAGAAGTGAGCCAGGAATTACCGAGTGAAAAGCTTTTTGGAAGATTATAGCATGCCAAACATCCAAGTAATGCTACCTTCTATCGTTAGGTATAATGTGAAAAGATTTTTAAGTATTAACAGATCCACAATAAAGTTCTTATTTTTCTAAAATCTACAAATCATTTCCAAAGTTTTGCTGGAGGCTGCAAGCGGACCCCTATTAATGGTTTTGAACCTGGAATATCATTAAAGAACTTAATTAATACTTTTGCATAAAAAATACCATTCATTACAAGGAAGGGTCAGTTGGCCACAACTAATAGCGGCAGGTCTTCCAGCATTGTGGACTGCTCCACATGGCTAGCATTCCTTGGGTTGCATTCAGCATAAGGCAATATGCTGGGGAAATCTACTCGTGCACTAAGGAACAACTCCATACGTCTCAAAAGAGAAATAAGGAAGCACCCAACACTATGGGGTATATCTTCTATATAAAAGCAAGCTCTAGAAGTTTGTTTTGTCGGTGTGGGTGTTTATTGATCGAGATATCTAATTGCAAGCTTTCAAAATGATACAAGATAGATGTGATAATAAAGATTAGTTTGATGATTATATTGATTGAAGAGACCTATTTGCACAAAAAACAAAACATATGAATCTTTTATGAAATTTCAAAAGCATCAGGACCAAAGCACAATCTTGAAAAGTTTCCAAATACAATGAAATGAAAAATCAACAGCTCCAATTATGAGTACCTAGTATATATGAAGTGCAAAATTCATTGAAGATTCCTGTTAAATTAATCCCAAGTAATGGAACATCGAAAAGAATTTAACGCAGAAAAAATAGTAGTTTGTTATTAGGTCCCTCCAGTCCAACATCGGAAAGCATGCATATTGAAAATCCACTTTGAAAGTTATCTGCATGGCATTGCATACCCGAGCTTGAACTTCCTTTGGTTTATTTGACATGTCATCATCATCATCATCATCATCATCCTTACTCAAAAACATGCTACGGATGGAAGGCATGTCTGACTTTCTTCCTCTTTTTGAAGTTGATGAAGCACCTCTCCCTCTTCCTCTAGGAGCCCCTCTTTTGCGAGTCTTCCCTTTAAAGTTTTCTTCAGGTTCCTTCAAAGAAAGTGCAAACAAACACCACAAACCAGCTAATTTACCTCAGCACCACATAGCTTAGTAAATTTGATGCTAAATCTAAAGTGAAATACACTGTCAAGAGATAAGAACATACAGAACTCTCAACCACTTCGTTTACTTCATACTTCTCTGTTTCTTCACTTGAAGGGGAATCTACCTCTTCATCAACCATAGTATGAACTACAGTCGATGCTGAGCCTGAAGCTGATCTGGATCATTGTGACACAATTACAAAACATCAAACAAGTTAATTAAAACATTCCCGTATAATCAACATGGCAGTGAATATAGAAAAATAACCAGCATGCCAACATGCACAACACAGACCTAAGTATATTGCAAGGAAACCTAACACTTGTAATATGAAGAGAAGAAAGCTTCTATAAAGAAAAACCAGCAGTCATGCATTTAACATGCATAAAACAAAGAATGATATAAAATACAAACGCAAAAAGTGAAAAAAAAAATAAAAGCAACCTCTCAGAATGTCGAGTTTTCAATGTTGCCTGCAGAGTCATCTGCTTTAAACTTGAACCCCTTCCCCTGGCTCTCTTTGAAACTCCAGCTTGAGTGGGTTTAGGCACATTAGAAGTTACTTTTCTTCCTCGCCCAACAGGCGTTGAGCTAGAAAGCATTTGCCCGGTGTCTTCTTCATCACTGAAGGAATTGTTACTTCTAGGAGCGGTCGTACTCCTAGATCTACCACCCTGCATATAGCAAATCCTTTATCTTAAACATGAAAATTAAATAAACACCCAACCTCAGATCAGACATGCATCATCTATGAAGAATTAATGAATGCTCTATAACCAGTGGGTTCTGTGAGTTTGCTGTGATTCTAGTGTCTTCCTTAGAATGTAATGACCTTTGCTTTACACGTTCCTACAGCAGCAAAATGACGGGAGTAATTTATCAGTGTCTTTCATGGGAATAATCAACAAACTGGTATGCTATAGTTCATGCCTGCATGGATTCGGTGACTTTTAGTATCAACTCTTCCTCTTCAAACTTCAAATTATCTGCTTCTGAGTTTAGTTTATTCTGAATTACGTAAAAGCAGTTAAAGCTGTTGACCAGTATCGGTTATAGGAATCAGCAAAGCTATTAGCTATAGATGAAGAATTATTTAAGCCTAGGCATATAGATTTGAAAAGATCCTTCAGAAACACTGACCCTTGTTTCCTGAAGATTGTTCTGCAAGCAAGAATAAAATGCCATCTTGTCATCCTTGTTAACAAAGTCATGTAATGCTATATCCAAATCATTAACTGGAAGGATCTCCATTTTCTGCACAAAAGAGAAGAAAATATCGACATCTTGTAACTACTGCAATATGGTAGTTCAAAGTTGAAATCAGATTATTTCAGAACCTAGGAAAACTATAGCACAGAGCTAGAAGAGGCATGACAACACAAGTTGCTCTTAAAATCAAGAGGTTATTAGAGTAAATCGGCCAAAATGGCACATTATTTTCTAAACTTGAAAACTATCCAATGCCAAAATTTCAGTCAAGCATAAAGTTTCTGATAAATGTGAGCTTCTTATACCACAATGTAGCAAATATCCTAGGACAGATTAAAACATCAGAGGTTTAGCAACATTTCAGTGATTAAAACGCTGCCCTGGTAGCATCTTACTTGAAGCACTTTCCACCTCTGAGATCAACGCCTTCATATGAATTTATCTTTTAAATAGAATAAATGTCGAGGAGTTTATGAATTTCAAAATAAACCATGCCCACAAGTTTTGTAATAAATTTATATAGCATGCCCTATAGTAGAAATGATCCTAACAGATATAGTGTCATGTGGAAAATATGAACCAGACTACCAGATTACTTTCGGCGACAAGGGCCTCAATATTTTGTTGATTCAATTCCTCCGGACGAAGCTTCTCAGAGTCATCAATCTTATCTGTAATGGAGCACGGAGAAATTGATGTAAAACAATGTAGAAGTTGTAGGAATTGCAGGGAAATTTATAAAACTATTGATAAGCTTTGTAATTACAACTTATTGTTTCACCAGATTAGATTCTAGGAACCTTGGTTATTATTTTGCTTTGGCATGCGGTTACAAAGTAGATTAGAAGGAAACTTAAAATAGCATCAAAATAACATTAAAGCTTAATGTGCAACTAACATAAATTCACAGGTTAACAATTATAACGATCACCTTGAGTTTCCCTCACTCATACTCTTGAGGATTTTTAGCGGAAAAATAATTTCAATAATATTAATGTCGCCACCATAAGATAGAAGACGCTTACAGTATCGCTCAATGAAAAGTTATCCAGAGATAAAGTAGTTGGTAGATGCTGGAGGATTTGCCACTGACCGAGGAGTTGATGCTCATCGATGGCGGTCATCAAGGAGAAGAAGATCTGATCGATGTAGCCTTCGACGGTGTGGTCGATCTCAAAGTTGATGTCAAAGAAGGGCGATCTAAGCACATCCACTCGTCCTTGAAGATCGTAGACGAATCCATGAGCTTGCTCGGGATCGGCCATTCATGGGTAAGGAGGCTGAAGGAGGTTATATATCTTCTTCCTTTGGTGACGTATCAACCTAGGGAGAAGGAATGTAAGGGAGGAGGGAGGGGCTTGGGTGGTCAGCCAAGGGTAGGAGAGGGGGTAGGTTTAATTTCAGATTTTGGGAATTGGGTAGGAGAGAAAGTAAATTCAAAATCTGAAATTTAATTTCAAATTTAAGATGGAATTGAATGGGAGAATTTGAAATTTAAAATTCTATTGCAAAGGAAAAGGAGGGTAGGGGCGGCTATTACCTTCCTAATTGGACTCCAATTGGGGAAGGAAATAATTAAAAGAGAGATAGAGGGGGGCCGGCCAAAGGGGGAGGGGGGAATAGAAAAGTGTCCATATTCATTGAATGTGTCCACATGCATTGAATGTGGAATTGGAATCAAATATAATTTAATTTCAGATTTGTAATAATGGGGGGGGGGGGGGGGGGGGGAGATTTCCTAAATATGTTTATATCAATTAGGAAAGGTTTTGAAATTCAAATTTATTTGAATTCGAATTAGGAAACCTTCCAAGCTAACAATGGGCTAGTTTAGGAAATTTGTACCTTTAGGAGAGCAAGAGTGGCCGACGGCTAGGGCTTGGGGAAGGAGGGCTTAGGTCCGGCGGCTAGGGCTTGAGGAAGGGGGCTTAGGGTCGGCGGCTAGGGGAGGGGATTTGGATGAAGGTTGGGTAAGGGTGGCCGGCGGCTTGTGGGGTGGAGGAGGAAGGGATGGGGGCTTGGCCAGTGGCTTCTGGAGGAGATTTGGCCGACGGATAGTGGGGAAGAAGGAGGGAACTTAGGGAAAGAAAGTTCACCACGAGCCCGAACACTTCCTGCGGCTGGTGGGTGTTGCTATTGCCCTCACCTAGGGACTTCTCCTCTCTAGAGCTCTCAATAGTCAAGAGAACAAGAATGCAAAATTTTCATTAATCATCATCAAAAACTCATACAATAGTTAAGGCCCTCATATATAGGTCTCAAAGCAACAAAAGATACAAAGACTAAAATGCCCTCTGGGCTACAACACAAACTAATCCCTTGCAGGGGTACAATGATAAAGACTAAAACATAAAAAAATAATACATAAAATGCATCATAAATAAATACTCCTAATCGTAGCCGTCGATCTACGATTCCTCCAATGATAGACGCGCCGGAATCTCCTGCTGATGTCCTCATCAGAAATATTTTAAGGTGATGATAAATCAATGGTGGATCAACATAATGTTGCGCTAATTAAATAAAAACAATGCAGTTATCATGAAAATTTAAATATCAAATGCATAGTTAGCAAAAAAACCTATATCCGACTAAAAGATAACAAGAACAGAGATATTTAACAAATACTTTATGACAAAAAACATCATGCATGTCACTACTGCATCATGCTGACCCTATCAAGATCCAGGGTTTCCTAATGCAATGAATGAAATGCGCAAACAAATGCACAAATGAGAATGCAAATATTCGCAAGTAAATAATTTAATATGTACAATTATCCAAATCAATGTGTAAAATAATGGATCTTATTGGAAAGATTAGTCATATGAATTTGATATCATATAAAGAAACAAAACAGACAAAAATTTATTGCATAGCTAGAAGCTTAGATATTTTAAATTTAATTAAATCCAACAATACTTTGCAACCACAATCAAAATTAAAAAGATAAATGAGATAATCAAGTCTCACACCTTAACATGGATATTACATCCCATAAGAATTTTGAAGAAGTAAAGATCTTCTAATTCAAAAGAGAATTATTTATTCAATAGGTAAAATTATTTTCGAAGTTCTTCCGACTCCTTATTAATATAAGGCGGTAGAGTAGCGAAATTTAACAGAAGAAAACAAAAAATCAAGAATAAAGAACATTGCATGGCCTCGATGGCTGACAAGATTAAAATGTAGTTCCTTGATATGCACCTTCAATTAACTCATCAAAGGTACATCATACAAAAGTAGTACATGTGGGCTCCAAAAATTCGCGCCCTGGCCTCCCCCTACTTTTGGGGGAGTTTTAACGAATTAAGTTCCGATGTAAATTTTCAGAAGACATATTGGGTTTGAAATAAGACACTACCCAGAGATTTCGCCCTCATTTTGCGAGGACTTTAGATTTGAGTTCTGATTTCCTATAGGCGCAAGCCCCTCTGTTTCCCTCGTTTTGCCCTAAACCCCAAGATTTGGCCGAAGAAGCACGCAAGAGGGAGAAAGATGGCTACCTTCGCAACAAGCTAGCTCCAGTCATCGTTGTTACTTTTGATCGAACAGACGAATGGCGAGGAGGCGTGATTTCGTATCCGACAGGAAGGAACGTCTTCGAAGGAGGCAAAAAACTTATTTAGCGACTCGTTCAAAACTCTTCCTGTCACGCGAAGGTGGCAAAGTCGAAGAGCAACGAACTGTGGAGAGGGGTAGAGTGGAAGAGTCGGTGAATGCTGATGCCAGCTGAGATGTGGTCGAACAGGCAGAAGCTGCGGCAGGTGGGCGAGAGCAGAGAGGAGGGGAAGGATTCGGAGCTTGCGTGAGAGCTTCGGCAAAGGGCAGAGGCTTCGATCGAAAAAGCTTACGGGAGGAAGATCACGAGTGAAAGAAAAATAGAGAAGCCGAAGGCTTCATTTCTCCGGTTTTTTAACGACGAGGTAGGGAGACGTGCGAAGATCGTGGGAGATGCGACGTCGGATGTGTGGGGCTTGACGCAGGACGTCCGAGTGAGCGAGATTTGAGGGATTTTGTGGACAATTTTGACATGCCGGGGGGGCGGGGGGGTGCGGCACCGAATATGTACGGAAATTTCTCTTTTTTTTTTTGTTTCATTTGCATACAGGTCAATAGTACAATATAACATACCTTAAGGTACATAATCAAACGCTTAAATTTTAAAAAGTAAAGATATTTTACATCGTACCTTCCAATGACCTAGTAGTGATATACAATCTAAAGATGACCTTACCATCAATTTCAAAATCCAAAATAGAGATAAGTGATACTGAAAATACCATACCATAGATGGTAAGGTTACATTAAAATTGTAATATCCGGTTCAGCTGGGCCGGCCGGCCTTCTAAATAAAAGACGTGACCCCTGTTGGGGTCGATACAGGCTCTTTTCGCGAAACAGAGGGGGGCGGACGATCGAGAGTTCGTGCGAGAGCGAGGTAAGTTCATTTTTCCCAAATTTAGCAAATGATTGTGTAGAATGATAAGAATTAACGATTCCTTTTCCTTCCTACCGTTAAACGAGTGATAAATTTGGAAGAAATTTCTGTGAACGAGAAGAACGATCGAGAAGAAGAGAGAAGAAGGTTTGTTGAATTCTTTCTTCCATTTTCTTATAAATTTCGTCAATTTCTCCATTTAAAAGCGAATGATATTTTCTTAAAGGAAAAAAGAAGGGATTGAAAGCAAAGAGAAAGAATTATGGGAGAGAAAGGACTCAAGGATTTTAAGTAAATTCTCGATTGTAAGTAAATTCTTTATCGTATAGCATTATTTAAATTTTGTTATTTAACTACATTTCATGAAAGTTATATTACATGGATTTAGAGATTTTAGAAAGGAAGAGATTGAAAATAAGGAGAAGAAATTTTGAAAGTGAAAGGAAGAAAGAAAAATTTTGTAAGGTAATTTCATATGGAAGAAATCAGACATTTTTGAGACATTCAAATTAGGATTTAATGTTAACTAAATCCTTATGTTATTGTGAACAGTTAAAAAGGGTTTCATACAAGACGAATATTGGAAGAGGAGAATCAAAGTGGGTAATTATGATTGTGTATAAATTTTCTTATTGTATTTTCGTCTTCTTTGGAAAGAATATCTATGATAATGACAAGTGATTTCTATTATGTATAGATATTTTTATATGTTATCGTTATATGTTATGGTTGAATTTTAAAAGTGATGTTTATTTATCTTTTGATGTTATTATGTAAAAAGAATGTGAAAAGATTCAAATGAATATGATACTTACAGACATAAGAAAGAAGCAAAGAACGATGAAAGAATAAAAATGACCTATATGATAAATAAATGTATAAATGAAAATGAAAGAGAAAAGGCTATGCATGCAAACTACAAGAGTTCACCCCCTTATGGTGCTGGCGGGGGACACCGTACTCGTGCACGTAAAAAGGAAAAGGTTATGGAAAAGGAAAAGGAAAATGAAAATGGTTGTACCTTCGGTACATTTAGACGGTGCTCATGTACAAATAAAAGAGGAAAATGAATAAATATTAAAGCTCTAAAAAGGTTATCAAGGACTGTAATATGATATGAATAAATTGACTGAACGAATGAAATAAAGATAAGGAAGGAAAATAAATAAAAAGTATATTAAATGTTATATGTAATGTATATGTTATTTTCATGTTAATTGTTTTAAAAGTTACCCACTGAGTTTACTTTGTAAACTCATTCCAATAATTAACTATTTCAGGTAAATCCCCAAAGAAGAAAAAATAGCTGAAAGGGAAGAATTCGTCTATGGAAAACGACGTACAAATGACAACAGGTAAAATGACTGATGAGAATGCTTAGTTTGGTCATAAATTAATTATAGTTTTCGTTGTGATTAGTGGCTCTTCAGTTGATGAAATATTTATGTTAATATTTTTTTTGATGGGATGAAATTGTAATACCGTCCGACTTTTCGTTCCCGCCTCGTTAGATCGAGCATCCGAGCCGGGTCGTGACAAAAAGTGGTATTAGAGAGAAATTAAGATATGAATCGTACTGGAAGAGCCATTATGATGATTATTAATAATTTAAAGATTTAATGTAAAATGAATATCTTATTGTAAATAGGAACCAAAATGATTCTGAAGAAGTAGAGGAAATGAAAAGGCCAGTTCCTATTATTAATGTTAATCCTAATGCACTGACACAAATGATGATAGCTATAACTCAGTTGATTCAAGACTCAAGGAATCAACTATCAGGAAGTAGCAGTGGTGGTGGAATGCCTATGGATAAGTATCTCAAACTGTTTCAAGATATGAGACCACCATTATTCAAGGGAGTTGATGGACCAATTGAAGCTGAAAATTGGTTGCTAAGGGTTGAAAAGATTTTAGAAGGAATGTTTTGCCCAGAGTAGAGGAAAGTCTCCTTGGTAGTCATTGCTCTTGATGGAGAAACATAAAGATGGTGGAGAGGTCAGCATAAAAACAAAACTGGAGGGATTCAAGACATGCAAATTAAGTGGGATGATTTTATAAAACTATTCATAGATTGGTCCGTGCCTCCTTCTGCAAGGAGGCAGATGCAGGATAAATTTGTGAGACTGCTGCAGGGAGATAAATCAGTTATGCAGTATGAAGCTGAATTTATAACATTATCCAGATATGCTCCTCACTTAATACATACTGCAGAAGAACAGTGTCATCGATTTTTATCTGGATTGAAGGATGCAATTAGGCAGCCTCTTGTTCTATTTGGAATTGAAGATTATGCAATGCTGGTGGAAAGAGCTGGGATGGTAGAAATGGACCGGCAAAACACTCAAAGGAGACGTGATTTTCAGAAGAGGAAAAGTGGCGAGGTTATCGGAGCTTCTCCAGATTCACATAGCAAATCCCTTCCACAAACTGGGAAGTTTAATTGGAAGAAAACTAAGTCCAGTAGCAGTGATAGCTCAAGTATAAACAGTTGCAACAAGTGTGGAAGGCAACATAAAGGAGAATGTTTATCAGGTACAAATACTTGCTTCTGGTGCCATCAACCAGGTCATATAGCCAAGAACTGTCCTACTTTGGGGCAAAGACTAGCAGGAGAGTCAAGGATGAATACTGGATCTCAGAAGAATGTTGGAAGATCAAGAACAGTATAATCAGCTGCTTCTACTCCAGGACCAAGTCAAGGCCGACAGAATACTCTGCCTAGAGTATATGCACTGACTCAGAAGAATGCTAAGGGTTCTCTCGAAGTGATTACAGGTGATAGAAATGAAAAATGAATAAATGTGTATTATGAAAATATTGTTAAAGGAATGATGTATGTTTATATTATATTTTTTTATGTAAATTTTATAGGTGTGATCATGATGCAAGGAAAGTCTGTATGAATTCTTTTTGATACAAGAGCTTTACACTCCTTCATTTTATAAGAATTTGTTAAATCAGTTGGACTGAATGTTTATGAGACAAATATAATTTTGGAAGTTTTAATGCCAAATGAATCTAGTATGAATGTAAATGGTGTATGTCAAGTGACTTTCAAAATAAATGAAAGAGAGTTTGAAGCAACAATGAATGTTTTACCATTGCAAGAATTTGACATGATATTGGGAATGGATTGATTATTAAGGTATTTTATGATTATTGACTGCAATAGAAAAATTGTAAAATTTAATTTTCCTGGAGAAAGAGAGTTGAAATTCTATGGAGAGAGGAATTTCTTCAATGATAATCACTTATATGAAAGCATACAAATTTGTATCCAAGGGATGTCAGTATTTTCTTGCTCAAGGATACAAATAAGGAAGTTAAAGAATTAAAAGATATACATGTAATCAAAGAATATCCAGAGGTATTTTTAGATGATTTGTCAGGATTACCAACAGAAAGAGAGATAGATTTCTCTATTGAGTTGATACCAGGTTTAGAACCAGTGGCAAGGGCACCTTACAGGATGGCAGTCAAAGAGTTACAGGAGCTGAAAAGTCAGTTACAGGAATTACTAGATAAGGGGTTTATCAGGTCAAGTTCCTCACCATGAGGAGCTCTTGTACTGTTTGTAAAGAAGAAAGATGGGAGTTTCAGAATGTGCATAGATTACAGAGAACTGAATAAGCTTACTGTTAAGAATAAATATCCTTTGCCCATAATAGATGATCTTTTTCACCAACTGGAAAGAGCTACAGTTTTCTCTTAAGATAGATTTGTGTTCTAGATACCATCTACAGATTGAGGAAGATATAGCAAAGACAGCTTTTAGAATCAGATATGGCCACTATGAGTTTGTGATAATGCCATTTGGAGTAACAAATGCACCAGCTGTATTCATGGATTTAATGAACAGAATTTTTAAGTCATTCCTGGACATATTTGTAATTGTGTTTATTGATGATATCTTAATTTAATCAAGAGATGAAAGGAGTCATTCCAGTCATCTGCGAGCAGTGTTGCAAACACTTAATGAGAACAAGTTATATGCTAAATTTTCAAAGTGTGAATTTTGGTTGAACAGTGTAAATTTTCTTGGGCATGTGATTAGTGGTGAAGAAATTTCAGTTGATCAGAATAAAATTCAAGCCATTTCAGATTGGCCACGACCAACAACAATTTCAGAGGTGAGTTTTCTGGGTCTTGCTGGTTATTACAGGAGATTTGTAGAGGGGTTCTCTCAGATTGCAATGTCGTTATCCAGATTAACTCAGAAAGCAGTGAAATTTGAATGGAATGATCAGTGTGAAGAAGCTTTCTAGAAATTAAAGAATTGTTTAATGACTGCTCCGATTTTGACAATTCCATCAGGTTCAGAAGGGTTCCAAATTTTCTGTGATGCTTCATTGAGAGGACTTGGATGTGTATTGATGCAACATGGTAGAGTGGTGGCTTATGCTTCAAGGCAACTGAAAACTCATGAAAGGAACTACCTCACTCATGATTTAGAATTGGCAGCTGTAGTTTTTGTACTCAAAATATGGAGACATTACCTATATGATGTAAGATGTGAAGTGTTTATTGATCATAAGAGTCTCAAATATATTTTCAATCAAAAAGAACTTAATTTGAGGCAGAGAAGGTGGTTAGAGCTCATTAAAGATTATGATTTGGACATGCAGTATCATCCTAGAAAGGCAAACGTAGTTGCAGATGCACTTAGCAGAAAAGTTCTTGGAAATGCAAATTGGCTAATCACCCAGCAGGAACAGATAATCAGAGACATGAAAAAATTAGAGATTTCAGTGGTCAATCAGAAAGAGACTAAAGATATGATATTAAATCAACTGGTAATTCAGTCTACTTTGAAGGATAGAATGCTCAATTCATTGCCTCAAGATGAAAATTTTTTGGAAATCATAAGGAAAGTGCAAGCAGGGCAGTTAGAGGACTTTGTAATTGATGAGGAATGACTACTAAAGTATAAAGGCAGGATCTGTATTCTAAATGTTAGAAATTTAAGAGAAGAAATATTAAAAGAAGCTCACCTCTCAAATTATGAAATTCATCCAGGTAATACAAAGATGTATCAGGAACTGTGAGGATTGTTTTGGTGGCCAGGACTAAAGAGGAATGTTGCAGAATTTGTAGCAAAATGGATTCCCTGTCAGATGATTAAAGCAGAACATCAAAAGCCAAGTGGTCAACTATAACCTTTACCTATACCTGAGTGAAAATGAGAAGACATTGCAATGGATTTTGTAATTGGATTACCCAGGTCAAGGCAAAGTCGAGATGCAATATGGGTTATTATAGACAGACTAACCAAATCAGCTCATTTCTTACCAATCAGACAGACAGAATCAGTGGAGAAGTTGGCAAAACTATATGTTGATGAAATTGTAAGATTGCATGGAATTCCAAAATCTATAGTTTTGTGGGCTCCGAAAATTCGGCCCCGGCCTCCGCCCGACTTTGTGCTTTTCTTCGGGGGAGTTTTAATGGATTAAGTTCCGGGGTAAATTTTGGAAGGCAGATGGATATTGTAGATAAGACACTACCCAGAGATTTCGCCCTCATTTTGCGAGGACTTTATGATCTGAGTTCTGATTTCCTATAGGCGCAAGCCCCTATAGTTAATTACCCCTCCCGGTAACGAGAGAGAACTTTCGATTAAGGCTAACCGTCAATCAGATACGTAGAGATACGTGTTATCTGGCTATAGTAGCAGCATAGATGTTTGAATTTTAGAGAATTTGGGAATTTGAAAGATTGGAAGATTTAATATTTAAAACTGAAAATTACACCATCTTGCACTTAAAGCGGATGGTGGGGGAATGGATGATAGACCCGATCAAGATCCCATGGTTCCGTCATCCCGGGCCATCGTGGTCCCTGGTCTACTTAGTCAGAGGAGGTAGTCGACCCAACCTGACAGAATGATCCTTGTCGGCAGCCATGGGTTGCTTCGTCCAAGGGTATCTTGTAGACCTGGGGGGAGTGTTTGTCTAAGGGGACGAATTTGAATCCACCTTAGCTAACAGAGGGCTTTGTGCCCTATCGATCATATCCTATTGATTCATATCTCAAGGATTTGATGCCATTGGGGAGCATACGGGCTCTGGCCATAACCATAATATAATGGTGCCATTTGGCGGCGAAACTGCCGGTTAGAGGACTCGTACCACGTCCTTGCTGGCAGGAGATTGTTTGAGAATGGATCCTAGTGATATTTTCGACCAGGCATTAGCTCTATGTGAGCTGAAGTAAATTTTAATTTGTCCACCTCGGCAAATTGTTGCGGAGGGTGGAAGGATTTGCTTTGAGTGTTTAATGATTGGATTTCAATTTTAAATATCTTTGAATTTTGGGATTGTTTTTAAAGTGTTTGGATTTTGTGGAAGATTTGGGATAGTATTTTGATTATTTAAAATAGACCCCTCTGGTTGATATTTTCATTCAACACGTCCATCATCGGGGTAGAATGGGGTTATTTATATTTATGGGTTTAACCTTGTCGACTCTATCGGACTGTCGATAGAGGATCGGGTTTCGTAGGCTTTGTGCCTTTGTAAGTGAATTTTCTTGGTTGTAGGCCTTGAAGGCCTAATATTAACGTATAAAACAAATATCTCGGTCGACCTCGCGACCGTATATTCGTTTAATAGTTCGAGCCGTGTCAACTCCTATCTACCTGAATAGAAGGATCGGGCTCGAATTTGAATTCACTTATTGACCCGCGCAGCATCCCTAGACGTCACGTGTGTACCAATAACACGCTCGTCGGGGCCCATGCGGGTGTTTGGAGGCATTTTATAATTATTGATTGAACCTTGTCTACTCCTATCTGCTTGCATAAGAGGATCGGGTTCAAATTTATTGACCCGCGCAGCATCCCTAGACGTCACGTGTGTTCTTACTACACGCTCGCCGAGGCCCCTGCAGGTTATGATTGTACTTACCCCTTTTGTGTTCCTATGTGTGTACAAATTAAAGTGCACATGTGCGGGGGTACTTTAAAAAAATATTTGTGAACGCCTTCTGTCCGCTTGCATGAATGTTGCGGATCCGGTGGCGTGGCGTTGTAGCTTGTGGATGCCTTCTGTCTGCTTGTACGAGTGTTGCAGATCCGGTGGCGTGGCGTTATATAATCTCTACTGCTTCTGCTTGAAGGCAGGTAGATGTTTTTTTATTCATAAATTGGAATTGACTTCAGGATACTGCATTTACTGAAGTCTTTCTGCATCTACCCACGAGTGATATATTTTACATACATCTGTACTTGTAGAGAGATTGTATGTATTGCAGATCTTTTATATACGTAACGATCCAGTGGTTGTTTTCACATTCCTCTTGCTTTGCTTGTAGACCTACTACATTCATCATGTATAATGAGTCTTTCACAGCGTCCTGTGGAAGTTCATGATTATTGTAGTCTTTCAGCATTCGCATGCGGATGCTACGTTGGGTGCACGACCACCGTTCCTTGAAGAGCATGCGAGCTTCAATAATCTTACCCAACTCAGTGTTCAAAATCTGGTTGAACTGAGATTCATTCTATAATGATTTGATATGACTTTCTTTTCTCAGAACTCGTACATGGATCCATGGCCACTACTTTGAACTAACAACTGTAGTGATGGAAGATATATCAAGTTGTCTAGGAAATCCAATTACGAGTCTAGGCCACCAAGCTTTTCATTAATCTTTAACAGCACATTTGTCAAATAATGCTCATTAACTTCGGTGGGTGCAATGCAGTGTACGATGGCATTTGCTTGCATACACCTACATGTGCCACGTCGCTATTTCCACTGCATGTCAAATCCGTTCTGGTTACGACTGACATATTGGATGTGGAATGCGTTTTTGACAGTGTCGTTAAACTCTTCCACTTGCAGGGGATTGATGTGTTCTCATGGAGTTGAATCGTTGTTGGTGATAGGGACACTACCAAATTTCTTTATGCTTTCACTTTGGAAATTTGTTCGATCAAACAAACCCGTCTAGTTGTATTTACTCGTAGGGTTGAATATGGTTGATTGCAGGAGTATTGCAATATTCATTACATATTTTTCACACCTCATTGAATGTATCAAGCCATCATATTCATTGTACACTAGTCTCCCTCACTTGCAAGGGATCAATATGCTTGCTCGCATATTGACTTGTATTGGTTGGTTGTTGTAGCATTCACTGCTATACTCGTTGTAACCTCTCGATAGTTGTAAGAAAACCATTGCATTCACCCACAAATTAGCTTATCATGGATCGGAGGGGCATCACCATACTCACTGCATATTCTTTACAATCACTACAACCTTCCTTGCTACTTGTAGGTTAGGTGTTGCATATATGGCGGGTCTCTTATAGTGGTTTGTAGATACTTTTATGCGTTGTAGGACACTTGCTTGTGTATGAATTATGACAAGCATCACAAGTCTCTCATTATCTTTGTAGCTTGTATGTTGAACTTGCTTTATAGGCCTTCGTTTGCAATCACCATTTAATGTGATGACCCCCACCATCATCACTAGCAAGTTCTTGCATCCGCTACAAAATTCTATATCTATTCACTTGCATTTGCTCAAGTCCCAGTTCAAGTTTGAGTTTAATTTGATGTCTCATTTGAGTTCAAACTCAATGTCCAAATAAAATCCAAGTCCTCTGTGAAGGTTCAGACTGGTCCCCTGTTGTCCTTTGCAAGTTCAAACTATTCTTTTCATTTTGTTTGAATTCAAGTTCAGATTTCACTTGATGTTGTATAGTTTGAATTCAAGTTCTAGTTAAATGTACAAGTTTCATTTCTTTGCCAAATTTGAGTCCCCTGCAGTTCAAGTATTGTATGTCCAGTTCCCTATTATTGCTCATTTGAATTCAAATTATGTTAAGTTCAAGTTCATGTTCCGGTTCTCTCTCTCCTTTTGAGTTCAAACAAGTCCAGGTACGATCTCAAATTCACCCGAAATTTCGGCAGCCTCCCGGCGTATCCCCCGTTTAGGGGAAAAAACGACAAGAGTCTGGGCCTTCCCACCACGCGCAATAAAGCGCGTGCATGGTAGGTGTCCTTAGACACCTCGGCCGTGGTCTTCATTCCCACCACGCGCAATAAAGCGCGTGCATGGGGTCTTTGACGGTACCTGTTTCAAAAGACAGTTTGCTTTCCCCTCGCTCGAGGGTACTTATAGATAACCTTGTCTCGTCGTAGGCGCCGCACCGGGGTCCCAACCCACCACGCGCAATAAAGCGCGTGCATAGGTGTTTTCCCGGTCCGCCGCAAACGACGAAAGCAAGTTCTCGGAGATTACCCGTCTCGTCGTAGGCGCCGCACCGGGGTCCCAACCCACCATGCGTAATAAAGCGCGTGCATAGGTGTTTTCCCGGTCCGCCGCAAACGACGAAAGCAATTTCTCGAAGTTTTCAGGGTTAGGGGTCATACCTTTGCTGTGGTTGGACCGGCGGTGGTGCTTGCACGAGGCAAGAGGGGCAAGGAAGGAGTATTCCTCTTTCTTTTATTTTATAATTAATTATAAATTAATTATAACTAGTTATTAATAAATAACTAATTATATTAAATTTAAAATTAATTAGATTTAATTTATAATTAATTAGAAATTAACTCTAATTAATTATATCTAGTAATTAATTATAGTTTAATTTAAAATTAATTATGAATTAGCTAGATTTGATCTATAATTAACTATAAATTAATTATAAATAATTATACTTATTATATAATTAATTTAGAATTAATTATAAATTAATCAAATTTAATTTATAATTAATTAATAAAAGAAACTAAATATAATTAATTATATTAACTATATTTAATTTCAAATTTTAATTATAAATAAATTTCATTTAATTTATAATCAATTATTAAATAAATTATAATTAATTATACTTAATTAATTATATTTAATTTAACATTAATTATAAATTAATTTTATTTAATTTTACAATTAATTATAGTCATCTATAATTAATTATAATTTAAATAAAATATGAGTTGGATTAGGTGCCCTGCAGGTCTCACGACAAAATGAATCATCTGTTTCCTTCTTCTTACCCAAATCGCTGGAGTTCGGCAGATTTACTGGATTCAGCCAAAGAAGCATACGAAGGGGAGAAAACTACCTTCACAGCGAGCAGCTCCTGTCGTCACTCTCAATCAAAATGTCGTAACTTCCGATCGAACAGGGAAGGAACGTCGTCTGGGGTGTGCAGTCGGGAGCAAGGGACGGAAGTTGGCGTTGGTCTCGATCGGGCGTGGAGTCGGAGGGAGGAGGCCGGTCGAATAGGGATTGCCGAGTGAGGTAGGGAGAAACTTCCTTCTCTCTCTATTTCTCTTTCTCTCTTTCTCTGTGTGGATTGGAGAGATCGGGATGTTGGAGGCATCAGGTGCAGGCGACTTGGCGAGCTCGGCAATGGGGAGGTGCTGATCAAGTGAGGTCTATGGTAGGGGGAATGAGATCGGAGAGGAGCTCGTGGGTTCCGTCTCTGGGAAGGGGCGTCGGAATTGGCGTCGGGCTGCTTGCGAACAGGGGAGGAGATCGCGAGCGTGGAATTCCTTGAGGAGTTCGGCACTGGGGGTCTCAGGTATTTAACGACGCGAACGAGGCCAACGATCGAGGAGATCTCCGCACGCGGGTATGGGTCGCTGCTGTTCGGCGCCGTTCGCAGACTGCGACACTGTAGCTGCGGCGGGATTCGACGGGATTCAGGTATGGGCCGTGACAGGTAATCATTTTTAGCCTTTCTCTTTTTTTTTTTTTTGCTGTAGCTTAGGAGTCAACAAGTTTCAAACCGAGATGCCAGTTTCACTTCTAAATTATGAAAAAAAATTCAGGAAGCTATGGGCACACGAATGACTTTTAGTACAGCATTTCATCCTCAGATAGATGGGCAATCAGAAAAGATAATTCAGACTTCAGAGAATTTAATGCGACTATGTGTTTTAGATTTTGGAGGAAAATGGGAAACTCACATACCGTTGATTGAATTTGCATATAATAACAATTTTCAATCTAGTATTGGAATGGCACCATACGAGGCTCTTTATGGGAGAAAGTGCAGAACACCCTTGTGTTGGGTAGAAACAGGTGAAAGAAAAATAATTGAAACTGAACTGGTAGATGAGACTACAAGTAAAACCAGATTGATCAGAGACAGACTAAACGCAGTTCAAGACAGGCAACGGAAGTATTATGATGCAAAGCATAGATCAGTTGAGTTTGAAGTGGGAGAATTTGTGATGAGGACATCAGTCAGAGATTTCGACACGTGTACCATCGACGGAGACGTAGATCGACAGCCACAATTTGTAGTCTTTACTTTTGATGTATTTTGCATTTTTATTTATTTATGTATTTTCAGTTTCCCAATTTACCCCTAGGAGTAGTGAGTCTCTATTGTAGCCCCGAGGGCATCATGTCTTTTATTTTTCTTAGTCTTGAGGCCTATATATTAAGGTCTCCATGCTTTGTATTTGATTAATGAATATTTGAATGAAATTTCCACTTGTTGATTTGATCTCTTTGTGAGTTCTTGAGTGCAAAGCAATACCCGTCAACCTTGGTGGATTCCAAGGTTCGCGTCGATGGTACACCCGTCAACCTTGGAATTTCCTCCACCACCACCCATCTGCTTGCTTAGTCCATCAGACTCAACCACCCTATCCCACCCCCCTTTTTTTTCTTTCCCCAAACCGAGCCATCCCCCTCCCTAGCCCAAACTGCCGCCCCCCTCCCCCCCTTGACCCTCCCATCCGCCCGTCACCGGCCAACCGCTGGTCAACCGCCGGCCAGCCGCCATCTCCCCTTGCCCACCGCCGGCCCCTCCTTCCCCTCTAGCCAAAATTCAAATCCCCAATCCCCTTTAGTCATTATCTACTTCCCTAAAATAGGTTCTAGTAATTAGGAAAGTTACCTAATTGAAATTCAAATACTTTCTTAATACTAAAACTTAAATTTAGAAACTTCCATAATTAATTAAATCTGAGAACAAAATCAGATTTGATTTAAATCTCCATTAACTCTTTAGGGCCCACCCCATTAAAGCAAATCTCCCTCCCTCCTCTCTCTATGTGGCCGGCCCCTTATTGGGCCCCTCTCTTCTCCAATTTAACTCCAATTCCCCACTAAATCAGCCCCTACTCCCCCCCTTAATTGCCGCCCCTAGCCTTTCATGGATTGGTTTGAAATTTCAAACTAATTCCCTCCAAATTCCCTCAAATCTGAATTAATTTCAGATTTCTGAATTTTCCTTAATCCCCTCCTCCATCAAGCCGCCCCTTCCCCTCTCTCTTTCCCCAACCCTAGCCCCTCTCACCCTTATTCCCCAAACCGACCCCCCTTCTCCCCTCTCTCCTCTTAATACACTATGAATGGCGGTTCCCGAATGGGACTACGAACTTGTGCTTGGCGATCAAGATCAAATCAACGTTCTCCAATCGCCGTTCTTTGACGTGGGCTTTGACTTCGACGATACCATTGACGATTACATCAACCGCATCCAAGATACTTTAGTTGACGTGATTGATGAGCAAAGGACAAAGGGACGTTGGATCCTCACCGGTCGAACGCCTCCTCCAACTCCGGCTCCTTCTCCGATGACTTCTACCCTAGGCGTTGCTTGTCTTCTAGTGGCATCACTATGTGTGCTAACAATTCTCTTCCGCTAACCACCAATTTCAAGAGGTTGAGTGAGGGATCTCTAGGTGATACTTCTAAATTTTAAACGTTGGGCTTTGTTAATGTGCCATTTGCATTTACTTTAATTTTGGTTAGCAATTTTGCAAGACTTGTTAATCTCAAATTGTCACTATTTGCTAGCACTTAACCTCTTCACTAAGAATTTCTAAAAGTCTAACTTGAGCATGCAATAAGTTTACTAATGACAAAGCGAAGTTCTGCAATGTTTTTAATCTCTTAATGGCAATTCTTATTTCATCGCATACGTTTCACATCAATTTGTTTTCTTAAAAGTCAGCTCAATAAAAGGTGTGCAAAGGTTTGGAAAGACAGGAAAATTGAGTCCAATATTTATAGGCCCTTTTGAAATCACAAAGAGGATTGGAAATATGACTTACAAATTGAATCTACCAGTGCATATGCAAGGAATTCATAATGTGTTCCATATATCAGTGCTTCAGAAGTATGTGTCAGATGAGTCAAAGAGAATTCAGTCCAAATTAATTGACTTGCAACATGATTTGAAATATGTTGAAGAACCTGAACGAATACTGGATTATGACGTAAAACAGTTGAGACATAGGGCAATACCTTTTGTGAAGATTTTATGGAAGCATGAATCTGAACAAGATGCCACCTGGGAGAGAGAAGCAGAAATGAAAAGTCAATATCCCTATTTATTCAACTAAGGTATATTTGGTTTCTTTTACTTGATTTAATTTCGATGATGAAATTTTTTTAAGGGAGATGACCTTACCATCAATTTCAAAATCCAAAATAAAGATAAGTGATACTGAAAATACCATATAATAGATGGTAAGGTCACATTAAAATTGTAATATCCGATTCAGCTGGGCCGGTTCACACGAACCGGCCAGCCTTCTAATTAAAAAGCGCGACCCCTGTTGGGGTCGGTACAGGCTCTTTTCGTGAAACAGAGAGGGGGTGGATGACCGAGAGCTCGTGCAAGAGCGAGGTAAGTTTATTTTTCCCAAATTTAGCAAATGATTGTGTAGAATAATAAGAATTAACGATTCCTTTTTCCTTCTTACCGTTAAAGGAGTGATAAATTTGAAAGAAATTTCTGTGGACGAGAAGAACGATCGAGAAGAAGAGAGAAGGTTTGTTGAATTCTTTCTTCCATTTTCTTATAAATTTCGTCGATTTCTCCATTTAAAAACAAATGATATTTTCTTAAAGGAAAAAAAAGGGATTGAAAGCAAAGAGAAAGAATTATGGGAGAGGAAGGACTCAAGGATTTTGAGGAAATTCTCGATTGTAAGTAAATTCTTCATTGTATAGCATTATTTAAATTTTGTTATTTAACTGCATTTCATGAAAGTTATATTACATGGATTTAGGGATTTTAGAAAGGAAGAGATTGAAAACAAGGAGAAGATATTTTGAAAGTGAAAGGAAGAAAGGAAAATTTTGTAAGGTAATTTCATATGGAAGAAATCAGATATTTTTGAGACATTCAAATTAGGATTTAATGTTAACTAAATCCTTATGTTATTGTGAACAGTTAAAAAGGGTTTCATACAAGACGAATATTGGAAGAGGAGAATCAAAGTGGGTAATTATGATTGTGTATAAATTTTCTTATTGTATTTTCATCTTCTTTGGAAGAGATATCTATGATAATGACAAGTGATTTCTATCATGTATAGACATTTTTATATGTTATTGTTATATGTTATGTTTGAATTTTAAAAGTGATGTTTATTTATCTTTTGATGTTATTATGTGAAAAGATTCAAATGAATATGGTACTTACAGACATAAGAAAGAAGCAAAGAACGGTGAAAGAATAAAAATAACCTATATGATAAATAAATGTATAAATGAAAATGAAAGGGAAAAGGCTATGCATGCAAACTACAAGAGTTTACCCTCTTATGGTGCTGGCTGGGGACGCCATACTCGTGCACGTAAAAAGGAAAAGGTTATGGAAAAAGAAAAGGAAAATGGAAATGGTTGTACCTTCGGTACATTTAGACGGTGCTCTTGTACAAATAAAAGAGGAAAATGAATAAATATTAAAGCTCTAAAAAGGTTATCAAGGACTGTAATATGATATGAATAAATTGACTGAACGAATGAAATAAAGATAAGGAAGGAAAATAAATAAAAAGTATATTAAATGTTATATGTAATGTATATGTTATTTTCATGTTAATTGTTTTAAAAGTTACCCACTGAGTTTACTTTGTAAACTCATTCCAATAATTAACTATTTCAGATAAATCCCCAAAGAAGAAAAAATAGCTGAAAGGGAAGAATTCGTCTATAGAAGACGACGTACAAATGACAACAGGTAAAATGACTGATGAGAATGCTTAGTTTGGTCATAAATTAATTATAGTTTTCGTTGTGATTAGTGGCTCTTCA
This sequence comes from Dendrobium chrysotoxum, assembly GCA_019925795.1. Classification (NCBI taxonomy): domain Eukaryota; kingdom Viridiplantae; phylum Streptophyta; class Magnoliopsida; order Asparagales; family Orchidaceae; genus Dendrobium; species Dendrobium chrysotoxum. Next base: position 28,366,219 of record CM034310.1, read on the forward strand.
ATTGATGAAATATTTATGTTAATATTTTTTTTTATGGGATGAAATTGTAATACCGTCCAACTTTTTGTTCCCGCCTCGTTAGATCGAGCATCTGGGCCGGGTCGTGACAAAAATGAACACGAATTGTAAGATACCATCAGCCAAAAATTTTGATAGACAATTACAATTCAAGAAAAAGACTAAAATGGTCCTTTGAATCTTTATGAATGATAAAAATGGTCCCCAACTATATTAAAAAATTATTTTGATCCCTTAAATCTTTAAAGAGTAACCAGAATAGCCTCATGGTGGGACTACTTTGGTTCTTTAAGGAGCCAAAGGACTAAAATGGTAATTTAAAATAATTTGAGACTATTTTGATCTTTCATAAAGAGTCAAGGGATCATTTTGATCATTTTCTCATTACAATTCTATTAAACAGGTACTTGAAACAAAAACCAAACACATCTTAAAGAGCAAAGACCAATTGATGCAAGCAAAAATTTGGAAAAGAGCCCAAATTTTTGCTTACAAATAAAAAGACTCTTACATATTTTTTACATAAAACAAAGATAAGAAAATACAAGAAATTTAACAAAACTTCACCTTTATAATAAAAAACACGACACTTACAAACTTTGACACAACAACCAAACACCTAAAGTTGCTTTTGCTTTAGAAGAAAGATACATATGGAGTGGTACTTGTGGAGAGAAGAAAGAGATAAGAAGCCCGAGACGAAAGAGGAGACTCTCGCAAGCTTTCCTAGAGGGGAAGGAGAAGAGTTGGACAAAGCTCGCAAGCTTTTCCAAGACAAGAAACCCGCAGGTTTTGGCTTCCAAAAATTATCACATATCTCTCTCTCTTTTCATCACAAAACATCTCATTTTTATAGGCAAGAGAGAGGGGAACCAAACAGCCACAAACCTCCATCCAAACCAATTAGAAATAGAGAAATGAAAGGCCAAAGGTCACCAAACAGCAGCCCACAATTTGGTACAGGAAACAAGGAGGCAACACCACAGGAAACCAGCCACAAGCCACGGGAAACACCCCCCCCCCCCCCCCCCCCCCCGCAACCACGGTAAAGCAGCCAAGCCAGGACCCGAAGAGCCACACAGAAAACGGGAAGAAGAGGTCTATGGGAAAAGCCACCAGGGAACAAACCGAAAAGCCACTATATAAGGAGAATAAAACCTGCAGCAGATTCCCAAAAACCCACCGAGAGAACACCAACAGGCCAAGAAAACATAGAAGACACAAAGGGAAGGGAAAGAGACATGAGTGGGGAAACCAAAGAGCCTTTAGAGAGGTGAGAAAAGGAGGGGGAATGAATCTAATTTTGGCAATAAATACACAATTTATGAGCTGAATAATAAGAAGAGGCTCATTAATGAGCTGACTCAAGTAGACCTTACCAAAATAAGAACTCAAAATGTTTTGACCCCCCCTTTGCATGCATCACCAATGCCGTGTTTCCAACAAATTTAGACTTTAGTTAGCATTATTACATAATGGAACATCATGCACAGGTTTGTAAAGAGGACTAAAAATTAACATCCATTTATACCTAGAGGAATTAAAAACTTCTTAACTGATCTTGCTCATAGAAAAAAATTACTTGGTAAAAGAAATATCAGACAATGAGAAGCATCACATAAAAATGAACATAGTTAAGAAAGATAATCGTGTACTAAAGAAGTAAATGACTGAATTCATTAACTCATAGGGCTTTAGGTACAAGGAAACCAAAAAGGTATTTAAATTTTAACCATGCCATCGGCTAAGACAAGATTGTTTTTCTCCAGCTGAAAGTAAAATTGACTTAATATATGCCACAGATGATATGCGAACTGATTAGACAAAGTACGCTAGGTACTCTTGGTTACATTAGGAGAGAAAAAAAAAGGGAACTTCCAAATGTAAAGTAAAATAAAAGCAAATGTGGTAAAAAATATTTAAATTAACTACAAAAATCTTTGGAGCAACTTTTACATTTTTAACACTTGGCACAGAACTCCAAATTGATATAAAGATCGCAAAAGGTATAATTCACACCCTGCTCCTGCTGCAAGTGTAAGTAATTGCATTTAGATTATTCTAAAAGAGTCCTCAAGTCAAAATTGCCTACCATTAATGAAATTCATAAATACCGGCACATGCAAAATTCAAGAAATTGCTATGAACAATGAGCCCAAAATCAATGGATAAGATTTTCTGAGCACGCCGTGTTGCATAAACATATAATCCAAGTCAACATGAATAAATAAATTGCAATATATGATTTTCCACCTTCAAGAGATTGGCGTTTTTTTGCAGCCTTCGAGAAAATGAGAATATCCTGCGGATTAGCAACCTGCAGAAACGATAAAGAAGTGATTAAGAGTATGCTTTGGACGGCAGCAGCTCTCCACCATATAAATTTCTGAAAAAACAGTGATAAAACAGTAAGAAAGCAATAGCCAAACAAAATTACAATTAGAGCAAAATAACAAAAAAGCTGTCCCAAATAAAACTTAATAGTAGCAGTAAGCCACAACAAAATTTTTGGGAAACTAGCCATTGAGATTGCTGCAATCTTCTGAGCACTACATCATATGATTTGTTGATTCACATGAAAAGTCAAATCACAAGATTTGTTCAACTGAAGTTTGGCGGTGGTCATGAACATGCTTAATCTAATCACTAATGTGTTAGATATCAACCCTCTACGAAGGGATTACAAAACATTGAAGCAGCCTTTTGTTACTTGACTGAGAAGATATATATACACACACCCACTAGAGAGGTTTGGGAGGTTTGTTGGAGTAAATCGAAAAGGAAAAACAAGAAGGCTTCACTGTTCATGATCGACATTGTTTTCATTTACCATAAATTGTTTTCAATGTTCCTTGAATAGTGATTTCAAGTTTGGTAAATGAGAAGGGAAAGGGGGGGGTATTGGAAAAATCTTACTGGAGCTTGATTTCAAAGCGACCCTACATATAAAATTAGCAAGCTGCAGTTCTGATACCAGTTTGATTGCAAGAAAATCTTGAAAATAAATTATAAAAAGTAATAAAGAAAATGAAAGGAGAAAAGTAGTAAGATATAAAAAAACTTTATAAAGAGAAAAGCTCTCCAGGAAGGATTTTGGGGCTCACAAGTGATCAATGATCAAATCATATCCACTATAGGAATTCTATTCATTGGACTAAGAGCTCTCATATTTATAGATGTAAGAAATTACAAACTATTAATAAATTACTAACAAATTACTAACAAGCTATCAAACTAATAACAAGTTAATAAGTTTAATAATATTGACTAGAACAATCCTAATAAAATATAAAATCTAAAAAAATAACTCCAATATCCATGTCGAAATTAGAATTTTAAATTTATATCCACATCATAAAAGGCTTCTAAGATAGAAATTAGGAATAGGCTAATGTACGTGCGAATTGAAAACAAATGAAAGCTCTTGCAATGTTACATTAAAATATTCTCCATGCATTCATTATTGCAAGATATCAAAATGGAAATGACATTACGGTCAACTTGTACCAATTATGATTATTAAAACAGATTATAGTACCTTTCCCACATACTTTTGGCCAAATCTTTGTGGATTTATAGTCGTAAATCCAGAGTAGTCCACCTGAAATTTATCAACAGTTTTAACGTCAAACCAAGAAAATGCTAGAAGATCCAAGGGACAGAAAATGAGAACCAGATTTTTAAAATATATACATATACAGAATAGGGAAAAGGGAAGTATGCAATCATAAAACATCATAAAAAATGGAAACAAATGTGCAGCATCATTTCTTTCATTTGCATGCTCGGGAAAAGAAGTGTCATATATATATATATATATATTATGAAGCATACCTTTATCCGAATCAAAGGAAGCTTAAGCTCTGACCTGCTAGCAGTCGTTCTACTATTTCTTTCAATCAGATTTCTCACCTATAGCAATTAAGCTTATAAGATTAACGAATTTTTTAAAGTTAAAACAGTGTAATTAATAAAAATGGAAGAGCACTTACAACTTTGTCTAAATGTTCAAGAACCGATGCTTGATCATTGGGATCAACATCAGCTTCATCTTTTAAAACAACCTGCAGTGCAAGATTAATATACAAAAACAATTCAATGCATAACTACTGATCCTCATCAAGTTCATTACTTACCTCAGCATATTCAAAAGGTCTAACTGACTTCAAAGGAATCTTTGTTGGTCTGTACTGACTTCCCTGAATATAGAATGCCTTTCAATATGATTACAAAGAGTTGTGAATCTCTTCATTTGGAATGAAGAAGGGTGGATCAATGATTGGAAGTCAGAGTCTACGAAACATAGAATCACCTTGATTTCCATGAGAAGTACATGCTTGGGCTTTGCTTCGCCATCAATTAGAGATGTTGCAACAGACGAACCAGGCTGACTGATATGAAAACCCATTCCTGGAACTTCCTGCAAGAACATGACGTAGGAGTTATAGCATCAGACAAGTTTTTAAATCAAAGTTTCTATATGAAAATACCTGTGGATCAACAAGGCATTCATGTTCATGCCCCCACACAATAAAATCTAGAAATCGTGGCAAGAAATGTTCATTAACTGCATTTTTTGGATTTGTTTTGATTCTGCAGACCATATTAGTAGGGAGAATAACAAGATATTCTTATCAAAACCAACTTAGTTCTACCATGATAAAGAAAAAAAAACTGGGGTTTTCTGTAAAACAGCATAAAACCTGTTTTGGTGAAGAACAAGAATGTTGAACCAATCAAACACTGGACAACCCTCTTGAGGTTCTGGCCGCATCCACTGAATTGCATGTGGTGTCTAAAGAATAAAATTGTTAACATATGGGACAATTTAATTATGCAGTAATATTCTTTGGAGAACAGTAGAGCACCTGAAACATCCTGTTAAGCCTCTCATCTCTGATATTTCCAAGACCATACAAAGCTACAGATGTTGTACCCTAGCATTCAAGACGTTACCAATCAGAGATATTTCAATACACGAAATATAAATAAATAGACTCACCTTCCTTATAAGTATAGGATAGAGTGTTATCTGACCAACTCCAGAGCCACCAAGGATCATTTTACCAAAATAGTTTACAAGATTACTTGCAGAAAGAATATCAATGGCAGAAAGGTTATCCTGTCAGATGAGAAAACATTGATGTCATATAATACCAAAGAAGATGGTTAAATATTAAGGAATCGCCATTTTAGATATTTAGGATATTAAATCCTGAATAAAGGTTCGCATAAACAAATAATGGCACCGAAAATAAATATTTCAAAATTAATCAGCCAATGTAAATGCCCATCAAAAGGGATGGTACTCAACCCAGCAGTCTACAAACAACAACACCTAGAAATCTTGATCATGAAGATGCTCCATAACATTGCGAATATGGATTCAAATAACCCTTCAAATATGCTCTTCAACAAATATGTCTTTGTAAAACAAAGGGTGGCACACCTCATTGGATCTATTCCTAGCATCTGCAGGTTCAACCTATTTCAGCTGCAACTGATCATTTTGATAAGAAGTGTTCTATAAATCAGATAAAAAATGGATTCAATTTAGTAACTAGCCTAGCTTTTCAAACCGTCAATTCAAATAGCAACTAATGATAATTTAACTCATGAAAATATTTCCTTAAATTAAATTGGCACTTTCTTGAATATCTCAAGCAGTAGCTTCCAGGAACCAACAGATATAAAGTTTAATTTTCTTCCTTTAAATTGAAATAAAGACCAAATAATAACTAATAAAAGAAATACAATAATAACTCAAATAGGCTGCTATGACATGACAAATAACCATGCTTATGTTATATTATTCCTCCTAGGGTGCAAAGACTTTACTCCAGAGAGTTCAAATGTTGTACAGGAACAATTGAAAGTCTTCTAGCATAGTGCCCAAGTAGTAAAACCAATTATGCAAGAGGGACAAAGCAGACATATCCCAAAGAAGATGAGACGAAAGAACCACCTTCTTCCTGTCGAAATAGACAATTGGGATAAACACTATCATCTGCAACACCTACATCGAAGCATCAAACCATCGATAATATAGAAACATTCAAACATCTTTGAGAAGTGATACATTCCGAAATCCTTTATCAAACTACATAAACTTCAGGCAAATTTAGACCTAAAGTAAAATTGCTAAGGTAGATGAAGAAGATCCATACAACATTCTCTCTTCATATTTTTTTTTTTTAAAACAACCTAGCTCATGTTCAACTTCAGGGTTTGAGGCTATATATTAGGTTACGGTTTACAGTTAATATTAGGTTTTTGTTGTCTTTATTTGTTTAGGTTTAGGGTTTTAGATGATATCAAGGAAAGAGGGAAATAAGTGGATTCTGGAAGAGAGAAGCGGACGACACTGGGTCGGGTTCTCTATTTTTGGGATGAGGGTGAAGAATAAAGAGGGAAAAAGGGATAGGATGAACCTAAGTTCTTTTCCTAAGAATGGAATTGAAAAACATGCATGAGAGAGTGTGGAGGGATAGTAAGGATGAATATGAAATACTTTGAATCCAAGTTTTTATGATTTCGTAGAAGTTAAGAGGAATAAGATTAAGTTGAATTAATTTAAGAAAATTTTTAAAATAACCCATTTTCTTGGAAATTATTTCGGAATTTTTAGAGAGAGAGGATGAGGAAGGCAGATGAGGGGCTTATAATAATGAATATTATAGCAAAAAACATAGGCGCTCAGGTAGGTAAAAGGAAAATTGAAGCCATTGCTTGTAAAGAAATCTGAAGTGTGTGTTGTCATAATCAGTCCATTAAACATATAAGTCATAGAAGATGGAGTGACAAACACACAACACCAAAAATAGCCATTAGACGGGATTAAAAAGGCCAATCATATCAGAAAGCTTAGGGTTTGGTGAAATTGGCTTAAATTTAGTTTAAGGTGATTTGGGTAGGAGGGTCTTGTGAAAAGAATGCATCTACTATATGGTGATCTAGAATTAAAAATGGTAAGCCCAAAAGCACAAAATCAATGAAAATTTCATGCATTCAATCAAACTGATCTTCATCACAACATTAATCATCTTTTTGAATGGTTGATGATGATTTCTAGAATGATAATGGGCTCTTATATTAATTGATGCGGAGAGAAATAGTGAAAGAATTGTGTCAGCATTGAAGAATTGAATGAACAAGAGAGAAGATGAGATGGAATCCAGTCCAGAATAAGGGGCGATGAAGCATGCCTAGCATCATTTCATTTAATAATTGTATTATACCTTTACATGACCCTTTGAACCTCTACTTATAATTGAAGCTACTACAAGATAATACCAATAATAGAACTTACTATTTGTCCTTAATAAATGATAAATGGTCAAATTACCCTTGACAATTAAAAAATACTAAATCAAGCCTAAAAAGACATTAAATAATAATTCCACTAGACTAATAAAAATACCATATCTTTCTTACATCATTCATTTTTATTAGTCTTTCTTTTAATTTCAAAGGGTAATCTGGTCATTTGATAGTTGTTTAGAATAATTTTGATTATTAGTTTTATCTTATAAGATCTTCTATTATAAATAATGGAACAAAAGGTCATATATAAGCACACTTAAGATTATGAAATGAAATGAGGGGTGGCATATTTCTCCTCACCCCTTTTAACATGTGTATCTAATTCCCCCTTTTCTCACTATTTCTCCGTTAAGACTTCTGCAAATTTTTCATTGTGCCTCTCAACATCAATTGGTATCAAGCTCAATATCATTCTAGAAATCATCGTCGAAAATTAAATAAAATGATCAGTAACTATGATGAAGATCAACTTCAATCAATCCATGAAATTTGCGATTGTATGTGCTATTATTTGTTTATCACTAAGCTGTAGACAACTATAATGGATGTATTTTCTTCTCAAAACCCTTTGTGATACACAATTAACCTATATAACCCACATCAAATAGAACCAAGGTTTAAAATTGCGTAAATAAGCCTCGAGGCGTTTTTGGTCCGTGAGGCGATGCGTAAGCCTCGAGGCGGTGACGAAGAATTGCGTAAATAAGAATTTAAGGATTTTAGCAGGTAAATAACAGTAGGAGTCTATCATACAATAAAAACATCTAAATGACAAGTGAAATTAGTGGAAAACAATAAAATATATGCAATATATGCATCTCATAGCATAATTCAAAGTACAGAACCACAAAATATTAGTCTATCAAAACTCTCCCAAAGTACAAACAAGATAAAACATATAAAATCCAATCATGTCCCATCACTAAATTGGTCATCAAGAGAATCTTCTTCTCCAATTGTATATATGAATGCCAAATCTTCATCATCTTCAATGTTATCCACTTTTCTCTTCCCTGTTTAATAAGAATGATTAATGTCATCTTAATTGCAATATATATAATGTAATAGTATAAAATAAATTGTGAGATACCTTTACTTGCTTGTTGTGCTACAGAACTAGTAGATGTGTGTGGTGTGGTAGTAGTGGATGTGCCCACTTGATCTACTTCGCCCCTTAAGACATCCACACTTAGATCCTCTAGCTGCAGGTCTGATAATGGCAAATCTGTCTCATAATCTATGAATCACTCATTATCAGAGGTCACATCATCACACACCAAAGGGTCCTCATCATCCTTCAACCCCTTGTTCCTCATCCTCCTATCTCTCAACCTCTTGTTGTGCATAATATACACAAGGGAGTTCATTCTGAGTGTTGAAAATCGATTTCTTCTCTTAGTTTGCACTTGACTATACGTGCTCCAATTTCGCTCACACCCAGAGGAAGAACAAGTGAGGCCCAAAACTCTAACTGCAAAACTCTGTAACGCAGGGGTGGAATCACCAAATTGGATCCACCATTCAACTATTTTCAAGAAGAAAAATAATAATCAGAACATATTAAAGTGTTATGCATGTACAAATACTTTGCAAGAAGAAGTATACCTGGAGAGCATTTTGCAATAGTAGATTTGGCCGCTTGCAGACCAAAAAATCCCTCCATATTCCGAAATAGAACAAGTTGTAAATCTGCAATCTCCCTGACATTCAGGTCCGGTATTAGTCGCTCCATGCAATGATACAAACCCAGCTTCACCTCTGGATTTGAGGATTTCCTCTCTGAATACTGAAATTGAGGATTGAGATAATACGCCGCTGCATGTAGATGACGGTGTAACTGGACCTCCCACCGAGCATCAATGATATCCCAAATCTCTCTATAACTTGCCTCCTCTCCTCCCAAGTTATGTGCTATCAACTCCTTTGCCTCATCCATTGCATTATATATAAAACCCATTGCTGGTTTCTTCTCGGTATCCACTAAACGTAGAACTTGTACCAAGGGTCTTGTGCTCAATATGGCATATGTCATAGTTGCCCAAAATTTATTATTTAGAATTATCCTTCTTATTTCCTTCCCCTCAATTTTATTGCCCCACGCTGAATTAAGCCATTGTGTCGATGTAAACATTGATTCAAGAGGTTGTCTCACATCGAGTAGGCTCTGCAGTGTCAAATAAGATGTGGCAAACCTGTAGAATAAAGTTGCATTAGGAATTGAAATAGATTTGCAGTGCACAAATGTAGTAACGAACTTAATGGTAGCAGGGCGAATGATTTCCTTCTTTGAGAACTTTCTCATTAAGGCTAAGACCCATGAATGGTTGTAGATGAACTTTGTGATCTTCTTCACCCTAGAGAGGGCGCTCTTGTGTTGAGGTAAATCACCAAGTGCCTCTAATATGAGATCGATACAGTGTGCTGCGCAGCGGGTCCAATAGAGGTGTTTCCTCTTCTCCATCAACATGTGGCCTGCTGCTTTGTATGCACTGGCATTGTCAGTCACAACCTGAACTACCAATTGCTCCCCAAGCTCCTCAACAACCCCATCTAGTAAATTGAAAATGAATTCCGCATTTTTAACCTGATTTGAAGCTTCGACTGATCGTAAAAAACACTGTGCCATAGGGATTATTTACAAGGATATTAATCAAGCTCCTGCTCTTCATGTCAGACCATCCATCTGACATAATAGTAACACCAGTCTCAGTCCAGGTCCGTTTAATCTCATCTATACTCTGCTCTGTGTTTTGCAACTCTTTCAAAATCCATGTTCTCAACTCATACATGGAAGGTGCCTTCAACCCTCTCCCATACAACCCAACAGATCGCAACATATTGAAATAGGCCGTTGATGTTGCAACATTAAAAGGTATGGCATTTTCAAAAAAAAATCTGTCAATATCCATGCAAACCTAACGTCGACCCTCTCTAGTACCAGCTGCAGGCATCATCTGTGCCTCTCCTCTATCCTCTCCTGAATTTATCATGTATTGATCCATAGGACCCCGCACACCTCTATTATGTATAGTGGAGGAAGATCCATTTCCACTTTCGCTTCCGAAATAAGAACCTTGTTCGACCCTTTCATCAAATTGCTCCTGTTGTAGATGTTTGGCCGTGGTACTCTTCTTCATGTAAGCAATAATTTCCTCCTTCACCTTATCTGGTACATTCGCACAAGGTACTACATTCTTATATGAACCGGATAAGTGTTCCTTCATGCGAGTAACTCCTCCCTTCACCACCTTATCACAAAAATTACATTTTAAATACACATATGTTTTCTCGCCGCCTCCTACATCAACTTGTACACTATATTTCCAAGAAAGATCACGCCGCAATGACGTATTTGTCTTTTCCTTTCCTCTAACCATGTTTCCTAATGCAAAAAAGGGAAAACAAACCAAAAAAATTCAAAATATTAAAAACCCTAGATTTCCTATAACTTGAAAAATCTTCCCTTATACTCAAAAAAATACCTAAAATGCGTAGAGGAGTTGTCGTAGAGGGCGGTCGGACACTCTATGCTCACCGGCGTGAGGCGGCGCCGGCGGGAGAGGCGGCGGAATGGACGGCCGAGCAGGAGCGTGCGGGATCTGGCAAAAACGGAGCGCCTGGGTCGGGACGGGGGAGAGGTTTGGAAGGGTTTTTTTTATTACTCACTCAAGTGAGTGGGACCGGTTCAATGAGGCTTACGCCTCACTAAGAATTGCGCAATTGTGCCTCTGAGGCCTCAGAGCCAGTGAGGCGTAAGCCTCACCAGTTCCCCCAATTTCTTAAGCAATGAGGCGTCCAAGAGCAGAATTGCGCGGAGGCGCGCCTTATTGCGCAATTTTAAGCAGTGAATAGAACCTAAACCAAACTTATCAAACCCTAAGTACTGAAGTATACTTTGTAATTATCTTTCTTTCTAACAAGTTTACTCCAATATTTTAATTTATCTCATTAATTTCTCATCAAAATTATGTTATGTTTTGTTATATTGGCTAGCATTCAATGCTCTGTAACATGTATGTTCAAGCATATGATTATTGTTGATTCTATATAGTCCATCTTTCTTAATAAACGAATGGTTCAAGCCTGCCTTCTATCCTACCCAAGCCACTATCTTATTTTACCCATACTATCACACTATTGACCCCTCATCATTCTTTCTAATTATCTTTCTTTCTAACAAGTTTACAAAAATCTACAAGAATAAAAGATTATATGAAATTTCTTTCTAAACTAAATTCATGAAAATCATAATATTCACATCCGACCACCTCACTCTCTTATTGAACCCACCCCTCTATACCCTAATAACATTTAAAACCCGGCAAAAGTAAAAAAAAAATAAAAACCTTAATATTAACTCCAAATCCTAAAAGACTATGGAGATCCATCTATACAGTAGTTCTACTTCAAAATAAGGTTGTCTGAATTTTTGTAGTTTGATTAAAAATTTTGCAACACATTGCTTTTAATATATATACTTATTTTTCCCAAAAATCTAAAATGAATATATTGCATCGTATTTCTAAAACAAAGTGGCTCATTTATCTATGCATTATTCGAGGATTATTCCCCTATCCTTTTTTTTAGAATATATTTTACTACTTTGACACAATAATAGAAAACCTTTCAATTTTCTTCCAAAAATAAAGTGGCAAATTTATCCCTTCTTTATCGAACTCTCCATGGCAGAGTTCTCTGCCCTTGGGAGAAATTAATAATTTTTCAGCTCATAGCAACTGTTGAATTAATATTACATTTTTTTAATTTGTCTTTATTTAGTCTTTATTTTAATTGTTAAAGGTAATATCATCATTTATCCATTGAATTTAATTATTGGTCTTATTTTATAGAATCTATTATAAATAGAGGTCCAACATAGCATGTAAAATAGATACTTCTGAAACCATATCAAAAGACAGAAATCGACTAGATGAAGGTTTCTAATAAACCAAATAGGTTTGCATCATACAATCTTTGATATTGAGGTTAGCATGCCTTAATGAAGGCAGAAAATACTGCTTTCATGCCATTTAATAATAAGAATATGTTAATCGCTAATGCTTTTACAATACCACTCCAGCTGGATCATCATGATTTCCATGAATGGTAAAGACTGGTAAGCCAACGTTGAAGTGAGGGTCTTCATAGTTTACATGACCAAAACTGCAAAAAAATGCAATAAAATGTTTAGCATTATACCAGAAATTAAATTAAATCCAAATCAGACCAATTTAGTTGGTCAAGTGCCTTTATCTATTAAAGCCTCTTTGCGCCATATTAACAACACAGACAAATATTTTAGCTTTACGATTTGAAAATTAAAAGTGGCACAGGGTAAAAGCATACAACACAAAATTGATGTTCTGCGATGAACATAAGTCAGCATAAAAGAAACTACAGCTCTGTTGACACATCGAAGCCATGGAGGGGTGTTAATGCAATGGAACAGAAATACAAGCAATTCATTGTTTTCTTGGAATACATCTCCCAGCTTAGAAATAAGTCCTAGTAACCTTGCCTCCAAATATAAGCTCTCTATCATTTGGCTACAAAGCCAACGTTAACTCATTTGAACCAATCAATTGAGTCAAATCCTTTTCTTTTGGCTTCAAAACCAATGCCCACTTATTTACCTCAATCAAATAGATGATTTATCTATCCAGACCCAAATTCTAAATTTTCATCACTTGAACAAAATAGATTATTGCATCTTTCATCTTAAAATTAACCAAAAACCCTCAAGTCTCTTTTAAAAGTTCTTATTAAGAAATTCACATAACCAATTAGAAGAATTTCACCAAGTCCTAACTAAGTGAACACTTAGGTAAGTTTATTTAGCCAAATTAAACAGACTTCTTGACCATGCCAAAATGGGCAAACAGAAAAAAATTATCATCTAATAGCATATGCTTATATGTGCTACTTTATATGCTAAAGGTCTAAATAAGCATGGCTAACAAGAATTGAAAACAGCTAGGCACCATTATTATCAGGCAATCGGTGGACGTGTAATGGATTGCTATATATTATATGATTCTTAACATTTACTTTTGTAAGGAGTTTTTTTTTTTTTTTCTTTCTTTTCAAATATATAACTCATCTATAGTTTTAGGAGGTCATGTAGGTCTGTGGGATACAATGAATGAATGATGCTTTAAAGGATGAACTTCAAAGTGAAGTCATAAATGCATAAGAAGCCAAAGCTTTAAGACCTACAGGCCAAGTCTGTAAATTTAACTAGTTTGTATAAATAAGGCTGGGTAACTCAGCTTCCTTTTTGTATTTATCTAGTGGTAAATGGCCTCTATATTATTCTTTTGGTTGATTATTTTTTAGACACTTATGTGTTTACTTCGGATGTGCATTTATGCATATTTTGCCTCATATTTCTTCTGATGTTTTGCTTAGAGGTGATCAGGACATATCGTGTGGGTTTTTAAGAAGCTAAATTTACTACCCATTAAAATATAAACAAATTTAAAATCTACCATTGTATAATATTTTCATATAAAACTTACATAACTTATCTAGAAATAAGCTAATATTTTAAAACAAAAAAATAAAATAAAAAGTCTCCTTATGAATCTTAATATAATACAGTCAAGTATTTGACTAATTACTTATTCATAAGAGTGTACTTATCAAAATCAACATAAAATTTATTTGTATTTGCTGATGAACATCATTATATAGACTAGTGAGTCACATATAACAACAACAACAACATCAAGCCTTTGTCCCACTACGTGGGGTCGGCTACATGAATCCTTTTTCTCCATTGTGTCCCGTTAAAAGTCAAATTCTCGTTTAAATCTAATACGGAAAGATAATTTCTAATATTCTCTAACCAAGTCTTTATAGGTCTACCTCTACCTTTCTTAACATAAGTCAAATCTAATACCTCAACTTTCCTAACCGGGTCATCAGAAGGCCGCCGTTTTATGTGACCAAATCATATATGGAGACTCTCTCTAATCTTATCTTCCACTGGAGCTACTCCAACCTTTTCACGAATATGCTCATTTCGTATCCTATCTCTAAGAGTAAAGCCACTCATCCACCTGAGCATCCTCATCTCTGCAACACTTAACTTAGTATTATGCTTCTCTTTTAATGGCCAACATTCGGCACCATAAAGCATTGCAGGTCTCACCACCATCTTATAGAATTTTCCCTTAAGTTTGAGGGGGACTTTTCTATCACACAATAAGCCCGATGCATTCCTCCACTTCAACCATCCAACTTGAATTCTGCTGATAATATCCCCATCTATTTCGCCATCACTCTGAACAATAGATCCAAGATATCTAAAACGTGTACTCTTATTAATGACTTGATCGCCCAAAGTCACAATCCCCTCACTAGGTCTATTACTACGAAAATTACACTCCATATATTCAGTTTTAGGTCTACTCAAGCGAAAACCTTTACATTAAGAATTAAGAAACAAAAACAAAAAATTACAATATGAGTCCATATATACACTCATAGAGTAAGGGAAAAAAGTTCATTTCAATATATCCACCTACCATAGCCACAACCACCCAGATGCTCATAGTAGGCAAGTTGGTCAAAAACCCACAGAGAGAGACTCTAAAACTCAATGACCCCGATAATAAATAAGACAGTAGTTACAATGATGGAGATTGTAAAATCTACTATCATTTACAGTTGTATAGTAAGATATTTGCTATTTTCAAAACTTGGCTATATATGTTCCCTCAGGAAGAATAGGCACGAACCTCGCTTTCACAAGCTTAAGATCCTTATTTTTCCGAGGTAGATTGAATTTTAAATTAACCATATTTCCGCTGAGAGTAGTGTCAGGGTTTATTTAGATATGAGTCCTACTTCTTATGAGCGCAAGCCCTCATAGTTAATTACCCCTTCTAACGCGTAGAAGAGCACTTTCAATTAAGGATAAAATTATATTTAGTCTGTGCATGAAGTACAGATGTGTGTGCAACAGTGTGAATGTTTTAAACCCTGGTTGTGGGGGATGAAGGTAGACTCGATCAAGATCCCATGGTTCCGTCATTCCGGGAATACCGTAGGGTTCAGTCTACCAACACCTGTGACCATGGATCGTAATGTCTAAGGAATCTAAATAGCAGCCATGGGTTGCCTCCTCTCAAGGATCCCGAGTAGACTAAAGTATATATATATATTCGTTATTTAGTTTGGATAGGGACTTATAGCTCCATTTAGAAGTTGCTCATAGTTTAAATTTGAATTGGGTCTTTCAGCCCCATTTAGGAGTTGCCCGTAGTTTGGATTTGGGTCGGGGCTTACAGCTTTCATTTGAAAGTAGCCCACATGATTGGATTTGGGTAAGGGCTTATGGCTTTCATTTGAAAGTAACCCTAATGACAGGTCTTACGGCCTCTATTAAAGGTGGCCCATATAGCGGTTCTTATAACTTAGCCCTATAGACTAAGATGCCCATGGGTTTTGGATGTTTAGATAGGTCTTATGGCTTCTGGATTTAGAAGTTGCCATGTGATTAGATTTAGGTAGGGGCTTACGGCTCTCATTTGAAAGTAGCCCTCATGATTGGATTTAGGTAAGGGCTTATGGCTTTCATTTGAAAATAACCCTAATGACGGGTCTTACGGCCTCTATTAAAAGTGGCCCATATAGCGGTTCTTATAACTTAGCCCTATAGACTAAGATGCCCATGGGTTTTGGATGTTTAGATAGGTCTTATGGCTTCTGGATTTAGAAGTTGCCTGATAATGGGTCTTACAACCTAGCTCTATAAGCTAAGTGGCCCATTAGAGGGGTCTAGGATTATGTTATTACCTAAATATTTCCCTTAGAAGTCAGACTTATGGCTTTCATTGAAAGTGGCCAGAATAACGGGTGCATTATTTATTTTGGGAAAGTTTTTCCCAACACCCTAATTGAGATGGGACTTACGGCTTTTATTAAAAGTGACCCAGGCAAGGGGTTTAAGGTTAGGTTAGTTTTACCTAAAGATTTCCCTTTAAATCGATCTTACGGCTTCTATTAGAAGTAGGGTTAGGTTAGTTTTATCTAAAGATTTCCATTAAGATCGATCTTACGACTTCTATTAGAAGTTGTCGGAAAGGGGTTTAGGGTTAGGTAAGTTTTACCTAAAGATTTCCATCAAGATCAGTCTTACAGCTTCTATTAGAAGTTGTCGGGGTGTTTCAAATGTCTATCACTTCATAAAATAGATTTGTCTTGTGAAATAGTCACTAGTAGGATTCACTACTTCCATTAGAAGCGACTTATAGGGTTTAGGTTAGCGAGGACATAGCTTTACACACTTCACTATTTTGACACCAGTGCAGCGTCTTGTTTTGCCAGCTTTGTTTCAGTACTAGCCTGCAGTCGTTGTTTTGACACTTACTAGCCAGCAGTTGTTGTTTTGTGCTCATAGTAGTGCTTGTAGCTTTTCTACTTTAGCAATAGCTTTACTTTTTTCCGGCATTAAATTAATTTTATTTATTATGAGCTAACTTTTGTCTACTTTTTTGCAGGTGCTCATGATCAGCAGCTATAGTAGCTAGAGCTTGCAGCCGCAGGGGATGTAATTTGCAGCTGCAGGAGCTATAGTTTGCAGCTACAGGAACTGAGGTTTGCAGCTACAGAGGGATTTGGAGAGCTCACAAGTAGCTTGAAAAGTTGTTGTGAGTTTGAGGGTTTTGTTTGGAGAGTTTTGTTTTGCTCAGAGTGTTGTTGTTCAAAGAGCTGGTTAGAAAGCAATTTGGAGAGCTGTTATTAGCTTGTATTTAGGTTGGATTAGTGAAAACACATTGTTTTTGATGTATTCTGTTTTATTTTGCATTTTAATTGCTTTAATTTGATTCATCGAAAATTAAATTTTAATTAAAATTTAATGGCTCAGTTTGTTTAGTTTAGATTTTTAAATGTTAAATGTATTTTATTGATTTTTAATTTAATTATGTCATTAATTAAATTAAATTTCTCAAAAGATTTAATTTGTTTAAAAGTTTTAAATTTAATTAACAGTTTCATTAATTAAATATTGGTTAATTTTTTTATTGAAATTTTTTCTTAATTTGATTGAATTGAAAATTCAATTAATTAGTTTTGTCAATTAAATGATTTCTGATTTTAAATTAATTAAGTTAATTAAAGTTAAGTTTTTCAATCATACCTTTTAAAAAAAATTAATGAATTTAGAGTTTAATTGTATTTTAGAATTAACCGTTTAGTTTTTTTTAAAGATTATTTGATTAGAATTTGATTTAAATTGATTCATCCATTTTACTTTATTAATCAATTAAACAGATTTTAAATTTTATTGTAATTAAATGAAATTATTTAATTAGTTATCAAATTGATTAACCAATTAAGTGAGAAATTAATTTTTTTTAAGTTCACTCAATTTAAGAAATTACGTGTTAAAATTAAATTTATTTTAAAATTGCCAAATTAACTTCCAATAATCCTTGAAAATTTTGGCAACCTCCCGACGTCCCGTCCCTGAGAGGGGAGGTAGGGAATGGCACTCGCCCTGTCAAACCCGCCCAGCGTGATAGGATTCAACGGCCGAGGGCTTCGAGACGTTGTTTGGTCCCGGAATATGTCTTTGAGTCTTCGATTGAGCGATTGAGACATTCATGTTTCTTGATATTCTCTCTCTCTCTCTCTCTCTCTCTCCCTATATATATATATATATATATATATATATATATATATATATAATTTAATCTATAATTATTGTATACATACATATATGCATATATATTATTAATTATTAATATACAAGCCCCTCCTTCCTCCTTACTCACATTTCAAACACATAGAGGGTGTGGTATTCGGAAACAAAGAGAGGCGAGACTTGGTTGGAGGGCGGCTTAGGGCTTAGGCCGCTGGTCTCTTGCGTAGACAGAGGTGTCGGGTCTGGAAGAGCAAGAGTCGGAGGTGTCAAGTCTGGAAGAGCAAGAGGCGAAGCCTCTTGTTTCGGAATTGGACGTCGACGAACAAACGGGAGGCAGACGCCGAATCGGACGAGCAGGTCGGCGGCTGAAGGCAGACCATAAGGTTTGTTCGCACAGGCAAGGCGGGCGGCTGGGCTTCGTTCGCACTGAGTCGGGCTCTGTCTACACGGCTCAGCAGCTGGGGTCGGAGGTGAGAACCAGAGAACCGAAAGTTCAATTGCCTGGGGGGTTTCTGTTTGCGTGTCTGTCCGAATGGGAGAGGTATGGCGTTTTGTGTCGTGAGAGGGGCAAACATGGGGAGTTATGTGGAGATCGTGGGATTGTGCATGAGTGGAAACCGGTCAAGCTTAACGAGGGTTGGCTCAATCAGTTAAAGGTCAACAATATCATCACAATCCAAAAAAGTCACATCAAGGTGATGGAGTTTTTTATGAGAATCGATAAGAAAATGAAAGGCCCTCGATGATAGAAGTTAGTTGGTACCATTGAATTTGATTGTGGCATTGATAATGTAGAAGGGTTTTAAATCATTGAGAGAAGATTGTGATGTCAGCATACCATGGAGAGAAAGACGAAGAATCAAAGAGTAACCTTAGACCATTGAGAAAAGGAGATGTAGGGTTGCGCCCTAGGTAAATGGACCAATTGCAACAAGGGCAATGGGTGCATAAGTGGTGGCAAGCGAGGAGGTCAATTGATAAGAGACGAATCTCATTAAGGCACAAACAAGCACGGGAAGCGAGCGTTTGAGCTCACATTGAGATGTGAAGCAATATTCAAAGAGAGAATGGCTCATAAGGAATTTCCATGTGGTGGGTGGGTAAAGGGGTAACGGTGATAGACGGTGTAAGTGGATTGGGAGCAAGTTCAACTAGCATGGGGCCAAAGGATCAAGGGCATAGAGAGTGAGTGAGAAACATTGGAGCGATTAAGCAAGATAGGTAATTGGCGATTAAGTAAGATAGGTATCTTGTCACACCCCATTTTGACCCCCGGTCAGTCAACCTGGAGTGTAACAGATAAGGAGAGTCTTGAATAGATCATTTCCTACTCACCGAATTCTGATATAAGTAATTCAGCATAGGTGAGTAGGAAATAGTCTATGCATACTATCTCGAAACATTAAGTTTTTCAAGATAGATGTTAGTAAGAAATATGTCTCCAGATTATCCTTCTATGTTACACTCTAGGTTGACTGTATGGGGGGTTAGTATGGGGTGTGACATATCTAGCATGGGAGAATCAAAAGCGGCACGAAAGTAGGGTTAGAAGTGACATTGAAGCAGAAGTTGAGGGAGGATTTATAATGAATTTAAGACGATTAAGATCATTATAAGAGTTGAAGTTGCGAATTGGAAAGAGGAAAGGGTTGAGGTTAGAATTAAGTTCGCTCTAATGCCATGCTAAGGGAACAAAGGATTGAGAATCTTATTATTCAATAAGCGGGTCCATTATTCATAATAAAGTAACGAATAAAATGTCCTAAATGACAGCCAAGTAAACATAGTTTAGTAAGAATTTCATAATGATAACACTAACAAGAAAGTCAATCACAAGTGAATTATCTTGTTTGAAATTCATTTATTGTTCAACAAGTAGCCTTCCATAACAAGTTCATACGTATGTTTGTTGGAGTTAAAGTTCCATTTTAACCTAGGTGACACTGATGGTTCACCTTGGCAATCTAAATGAATTCCAACTCCTCACAAAAACCTTCTGGCGAAACCTACCAGCTTTACTACAACAAATCTAACTCTCTAATGGTCACCCATGCAGTTTTTGACAAAGAATACCTCTATCTCAGAGAGTAACCCAAAAAAAAAGCATTATGAATGTGATATTTTATCAAAAGTAGAAGCTTCTACCTTAATCTTCTATTTACAATTTATAAAAATCATCTCTATGTGTTATAGGGTTATTAAAATTATTTGTATTACAATTTTAATGTGGTGGGTTGAAATCATGAGTAGCTTCATTTACTTTATGTCATTAATTAAATTAAATTTCTCAAAAGATTTAATTTGTTTAAAAGTTTTAAATTTAATTAACAGTTTCATTAATTAAATATTGGTTAATTTTTTTATTGAAATTTTTTCTTAATTTGATTGAATTGAAAATTCAATTAATTAGTTTTGTCAATTAAATGATTTCTGATTTTAAATTAATTAAGTTAATTAAAGTTAAGTTTTTCAATCATACCTTTTAAAAAAAATTAATGAATTTAGAGTTTAATTGTATTTTAGAATTAACCGTTTAGTTTTTTTTAAAGATTATTTGATTAGAATTTGATTTAAATTGATTCATCCATTTTACTTTATTAATCAATTAAACAGATTTTAAATTTTATTGTAATTAAATGAAATTATTTAATTAGTTATCAAATTGATTAACCAATTAAGTGAGAAATTAATTTTTTTTAAGTTCACTCAATTTAAGAAATTACGTGTTAAAATTAAATTTTTTTTAAAATTGCCAAATTAACTTCCAATAATCCTTGAAAATTTTGGCAGCCTCCCGACGTCCCGTCCCTGAGAGGGGAGGTAGGGAATGGCACTCGCCCTGTCAAACCCGCCCAACGTGATAGGATTCAACGGCCGAGGGCTTCGAGACGTTGTTTGGTCCCGGAATATGTCTTTGAGTCTTCGATTGAGCGATTGAGACATTCATGTTTCTTGATATTCTCTCTCTCTCTCTCTCTCTCTCTCTCTCTCTCTCTCCCTATATATATATATATATATATATATATATATATATATATATATATATAATTTAATCTATAATTGTTGTATACATACATATATGCATATATATTATTAATTATTAATATACAAGCCCCTCCTTCCTCCTTACTCACATTTCAAACACATAGAGGGTGTGGTATTCGGAAACAAAGAGAGGCGAGACTTGGTTGGAGGGCGGCTTAGGGCTTAGGCCGCTGGTCTCTTGCGTAGACAGAGGTGTCGGGTCTGGAAGAGCAAGAGTCGGAGGTGTCAAGTCTGGAAGAGCAAGAGGCGAAGCCTCTTGTTTCGGAATTGGACGTCGACGAACAAACGGGAGGCAGACGCCGAATCGGACGAGCAGGTCGGCGGCTGAAGGCAGACCATAAGGTTTGTTCGCACAGGCAAGGCGGGCGGCTGGGCTTCGTTCGCACTGAGTCGGGCTCTGTCTACACGGCTCAGCAGCTGGGGTCGGAGGTGAGAACCAGAGAACCGAAAGTTCAATTGCCTGGGGGGTTTCTGTTTGCGTGTCTGTCCGAATGGGAGAGGTATGGCGTTTTGTGTCGTGAGAGGGGCAAACATGGGGAGTTATGTGGAGATCGTGGGATTGTGCATGAGTGGAAACCGGTCAAGCTTAACGAGGGTTGGCTCAATCAGTTAAAGGTCAACAATATCATCACAATCCAAAAAAGTCACATCAAGGTGATGGAGTTTTTTATGAGAATCGATAAGAAAATGAAAGGCCCTCGATGATAGAAGTTAGTTGGTACCATTGAATTTGATTGTGGCATTGATAATGTAGAAGGGTTTTAAATCATTGAGAGAAGATTGTGATGTCAGCATACCATGGAGAGAAAGACGAAGAATCAAAGAGTAACCTTAGACCATTGAGAAAAGGAGATGTAGGGTTGCGCCCTAGGTAAATGGACCAATTGCAACAAGGGCAATGGGTGCATAAGTGGTGGCAAGCGAGGAGGTCAATTGATAAGAGACGAATCTCATTAAGGCACAAACAAGCACGGGAAGCGAGCGTTTGAGCTCACATTGAGATGTGAAGCAATATTCAAAGAGAGAATGGCTCATAAGGAATTTCCATGTGGTGGGTGGGTAAAGGGGTAACGGTGATAGACGGTGTAAGTGGATTGGGAGCAAGTTCAACTAGCATGGGGCCAAAGGATCAAGGGCATAGAGAGTGAGTGAGAAACATTGGAGCGATTAAGCAAGATAGGTAATTGGCGATTAAGTAAGATAGGTATCTTGTCACACCCCATTTTGACCCCCGGTCAGTCAACCTGGAGTGTAACAGATAAGGAGAGTCTTGAATAGATCATTTCCTACTCACCGAATTCTGATATAAGTAATTCAGCATAGGTGAGTAGGAAATAGTCTATGCATACTATCTCGAAACATTAAGTTTTTCAAGATAGATGTTAGTAAGAAATATGTCTCCAGATTATCCTTCTATGTTACACTCTAGGTTGACTGTATGGGGGGTTAGTATGGGGTGTGACATATCTAGCATGGGAGAATCAAAAGCGGCACGAAAGTAGGGTTAGAAGTGACATTGAAGCAGAAGTTGAGGGAGGATTTATAATGAATTTAAGACGATTAAGATCATTATAAGAGTTGAAGTTGCGAATTGGAAAGAGGAAAGGGTTGAGGTTAGAATTAAGTTCGCTCTAATGCCATGCTAAGGGAACAAAGGATTGAGAATCTTATTATTCAATAAGCGGGTCCATTATTCATAATAAAGTAACGAATAAAATGTCCTAAATGACAGCCAAGTAAACATAGTTTAGTAAGAATTTCATAATGATAACACTAACAAGAAAGTCAATCACAAGTGAATTATCTTGTTTGAAATTCATTTATTGTTCAACAAGTAGCCTTCCATAACAAGTTCATACGTATGTTTGTTGGAGTTAAAGTTCCATTTTAACCTAGGTGACACTGATGGTTCACCTTGGCAATCTAAATGAATTCCAACTCCTCACAAAAACCTTCTGGCGAAACCTACCAGCTTTACTACAACAAATCTAACTCTCTAATGGTCACCCATGCAGTTTTTGACAAAGAATACCTCTATCTCAGAGAGTAACCCAAAAAAAAAGCATTATGAATGTGATATTTTATCAAAAGTAGAAGCTTCTACCTTAATCTTCTATTTACAATTTATAAAAATCATCTCTATGTGTTATAGGGTTATTAAAATTATTTGTATTACAATTTTAATGTGGTGGGTTGAAATCATGAGTAGCTTCATTTACTTTATGTCATTAATTAAATTAAATTTCTCAAAAGATTTAATTTGTTTAAAAGTTTTAAATTTAATTAATAGTTTCATTAATTAAATATTGGTTAATTTTTTTATTGAAATTTTTTCTTAATTTGATTGAATTGAAAATTCAATTAATTAGTTTTGTCAATTAAATGATTTCTGATTTTAAATTAATTAAGTTAATTAAAGTTAAGTTTTTCAATCATACCTTTTAAAAAAAATTAATGAATTTAGAGTTTAATTGTATTTTAGAATTAACCGTTTAGTTTTTTTTAAAGATTATTTGATTAGAATTTGATTTAAATTGATTCATCCATTTTACTTTATTAATCAATTAAACAGATTTTAAATTTTATTGTAATTAAATGAAATTATTTAATTAGTTATCAAATTGATTAACCAATTAAGTGAGAAATTAATTTTTTTTAAGTTCACTCAATTTAAGATTCTTCATGATAATCCTTTTTCATAATAATCACTATCATGGAGAAGATTGTGTGCGCTTCTGTGGGTTTTTATCGAGGTGATGATGATGGTAAACTCTAATACTTGGACCATCTCTAGCCACGTTCTTTCATCAAGGAAATGGGCCTTAATTCTGTAGACTCAAGAAAAATGGCACGAATGCGTGAATCCCGCTTCGCAGCTGTAGGATTCCATTTCCCTTAAGTCATATTAGAATTAACCAGATTTCCCCTGAGGGTAGTCAGGGTTTAATTAGATCTGGGGTCCTTACTTCCTATGAGCGCAAGCACTCATAGTTCATTACCTCTCTTAACACGTAAGAGAGAACTCTCGATTAAGGATGAATAAATTTTAGGTATTTTTAGTCTCAATTATGGGGCAAACGGAGATAAACCCGATCAAGATCCCATGGTTCCGTCGTCCCGGGTATACCGTAGGTCTCAGTCTGCCAACACTACAATCATTGACCGTAATGTCCAGAGAATCTGATTAGCAGCCATGGGTTGCCTCCTCTCAGGGATCCCGAGTAGATTGAGGTGGTTAGGTTTGTGTTTTAATTTTATTTGGGTTTTGGGGCTTACCACCATTAGAATGCCCAGAAATTGATTTAATTTAGGAATTTATAACTTCGTTTAGAAGTTACACAGAAATTTGAATTTGGGTCGGGACTTATAACTTTCATAGAAAGTAGCCCGTAGATTTAATTTGGAGTGGGGCTTACTGCTCTATTTATGAGTTGCCCAAAAATGGGTCTTACAACCTAACTCTACAGCAAGGCTGCCCGAGGGATTTTGATTATTTGGGTAGGTCTTACGATTTCTCTTGGGAAATTGCCTGAAAAGCGGGTCTTACAACTTAATCATTTTAGACTGAGATGCCCAGGGATTTATATGTCTTCGTCCACAATCTTACGATAGAAATTACACATGCTTTCAATATGGGATTAGTATTATAATTACTGTATTTTAAAGCATTATTTAAAGATGACATTCTCTCTTAAAGCAAGAGATGTCCGCATTGTTAGTTTTGAGTAGTGACTTATGGCTTTCATTAGAAAGTAACCCGAAGATTTTGGTTGGGTAGGTCTTATGGCTTCCTAAGAAGTTGCCTAATGATGGGTCTTATGACCTAGCCCTGTAGGTTAAGTGGCCCGAGTTGTGGGTCTTACAGCCAAGCACTATAGACTTGGATGCCCGAATGAGGGGTCTAGGGTTGTGTTATTGCCTAAACATTTCCCTCAGAGATCGGACTTACGGCTTCTATTAGAGGTGGCCGGTGTTTTAATTGGGGGTTTAGGGGTTAGGTATTTTCTACCTAAAACTTTCCCCTAGGACTGGGCTTACGTCTTCCTATGAAAGCTGCCGGGTAGTGGGACTTACAACCAAGTTCTTACAAACAAGGCTGCCCAGGGGTTTGATTATTTATTTGAGTAGATAGTAGTTGCTTGTACAATGTTTGGAGATTTGTTCTGTACTTGTTTAGTTGGTTTGATTTTGTGATTTTTGACATTTCGGGATTTCGACACTGGTGTCAGTGTTTCAGTTGTTTTGTGCTCGTAGTCTTTTTCCTACTACACTGTGACTCTACTAGTTTTCCAGTACTTAGCTTTCCTTGCTTCCCAGTACTTTTATTTTACTAGTAGTTTGATTTATCACTCTCTAGCATTTCAATGATTTTTATTTGATTTATGATGTACTAATATTTGTTTGTTTTGTATGCAGATACGTGCTGATCCAGAGTTCGTAGCGAGTAGCTACAGTAGCAGGAACCTGCAGCTAGAGGTGATGCAGTTGTAGAGATTAGAGCTTGCAAGGAGTTTTACCAGGAGTTGGGACCAGAGCCCACCAGGGGCAGGGTTTAGATTAGGATTTTTGGAGACTTTCTTTCAATTTTGTGTTTTGGTTAGTTTTCTTCGGAGTTGAGTTTTAGTGTGAGTTGTACAGAGTCCATTAGTGTGAACATTCTTTGAATTTTATTTGATTTTGATTTTGATTTAATTTAATTGCTCCAATTTGATCAATTTAAAATGTTCTCGAATTTTAACTCAAATTTAAATTGCTCTCAGATTTTTTTTTTTAAATTCTCAAATTTATAAAAATGCTCTTGGATTTAAAATTAACCAAATTAATTTTTTAAATTGATTAATTAATTCTTTTCTATTTGAAATGCCACACCAATTCAAAGTTTTCCACTCAATGTTACTTGTGTTAAAAAAAAATTTTTTTTTTTAAAAGAGGTCTCATCTAGAGACATTCGAGGCTCTTCAAAATAGTCTTCGGAATGAAATGATAACATCCAAGAAGCTCCGGAATGAAATGATAACATCTAAGAAGCTCTCATTCATACGAGATGACATTTGAGGGCATGACGAGAAGTAGGATGAAAGCAATTTGGAAGAATATGCTCGCCCCTCTATTCTTATCAAACTGTTTGATAATAAGCTTTTAGTAACGATTCAAATAAACTTAAACCCAATGATGATTGCAAAGGTCTTTTAAAAGAAGAAGATATTTAAATTTAGAGGGATTGGAGGATAATGAGTGTTTGCAGTTTCTCAGCTCCCATGCTCTTGACGATATAAGAAATTTTAAGGATCTCGATTAATCAATCACTTTGATTAATCATATTCAATTATTTTTTTTAAACATTAATTAACCAAATTAATTAATTAATATTCAAAAATCAATTTTAACATTTTAATTTATTCAGCATTCAAATTAAATTTCCCTCTAAATTTCTAAAAAAATTTCGGCAGCCTCCCGGCGTCCCCTCCCTGGCGCCGGGAGGTAAGGGAGGGCACTTGCCCTAATTTCTTCCTACCCGGACCTAAGGTCGACGGCGTAGGGTCTTCGAATTTAAAAACCATCCCACCAGGATCTAAGATCGACTGCGTGGGGTCTTCAATTTCAAACCATCCGCCCGGATCTAAAATCACGGCACGGGTCTTCAATTTCAAACCATCCGCCCGGATCTAAGATCACGGCGCGGGTCTTCGAATTATGCATTCCTGGTCGGACCTAAGGTCGACGACGCAGGTCTTCAATACCTGTTTAAAAAAATATATTTTTTCTTCATTTTCATTTATTTTTATTTTTTTATTATTATAAATATAATATTATATAAATAATACTAATATGATATAAATATATCATACTATATTTATATTTAATATTATATATTATAATTTGCATTTCAAAGAGAAAGAGTTTGAGTCGGATAGGGTTTGACTCGGATCTGCTCAGGCACTTGGGTCCGATCGAACAAGGATCAGGGTCGAACAATAACAAATGAGTCGAAGAAACGACTCATGCAATCTCTACCTCCCGCAAAGCACCGAAGTCGGGCGGCAAAGGAGCCGCAAAAGCAACTCGCACGATCTCTACACCTCCTGCGAAGCAAAAGTCGGACAACAGCAAAGGAACCGAGGAACCTACTCGCGCAATCTCTGCACCTCCTGTGGAGGAGCGAAGTTGGACAGCAGGAAGGAGCCGAGGAAGCGGCGCGTGCAATCTCTACACCGCCTGCGAAGCGACGAAGCCGAACGGCCACAAGGAGTCGAAGGAGCAGCTCGTGCGATCTCTACACCTCCTGCGAAGCAACGTCGGACAGCAGCAAAGGAGCAGGAGAAGCGGCGCGTGCAATCTCTACACCGCCTGCGACGCGACGAAGCCGAACAGGACCGACGAACAGAGAAGATGAAAGGCAAGCCCTAGACGCCTCTTTACGAAGCAACGAAGTCGAACAGCGACGTTGGAGTCGAAGAAGCGAGGCAAGCGAGCGTCCGTTTTTTTTTTCTTTCCCGAATTCCTTCCTTTTATCGCCTTGGATCGTCGGTCAGCAGTTATCGTGTCGAAGAGGTATGTCGTTTGGCGAGGTGGGGCCGGACAGAGAAGCAACGAAGAGATGCAACTCTTGGATTTTTTTTCTTTCTTTTTTTATTAGTCAACAAATTCAAACATAGGGAGCAACTAGCTCTTCTAATTCCCCAAGATGTGGTGCAAATATAAGTTGAGTCCGATTGGTGGCTCTTCCTTCAGTAGGCTTTCTAAGTTGACCACGTGGATTTGAGTGTCATTTACAGTTCATAATGCCTGAATTTGACGAGATAACTCATTAAATCAGTCCATAATCAAATTAACATTATCTTAAGGAGTCTTTACCCTTATATTCGAAGTCATCTAATGATATTCTATACTTTCAAACATTTGGCAAAATAAATTAACAATTTGTACTAAATGTTCACGTTCACATGTAAATGCAGTAAATGTCATTATTAAATGATATTGAATATGATGTATATGAAGAACAAATCATGTAAATATATAGTGAATGCTACTAGATAAGATAATTTTAGATACGTAACACATGTAATCATATCCTAATATCAAAATATCTTTGCACGCAAAAATTGGTAATAAAACTTATTATTTTAGTTCATAAAATCATCTTTAGTTCATAAAATCATCTAAGATATGTATAAGGCAATTTTTGTTAGGCATGCAGCTATAAGGATGTCATACATGATTTGGTCACATAAAACGTCGAACTTCCGATAACCTGATTAGGAGAGTAGATGTATTAGATTTGGCTAATGTTAAGAAAGATAGAGGTAAACCTAAAAAAACTTATTTAAAAAATATTAGAAATGACTTTTCTTTATTAAATTTAAGTGAAAATTTGACTCTTAATAGAACACAATGGAGAAAAATTATTCATGTAGCCGACTCCACGTAGTGGGATAAAAGTTTGATGTTGTTGTTGTATACAGCTATAAGAAATAGATATCATAAGATTAGATATGTAAATGATGACCTAATTTATAGCTTTCAAAAGATTTTGGACCGGAGAGCAATATGCCCTCATTTAGTGAACTCAAAATTTTATAATATTTGGTGGATATCACTCTTACACGGGCTAGGTTGCAAGTAGGGACGTAGGGAAGACCCAGTCTCACTTTTATAGGAGTATTCTTAGGTAAGAACCATGCATAAATTAATAGGCATGCAAGCAAACAAGAAATTAAGTCGAACTAAAAGTTGAATATTTAAACCTACAAAGATAACTAATCAAGCTTTGTTGTCACAAATTTTTTACAAATAAAGTTATTGATCCTCAAAATAGTGCAATGTGTAAATTTTCTCATCTGAAAGGTGGTTGCTGTCATGTCAAATCTATTGTAAACAACAAATTCATTGCCCAACCTCTATTCCCACGCAAAGATGGGTGAAGGATGTTTGCCTATGAAATGACAGCTTGAACTCCAAATGAGTTTAAGTGAGCATTGCAAAATTTTGTAAAAGCACCAGTGTGGCCTCAAAAATTAGTATTATATGCGGGATCTTTCTCCTTGACACCAAAATTGAGGTAGCAAGGTTTGACTAGGTTGTAATGCAATGAGATAGACAACATGTAAACAAATCCTTGATTTTTAGGCAGTGTGAGAAAGTAAGCTATGAGAGAAAGGATTTAAAATATCAATTGGGTTGTTTGGAAGGGATTTTGATAACAAGAGATTTTTATGAGAAGAAATATAGTGTAATGAAGGGAAAAACAAGAAAGGAAAAGTCATGGGAGATCATGCGACAAACAGACGATTGCACAATCATAATGCTTGAGTAATGAATCAGTGAAAGAAAGAAAGATGAGAAGGATGGATGAGACGAGAGAAGAGAAACAAGACTGGAGGGAGAGAAACAAAGAGGGAGATATTGTCGATGGATGAGAAAGGATGTTACTAGGAGAGGGAGACATGAAAAGGAGAGATTCTACAAGACTTGTTGAATAATTCAATAATACTTTATTCCTATACCATCACAACCCTAGGGTCTATTTTACAGAAGAAAATAATCCTAAAAATAATTATAAGAAATAAATTAAAAACAAAACAAACATTTATCTCCAAATAGATGTCCAAACATATTTTATAAAAATTAGATATTTCCTAAAATATAATTCGCTAATCAAATTAAAAAATAATTAATTACTTAATCATGACATTAACAGCAAAAGAATGTCTTGATCAAGCAATCGTCATCGCTTGATAATTAAGCCTTAATAAATACTTTAAAATCAAAAAAGGAAATTAAATTTGATAATGTCCATTGCTTGAAGAGTGATCAGTTCAATTATTCAAATTAAACAAATTACATGGAGACTAAAAGACCCCTTTTTATTACGCAAAGATAAGTTTATCTTACATGTTCTGGAAGTTAATAGTTTGATCACTGACAACTTGAAATTGCACGGGTCGATCATTTAGGCAATATCTCCTAAGTATCTCAATGGCTTTCACCAATGTTGACCTTGAAGGTTTGTTTTCATGAAACAGATCACCACCGAGAAGTAAAAAATCCACCTACAATAAAAATTACTTCTCAGATTTGTTTACCATGAAAAAAGAAGTGAAAAAAAAAAGAATATATACATTAAAAATAATAATAATAATTTGATGACTACTTAACACAACCTAAAGAACCATGGCAATGCTCTAGTTCCAAGTTTTCACTAAAGTTCAATGGTTTCACAGCTATACCATTAGCTAAAGGAGGACCACTCTCAAATGCATACTCAGCTAAGCTCATGTGATTCATACATAGCTCACTATTAATTTGATAATAATAAATCTTGTATGATGTCATCTAATGGTTTGCCAAATATTTTATTTTATAACAATCTTTTTCTAGCAATCATGAAAATAAAGAGTGATGCATTATGCTTACTTGGAGGATTTGTCATTTAAAGGATTAGCTCAAGGGTTCAAGTGAAGATTCAATAATCAAAGGTCGTAGTTTAGCCTAGAGTGAGTTTAGTAGAATTCAAAGTCAATTAATTAAATATTATCAATCGCCTCAAGAATGATGAATACAAAAAAATTAATTTAAATTATAGTTCTAAATTGTTATAGCTTTTTAATGATTTTTGAAAATTCACCTGAATTTCTTTTCTATTCATTTAGTTTAGTAGTATTTATAATTTGCACAAATTATAATAATTAGTAAGCATGTGGTAACTTTTTATTTTATTTTTGAATTGATTATTAATATAGTTAGAAAGTCTATGTGAACTTCTTTCATAAATATTTCATTAAATTTTTATTTATATGTCAATCATGCATAACTATGTTAAATAAGGATAACTAGTTTATATTTTATTAATTTTTAATAGGTTTAGAATTGTTATATTTGCTTGAAATTTTAAGGTGACTTACTAACTTATCAATGTTTCTGCAACAAAATTCCAATTTTGTTAGAACTACTTCGATACATATAAAAATTCATGACAATTACATAATATTTTGGTTTATGAAGCACTATGTTGTGCTTGATAAAATTGGGCTTAATTCCTACTCCATTGGATTCATTAAGTTGTTTCACTATGATTTCATGTATTATATGACATACTTTCGATTAAAAATGAATTTATTATGATTTCTCAAAATATTTGTTATTTCATCCCTCACATGTGCAAAATCACTGACATCAAAGCCACTCTATTTGTGCATACAGAGTCCTAACGTGTTTCAATTGCCCAGTAATGAGAAAAGACACTAACAGCCAGCCAAA
Source organism: Dendrobium chrysotoxum (assembly GCA_019925795.1). Classification (NCBI taxonomy): domain Eukaryota; kingdom Viridiplantae; phylum Streptophyta; class Magnoliopsida; order Asparagales; family Orchidaceae; genus Dendrobium; species Dendrobium chrysotoxum. The sequence goes on from CM034310.1 coordinate 28,397,516, forward strand.
GTAATCATTGTCATCTATTAGCCAGTTATGGGAGGGGGTTATTGGGAAATGTTTTGAATGATATTTTAAGAGAAATCTTAAGCTATAAATATGGATTTTTAAGGTGTTTTAATGCAAATGAAAATCCTTTTCAAAGGATGTGTTATATCATTCATGAAAAAAAAAAGAGAGAAATTAAGGTGCTCGTCCAACAAAGCCGCCTTGATCAAATTCCTATTGCATAAACATTCCTCTTTCAATCTCAAGATACATTCTGAAGTTTTTTCTATTGCATACCTCAAGCTTGTGTATTTAAAATTTGAATTAATATCTGTATGGTGATAGCCATTGAGTCACCTTCAAATTATTGAAAACATTTTAATTTGGTATTTTTATTTGTAATTAAGCTTCGGTCAAGTCTTGTGGAGCTTTATCCGTGGGTGTGTTTGTTGTGGAACAAATAGTGGGTGCTCTTGCCCTTTAAGCAAAATACTGCAAGAATTTCTCATAGAGTGGAGTTGGGACTTGTAATTGCAAATTCAGCAGTGAAATTCTACCTTGGATGGGAATCAAATGTGGGTAGGTTGGTTAAATATTGAACCACCAAAACAAATTATGTTTATTTTTTTATAGCTTAGATTTGAATTATTTTCAATTTACTTAATAAGTCAACATAGTAATTAATGCAATTCATGTTCTTATGTTATTTTGTAGAGTAGAACAATTTGCGTGGGCTTAAAATTGATTACTCTTGCTTAGCATTGATTATTTTGTATCATAATTATTTATTTTGATATTTGCATTTATGTTTATTGTTTGCTCAAGAAAAATTGCGCTTTGGTATAAATCCAGCTTTTCATACTTAGGATTCCATTCTTCTTAAGGCAGATTGGTTTTTAGTTAATCAGATTTCCCCTGAGGTTTGTATCAGGGTTTATTTAGATCTGGATCCTTACTTCCTATGAGCGCAAACCTTCATAGTTAATTACCCCTCCTACTGCGTAGAAGAGAACTCTCGATTAAGAATGAATTATTTTAAATAACTTCGAAATTTTAAGTTTTAGTCTCGTTTGTTTGGGAATGGAGGTAGACCTAATCAAGATCACATGGTTCCGTTGTCCCGGGAATACCATAGGTTTCAATCTACCAACACTAACAATTGTTGATTGTAGTGTCCAGGGAATCTGATTAGCAGCCATGAGTTGCCTCTTTTCAGGGATCTCGAGTAAACTGAATTGGTTAAATGTAGGTTTAGTTCTATTGTGGGGGTTTAGATTGTGGTTTAGGGCTTATATCTGTTAGAATGCCCGTTAAATTTATTGAGTTGAGGCTTATGGCTTCATTTAGAAGTTGTCTGATAGATTGATTTAGTTTGGGTTTTATGGCTCCATATGGGAGTTGACCGGTAGTTTCGTTTAGTTTGGGGCTTACGGCTCCACTTAAGAGTTGCCCGTAGGTTGAATTTGGTCGGGGCTTACGGCTCCACTTAAGAGTTGCCCGTAGGTTTGAATTTGGTCGGGGCTTAGGGCTCCACTTAGGAGTTGCCTGTTTGTTTGGTTTTGGGTATTATTACTTCATTTAGAGGTTCCCAAACAGTGGGTCTTACTGCTTCCCTTGGAAGTTACCTGTAGCTTTCGGTTTGGATAGGTTTTACGGCTTTCATTGAAAGTTGTCTGGTTGTCTTGAGTTTTTGGTTTGAGGGTCTAACACTTCTTTTGGAAGTTCCCCAAAGAGCAAGTCTTACGACTTATATTAGAAACTGTCTGTTAATTTAGTTTTGAGCAAGTCTTACTGCTTCCCTTGGAAATAGCCTGTAGTTTAAATTTCAGGTAGATCGGACCGCAGTTACTTGTTTGCATTTTCTACTGCTTCGACACTAGTGTTTTTGCTTCAGTACTTCACTGTTTTTTGTTTCAGTACTTTTTTTTTAGCACTACAATTTTCATTACAAAACCTTGATTTCTTCCTTGCATTGTAGTTTTTTTTATAGTATTGAGTTGACCATTGTTTATTTGTTTGCAGGCATTTAGAGCTCGCGCTGTTTTGGAGCTTGCACAAGAGTTTGTTTAGAGTTGGAGCTTTGCTAGTTAGTGTTAGTTAGAGAGCTTTATTTTAGTTTGTTTGGAATCTTGTTTGAGTTTAAGCTTGAGTTTGTGTGTAGTTTTGTTGTACATGAAAAGACTTTAGTACAAACATTGCTTTATATTTTCCCTGCTTTTCTCTTTTTTTTAATTGATTGCATTTTTTAACTTAATTGATTATATAATTATTTAATTAAAGAAAATTTAATTGGTCACATTTAAATTTAACTAATTAAGTTATTACTTAATTTAAAAGAAATTTTATTTTTTTTAAATTAACCAATTAATTAATTAGTTGGCTCTCCCCTCTTTTGTTTGTTTTTTAATTGCACTTCGATTTAATTAATTAATTAATTAATTCAAAAGGGAATTTTTAATTTATTACAATTTTTATCGATTAATTAATTTTAACTAATTATGATTAATTCTATTTAAAATCCCGATTTAATTTTAAATCAAAATTATTATAGAATTTTAATTAATTAAACTTTCTAAAGGCTTCCCAAATTAATTAATTAATTAATTAAATGGTTTACTTTCAATCAATTAATTAATTAAAACATTTTCTCTCTTTTATTTTTTTTAGCAAATTTGGTAGTCTCCCATCATCCCCCCTCCCTGCGAAGGGAGGTCGGGACGGCACTTGCCGTTGATTCTTCCAGGCCGGATCCTAAGATCGACGGCGCGAGAGCTTTAATTTGATTTCTTCCTAGCTGGATCTAAGATTGACGACGCGAGGGTCTTCAATTTGCATATTCCTGCCCGAATCTACGATCAACGACGCAGGTCTTCGTCAACTCCAGATATTTGTTAGCTTACCCTCTCTTTTTTTATTATTACTATTTTATATAAAACATATCTCAACCTTTGTATTCACGGGCAACAGTGGACAGTGTTATGCACTATACAATAGCAGTGGAGTCGAGCACAAGACAGAGTTTGGTCGTGGACTTATACATGGAGGCAAGCACACGAGATTGGTGCGTGAGTTCAGTCGAAACAGATTATGTCAGAATAGGGACTATGTGATCACACGGGAGAGCAAGACTATGTGGGACGGGAATCACGGGGTTGGAGTGTGCGATCGTGCGAGTTCTGGAGGCAAAGAGGTTGGCTGAGAACCGGGGTGTTCGCGTGAGGGTTCCGACTCGGGATGAGATCGGGTAGGCGTAAGCAGGCCGGAAGCAGAGTTCATCTACACAGGAGGTCTGTGCGAGTTCGTGCTTGATCGTAGGATGGCTGCAGGTTCATGAGAGATCGCACAGGTGACACGATACACGAGATTGCACGCGTTAAAGGAGAATTTCGCGTGGACAGAGGCAAGCACACAAGTTCTCGAACGAACAAGAGGGATCGTGCACAATCATGATAGTAGAACGTAAGTCTTTCTTTTTTTGTTCGTTTCTCTATTATTTTTGTAGAAACGAAGGGTTGCGTTGTTTGGTAAAGAGATGCATTTGTTCGATTGCTTTCTGAAATAGTGCATCAATTCAATTTTTCCTATCTCTTTTTGTTGAGTGATTTTCACACAATAAATTTGTTATGGTCGTCGATTATGAGATTTTCATCCTTCCCCTACTTTTTTTTAGGTTACGATGTTTGATTGGAACATACCCTGTTCACTACCTCATACCGAACTTTCGGAGGATATTTTGGAAGCAAATTGACAAATATGATCTTTCTCAGTCAGATTCTATTTCAGATCAACTATATTAGCATCGAGAGATGTTAGTTAACAGAGATATATACAGCAGTCCTTTTACTCAATCTCCTCATATGCCTCATTTCGATTCAAATCTTTTAGTTGGACATGACCCTACAGATTGGATGTCACCCTTAAACTGCATCATCGCGACGGTGCTTCTTTAGAGCGGATTGTTGAGGGCCTGAGCTATGACAATCAGGACATTCTACAGCCAGCAGGAGATTTTATAGATAGTACAGGTGTTATTCAACTGCTTAGTTACCGCTTATTACATCACGAGATTGAGGAGCAGCATAGTGATCCTGTGTTTGGCAGTCCCCTTCAGGCTTTGAGTGGGTATACATGGTGGACCCATTATATACTCAAAGTACATCATCGGGTATTTAGAGTGTATGAGGCTATCTACATTTCTTTATTTGATTATAATCGTTTATCTTCTTCTTGGCTCCAGAGTATTATTGAGCATTGGGATAGCACTACAAACACTTGTTGGATCAGACCCAACGAGATGACTGTCACTCTTTGGGATTTATAGATTATTTCTGGCTTGTCGATTCTACGCATTCCTTATGATGAGTGCATTCCTTTGGATTATGATATGTTTAGTCGTCGACCTACTGGTTAGTATCGGACAAGGGAGTTTGTGTATTCAGTGAATCTTCATTAGAATTTGGCACATTATTATCACCTCTATCATCAAAAGAGGAGAGACCGTAGTCATTGGGGGACTATTTCCTTAGACGCTTGGACTGAGAGTTTGTTATGCCAGGCAGTACATGTTGCAAAGTTTGCTCATATTCATGACCCTTTTGGCAGAGGATCTCATTATATTGAGCAGCAATCAGAGGGACTATTTGAGCTTAGTTTAGCAGAGGGAGTACAATTTGTTTCTGCTAGGGAGATTTCAGAGGATATGTTTTTGGTATTATTTATAGCTACTTGGTTGTACTATTTTATTTTTCCTAGCCAGAGCAGGATTTTCCATCCTAATACTCTTCTGCTGGCTAGCCTGATTGCAAGTCGGAGGAGAGTTTTGCTAGCTCCAACAGTTCTTGGACAGATATACCATAGTTTTGGGGAGTTTATACTCCATATGGTCGTGCTAAATACAGTGTAGAGATCCCTTGGCGCTATATTTACGGATGGATTCATGTTCATGTTGTTGGTGCTTTCAATTGTCTCGAGCAACCTAGCTACTTTGCAGATCGCCATTTTCCTTCTATGATTCAGTTGGCTAGAGCGACCTCAGCTACAGATCGAGGTTAGATTAGGCTATTCATGTTTGCTCCTCTACGTATGGAAGATCACTTTAGACTGATTTACAAATCTCCACTTGGGCATTTGCCACCCCAGAGTTTCGGTGTGCCACTTACTGATTCTCAGACCGAGAAGGGCCGACCCACTTTGCTTTCCAGATCTGACTATAAATCGATTGCTTCATATTTTATTAGCATGAGGCCGAGTTGGCTTTGTTATCGACGACATGGATCAATGATTTTAGAGGGATATAATCACAACAAAGCCGCGAGGCTGTTCGGACTTATTCAAGACACTCCTTTAGATGGATTGTCGGTGATTCCTGGGATAGTTGACCCTTGTTACTTAGCTCTATCCCGCTGTCAATTCGTCTTGAGGCAGCTTCTATGACATGGGCACTTCTTCTTTGCTTCGGGACAGGCTCCCATTTTTACATTGCGCATATGGATGCTCCGACTGATATTTCTCACCTATGACTATCTTGGATTCAACATACATTCTCCTCTTTCTTTGAGCTTGGAATCCGGGTATATAATAGACGGATTAGAAAACAGAGGCAATTGATGTACCCTTCAGTACCTCAGGATCATATTTCTATGCATGGGGAGTTCTCCAAAGCTAGTGATAGGAAAAGGAAAAGAAGTCATCAGCTTGTTTCCAAACATAGTGGACCTAGTATGTAGTTCATATTGTTTTGCTTATTATTTCGCCTTTCATTATCATTTTATTCTTCTCTTTTTCATACATGCATAATAATATGCAGATGTTGCAGCATCTTTGCATGAAGATGAGTTGATCTCACCTTCTTTTGATATAGGTCATCCCAGAATTAGGACCCCGTACGACACGCCAGGTTATATCACCTTTTACTCTTTGAAAAATGCATATTAAACTTTAATTTTATGTTTTATGATATATTTTTCTTTTATTTCAGCATCCAGACACTTCAGCTGATCTACCAAGTTCCACCTGTTTTGGAGCCAATCAGTTTGGATACCTCATGTACTCCTTTGGGCTTGTATAAATTCCCTCCCAATGATGAAGGTACTAATACATATCACATTTTATCATTCTTTTCCATTACTTGGGTTGAACAATGCATCACTTTGCTTTCTTTTACTCAGGTAGTAGGCCTTCCCTTAAGATACAGCATAAGGAGTTTATTTCTGTTCTGTCAGACCATGATACCATTCTGAGCCCAGCATCAGGTATTGGACATGCGTGATTCTTGTTTATAGTTTATTTATTTTTTCATTTAATGTGTTTATGTTTGGATGCAAAACCCGAGTCTACACTGGGTGGCTTGGGTGTAGAGAACCATCTGGCTATTCAGTATACATCTTGTGTATTGGAGGTATATATATATATATATATATATATATATATATATATATATATATATATATATATATCTACCTACTCATTTGTTATTATTTTATTCATCAGCATTTCATCTTTTCACCTTTCTTTATGCATATGCATATAGGTGAACGGTCATCATCTCCTCAGCTTGCCCACAGTGATTCCACACAGATACTATCTAAAAGCGATGCTAATGATACTGATACAGAGTTGGTTGCTTCACCTTCTGCTCTTTCAAATTCGACCTGGATGATCTTAGGTAGTTCATCAGGAAGATCCTCACCGAGGCATCACTTCTTGCTTAGGCGACCACTACTCTACAGATTTGCCAGACGAGACTCGTCCTTAAGGTATTTGTTGTCTTTCTTTTATATATTTGTAGTAGTACATTTCTTTTTTTCTTCCTTTTTTATTAATAACCCTCTTTTCCTTTACCTTCTTATTCAAGTTAGAGCTAGCATGTTTTGTGTCAAGAATACCATCCCGAGCCCACAGGTATTTTGATCAACGACTGTCGAGTAGAGCTCGTTACATTATTATTGCACTTCGGTGCCTGCTACTAGGAGTAGACCTTGATGATTTACTCGACCTAACCAGCTTCTGTGTGGAGGCTAGTTTACTTTTAGACTATGCAACAGCTTGTGGCCTTCGAGACAATGCTCTATAGACATGGGAGTTCCTTTATCGCACCGTTGTATTTGGATTGTTCCAGTTACATTTCATTTCTCAGGACTTAGCATCTGGAGTTCTTACTGATTTAGAGGATGGGGTAAAGGATGCATGGGACAGGAAGAGGAGGGCCCTTATAGACTTTGAGGGGTTGTCAACGAGACATTTCTGGGGAGCAGCTTGAGCTTTTGGCAATATCGACTAAGCTTAAATCTTTGAGGCAGAGGGGCAGGGCTCTTTTGGAGAGACGTTTAGAGATCCTAGTGGAAGCTGCATATACTGAGGAGTTTTTCTTAGATAGCCACTGAGGTTGAGAAATTAGAGCAGAATTTGTCTTCATCCACTGAAGAATTTTATTTGGTACATCATCAGTTGGAGATTGTTCACGAAAGACGAATGATGTTGTAGGATCGATTGATCAGAGTCAGACAGCAAATAAGAAGCACTCGGTTCAAACATTGATATCTTCTCTAGCGTCATTCTATAGTGAGTATACATATATTTTATTAATTCTCTTTTCTTTTTATTTTACTGAGTTAATGTTTAGACTTTAGTCTTTTAAACTTTATTAAAGTAGCTCAACCCTTAGGTTTGTGAGCTTATAAGTTTTTATAAAGATTCGGTCCTTAGACTTGTTGAACATATATTTTGACATTTAGTCTCAATCATTTAGATTGATGAAATTAGCTTGACCCTTAGGCTCGTGAGCATTAAAAATTTTAAAGGTTCGATCCTTAGACTTGTTGAACCTATATTTTGGCATTTAATCTCAAGCATTTAGATTGATGAAGTTAGCTCGACCCAGAGGTTTGTGAGCATAAAAAATTTCACTTAACTATTATGGTGGATCATTTAGTTAACGTGCAATTTCATATATAATTGCCTACCTTTTATCCGGCAAAGGGGTATATTATAAAAACTACCTCCTATTTTATAGAGGCATATGGCAAATGCATCATTCATCATGCTGCTCATCTCATCGAGACGAGCATGCAGCTGGTTAATCTCCCGATCTTTTTTCTGTTCATGAGATTGCATTTCTTGTCGTAATCTCATCACAACTTCATCAGCTTCTACCTCGTCAACTTCTTCTGGTTGTGGAGGTGTTCTGTTTTCAAGCATTGACTGTTCTAAGCTCCCTCATTTTTGTTCTTCATTTTGCAAATTTGAAGTGATATTCCTGTGAGTGTATACCCTTTGATTAGGTTGATCAGGAATATGATCGATCATTCAGACAACTTCAACGTTATACCTTTTCTTAAAAGCCAAAGAATCTCTCCCATTTCTTCAACATCATCATAATAATTTTAATTATCATCCACTTCGAGATCATCTTCGAGTTGAGACCGCCGCTTCCAATGAATTATTGGAGAGTCGGGGAATTTGTTGTCAACATCATGCTCCTCCCTTTTTGGGGCAGTCATGTTAGCAGGGGCTTTCTTACTGCAAGATAACTTTCGAGTATGATGCTCGAGCAGCCCTTTACGAGTTTTATTATCAGTCATCTTCAAGAGGTTCAAGGTATCTAGGTCCCCTTAGAACCTAAACTTGCTGCCTTTTTGCAGTCACATACTGGTGACCACCAGAATCGAAAGGTGCATTCGAATGACTAAATTCTCGAAATGATCGTCGGGACCTTCGTTTGTCATATTTTCAATCATAGTCTTTTGCTTGTAGACTATCAGAAGGCTCTCCGAATTATTTTCTTTCATAATATGGGTACTAACCCATATTAGGATAGTATTTTCTCGGCTCTCGGTAGTAAGGAGGATGCTTAATATCCTCTTTATAAGGTTTCCTTGACAACTTATTTTTTCAGGAATAAACTGCATTTGAGAAGATGACCTCATTGAACTACCTCCTCAATCTTCTTTGTAGGTTTTTGTCTTTGACAACATTTAATATTTTATATGTTTTGGAAGATGCTGGTTGTTGTGGTTGGCAGAAGCCTCCCAGAAGGACTTCCTTATTTTACCCTTGGCGTTGTTTCTTTTTACCCATCGTAATGGTTCAAAACCATTATTGGTGAGGATGTTTGCCTCCACCTGAAGCAATAGTTCCTGGGTTGTGAAAGGCATCTCCCAGCCATTAGCTCAAATGCGAGCATTGGCTTTTTGCCTAGCTTTTCAGGAGAGTTTGGTGCCTGCAGCAGAGGCTTCAACGTCGCGCTTTCCAGGGCAATAAGCAAAATCTACAAGAGTTTAATGCTAATTCAGGATCTGGCTGGCCGGGTCGACAACGACTGACTTCCGTTTGGACCCATAAGCCTTCTTTTTAGTGATTGGGACAACGACAGGTGCCACAAAAGCCTTGAAAATATAGAGGCTCTTTTGGGAGCCTTTTCATTGGTGGCTTGTAGTACATTAGCTCTTTCAGCAACGACCTTCCTAGCTGATACATCTTCATTAACATTGCTATCAGGAAGGAACTATATAACTTCAGAGATAGTCCCAAACTAGATGGTTGCTCCAACATGAATCGTGCTAAGGACAGCTGAGAGAACTGCACCTTCGCTCCCTCACTCAATTTTATAGTCATGATTGAATTAGTAAGCGTCATATTTCGGCAACCTGTCATAGAACTTGCAGGGATTAAAGTCAACCAGAATTATATTGTAAAACAAAAATATGAATTTACAATAAATGAACATTTATAATATAGATGTTTGAGACTGAATATAATATCTTTAATAATTCACCCAAAGATGAAGAGCGGAGTTGTCAGAAATCTGTTTGCTCAAGAAAAATAGCTCTTCGGCATGAATCCGCTTTTTAGACTTAGGATTGCATTCTCCTTAAGACAGATTGATTTTTAATTAACCAGATTTTCCCTGAGAATTATATCAGGGTTTATTTAGATTTGGGTCCTTACTTCCTATGAGTGCAAGCCTCATAGTTAATTATCCCTCCTAGTGTATTGGACAGAACTCTCGATTAAAAACTAATCATTTAAAATAACTTCGAAATTTTAAGTTTTTTAGTCTCATTTGTTTGGGGATGGAGGTAGACCTGATCAAGATCCCATGGTTCCGTCGTGCCAGGAATACTGTAGATTTCAGTCTACCAACACTAAAAATCGTTGATTGTAGTGTCTAGGGAATCTGATTAGCAACCATGGGTTGTCTCTTTTCAAAATCCCGAATAAACTGAATTAGTTAGATGTAGGTTTTAGCTCTATTGTGGGGGTTTAGATTGTGGTTAGAGGCTTATATCTGTTAGAATGCCCAATAAATTTATTAAGTTGGGGCTTATGACTTCATTTAGAAGTTGCTCGATAGATTGATTTAGTTTGGGTCTTACGACTCCATTTTGGAGTTGCCTGGTAGTTTCGTTTAGTTTGGGGCTTACGGCTCCACTTAGGAGTTGCCCATAGGTTTGAATTTGGTCGGGGCTTACAGCTCCACTTAGGAGTTGCCCATAGGTTTGAATTTGATCGGGGCTTATGTCTCCACTTAGGAGTTGCTCATATGTTTAAATTTGGTCAGAGCTTACAGCTCCACTTAAGAGTTGCCCGTATGTTTGAATTTGGTCGGAGCTTATGGCTCCACTTAGGAGTTGCCCGTTTGTTTGGTTTTAGGGATTATTACTTCATTTAGAAGTTCCCAAATAGTAGGTCTTATTGCTTTCCTTGGAAGTTGCCTGTAGCTTTGGGTTTGGATAGGTCTTAAGGCTTTTATTGAATGTTGTCTGATTTTCTTGAGTTTTTGGTTTGAGGGTCTAACACTTCTTATAGAAGTTTCCCATAGAGTAGATCATACAACTTTCATTAGAAGCTGTCTGTTAATTTAGTTTTGAACAGGTCTTACTGTTTCCCTTGAAAATAGCTTATAGTTTAAATTTTGGGTAGATTGGACATCAATTACTTAGTTTGCACTTCTCTACTGCCTCGACACTAGTAATTTTGCTTTCGTACTTCACTGTTTCTTGTTTCAGTACTTCTTCATTTTGTAGCACTACAGTTTTCGTTACAGCACTTTGTTTTCTTCCTTGCACTGTAGTTTTGTTTACAGTGCTAAGTTGACCTTTGTTTATTTGTTTGTTTGCAGGCATTCAAAGCTCGCGCTGTTTTGAAGCTTACATAGTAGTTTGTTTAGAGTTGGAGCTTTGCTAGTTTGTGTTAGGCCTAGTTTGATTGAGCGTTTTTTGTGCTTATTCCTTTTTAAAGTGATAAAATTTATTTTTCTTTACTGTTTGGTTCGTCAAACCTCGTTCCCAAAAACACCATTTTTTTCATTTTTCTGCTGTTTTGAAAAAGCTTTTTATATATACTTCTCCGTTAGAAAACTCTTTACTCTGAACCGATGTTTCTTAAAACTACCTTTTACAAAAGTACCAAATAACCAAACGAAGCCTTAGTTAGAGAGCTTTATTTCAGTTTGTTTGGAGTCTTATTTGAGTTTAAGCTTGAGTTTGTGTGTAGTTTGGTTGTAAAGGAGAGGACTTTAGTGCAAATATTGCTTTATATTTTCTCTGCTTTTCTCTTTTTTTTTTAATTGATTGCAATTTTAACTTAATTGATTAATTAAAGAAATTTTAATTGGTCACATTTAAATTTAATTAATTAAGTAATTAATTAATTTAAAAGAAATTTTATTTTTTAAATTAACCAATTAATTAATCAATGTATAAAAGTACCAAAGTGGCTCTTCCCTCTTTTGTTTGCTTTTTAATTGCACTCTGATTTAATTAATTAATTAATTAATTAATTTAAAAGGGGTTTTTAATTTATTACATTTTTTATTAACTAACTAATTAATTAATAATTCTGATTTATTTTATTTAAAATCCTGATTTAATTTTAAATCAAAATTATTATTGAATTTTAATTAATTAAACTTTCTAAACGCTTCCCAAATTAATTAATTAATTTACTTTCAAGCAATTAATTAATTAAAATCTTTTCTCTCTTTTTTTTAAGTAAATTTAGTAACCTCCTGGCATCCCCTCCCCTCAAAAGTATGTTGGGACGGCACTAGCTGTTGATTCTTCCCGGCCACATCTAAAATCGACGGCACGAGGGCTTCAATTTAATTTCTTCCCGACCGAATCTAAGATCGAAGACGCTAAGGCTTCAATTTGATTTCTTCCCGACCGGATCTAAGATCAACGGCGCAGGTCTTCGTCAACTCCCAATACCTGTTAGCTTACCCTCTCTTTATTATTATTATTGATATTTTATATAAAACATATCTCTGCCAATTCTTTGTATTCACGGGCAACAGTAGACAGTTTTATGCACTATACAAGAGTGAAAGCTAGGAAACCTTCTGCACTTGCGGTTGGGAAGAATAGCAGTGGAGTTGAGCACAGGATAGAGTTTGGTCATGGACTTATACGTGGAGGCAAGCACACGAGATTGGTGCGTGAGTTCGGCCGAAACGGATTATGTCGGAACAGGGACCGCGTGATCACATGGGAGAGCAAGACTGTGAGAGATGGGAGTCACGAGGTTGGGTGAGCAATCATGCAAGTTCGGGAGGCGGAGAGGTCGATTGAGAAGCGAGGTGTTTGCATGTGGGTTTCGACTCGGGATGAGATCTAGCAAGCGGAAGCAGGCCTAAAGCGGAGTTCGTCTACACGGGAGGTCCGTGTGGTTCGTGCTTGATCGTAGGCTGGTTACGAGTTCTTGGGAGATTGCAAATTGGTCGTGGGTTTGTGGGAGATCGCGCAGGCGACATGATAGAAGGGATTGCAAGCGTCAGAGGTGGATTTCACGAGAACAAAGGCAACCACACGAGTTCTCGCGCGGACAAAAGGGATCATGCACGATTGGGATAATAGAATGTAAGCCTTTCTTTTTTTCCTTTTTTTTTATTTGTTTCTCTGTTATTTTTGTAGAAACGAAGGGCTACATTGTTTGGCGAAGAGATGCATTTTGTTCGATTGCTTTTTGAAACAGTGCATCCATTCAATTTTTCCTGTCTTTTTTTTTATTCCTATTTTAATTCAATCAACATTTATCTGGTGTTTGTGGAATCCATATCCTAATCTTGAGAAGTTGAGTTAATTATTTATGGTGTGCTTAATAGCTATTTAACTTGCTCTTAAGCTTTATACAATTAAGTTAACATCTTAGTGTGTGATCTCACACTTGTAGAATTAAATCGTTTCATTACAACTGTGTATTTGCTAAAATTACTGGACGCAGTCTTTTCTATTATGATAAATGCTTCAATCCTTATCTGAATTAGTTAATCAGATTGTGTATATCTTATTTACGACATTAGTACACTTAACATTTTATAAACCATTTAAATTTAAAATGGTATGGGTCCAACTTCATGAACTAATCACAGCTCTCATGACCCATATACATATAAAAGTATCACCATCAAGCTAAAGCTTGGAACTCATTATTTAAGTTAATTTAAAAGTATCGTTATACAGCAAACCATGTATAAGAGACCTATTTTGCATGAAGCTCACCACCTTTAAAGAACTAAAGAAACTACAAAGGACAGTTACTTACAACAACAACGTCAAGCCTTTATCTCACTACGTGGGGTTGGCAACATGAATCATTTTATCCATTGTGTCATGTTAAGAGTCAAATTCTTATTTAAATCTAATAAAAAATATCATTTCTAATATTTTCAAACAAAATCTTTTTAGGTCTACCTCTACCTTTCTTAGCATAGGCCAAATCTAAAACATTTACTCTCCCAATCTAATTAACCATGTTAACAGAAAGAAAATAAGCTCATCAAGAAAACCTAATTAGTTGAACTGCATAAAGCTAATAAATCTCTCAAACCAGCCAAATTATTTGGGCCAGCATAAAAGTCAACAAACTCATCAAATCAAGTTTATTTTATTTAGGCATTAAAATAGATGTAGGCTCAACCCAAACTCAATTAATAGCTTTGACATATAATAAACAAAGCCCCTCAAACAAACTTAAAAAATAGGTCATCTTATTCATAAGGTAAGACCATAAGATCCACTATTAGGTTTTCCTTGTTCTCGAAGTTGTAAGTCCCGCTTATGAGCTTTCCATGGATATAAATCTCATCCCAATTAAGTTAGGTTGACATAAAATTAAAAAACCCATTAAATAACCTAAGCCTCCTAATAAATGTAAGCATGGACTCAAAATAAAGTAGGGTCAGCTCCCATCCTAATAAGGCCATTAATCAAACCAGACCAAATCAACCAAACTCATATGTGTTTCAGACACACTTCTTTAAGTCAAATTAAAGCTCATTGCAGCGGACAATTATGCCTTAAAGCTCTTGTCAATCATATCCAATATCTCTGAACTACAAGTAACAAAGTTGTGTGTCTCTAAACTATTTGATAAAACTCGTACAACAAACCCTCGCCAAATAAATGAGTTGATGATCATCTCAAAAGCACATCGAGATGCCAAAGAAAAGTCAACACATATTTGCTAAGCAAGCCCCAGGACATTATGGCTCAAAGACCTTTGATATTAGTAGAATGGGTCCATTGGTATAGTTGAAATGACAAAACATGCGATCTTGACTAAATCTACCTGGATTCCTAAATCTGCATTTACCAATTAAATCTAAGCTTAAACTATAAACCTAAACCTGCTTCATTGAAAATGATCTTCCGTGAGCGAGGGAGGCAATTAATTATGGGGTTTGTGCCAACAAGAAATCTTGACCCCAAATCTAAATAAATCTTGGTCTAAAATAAGAAAAGCCTAGTCAAAATAAACTAATCTATAAACAACAACAACAACACATCATGGCTTCAAAGGTTGGGGTGGCTTTTCTTGAGCAATTAAGATTCTCTTTTACTTCAGAAAATAATCTCTTAAGAAAACGAAACTAGCAATACTCCGTTTCAGCATGATGCAACTGATAGAAATTTCAATAAATCGAAGTTGTGTCCATTAAAAAGCTTCTTGTAAGGCAAGGACCGCCCTACACTAAATAATGGAATTCTGAAATGATTGATAGCATCTTTTCATGTTTCAGTAGTAGACAATACAGAAAAACTGTAACAGAGAACACTATATGCTAATGATAAATAAAGAGATCTCACGCCAGATGTTGTGCAAGCCTTGAAGTGGAATATATTTATCTCATGCCAGATGTTGTGTAAGTCTTGAAATGGAGTAATATTAGCCTTCTGACGACACATTACCTGTTTTTGTTCGGCTATTGAGCAGATCTCCTCAAAAGCCTGAAATGAATCAAACCGTCGTATTTCATCTTTCTCCATATAACCTAGGTGACAGTCAGTTGCAATGAGCACCCGTAGAGTATTGTTCGCATCATCCCTGAAAATTTGATAACATTAACAAAAAGGAATTTGTAAGCATTTGCAGCATCCATTCGAAACAACTTCATGTAATATATGCGAAAGGAGCAATATTGATTTTGGTGACACCCCAAGTATGTGATAGGAATACTTGAGGGTTTCATTAGCATAGAAAATGCTAGAAATTGCACGACTTACATCTATTCGTCTGATATTACCAATCAGAGTCTCCAAGTTTGCTGAGATCCTATTAAGATAAGAAAACTGTAAAAAGTATCGTCATACAAGAACATTTGAATTAGAAAAATGTACTAGAAAATATGCGACCAAAATAAAAATATTAATCTCATTCATGCCATGTTTCCATGGCTCTGAGGCTATCTAGGTAAGGTAACTAAGATTCACATCTATTCAATAAGCTTGTACTTTTGCCCATTCAAAATTTAATTCTGGATATGAGTAGAAGGCATTCTGGGTAGTACGATTAAAATGAGTAACATTCCTACAACAAATCATCGTCATCCCAAGATGACAGATGACAGCAAACAATTAAATAAAAGAAGAGGCCAAAGTTCAAGTGTTAACTTAGTAACTAGTTGTGAGAAACTGGCAAGTAGTTGATGAGAAAAAAATTATTGTCCTTCCCCAGGCCATTCTTCTATCCTTCCATCTCTCTCTTTCCAAACCGGCAAGTAGTGGATGAGAAACCAAATAAAACCCTAAATCCCACCTTGTTAAGGGAGGAGAAGATAGCAGAACTTCTTAAATAACACATAAAGAACTAGAAAATTCTGGAAATGGACAAACCAAGGAACCCTGCGGATTCAAACTAGATCAGCAGAATAAACAAGAGGAGGAAGGCTGAAGCCACTGAACATACCTTGTAACAAATGCAGTGAAAAAAAAAAAGATTGACTAATGGAGAAAACCTTACACCAAACTGTTTAATCAGAACTGAAGTAGCTCAAACCCATTGCCGATCTCACAAGAAAAGAAAAAGCCCTCCATACATTCGGAGGGAGGCGGGAACTTCCACGAGAAGAAATTCCGCGACTGGGTTGAGAACTGTACAGAATACGACATGGTGGACTCTAGAGGTCCGGTCGAACCAAATTCGGGTTAGGGAACCGCGATAGGAAATTAAACAAATAAGATTAAGGTTTGGTTTTGACGGTTTTTTTTTCAAAAAAAAATTATACTTAAAAATTATTTTAAAAAATAATAAGAAAATTTTCTCAAATGAAATTTAAGTCTTCTTTTGGGGTGGCTTTTTTTTGCTTTCTAAAATAATTTTTTAGTATAAAATTTTCTAATTCAAAAATATTTTATACTAGAAAGTTGTTTTAAAAAACAGTAAAAAAATTGTCTCAAATAAAGTCTAAGGCTTTGTTTGGGACGGCTTTCTTACTGCTTCTTAAAGCAATTTTTTAATTCAAAAATTAATATTTTTATACTTAAAAGCTGTTTTAAAAAGCAGTAAGAAAGCCATCCCAAGCCAAACCTAAGGCTTGATTTGGATGACTTTCTTATTAGTTTATAAAGCTGTTGTAGATAAAATAACTTTTAATGTTATTATAAAAAATAATTTTTTTGGTATAATTTTTTTAAATAGTAAAAAGAAGTGGCTAAATAGAAATTATGATTGTGATCTGAAAAGTATAATAATAAGAAAGTTGTCACAAACGAAGTATAAGACTTTGGCTTTATTTGGGACGACTTTCTTATTATTTTCTAAAATAATTTTTTAGTATAAAAATTTTTAATTCAAAAAATATTTATACTAAAAAACTATTTAAAAAAATAAGAAAAAAACGGTCTCAAATAAAATCATCCCTTACATTTAGATGCTACTGCATAGATGTACCTATAATAGGATGAAATCTCATATAAGTGTAATGTAAGTTAATTAAATGGCAAATTATCTAACAACATCTAACTCAATTTAATAATAATTTCATTATTTGATTTTTTTAAGGCCTTTTGATGCAACTAAAACAACAATTAGTCAAGATTCTATATCCAATATTTTTTATATTATTGAGTTATCTCGTTCGCTAACTCATATGAGTCTTGAGCAAGCTCTAGTGAATACAAAAAATAATAAAATTTCCTAGCCTCAATCTAATATATATATATATATATATATATATAAAACAACAACAACATCAAGCCTTTGTCCCACTACGTGGGGTCGGCTACATGAATCCATTTTTCTCCATTTTGTCCTTTAAATCTAATAAAGAAAGATCATTTCTAATATTTTCTAATCAAGTCTTTTTAGGTCTACCTCTACCTTTCTTAACATAAGTCAAATCTAATATCTCTACTTTCCTATCCGGGTCATCGGAAGGCCGCCATTTTATGTGACCAAACCATCTAAGGCGACTCTCTCTAATCTTATCTTCCACTAGAGCTACTCTAACCTTTTCACGAATATGCTCATTTCGTATCCTATCTCTAAGGGTAAAGACACTTATCCACATGAGCATCCTCATCTCTGTAACACTTAACTTAGTATTATGCTTATCTTTTAATGGCCAACATTCGACACCATAAAGCATCGCAGGTCTCACCACCATCTTATAGAATTTTCCCTTCAGTTTGAGGGGGACTTTTCTATCACACAACAAGCCCGATGCATTCCTCCACTTCAATCATCCAACTTGAATTCTGTTGATAATATCCCCATCTTTTTCGCCATCACTCTGAACAATATATCCAAGATATCTAAAACGTGTACTCTTATTAATGACTTGATCGCCCAAAGTCACAATCCCCTCATTGGGTCTATTTCTACTAAAATTACACTCCATATATTCTGTTTTAGATCAACTCAAGCGAAAACCTTTAGACTCTAAGGCTGACCTCCATAATTCAAGTTTACCTTCAACTCCCTCTCTAGTCTTATCAACAAGATAAATATCATCAGCCAAAAGCAAATACCAAGGTACATCCTCTTACAAATGTCTAGTGAGAACATTCATGACTAAAGCAAAAAAGATATGGGCTTAAGGCTGATCCTTGATGTAATCCAACCGAAATAGAAAAATACTTGGTCAAACCACCTTGTGTTTGAACACAAGTAATAGCTCCTGCATACATATCTTTAATAATTTGAATATAAGCGTTATTAACTCCTTTCTTTTCGAGAACTCTCCATAGCACTTCTCTTGGAACTTTATCATATACTTTTTCTAAATCAATAAATATCATATGTAGATCCTCCTTATTCTCTCTATATTTCTTCATCAAACCTCTCAATAAATGTATGGCTTCTATAGTAGACCTACCCGGCAAGAATCCAAATTGATTTTGTGAAACATTAGTATCACGTCGCAACATATGCTTCATAACTCGCTCCCATAGTTTTAAAGTATGACACATCAACTTAATTCCTCTATAATTCGCACAATCTTGTGCATCACCTTTATTCTTAAAAATAGGAATTAACACTCTCATTCTCCACTCATCTGACATCTTTTTAATCTTTAAAACAATATTAAAAAGTTTAGTAAGCCAAGAATTCCCTATCTCCTAAGAATTTCCACACATCTAATGGAATATCATCAGGTCCAACAGCTTTTCGACTCTTCATTTTCTTTAAAGCCTCTCTAACTTCGATTTTACTAACACGCCGATAAAAACATAAATCTTATATATTCAGTGATCATTTTTTATATGCACTTGTGCATAATATTATTATAAAAATTTTGGGATAAATTAGGTTCTGAGAGTTTTAATGAATCAAGTTCTGGGATAAAATTTCAAAATGTATATTATATTTTAGATAAGACACTACCCAAATATTTCACCCTCGTTTCGTGAGGACTTTATGATCTGAAGTCTGATTTTTCATAGGCGTAAGACACTATGGTTAACTATCTCTCCCGATAATGAGAGAGAAATTTCGA
This sequence comes from Dendrobium chrysotoxum, assembly GCA_019925795.1. Lineage (NCBI taxonomy): Eukaryota > Viridiplantae > Streptophyta > Magnoliopsida > Asparagales > Orchidaceae > Dendrobium > Dendrobium chrysotoxum. The sequence continues at coordinate 28,416,711 of CM034310.1, forward strand.
TTAAGGCTAATCATTAGATAGGCACGAAGTACCTAGAGGCGGATCTACAGTGATGGCCCCAAGGTCACAGGCCCCCATTGCATGGGCAGATATAGTGTAGGGCCCTAGGGGCACAGGCCCCCAATGATTATATTAACATCTCATTAATACTATTTATGATGCATTAACTATGTGCTAAATCAAATAAAATTTTTACTTTTTCATCCCAATAGCAATCCCTCCTGTAACTCCAAGCACACGCAGAACTCGGAGTTTCGGACTGTCCATCTTCGCGCAAGCTCCGCTCGGAAGAGAAAAGTCCGAATACCACCCACTCGCCCTCGCACCCTCGCCTCGTGTCGCTTCCGCCTTCCAACGCTGAACGGCCAAACTCCAATCGACGGTCCTCAGCCCCTTTTCCACCCAGCTCAAAAATCGACAACGCAGAGGTGAGGCGGCATTGTCGTATGTCCGAACAATAGGAGAAGAAATAGCATTCTATCAGGTTATAAAAAAAATATAAATACCTAAATCTTGAGATATGTAAACAAAGGCAGCATCTTGATCTTTGCAATTCGAAGAGGAAACTCTTTTTTGCAAATCGGTTCAGGAGATCTGCAGTTTTAGCTGAGCATGCCTGAGATTGCTTGCTAACCAGTTAATTTATGTTTCTTGTATTCACAGTTATTTGCTTATTATTTTTTTACAGCAATATATATGCTTCTTATTATTGGCCTTGATGGCATATTACCTTTCTTGAATGATTTTCATCTCCTAATTTCTGGTTTGGGTGAAGATTTAGATGTTTACATTTTTTTATATATAAATCATTTAGGTTGCATGTATATCCTATATTGATATGCTTCTTTAGTTTTTGATTTCTGTTGAACTAATCTATGATGGCTAAGCTTCACAAATTATGTTCAAATTGTTAATATTATTTTCATTCAATTTAGTATGGATAGATATTTCAAAAGAAAAGTTGAAAGAGATGAACATAAAACGTAATGTTAGGAAAACAATACACAAATCAAATAAACCCATGTAGAAACAAATTTTGCTAATGCCGGTCCTAAGCCCTGATGAAAAATATTGAGAATTTTTTAATTACTTCAATGATTTGTGCCCCCACATATAAAAAATCCTGCCTCCGCCCCTGTTCCATTGGCCCAACAATTAAAGCCAACCTATTTCAAATTATATAATACATCTATTAACATATATAATGTTAAATTTAATTTATAAAACTAATCGATCCCTCAGCCTCTGCCTTCATTTCAAATTTGATTTCCTTTTTACTGATGATGTTGGCGGTGGCTGAAATTTCTCTCGCTCTCCCCCTCTCTCTCTCTCTCTATATATATATATCTCTTCCCACTCTTTTTTGGAAAATTCTTGCCCCATGCTCTTTTTTGTGGGGAATTAGATATACCAGCTCCCACATTTTTTTTGTGTAAAAAAGATAAGAGAGTGTTGTGTTGTAGAAAACTATTGGGTAAATTATTTTGCACTAACTTAATTAATTAATAAAAATTTTTAATAAATATTAGCAAGTAAATTAATTAATTTAATAATATTAACTTTATAACTAAATCTGACCATTATGTCAAATTAATTTAATAAATAATTAATTTAAAATTAGGCTAAATATTATCTTATACTAATTTAAATTTAATAATCTAAATATAGTTCAAAATTAAGTCTTAATTTATTTAATTAAAATAAAAGAATCATAAGTATAAAAATAATTTATTTGAACTAAATTCATTAAGAATCTTATGGAAAAAATATTAATTTCCTAATGAATAATAAGATAGAGAGTGTTATATCTGTTTGAGTAAACCTTAATTAACAGAGAGGTTTGTGCCCTATCAAATATAGCCTATGATTCATTATTCAAAGGTTTAAAGTCATTGGGGAACATACGGACTCTGGTCATGACCATAATTTAATAATACTATCTGATAGCAAAACCACCCAATCATAGGTTCGGGTCATAACTATTTAAGTGTGGTGTCATTTGGCGGCAAACTAACTGGTTAGATGACATGTGTCACATTCTTACTAGTGAGAGATAATTTGAGAATGAATATTAGTGATACACCTGACACAACATTCGCCTTTGTGAGTTAAAGGTATTCTCAAACTTATCACTCCCGACAAACAGTTGTATAAGGTGGATGAAATTCTACTTAAAGTTTTTAAGGTGTTAACTTTATTTTATTTTTAATTTTAGATTTTTTTATAGATATCAAGCTTTGAGTTTTTTTTTAGAATTTGAACCCCATAACTATAAATTTTAGCATTAGGGGTATTTCTTTAAAATTTATGTGGACCCCTCCAGTTAAGATTTACATTTAACACGGCCATCATCGAGTTGACATTAAAATCACTTTAAATATTTTTGTTTTTTTGTATTATGGTTCAAGATGTTTTGAAAGATAGGGTCCCCTTCAATTAATTTTTTTTTGTCAACAAGATGGATATTGAGTATGATTATAAATGCTAATTATGTTGTACATATTGTGAAATATGTGCATACAAAAAATATTAATTATTATGATTCAAGATGACGAAGGTGATACCCTACATAGGAGCTGGAATAATATATTTTCTTTGAATATATGTTAGTTGTATAAATCTGATAGTGAATGAGAGATATAAATTTGTGATGTAATAGGTAGGGGTGTCAAAATGACTTTTCGGGTCGGGTTCGGGTTGAACCCGGGTCTAAACAGGTTGACTCGAACCAGTGGCGGAGCCAGGATTTTTTACCCGTGAGGGCACAAAATTTTAACTGTAAAAATACCCTCAAGCTTTTTCATTTTAGCTTGAAATTGTTGTTATAGTTTTAATTTTTTATTATTATTTTTAATTATAAGAAGATAAATTTTTGGAGGATTTACATACATACCACTTTATTTCATTCTATTTATATATATAACACCCAAAACTTTAATATTATATTCCCCTAAATTTTATGATAATGAAAAAAAAACTTATTGTCATGCTCAACTAAATTAATTTCAACACAAATTTATTTAAACTATATATTATCATACTAATCTATTTCAACTACTCTTTTATTGTATATTTTTATATCTAATTTAAATAAAAATATAACTAAAAAATATTTTACAACGAGCAATAAATATATAAAAAAATTGCATCTTATTATTATAAAAGTATATTAAAAATATATAAAAATTTATAATAAGCATATTTTAAGCTATTTGATTTAAATTTAAATATTATAACTCTCCTCTAATGTAAATTGTTAGCTTTAATTATATAAATCTCCTATAAATTAGAATTTGGAGTTTTTAAAATACTAAAAAAATTATGAAATTTTTTAACTTAAAAAAAAGTAATGTGGAGATGGAAAGAGAAAAATAATCTCATCCCTCATGGAGAGAGAGAGAGAGAGAGAGGGAGGGAGGGAGGGAGGGAGAATAGGGGCTAGTGGAGGAGGTTGCGTGCTATAAATATAAAATGATAAAGAGAGAAAGAGAGAGAGAGAGAGAGAGAGAGAGAGGAGATAAGTAGAATAAAGATGAAAAAGTGGCCAAGAAGTACTGTATAAAAGAATTTTTTTTTTGGAAAAGGGAGGGGGGGGGGGGGGGGGTACATGCCCCCCTAGGCCCCCCCCCTAAATCCTCCCATGACTCGAACCCGACATGTGCGGGTTACAAGGTTGACCCAACCCAACCCGTGAACCCGGGTGCAGAATGTGCATACACGACGCAATTGTGCCATCTGGGACCTCTGGGTGCAGAGTTAGTGGACTGCGAAGTCCGGATGTGAGGTGAGACCGCAAGAGCGGTGTGGGTGCGAACGCGAAGCGATTGGCGAGTGTCCGACTGTCCGAGTACGAGTACTACAGTGCTGGAAGCTTGGAACCATGGAACACAGGTGCAAATGCGATGCACCGGGGTGCTGTCCGTGTGGATGCGCAGACATCGAAAGGGTAAGCGGGAAGCTAGCGAAGGCAGAGTTGTGCGGGAGTGGAAGACAGGTGGGCAGTTGGGTCAATTTCGGGTTATCGGGTTCACCTAGACCCGACCCGTCTTTAAAATCGATCAAAAATTGAAATCCAAACCTGACTTGTTTGTTAAAGGGTCGAACCAAACCGAAATTTTTTTAGTGCTAACGAGCTAATGTGATGACTGTTGTGTACTATATCATTTGATTGTTGACATGATATAATTTGCACCTTACCATGGTTGGCATAGGAAAAATATGACATTAATGATACGATTAGCCAAAATGTGGATTGTTCAATATATATATTGTTGCAGACTAGAATATACGCGGCGATAGAGTTAAAAACATCCGTCTCAGCGTTGTACGAATATCTAGTACACAAATAGAGGAGAAATAACAACACCAGGATTTTTTTGCGTCGAAAACCCGGAAAGGGGAAAAACCACGAGGCCACGCCCAGTTGAAAGAGTTCCACTAGTGTTTTCTTGGAATACAAGAGGCTAAATCGTCCTTAAAATTTAGAACGATCAGATTACAATGAATCTCCTTAGCATTGAAAGTCGGTTATAAAGTCAAGCAGAGTTCCGGCGTCACTTGGAGATTGGGCGGAATTCCGGCGTCATTTCGAAGTCTGGGAGAATTTTGGCGTCAGGTAGAATTCCAGCGGTGGTCGAGGAGGAGTTATTCCCTCCTAATCCTCTCTTTTTCTTCTTCTCTTACTTCTTGCTTCTTCCTTCTTACTTGGTCCATTTCTCATGAGAAATGAGGGGTTATTTATAGTTTTCTGAGAGTGGCTTGACTAGTAAATAAAGGGAAAATTAAGGGTACATTGGGAGTGATTTGAATGGACGGCTGATGTTGAATTCCTTGATCGTAGATCATTTATCAGGCATCTGAAGGTCATAATGATATTGGAATTTGGTGATATTAGGCTCGTTGGATTCATCTCATCGAGCTCTAGATTCGACTATAAGCATGTCATGTTTGGAAACTATTTGGTAATCCGAATTATGGATTAAACCCTCCTTAGGGTAGGTTCTTCTTCCTTCCCTTGGGATTAGACTTCCTAGTGATGGAGTAAGTCCTCTATGACATCGTCCTGGAATCAATCTCAATCAAACCTTCTTTTCCTTAAGGCTAGGCATTTCTTCCTTTCCTTAGGATTATATCTACTAGTGGTAGAGTATGCCCTTTATGGCACTGCCCTAGTATCAAATTTAAACTCGATCCTCTGTAGTTAGGAATTTTTCCTTTCTATACGATCATCCAGACTTTCTTTTCCTTTAGGGTAGGACTTCCCTTCCTTTAGGATTAGATCTACTAGTGGTAGAGTACGCTGCTTCAGCACTACCCTAGTATCATTTCAAATTTAATTATCTAAGGTTCGGATCTCCCTTTCCCTTAGAATCAAATCTAGACTTGATCCCCTGTAGTTAGGAATTCTTCCTTTCTATACGATCATCCAGACCTTCTTTTCCTTTAGGGATAGGACATCCCTTCCTTTAGGATAAGATCTACTAGTGGTAGAGTACGCTGCCTCAGCACTACCCTAGTATCATTTCAAATTCAAATTTCTAGGGTTAGGATCCCCCTCCCTTAGAATTAAGTTTCAAATTCAATCTTCTAGGGTTAAGATTTCCTTCCCTTAGATTCAACTCAAATTTAATCTTCTAGGGTTAGGTTTTCCTTTCCCTTACAATCAAATCCAGATTCAATCCTTTATAGTTAGGAGTTCTTCCTATAGGATCACCCAGACTGCCTTCTCCTTTAGGGATAGATTCTTCCTTCCCTTTAGGACCAGACCCACTAGTGGTAGAGTATGCTTTTTCTAGCACTACCCTAGTATCTATTCAAACTCTGATTCCCTAGGGATAAATTTATTTTTCCCTTAGGATCAAAACTCTAGACTTGACTATTCTATTCGGTCAACACCAATATGTGCAATAGAACTACATTCTATTACACATATTGGGGGTCCATTTGTTGACCTCATTTTTGTATGAGCTCAGTAGGACCAATCTAGACCTTAGGATTAATCTTGACCTGAGGATCAATCTAATCTTAAATCAATCTAGACTTTAATATTAATCCAGATTCAAATCAATCTTAATATCATATTAATTTTAAACTCAAATCAATTCAAACTTCAAATATGTCATGATTTCAAATCTATCCTGATCCCAACTCTAGTTCAAACTTTGATCCTACCTTTGACTTAGCTTCAACCATATCCAATCACTTATGATCATCTAAATGATCATAAATGATTTGGATAGTTCAAATTTAAATCAACTCAAGCTTCAAATCCCAATCAAATCCAAATCTAACCCTTGATCAAATTTCAGTCCAATCTCAATTTAGATTTCAAACATCTAGTTTTCAATCAATTATCAATCAAGCCCTAAATCAAATTCAATCGAATATCGTTAAGTCAATTTGAATCAACTCTATTGAATTTTAACGTTGACAGTTTCGATCAATTTGATTTAATAAGTTTCAACTCGATTCAAGTGCAAATGAACTTTATTGATTTTAACCGATTCAATTCGCATCAAATTAATTTTGATGAAGGCAAGTTTGCTATATCAATTTAAATTGAAATGCTACTTGATGAATTTGATTTATATAATCTACATTTCTTCCATAATCTAGCTTTTTAAAATTTCTTTAATTTTAGCATTTTGATATAAACCACTTGATTAAGCTTAAGGGCAAAAGGGTCTTTTGATGATTCATATAGCTAGGGCTGGTCGGTACGTTGACAGTTTCGATCAATTTGATTTAATAAGTTTCAACTCGATTCAAGTGCAAATGAACTTTATTGATTTTAACCGATTCAATTCGCGTCAAATTAATTTTGATGAAGGCAAGTTTGCTATATCAATTTAAATTGAAATGCTACTTGATGAATTTGATTTATATAATCTACATTTCTTCCATAATTTAGCTTTTTAAAATTTCTTTAATTTTAGCATTTTGATATAAACCACTTGATTAAGCTTAAGGGCAAAAGGGTCTTTTGATGATTCATATAGCTAGGGCTGGTCGGTTCTCCCGGATGGCTCCATTTTCCACGACTCTTTTCCCAGAGGCAGCCGCTCCCTTGGGGAACTCATACTCCATGTCTAGAAGCTGCTAGGGATGATCAAGGGGGAATATGGGAAGCATATATGTTTGATCAGGAGATCATGAAGTTCAATATGCTAAAGAAGTTTGCGGCTCTCTAGCTCTTCATCCGACCAAGGAAACTACCATATAACTCCAAGCCATAGCAGATTTCGGTGAAGGTAGAGAGTTATTGGTTGGGTGCTACGTTCAAGAGAGGAGATCTATTCAAACATCTGGCTTCCATTCTCTTTGTACAGCAGATTTTAACCGGCCTTTATAGTAGATTTCAGCCATCTACTAATGTTCGCCCTTTGTCGTGGAGACCCTACAGCAAATTAACAAAGCAGCTCCTTCTCACTACAGCTGGAGCTGCCGTTCATTGACTAGGGGAGATCGTGAGGCTTAATCAGCTAGAAAAGCTCGCTATTCTCCGTCCATCCACTATATTTCACATTCAGCAACAACAACGGCCATCTACTCCACCCGTCTCCCTTCTGGGAGCTTCCGCCTCTTCTACAAATAAGAGCAGTGATAGCTTTTCAGCCACTTCAGGTATCTGGCAGCTAAATGATATGTAAGAGGTCAAGTTCTTTGCTCTTGGAGATCTTTGGGATCAATACAAGGAATGGAATGCATAAGATCTACACCAGCAAACCTCTAGTTTCTCTGAGGACCTTAGGAGAGGAAAGTGAGAGTGACTCTTGGAGTGACGACAGCGAGAAGAGGAAGAATTTGACGGTAATCTTCTTCTCCTTCTACGGTGTCTATTTTTACACTGATATTCTCCTTTGCATGGCTATATTGTTCTGCTTTATTTCTATAAATGTCTACAATCATGTCTTTGGCTTTTGAAAATCTTGGTGGCAAGAGAATCAATGGAGACTATTGCTATTTGGAAAGGGTATAAAAAGCAATGAGGAATGAGCCTCTTATTTGAGGGGTGATCTTGTTACGGGAATTTGTTGGAGTGCATATAAGCACATACGATTTATTTTGACAAGTCAATGGCTGCATCTATTTCACTTTGTCTGATTAGATCATTTGATGCGTTCTTCCTTCCCTGCATGAGAACAGTGACGGTAAGACTCAATTCTTTTCCTAAATCAATTGGTCGCACCCTTTTGTTGACAAAAAAATCAGATAGCTGCAATACTTTTCTATTCTTATAGATTGAATGTATGTGAATAACTTTAGGATTCAATAAGCTTGTCTGTGAATTCTTGGAACCCGGCTATCTATGTTCTTTGTCCTTTTATTTTTATCTCTGTTAATGTGCATATTTTCAGGCCTTTATCATAAGGGATGTGAATAGAGCTTGCACTTTGCTGTTGCCGTCTATTCTAATCGCTGTAACACAATATAATGTTGTAGTAGCTCTTTCTTTGCTCATCTCTAGGACTCATTAGTCAAATCCAGTATATTTCATTTATGTGGCTCATAGCTTTTAGTTTTCTTGAGGAAAGTGTATATAGCTTGGAGTGCAATCAATGAATTTATACTAATTGATTGCTTGATTTCTTTAATATTCCTGGTTACATTTCACTTTAACAGCCTACATATGTGTTTCATTTAGTTTATATGTATATAAACATGGATAAGTGAGTGGCTCAATGGTTTGGGCTACATTTTTTCTCTTCCCAGAAAACTTTCTTTTCTTGCCATCTTTTTGGTAAATACATTTAAATGATTTTGATATGGAGGTTTCACTATTCTTTGTTATAAAGAGTCTTTGAAAAGTTATTTGTTCTCTTTAACATCAAGATTAAGCAAGGAGGTGGTCATATTGAATGCTTGGTGGTATTGATTTATGATTCGATTCTTGCATCACCTATTGAATAAGTTGTTTGCTATCAGTGGTAAATATGCTACTTGCATTAGCACCTTGTAAGGGATATTAGAAAACACGTTTTGATTTAAAGGGTTAAGATTTCTTGGTGACAAGGTGGAAAGGCAATTTTCTTTATTTTTGCTCTCTTTCTTGAGAAGTATGATAGAGAGGAATGGATATATCTATGGTGATGAGGGTGGTGGTTGTTCTCCTGCTTTTGTTTGTGACAAAACATAGATGGCTTGTGACAAAACATAGATGGCTGGCACATTCATCTATATTTTGTTCTTGGCTAAATCCTTCTTAAAGATAATGTTGTAGCTTGTTGTTGAGAAGCAACATTACAGCTTGTGAATGACATTAAGTCAAAGCTAGTCGTGTGCTGATATGGCTTATGGCTAGTTTGGATAAATTCATAGATGAATCTGTTTGTGAATTACCCTGAGATGGATTTGAAAAATTTCTTATAGAATTGTTGAATGAGAAATTTGACTGTCTCAGTTGGGCATGCCGGTTATTCTTCTTTTCCATAATAGTGTGTCAGCTTTAAATTTTTAGCAAGTGGTGTGTATGTATATTTGACATCAAATAAGATTCATGGATTCGTTGAAGGGTTTCCCATGCACATTTTAGATTATATGGTATAAAGGTTGGAAACTATATTGCTCAATTTCATATGCTTTCTATTTTGATTTTTAGTATACATCGATTCAATGCGAAGTTCTATAGTAAATATGGGAAAAATGGCATGGTTTATTGGAAGGGAATGTAATTGCTTCAAGCCACCCATCTCTTAGCCACATTGAGTATGAGTGTTGAATTGAAATAATTAAATGAGTTTGGCATTCATTATGGATATCAGATTCATGGCTGGCAGTAAAAAAAATATGTACTGCAAAATCCCATTGCTTGCTTATAGTTTCTCTGGCAGTTTCAATGTGTTAGTCAGTTGTGCTTGATAAAAACATTGCTAATTGTTGGTCATCTATCAATCCTTTTTATTAAGTGTCTATAGCCAGATGATGTTAGCATTTGTTCAGTTTCCATGTTATTTAACTACATATATGTCTTTGCTCGTTTGACTTTACCCTAGTGGGATATGATCTGAGGCAAAGACTTGCCTCTTGCTGGGAGCTTCGTTTTGTTAATTTAATTTTATTTTGTGTTTATCTGTCATTGAATCTTATTGAATAAGTAATCATAATATTTATCTTAGTGGCATTTGATGATTGCCTCAGACCATTGCCTTTAACCGTATTGTATATCTATGTTGAATACATTTTTTTTTAATGTAAATGCACTCTGCTTGAACAACTTTCTCACTATTTTTTGCGAGAATTTAATATAGGCTTTTATCATGTGAATGCTCTAATATTAAATGGTATTCTTTTATTCCTTTTTATAAAGATTCAACACTGATATTTTTCATGTAAATATGTGATGCCATTTCTGGGGAAATATGCTTGCTTTCTCTCAAAGATCGAAATGGCGAGGTTGGTTTTATTGCCCTCTTGCCTTTGAGATTCAACAGTTGATTTCCTAGATGCAATGATTTGTTAGAAATAAATGGAGGATTAAAGTGATGCTACTTTGTTTTATTCATTTCTGACATTAGCTGAAGGTTTATTAGTGGCATTCTCTTATTTTAAATGCTCTCTTGATGGCTTACAAAGTGCTAAAATGTTCTTGCAATAGATCATACTATGCTGAAATCTTCTTATGAAGAGTTGTAAAATATTGAAACATTCTTTTAATGAGTTGTAGAGTCCATATGCCTACCAATGCTTTGATAATGTGTATGGAGATATTGGAAAAGCTTCTTGCATGTTTCATGTGGTGGTGTTATGTGACATTTTGCTCAAAGAATCATGGTTATGTTGCTGAGCTTTCATTTCAATGATCGAATGCAAATTTCTATGGTTTATGCTTAAAGGTTTTTTGAATTGCCAGAAGGAAGTGAATTTGCTATCCTTTTCTTTTCTTTCTTTTCCCAAATCTCATTTGGCAAAAGGGTTGAGTTGGGATAAATGAATATGTTGGAAACTTCTCTTTTGCAAGTTAGGTTCAAATTGAGGTGTACGAATGTTGGAGAGCACACATATATTTTGTACTTCACTTTTGAGTATTTTAATGTTTTCCATGAGGTGTTTTGGATGAAGTTGGAAAGTGACACATGTACAGTTATATTTCATTCCCATATGTGAAAAGCCTTATGAAGTGTTTTGGAAAAGAATGAGTTGGGATTCCTTTTCGTCTAGAAGCATACATGTTAAAATTGATTCTAGTAAAGTAATACACATTTTAAAATTTCTTTAATGATTTGATTTGATTTGTACTCCTCACGTATTTATTTACATGTTAATTAATAGTAGCTTCTATACTTGCATACATGATATTCTGACACCTCCTTCTCTCTTCGCCTTTTTTGCGAGGTACTGATGGAGTCGATTGAGGGATAGAGCTAAGGAGCTTCAGTCACCCCCTTTCTTCCAAACGGGGTACTATGGCTAGAATCACCGTTGATCAGCTCCGGTGATCAGGTAAGTTTTCTTAAAACTTAGATGATCATAGGGCTCCTATATTTCCCCGTTGAGCTATTCACCTTAAGTTCTTGACTCCTGTATTTAGTGAATATATACTATCGATGTAACTTGTTCACATTCACATGTATGTCCAAAGGGTTAGTGACATTGATTCAAACCCATTAAACCTAGTGACATCATTAAGGACAATAATTAAGGACGAGTCTTAGAGAACTCAGGCAAACTCTAGGATTCACACATACATCCTTTAAGGATCAAACATCAAACTTAGAGAACTTAGTGACACCATACCTTAGGGTCAGTGTACACCATCAAACTTGACCTCAATCAAACTTAAATCAATCGATTAATCATTAAACTACTTAATTGATTTAATTAAAGTTAAACCCTCAATTAAACCTCAAAACTTCTTTAAATCCAATCGACTTGAAATTCAAACCCCTTGAGTTTAGTGACTTTCCCTGCTCTAGGGAAAATTCTCACTAAAGTTTGAATTCCTTAAACTCCTTAATCAAACCCCTTAAGATTAAGCCTTAATCAAGCTCTCAAAACTTCAAGAAATTTAATAAATCAAATTTAAAACACAAAGACACACATAATACCTCAAATTAATCAAAATTGAACCCTTAATACATGAAAATTAAAACCCCCTTGATTCGACATTAAATTTAAGCTTAATTGAATTTTAAATAAAATTGAATATTTAATTAATTTAATCGATTTAAAATAATTAATGATTCCAAAGAATTCTTAAACACTTGATAATCCCTCCTTAGATCATTCCTTATCTTTGGAGGTGATTTCAAGGAGTTTAGAGTTCATTTGAACTCAAATCATTAAAACACCTTTAATTAAACAATTAAATAATTTAAATAATTTTCAAATTTTGATAATTTAAAAACCATAACTATTTCAAGAAAATCTCAAATTGATCAAACTCAAAGTCATTCAACTCAAACAAAAATCTAAAATCTATCAAAACATCAAACCTTCAAAAATCATTTAAAAATCCAGAAAATTTCAATCTAACCTTAAAACCAGCAATCAATCAACCTTAATTGAAATTCATCAAATTTCAAATCTTAAATTAAATCTAATTCATTTAATCATACCGGGTACCACTGGGTAACCCAGGCCTACGAGGCTATTAAATTAGCCCCAAGGAAGGTGAAATAAACTTCACGGCCTCGGTGTGCAACAAAGGTGGTATCCAACAAACAATCAAGAATCAATCTTAAAAATTAATTTCAAACCATTAAGACTTAAACTTTAACCTAAATCTTCCCTTAAGCCTTTCAACCAACCAGAACATTAAACAACTTTAACCAATTGCCCGATACAGGACATATCCAAACCACACAACCTACTACACACACCTAGATTGACCCGTTAGGACACGGACTCTAGCTTTAGGTTAGGCCGGTATTCCTTTCTATTTTAAGATATGTTAATTTGCACACAAAATGAGAGTGGCATCCTAGGTTAAATGACATAGACATAGGTTCATTTTCCACAGACTTGTGCACTTCTACTTGTCAGCCTAGGATTAGGTCCCCAGCCCCTTGGCCTATGAGGTCCCCTTGAATGAGGTAACCCATGGTTGCTAACAAGGATCCTCTGGTCGGCACTCGACTAAGTAGGCTAAGGATACCGACGAACCCGGGACGATGGAAAACCATGGGATCTTGACCGGGGACGTCATACCCACTTGGTAGGTTAGTCTCCACCCTCACTTCCTGGGCATTCTCTCGACCTGGTGATCGAGAATATAAGCCCCAACTTTCTAATAAAATTGACAACTCAAACATTAAATCTCTTTCCATCAAATTCGAGCCCAACACTTAGGATAGTTTGAGGTGTTTCTGAAGTGATTCAGAATCTCAAAACACCTCCTACTCCTCTTCCTTTGACTCCAGAAATAACTGTTCAAATTTGATCCAGTCCCTGTTGAATTTTCAGTCCCTTAACCTTCTTTGATATCAATCTTTGAATTCTTAAATGAAATTTGTATCGCTATTTTAATCGAGAGTATTCGTAGGAAATTTTTTGGTTTCCTACGATGTAATTAACTACGAGGGCTTGCGCTCGTAGGAGATTTAGAAATCCAGACCAGATTTTAAAATCAAGTTTTCAAAACCTTTAATTGATTCTCTTTGGGAAATCAAAACAAAAATTGGCGATCGTTATTTTCATATTCAAACTAATAATGATTGATATCTTCTTTCTTCGGATAGATATGTCAATTATAATCATAGTTATGATTATGAAATTAATGATCATATTCAGATTAGCATAGTCAAACAGTTGATTAAACATCATTCTGATCTTTCGGGATCATATGTTGTTTCTTCTTGAGTTTGACTATGATAATCAGAGTAAATCAAAATTTATAATCTGAACCTATTAGGGAACGATATATTCACCTTTTGAGGTGATATATCATTCATAATAAGTGTTCGATTTCAAATATTCAAATTCCAGAAATTTAACTTTCCCAAAGAAAATCAAATCTTTTTCAAACTATATATTTTTTAATCAATCAAAAATTGGCGACTCCGCTGGGGACTTTCTCTCTCTCCATCTTTAATAGCGCTACGAATTTTTATTGCATCGGTAGTTTTGACTACCTTTCTTTCGTTGGTCCCTCATACCCATTTCTCTCTTGGGTGAGTGTGGCCAACTCAATTAAGACATGTGAAAAGAGAGGTGAGTGTAGAAAACCTCCCTCCAAGTTGAGCTTTGACATTTTGCCTCCAAATTTATTGGTAGAGCAAAAGAATCAAGCCAAGCTTGTCAAAATCTTTTTGCATATGTTACAAACTCGCATGCGAATAGATTCCTGCGTGCTAAGTTTCACAATTTACAATAAACCCTCAATCTCAAAACCCAGATTCAAAATTTCTTTAATTCAACCTAGATTCTGACATTTCACCCTAAGCTAGTCAGCGTGGTGAAAGAGTCAAGTCAAGGTTTCTAGATTTTCTCTTGAATTTTGTTAACCATTATGTTGAAAATAAAACTCAACATTTTTGAGTTTCAAAAGTCAAGGAAAATCTTTCAAATCAACTTCAATCGTCATTGCTATGTGTCTTCTACAATATTCTGTTGTAGTTGAACACATGCAATTCAAATTCAAAATTCTCCAGTCAATTCTAGGCTTTGACATTTCACCCCTAAATTGCTTGGTGGGGTGCAAAGAGTCAAGCCTTAGGATCTTCAGGCTAATTTGGCACACCTACATATTTGAACAAAATTCAATATGTTGAGTTCCAAATTTTGAAGAGGATCTGTTCAATTCCAACCTTGAGTTTAAATCCAGATTGAAATTCAAATTCAATTTTAATTTAAATCCAACTTCAAGCTTGAATTTTAATCCAAGATTTAAATTTTAATTCAACCTCAAAATTAAATTCAGTCTTAAGTTCAAATTCAATTTCAAAATTGAACTCAAATTTGATTCCAAACTTAAATTCAAACTTCATATTTGATTTCAAGGTCAAATTCGGGACTTTGACATTTTGACCCAAGTTAATTTGAGAAACGAAAAGAGTCAAGCCCGATCCCCAGATCTTTCATATCAATTTTATGCACCTACATGACTGAGTGAAACTCAATCTGTTGAGTCATAAAATTTGAAGAAAGATCCATTTGACTTGAGCCTCAAATTCAAATTTAACTTTGAATCCAAACATAATTTCAACCTGAAATTTGAATTTGATTTCCAATTTAAAGTCGATTCAATTTTGATCGGGACTTTGACATTTCGACCCAAGTCAATTGGTGAAATGAAAAGAGTCGAGCCCGATCCCTGAATCTTTCATATCAATTCTGTGTACCTATATGATTGAGCGAAACTCGATCTGTTGAGTCACGGAATTTGAAGAAAGATCCATTCAACTTCAACCTTAAGTTCAAATTTAAATCCAACTTTGATTCAAAATACAATCTCAACCTTAAGTTTGAATTTGATTATCACTTCAAATTTTAAATTCAATTTTGAATTCAGGTTCGAGTTTGAACTTTGACATTTTGCCCCAACTTAATTGGTGTAGCGAAAGTGTCGGGTTCAACCCTTAAGTCCTTGTCAATTCTACGAACCACCGTTTTGAATTTAAGTTTAACATGATTGAATTATCAAATTTTGAATAACATTAATCAAATTTAAAATTCAAATTCAAATTCAAGATTAACTAATTCAAATTATTGTTCATTAATTTCAGGATTAAGCACTCAAATGGCTGGGAAACTCATTTTCTCTCTAGATAGAAACTTGATAGTTGAAGGAATCACTTCTGGTAATTTTATCCAGTTTGAAATGCAATTCCAAGACTTCAAGTTATCAGTCGATGGAGAAGAAATGATCGATCTGTCTGCTGGAATACGAAGGAATGTCCCCTTGGTTGAGATTACTTTAGGGTCAGGAGTTGACTCCCCTATCTCCGAGATGGAGGCTGTTGTCACCCCTTTACCCACTGTATCTTTTACTAATGATTTATGGAGTGAGTTTAGCTCAACTGTCTTATAGAGCAATGTCAATTATAATGGGGCTGATTATATTATTTCGAGATCGTGGAGCAGTATTATCTCTAGAATGTCTTTCTCGGATGGGTCATCTCTTTAGTGATGTGCAGGGTCGAATCTCTTTCAGATCCAAATGGTTGGATATTCATACTTAAGACCCTTTGAAAAATTGGATTAGTGACTTCTTTTATGTGCAAAATGATTGAAAGCTTCAAGTAAAGTGGGGCAAATTGAAGGAGTTACCCATCCCCCTTCACATCGGAGCAGAAGATTTATTGAAGATACTTAAGCTTCCTGACTTTAACGCCCTACATTATGAGGTGCGTTATTTGAGTAGATATGTAGATGAAGAATACTTATTCAAAGTAGGATTATCTACTCAAGCAGAAAGATTGCAAGCACAAATACTAAAAAGGTCTGTGAAAGCTTCAGAAGCAATTCCCCAAAAGAATCAATCCAAACGACCAGGGAGTGATGGAGATTTGCAGGCACCAAAGAAGAAGTAGGTGGATGAGATTTTGGAAGTCACTAACAAAGGTCCTCCTATCTCTCCATCCAAGTCATATATTCTCGAAGATGTTTTGAAGCATCAGTGCATTGGCCGTCGACGGGCTGAGAAGTTGGTGAGGTCACCCTTTATTCCTTCCTTTTGTATATAAATATATTTTTCCAAAAGATATATTTCTTACATGTTCCTATTTTTGTTGCTTCATTTGGAACAACATCTTGAGATGAACAAGATCTTAAATGACTGGAATAACGAGTTTGTGAAGGTTAAATACATTCAAGAAGAATACAAGAAGAAATATGACAGAAAAGTGAAGGAGATGAAGGTGATGGAGGATCAGCTTGTAGAGTGTAGAGCAGAGCTGGCAAACAGGATCACTGCGGCCTCTTCCCAGAATGAACGGATGGATCGTTTACATATAGAGTTGGTGGAGGCGCAAGCGATGATCAACTAGCAGATGAGAGATCAACAAATTCTTGAGGTTGAGAATAAGACGCTCCAAAGTATGCTGTAAGAGAAGGAAGCCTAGTAGTTGCCATCTGCAGTCATAGAAGAGTTCAAGAAATTTTATGCCTTCAAGATCATTATTGAGGATTATGTTCAAGAAGCTCACAATCATATTTATGATGTGGAGGTGAAGGCTTTGGTGGCTGAGTGCACAGAGGATGGTTTCATCAGAGATTTTATGAAGGGTGTACGTGCTGTGCATCGTAAGACTACAACAGAGATCGAGGGGTTGACTCCTAGCCAGGATTCTGGTGATCCTTCTTCAGACTCTGGTGGTGAAGAACTAGAGAGTGAGTTGCAGCAGGCTTTTTTCTTAGAGGAGGACGAGGATGATTTTGATATCCTATAGGAAGGCTTTGATGTTATTTTGTACCACTTTATTTTATTTCTAGTGATGAGTATATGTGTTTGTTGTGGCTGCTTTCATATAATGTACTCGATGTTCAGTGATATATAAGGAAATTATTGGAGTTCCTCTTTTTTTTTCTCATACTACATAAACTTGACTAAGTTTTATTTTAATGAGAACTTTTCTGCTTGATCAAACGTGAGAGATATCCTCCTTGGATATCTTGACCTATCTGAGGTTATTAATTAAAGCATTTGCTTAATGATTTTTAACCTGTATGAAAGAGGTCGGATCAAATCCCCCTGGAATTGATCATCTAGTATTGAGATACAATGTAGATTGTGTATTGCTCGAATCACAAAAAAAAAGTTTGAGGAGAAGAGATAATATCACGACACAGTGAATATCACATTACTGCATTATATAAGATAATACAATAATTCTCAAGTATAACTTATGGATATAGAAAACAAATTCTTCCATAATCAACACACAAGGGGTGCACGAAAAGCTCTAAAGATGCAGAGCATAACTACTTGAGGGGACATAACGCAAGACAAACACTACCAATAAATAGTACTATCAACTCCTATTGATAGTACTTGCGAAGGTTGCCCACATTCCAAGTTCGGGGGAGTATTTTTCCACTAGCATCCTTCAGTTTGAAGGTTTTAGGCTTTACCATAGCCGCCACCAAATAAGGACCCTCCCAAAGGGGGGAGAGCTTATTACGTTGAGGGCCTTTTCCAGCAGTTTCGATGCTTCATAGAACTAAGTCCCCGATAAAGATAAGGCAAGGTTTCGCTCTCCGATTGTAGTGTCGAGCAATCCTTTGGTGGTATGCAGCGGTTCTGAGTGAGGCTTTATCTCTTACTTCTGGGAGGAGATCCAAGTTTGCTCTAAGCCTCTCCTCGTTGTTATTGAAGTCTAAAGTCTGAACTTTATTGCTAGGAACTTTGATATCAATCGGTATGACTGCTTCTGTACCAAAATAGAGATTATAAGGGGTTTCCCCTGTAGGAGTTATAGCAGTGGTCTGATAAGCCCAAAGGACATTTTGGAGCTCTTCAGCCCATTGCCCCCTAGCCTTCCCTAGACGAGTTTTTAGTCCTTTCAAAATTGTTCTATTTGTAACCTCTATTTGCCCATTTGCTTGAGAATGGGTGACAGCTGTGTGGACTAGATGAATATGAAAATCTTTACAAAAAGAAGTAAAGATTTTCCTGGTAAACTGTGTCCCGTTGTCTGTAATAACTCTTACAGGAATGCCAAAATGATAGATTATATTCTTCCATATAAACTGTTTGGCATTTGCTTCAGTAATCTTAGCCAGAGGTTCTGCCTTCACCCATTTAGTGAAGTAATCTACAACTAGGATAATGAATTTTTGTTGTCCAGTGGCTATAGGGTAAGGTCACATTATATCAATTCCCCATTGGGCAAAAGGCCAGGGGCTCTGAAGTGATGCAAGCTCCAGAGCGGGTGTATGGGTGAGATTGGAATGCAATTGACAGTTTTCGCACTTTTGTGTAAACTTGAGTGCGTCCTGTTTCATTGTAGGCTAATAGAATCCTTGTCTCATAATTTTGTAAGCCAACGCTCTTCCTCCCAAATGTTCTCCACATACCCCTGAATAAACTTCTCGGAGTGCGTAATCAGCTTCTGAAGGTGGGAGACACTTGAGATACGGTCTAGTGAAGGAGCGCTTATACAACTTGTTACTAATAATGGTGAAATTTGCTGCTTGTCTTCGAAGTCGTGTTGCTATCATGGGTTCTTCAAGTAGTACCCTGTCCTGTAAAAAAGACAAGATGGGATCGATCCAAGACATCTCTCTTGGTTCATCTATTAATTGTATAACCCACGGACCTTGAATACTTGAAAAGTATATCTTATCGATATACTTTCTTTTATAAACATCTCCTGTTGTTGATGTAGCAAGTTTGAAAAGAGTATCCACTCTCGTATTTTGTTCTCGGAGAACATGTATGATCTGATACTCTCTTATACGGGCCAAGAGTAACTTCATAATGCTATAATACTGAGCCAGTTGCAGATTATGGATTTCAAACTCTCCTTCAACCTGAGAGGCGACTAACTGTGAATCAGTGTGGACTACCAAGTTCTGCACCTCACAGTCAATTGCTAATCTCAATTCGTTAATGAGGGCCTCATATTCTGCTATGTTGTTTGTTGCTGGGAACTTGAGTCGGAGCCCATACTCAGGAGTAACTTTCTGCGAGGAGATCAATAAAACTCCAGCCCCAGCCCCGGATCTTCCAGAAACTCCATCGACATACAACGTCCAACATGAAGGAGCATGGAGGAGAAGGTGAAGCACTTGGTTGAAGATCAGATATTGGGACGGTGCATTCAACTACAAAATTTGCTGGTGCTTGAGATTTAATATCGGGCCTAGATAAGTAGTGGATATCAAATTCTTCTAGCTCTACAGACCACTTAACGAGCCTACCCGATACTTCTGACTTTTGCAGAATACTTTTCAGTGGTAGATTTGTGTAAACCCCAATTGAATGGGCTTGAAAGTAAGGGCGTAGTTTTCTGGCAGAATAAACTAACGTCAATGCTGTCTTATCCGCTAAAGGATAATGTCCCTCCGTTTTAAATAAAATTTTGCTGACATAATAGATAGGACATTGTACAATATTTTTTTCTCGAACCAAGACAGAACTAATGGCTTGGATAGAAATAGCTATATATAAATATAATCTCTCTCCCAGTGTTGGTTTAAAAAGTAGTGGCGGGAATGCCAAATACTTTCATAATTGTTCAAAAGGCTTCTTGGCATTCATCCGTCCATTGGAACCCAGAGCTACGAGTGCCTCTAAGTACCTTGAAGAAGGGCATATATTTATCTCCTAAACGTGTCAGGAAACGAGATAGTGCTGAAATTTTCCCATTTAGCTTTTGGACCTCCTTGATATTCTTCGGTGGCATCATATCTCTCAGTGCCTTAATCTTTTCTGGATTAGCTTTAATTCCTCTATGGGTTACCATAAACCCCAAAATATTTTCAGAAGCGACTCCAAAAGTGCATTTAGCAGGGTTGAGTCGCATATTGTAATACTCAATAAGTAGAAACATTATTTCAGGTCAGAGATATATTGGGATTTTTCAATACTTTTCACCAACATATCGTCTATGTACATCTCCATAGTACGTCCGATAAGGTTTTTGAAAAACCTTATTCATGAGGCGCTGATAAGTTGCTCCAGCATTTTTGAGCCTGAAAGGCATCACCCAATAGCAATACAACCCTTTGTCTGTTTGAAAAACTGTCGCTTCTTCATCAGCAGGATTTATTTTTATTTGATTATAGCTAGAATAAACATCTATAAAGCTCAGCATCTGGTGACCAGAGGTGGTATCAACTAACTAGTCAATGCGAGGAAGCGGAAAGCTATCTTTTGGGAATGCTTTGTTAAGATCTGTATAATCTATACACATTTTCCAAGCTCCACTCCCCTTCCGAACCATGACAACATTAGCTAACCAAGTAGGATAGTGCACCTCTCGTATGAATCTGGCTTCCAAGAGTTTATCCACTTCTTGCTCGATCACTTGTTGATGATCTGGTGTAAAATTTTGTTTCTTTTGGATAATCGATTTGCATGTCGGATTGACTTTGAGAGAATGTACGATCACTTTGGGGTCAATTCCAGGCATATCTGTCAGACTCCATGTAAAAATATCCTGATTTTCTCATAAAAAATATGTGAAGTCTTTCTTATTATCTGAGAGAAGTGATCCAATCCGTACTGTCTTTGAAGGATATTTTTTAGATATAGATACAATAGTAAGGTCTTCTACAGGAGAAGCTCTCTGAGGGACATCTTCGCTGCATAGATCAAAATCCTCGATGCTCAGGGTAACCGTTGGACGTGGCTTGACCTACCTAAGATAGCAGGTTTAAGCTATTTGTTGATCTCCGCATACTACATTGACTCCTGTCGGGGTATGGAACTTCAACTTGAGGTGAGGGATAGAGGCGACCATCTCAAAAATTGATTGGAGCGACCTCCCAAAGATATCATTGTAAGCCGACTCTGATTTTACCACAATAAATTGAATGGAGTGTGTAGTTTATCGAAAAAATTCTCCAAGGATAACTGGGAGATTGATTATCCCTTCGACTTGTACTGGTCGATTATCAAATTCATATAAAGGACCTACAACAGGCTGAAGCTTTTCTCTTGAGAGACTCATGTTGAGAAAAGTAGAGTAGAAGAGGACATCTACGGAGCTTCCGTTGTCCATAAGAAATCTTTTGACATTATAACACGGGTCACCTATGCCCGCGTTAATAACAAGTGGATCTTGATGAGAGGTTTTTACTCCCTCCAGATCGGAATCATCAAATATGATGGAATGATCGATAAGAGCCTTTTTTGGAGTTAGGTTTCCATCCACAGCCAAAAAGACTTGATCAAATAGTAAGAGGCCTCCAGCGATTATTTCAATTTCACCAACCGTTATCTGATTATTTGATGGTTATTTCTGTTATTGATTTTGCCCCCCCCATTGGAACGGGCTTCTTCTCGGGTAGGTAGATTCTCAATAAACTGTCGAAGATAACTTTGATGGATAAGTCTTTCAATTTCATCCTTAAGTTGCCTACAGGCTTTAGTAGTGTGGGCACGACTATGATGAAAGTGGTAATACTGATCTTGATTTCTTGTATTCGGCTTTAAAGGATGCGGCCATTTCATTTTATCTTGATCTTGAACTGCCATTAATACATTTGCTCGAGATGTGTTGAGCGGAGTGTACTCTTTCTCATGTGGAAGTTCTGTCATGGCAATAGAGGCCTAGGAGATGGATTATTCTTCCCTGGCTTTTTCTGTTGTGAGGCCGAATTATCCATCCCAGGTGCTCCCCTGCGCTTCACGTTAGTTTATTCAAACTACTTTCTATGAGCATTTATAGCCTCATATGCAGATATTTGTGCCTCCACTCGATGGATTAGATCAGCATATGAACTAACAGTATCACGCATGAGTGCCGAGTAGAAGGGGCCAGGACGAAGGCCTCCAAGAAAGACCTCTCTCAATAATTCAGGATCTACTCCCAAAATTTGTCAAGCCTCAGTAGAAAATCACTGAAAATACTCTTTCAACGATTCTCCTTCATTTTGATGGATTCCGGAGAGGTGGGAAGAATCTTTAGCAATTCTTCTATTGGCTACGAACTGCTCGACAAATACTTTAACCAATTTAACGAACGAGGGGATCGTTCCGGATAGAAGCAAATAGAACCAAGTTCATGCCTGTCCTTTGAGTGTGGCAGGAAAAACCTGGCAAATAAGTGCGTCTGAGGCTCGCTGAATATGCATGATGGTTCGATAATGGTCGATGTGTTCATATGGGTCGGATGTCCCGTCGTAGGACTCGATGCTCAGTAGTTTGAAGCCAATCGGAATGGGGTGCTGAAGAATGGCTTCAGTTAAAGGTGATGACTCTTGAAGGTGTTACCCCCCAGGATAAAAAGGAGGTAGAAACTTGACGTCCATGATTTATAGACTGGTTTTTGGACTGATGAGAGAGGGAGCGGGAGGCTCCTATGAGGCGATTGCTACGCCTATTGGTCATCGAAGTAATATTTAGAAGTGTGGGATAGTGTTTCCCACAGACGGCGCCAAACTGTTGCGGACTAGAATATACGCGGCGATAGAGTTAAAAACTTCCGTCTCAGCGTTGTACGAATATCTAGCACACAAGCAGAGGATAAATAACAGCACCATGATTTTTTACATGGAAAACCCGAAAAGGGGAAAAACCACGGGGCCACGCCCAGTTGAAAGAGTTCCACTAGTGTTTTCTTGGAATACAAGAGGTTGAATCGTCCTTAAAATTTAGAACGATCATATTACAATGAATCTCCTTAGCATTGAAAGCCAGTTATAAAGTCAAGCAGAGTTCCAGCGTCACTTGGAGATTGGGCGGAATTTTGGCGTCGTTTCGAAGTCTGGGAGAATTCCGGCGTCGGGCAGAATTCCAGTTTCACTTGGGAAGAATTCCGGCATCACTTGGGCGTCAGGTAGAATTCCGGCGGTGGTCGAGGAGGAGTTATTCCCGTCTAATCCTCTCTTTTTCTTCTTCTCTTACTTCTTGCTTCTTCCTTCTTACTTGGTCCCCTTCTCATGAGAAATGAGGGGCTATTTATAGTTTTTGAGAGTGGCTTGACCAGTAAATAAAGGGAATATCAAGGGTACATTGGGAGTGATTTGAATGGACGACCGATGTTGAATCCCTTGATCGTGGATCGTTTATCAGGCATCTGAAGGTCATAATGATATCGGAATTTGGCTCGTTGGATTCGTCTCGTCGAGCCGCTCGATTCGACTATAAGCATGTTAGGTTTGGAAACTGTTTGGTAATCCGAATTATGGATTAAACCCTCAAAACGTGCTTTGGGTCTTTGATTTGGACTCATTTGGGCTCGGATTGAGTTGAATTTGGTATCGTTGGGTTCGTATTTCCGAGACGTTCAGTTCGACTATAAGTTTGCTGAAATCGGAGTTCAGATGGTCACCGAATTAATTTTTGAAATTTCCAACATGATTTTTAGCGTTGAGATTCGTGCTTGATCAGGATAATTCTTTGTTGTTATATCATATATATATATATATATACATATATATATATATATATATATATATATATATATATATTTCAAATTAATCCAGCTAAACATGATAGAATTAAGATATGTTTGCATTTGATTCATTTAAACATCTAGCTCAAAATATCTATTCATATTTGATTCATTTACTTAATAAATATAAAATTTATTAGCAAACCAAATACAAACTAATCAATAATAAACTTTTTTTGGCATTCCTATCGCTTAGGATCAATTTATTTCCCATATTTTTTTAAAAATCACAGTTCTTCCAAACATGAAACTCTAATTAAATATTCATTAAATTAATTGGAGCAGTACAACATCACTACCACCCAAAGAGCAGTACAATTAATCGCTGCTAAGCAACAAGCCCTCATTAAATCTCGCTTTAAGCTCATTAGAGATATCTTTCTTACAGTTTTTAATTTTTTAGTACACAATTTTTTAATTTTAAAAAAAATAATACTAAAAAATTATTTTAAAAAGCAATAAGAAAGCTGCCCAAACACAACTTTTCTCTTTTTAGGCCCCAACTTATGCTACATATATTTCAAATCAATCATTCTATCCAAAATAATGTATGGCTTGAAAATGCTTTTTATTAAATTTTATTGCTTAAAATAATTAAAATAATGAGCTGGAAATTTCGAAATAATATTCTCATAATCATCAAATTAATGTAAACTCATAATATTATTCATATATATAAGAAAATATTAATTAAAATTTTTATTTACAAAAAATTACAAAAATTATGAATGTATATCAAACTAACATTCAACCTTAAAAAATAAATTATGCTGTGATTGGGAATTTAATTTAAGTGAAATATATATATATATGAATGGTCATATTTCAAATGGAATTTGTTGAAGCTAATTTTATAAATAATTAAATTTTAAATGCTATATGTAAAAACACCCCAAAACAAATTTAAATGTCATATAAAAAACTGGAAGTTAACTCTAAAGAAAGGCCTCAGTTGGAACAATTTTTTGTTGCTTTGTAATCTTAGCTTATATTTGATCATTGCTTTTTTAATTGTTTTCAAAAGATTTTTTTGCTATAAAGACATTTTTTATAATAACTTCAAAAAAAAAAAAAAAAACTTCCTCCACAGCAATTTTATAACACATTTTATAAAAAATTACAACCGTTCCAAATAGAATTAATTATTATATGCGGATGCAGAACGTCGTCCGGAGACCAATCAGAATGCGTCACATCACCCTTTCGCTGTGTACCGCGGCTTGATACTGCTCGGTACCTCAGCTCAGTACCACTAATATGGTTGCACCTGATTCACCTTCGGATATAGAGCTGCATCCGACCTCCGCACAGAATAATTTCTCCCCAAATAGGCCTCGAATTTGCTTCTATTATGTAAAATATTTTTCTTAAATTGATTTAAGGAAGATATTTTATGAAATAGAATCACCAATTTCAAGAAAAAATCAAAATAAAATGATCATAATGGCAGTACAGAAGGTTTCAGAATCTGGTACCAGCATAACATATGCAGTACAGAGGAAAAGCACTTCAATGTACTTGATGAACTCCTGATTAAATTCATGACTGAAGGCATATATTAATCTATTCTATATAAAAACAGGAACATGATGAGGATAGAAAAGGGAAGGGAGGCATTCGAAATACAGATCAAAGGCATATTTGAGGGCAGCGTTGATGAAATCCACATTCTGTAGCTCCATCTCCTTCCTTCGCTTCAGGAGGAAGAATGTTGGGATCTTATCAGCGCTGCACTCAATCATGACTTTGATCTGTTCAGTGACATGGTTTCATTCAGGTTTTTCATTTGAATTATTTATATAGAAATTAAGTTCTTTTACTCTTGCAGAATGTTTTTATGCTAAGCTTGGGTACAGACAATGGGCATGGCTATGAGTCTGCAGCTGAAAAGAATGCAGGTAACGGTTCTTTCTTACATTGCTCAAAGCTTTCTCCACCACTTCTCCAATCTTCCAACAAGCTATATTCCTCTCTTGAATTCAAACCAGCTCTCTAAATTTTTCCCTAAATTGCAAAACTCTCAGATGGGACAACTTTTTTATTGCTTTTTAAAACGATTTTTTAGTACAAATTTTTTTACTAAAAAATTATTTTAGAAAATAATTAGAAAGCTATCCCAAACACATAAATGAGTAGTGCGTTGGGGCTGTTGTATATGAAAAAGTGAAGTAAGAAAGTCTTGTTTTACCTATTTGTTTTGAAAGCTTTTTTGTGGAAATAAAGTAACAAGATAATACTTTTTAATTCTATCCATCATTTCATTAGATGATGGCTTCTCGTCAAAAATCTCATAAGATTAGTTGAGCAGATTAGTCAAGAATGTAATAAAGTGATATCAGAATTTTAGAAGAACATTAAATAAATTTTCATTTGGGATGACTTTTTTACTGCTTCTTAAAGCTCAGTAAAAAAGTCATCCCAAAAGAAGCCTAAGAGAAAAAGGATAGACTATGATAGAGCTGTGAAATACTTTAAGTAAGAAGAAGCTAAACTTTTAAACATCGAGATATTATTTTAGTGTAATAGTTGAAATTTCATTAAGAAAAATCAAAGCTAAGCATGCTCATGCCGGAATAATTCTAAAATAAAATATCTTAAAAATTACACCAACGGGATAAAACTGTAAAGTCATTAGGCCAAAATAAACAATACCTCAATAGTTAAGAATTTGGGCTGTTAGAAAAGGTGAACACACAATGTTCAATTTTTTTAAAAACATTTTGTTCTTTTCGTAGTGTGCTTTTGATATGCAAGATGAACTAAAGATCATCTAATTTAGTATGGGAACCAATGTATTATAATATAAGGCAAGATTTTATGGTTGAACAACATGTACCTAAGATCATGGCAATCGAGGAACAAAGGTGATATATGTTTTAGAAAAGATTAAGAGATTCTATTCAAGATTACTTAATCTATTTAAAATATAATTAGTTTAAGGAATTGGATAAGGCTACATGCCTATTTGAAAATAATCAAATAATTAGTTCAACAAGTGAGAAAACAAGAAAGAGAGAGGATTAATTTTGTACTCATCACAATAGAATTTTAAGAAATTTCATTCTAGCAGTTCTTATCATAATGATGCAGCTCACCTTAATCTACTAATTGAAAGCTTTGGCTATCAACCAAGAGGTCTTGAATTCAAATCTTATATATATAATGTGTGTGGTACTATTTTATCTTAATGTTATTGGGGGTAATTGTATGTGATAGTCCGACTTTATTTTCTATGCAAGCTAGCAAAACATTTTGCTCAAGATTATTCAAATAATTCTTATTATGTTTCTTGAAACTCATTTAGGGTCCGTTTAAGACGATAATAACTTTATCAAACGATAATAATTTTTTATAAAAATGATTGTAAAATTACTCTAAAAAAAGATGAATTTTTTAAAAGGTGATGGAGAAAGCAACTTTTTAGTATAAATTTTTTAAAAAAATAATGAAAAAAATGGTCACCAAATAAAAACTATTATTAAAATCTAAAAAATAAAATTAAAAAAATAGGAGATTTTTAAATAATGAAAATAAATTTCTTAAAATTATATGTGTGTCATGAGATCTCATTAACGCAAATCATTGATCAAGTTTATTTACGGAAACAGTATAACATAAAAATCACATATTTTTTAAAGCTTATCACTATGGCTTCGTTTGGGACGACTTTTTTTATTGCTTTTTAAAATAAAATTTTAGTACAAAATTAAATTTTTTTGTACTAAAATTTCATTTTAAGAAATAATAAAAAAAGTTATCCCAAACGAAGCCTACATTATATATATATATATACTCTGCCCAAAAAGCAATTGTTCAATTAAGGCTTTGTTTGGGACGACTTTTTTGTTGTTTTTTAAAACAATTTTTTAGTTAAAAAATTAAAAATTTTGTACTAAAAAATTGCTTTAAAAAATAATAGAAAAATTGTCCCAAACAAAACCTAAGAGAGGAGCTGTTCAAGAAGCAAATATAAATGGCGTTCCTCCATATCCACAATTCAAGTTTGGGTGAAACAAGAAAGACAACACGTAACAATTGAAACACTCAACATCAACAACATTAAGCCTTTATCCCACTATGTAGGGTCGGCTACATGAATCCTTTTTCTCCATTGTGTCATGTTAAAAGTCAAATTCTCGTTTAAATCTCATAAAGAAAGATCATTAAGTTAAAAATTATTATAAATAACGTTTTTATTAGATTTTTAAATGAGAATTTAACTCAGAACATGACAACGAAGAAAAAAAGATTCATATAGCCAACCCACATAATGGGATAAATGCTTGACGTTGTTATTGTGGCTGCAAAGGTTGACCAAACCAAGCAAGGTATTACTCATTTAAATTGGAAAAAAGTCAATTACTGTAACAATGATTTCTATTCGTTTGAGAAGTAATAAACAATAGACATATTTGGCCTTCAACAATGAGAAAAAGCAAGGGCATCTGGCGCTTGATTCTTTCTGTGCACTGAAAATTGCCAAAATAATACTTGTGCCCTTATCTCCAAGATTTGAATAAGTATGATTTCTTTTAACGCCTCTCTTAATTCTTAATAAAACATTTTAATCTCTATTTGATTGAAGTTATAAGTAAAACTGTGAAAGTAATTGAACTGCATTGTGATTGCTATTTGAATTCCATGCCATTGCTATTCGACGTGGTATTCTCTAATAAATAATTTATGTTTAATCCTCAACTTTGGTATGTTTATATGTGTAGATGTAAAATTAGAGAAGCCGAAGCTAAGGATTTTACCAAATTACATGGCAGCTTCAGTCATATTGACATCGACATTGGCAGAATTTTCGGAGCGACAACCTGGGGCTTAATCTGCCAAGAAGCAATCAGCTCTGACTCTTCAGGGAAGATGAACGGTTTGGAGATATCTCTGATCATTAATTCACCACAGAATGGGCACTCACTTGCTACAGCCTCATCCAATTGCGACCGCAGCTGCCATAGTGATTTGAATCCATAAATAAGTTGGTGTCACAAAAGCCAATTTAATGCATTAAATTTTACACCATACTGACATTGTTGGCAGATATCGTGCTTGTCACAGAATCTCCACTGGTACTAGCGGCTGCATCCTTCGTTACCTTCCCACCAAGCAGACTGATCTGCTTCTGAAGTTCCAGTATGTGTTCTGCCTAATACCAGCATATAATTCAAGAAAAATTACGAAGAATTAAAACAAGGATTTATTAGTTGCCATAGAAAGACCAATGGAAGAGTTTAGTATCTACCACACAAGTTTTTTTTTTTGTGATTACATTGAATGACTGGAACCAGTGCGAACAAGAGTCAAATTGATAAAGGATAATCCAGATAGCCATTTGTATTAAAAATGCTCAATGTAAAGTTAAGCTCAGATAACGCCAGGCAGTCAAAGCCCTTCCCAATTTAAATTTCCGATCCTTTTCCTCATTTGTTCTACAAATCTACTATAATTGACGTATTCATGCAACTAAATGATGGATATAATGCTTTACAAAGGTACAGGGTGGCTAAAAAATCTATGGAAGCCTCAAGCTTTTTCTCGACTCAAAAGATTTGAAAAAATGCAACAGAATTGCATGTGTTACTTAGGTAGCAGATGTGTTAATTAGTTAACTTGTTTTTAGACTAATCTAGAGGCAGCAGCGTATGGTAGACAGCTATAGATTTAAAATTCAGAAAAAGGCACGATAACAATATACAGGAATGTTCATTACCAAGCACAGTGAAATAAAACTTACGATACAGACAACTTCTTTGACATTGACATCTTCAGAAGAAGAATTATAAAGTCCAAAGACTGATAAATATCAAAGTGTAAAACAACCAAGTTAAATCAAATTTTCCAAAGGTTAAACAAAAAATCTTTGATTTTCAGAAAAAAAGCTGAAATTCATGGAACAAGACTAAAAGTGAATAGTTGACTCGTGCATATTTCTTTCGGTGTTCGTAAACAACAGAAAAGTATGCCTGTCAAGGTAATTGGCCAACTAGATAATGATAATAGCAAGAAATTAACATTTTACTTACTTGACTTTGAGAAGAACACTGAGTGACATGAGTGATCAGGCATTGTGCATGGAACGAATGTCCACAAGGGAAAACATAAAAAGGAGTCATTGGTCCAATTGGAATATAACCTCTTCTCATCTGATGAGCCCCTCCAGTGGATAATATTTTACGTTTGCAAACCTGATAAAACATTGTTCATGTTAGAGAAAGATTAGCTGTTCCACCAAGATAGAATTCACTTTTTAAGAACTGGCGATTCTACTGCTTGCATCTAAAAGTACCATCTAGTTTTGCATTAATTACTTTGATCCGAAATTAAATTAAAAAAAAAACATAAGAAGCAAAGCTAAAATTAAGATTATTGTCTTGAGAACTAGGAATGCCAGTTTATGTTTTTGTACATGATGTGCAAAAGCCTTTCCAATCATCAAAGCAGATAGTCAACATCTTGGCAGTGCAAGTAGGCATTCACCACGGTAAATAAAGCAAGATATTCAGGAAAAGGAATATGAACTTCTGAAGAGAAATTACTGTATGCGTATTATGATTTAAAATAGATCGATAAATAATAATGTACAAATGGGCAGTACAACAAAGATGAAAGTTTGGTTAATACTCCACATTCTTCATCCCGTTCAACAACAGCATATCTTTGAGCAAGGGCGGTGATATCACTCCTTATGTTATCAGCACCACGTGTAGCATCATTCATTTCCTGTTTTAGTAACTCAATCTGTTTGTTGTAGTCCGCCAGTGACGAGCAAATTGCTTCCTGCATTAGTAAAGAAGGAAACATTGAACGTATATGGACCAAGATTGCCTTCACAGAAATGACTTTAAGAGTACAAAACAGCAAATTGTTAAATCGAAATTCACAGAATTATAATAGATAATTTTACTTCATGCTAAACAGCAAGAATGATCCTGGATCTACTCCGTACAAAGAAAAATGTTTATTCAAATACCTTAAAATTTCTATGGCCGCCCAAGCCCCAAGCCTTTTGAGTAGATTAACCAGTTAAGGATACTGGAGAAATTCATTCGCAGGTACAAAGACTTTAAGCATGTCGAGCGATGCATTTAGTTAGATTTTAAGTATGTAGCCCCGAATGCATTTCATAATTCTAATGGTTGGGTTAAGAAAGGTGTTTTAGTTTCTGGCACATCGTAATTTATAGAGCTGTGAAGGTACAGAGTTTAAGCATATATACACAATGTATCTTAGATTTAGCCTTTATGATAGTTTTCAAAACTCTATTTTCTGAACTTCGGTTTTTCAAGATTAAAAGTCATGACAAAATCTATATGCATAAATAAAACATGCCCATAAACAAATCATGAAATAAATCAAGTGAAACAGTAAATTATAAACATGTTGAAACTGACATGAATTTTAACCATCAACTTCATGAACTTTAAACAGTAATGAATGCTAGAAGTTTTTGATTTATTTATTACTAGATATAAAACAAACTACCATTGCAGGCTACCCTTATCTAACCAGCTAGAATATGACATAGAAATGTGATAGCACCTAACCAGCTAGAATATGAAAGAGAGAAAAGTGATAGCACCACTCCGAACAATGCTTAAGGCAACTTGTTTTATATTGTATATTACGTAAAAGCCCTAAGGTTTCAATTCATAGCTCATGCAAATGTTACACAGAAAATACATGACCTGAAGCTTTGGAACCATACTTTAAAATCATCAATAAGTGCGAAGTCTGGGAAAAATGGAAGAATATCCTCAATCTTCAGAAGCCCATCTGTTTCCTTCAGAAATGCAATTGCCTTTCTTATATTCTCCCTCTTAATTCCTTTTTCCAACTGAATCACATGCTTAGCCACCATAAGCCATAGCTTCTTCCTTAGATCCTCATCATCCTCAACTTTATCTGCTTCAGCCATTGCGAGCTCTGGGTCTACCTAGTGGACCAATTTACAGTGAAATGATTAGAAACAGCAAGATAACATAAATATTGAACTAAAATAGTCTGTATAAATTATTCAAAGAAGTTGAAAATGATGGAGGTAAGAGAAAATAACAAATGAAATAACTTGCACAATGAAACATACAATTACAAAGGTGTAAGGCAACGCAAAAAACCAATAAACTACTTGTAATTGTGGATTCAACAGAAAATTATATCCCCATTCTCCTGACAAAAGAAATAAGAAACAGAATGCCTACTTCAGAAGAACAACAAAAGCAAAGGAAGATATAACAACGATGGATTTAATAAGAACAAAACATCTGAATAGATATCCAGTGCCATCAAAACATGTGCCATGCCCAGCCACCAATAGGGTTGCCACCAATAGGGAGGTCAACTGCTAGAACATCTCCCAAATAAAGAAGATTACGGGACATCTTACGAAACTAATCTGGCACAAACTGACAGGGAAGAATTTAGAAAGAAGTGAGCAACCAAAAGAAAAAAAAATATCAGGAACCTACAATTTTTGGGAAGAATTAAATTTTTTGTATCTCTCAGTAAATTCATGTTCTTTGTTTGCAGCGTTCTAAACATGGGTAAAGAAAATAAATCAAAAATTGAAGCCATGCTGCCATAACATCCAAAACAAAAGGAAGCCACAAAAGAAAGACAACAAAGCATCTGCTAGAATTAGGCAACAGTACAATTATAAAATTAGGCACTAAAAAACTCTCATAAACTTTTGAAGCATCTACTTGGCTGTAGTTTGTTAGAAAGTGTTGACCTGGGTAATCATTTCAAGATCAAAGGTCCATACCACTACCTGATATCCCAGAAAGAACCTACTGCCAAACCTATTTGAGTTCACTTATACTGCCATAGTTTATTATTTTGCATGTATGGTTTCGTTTAAGTCCTTGTTTGGTCTATTGCACTTTTCTGAAAATAAATCTTTTAAGGGATCATTTTTCATACTGCACATTAACTACTATAGAAATTAAATAACTATTATTGAAGTTGAAGGTTGAAGATGACCAAATGAATACAAGAATTCCTTGCCATTGCAAGACGCTAGTCAGCCTTACGTGCCTCACCCATGGCTTCATGTTGTGTGCTGCTTCCTTGAATGATTCAACAGTTGTGCGAGATAGTGGGTTCTCATAAAATTTTGGTATCAGAGCAAAAAATGCTTCTATTGCAAGTTTTTGTGACACGCTACTGTGCTGAAAAATAGTGCAGCGTCCACTGAAAATCATAAGTTCTTAACCATTTGAACTAAACAGCCAATAACAAATCTTCAAGCCTCCACATGCCACCTCAAATCCTCTAAAACTAATTCGTAGCATCAACTATCTATCTTTGGGAGAAAATTTGAGCTTGGACAGCAGCTCCTTGCTGTTCAAAGCTGACAACTATGATTGGTCAAGAAAAATGGCGCTAGGCATAAATCTTGTTTTGCAGACTTAGGATTCTATTCTCCTTAAGGCAGATTGATTTGTAGTTAACCAAATTTCTCCCAATGATTGTATCATGTTTATTTAATTTTGGGTCCTTACTTCCTATGAAAGCAAACCCTCATAGTTAATTACTCCACTTCATAGAAGAGAACTCTCGATTAAAGATGAATTAGCTTTATAATGTTTTAGTCTCATTTGTTGGGCAATGGGGGTATCAAGATCCTATGGTTCCGTTGTCCTGGAAATACATTTCATTCTATCAACATTAACAATCATTGATCGTAGTGTCTAGGGAATCTGATTAGCAGCCATGGATTGCCTCCTCTCAGAGATCCCGAGTAAACATAAGTGGTTAATATAAGTTGTAGTTTTATGGCGGTTTGGGGTTTACATCTATTAGAATACCCATTAATTTATTTAATTTGGGGGTTACGACTTCATTTAGAAGTTTCCCGACATATTAAATTTAGTTCGGGGCTTATGGCTCTACTTAGGAGTTGCCCAAAGGTTTGCTTTAGGATGACGCTTACGGCTCCATTTAGAAGTTGCTAGGTTGTTTGAGTTTGGTTCGGGGGTTACAGCTTCCCTTGAAAGTTGCCAGTAGGTTTAATTTGGGTCGAGGCTTACGGCTCCACGTTGGAGTTGCC
Organism: Dendrobium chrysotoxum; assembly: GCA_019925795.1. NCBI lineage: Eukaryota > Viridiplantae > Streptophyta > Magnoliopsida > Asparagales > Orchidaceae > Dendrobium > Dendrobium chrysotoxum. Next base: position 28,450,767 of record CM034310.1, read on the forward strand.
CGTAGGTTTAATTTTTTGTCGGGGCTTACAAATCCACTTAGGAGAAGCGCGCACGAACGATTGAAGGGGATTTGTGCACGCGAGAGGCGGAGGTAGTGTAGGCAGCACAATCGGACGGGGTGATCTCACAGGAGAAGCACACGCGGGTGGAGCAGGTGCGGTAGGTGAGCCAGAGCATGTGATCACATAGGACAGGCATGGGTGTTCCGTGTGTTTGGTGCGATCGGGTGAACAGAGGTAGCGGTTTTTGCGGGTGGTCATGCGCGTGGACAGTGGGCCGGATTGGAGTGGTAGGAGGATCTCGAGTACACAGAAGAACCAGAGACAGAACATAGAGCATAAGTCGTCTTTTTTTTTGGTTTCTTTGCCCTTTTAATTGATTGAGTTACCAAAGTGTCTTTTTCCAGGGCGATGCATCTGTTCGCTGAATATATGAATAGCACATCTTTTTTATTTCGTTTCTTCCTTTTTTTTATTAGTCAACAAACCACCGACATAGAGTTGTTTTACATTTGTACCCTTCCAAACAAGAAATCTACAATATTGCAATGCCTCAGTGATCAGGACTCCATATGTAGTAATTTTTTTTCACAGCTACTATGACTTAGGTTTCTTGTTCTCTTACAAGACTTAAAAACAGTCCCTGCCTAAGAAAAGCTCAATTAAAGTGAGAGAATGAGCATCCCTTGCAGCACCACTTGTTATCTAGCGTATGTGAACATAAAAAATATGTCAAATTAATGGAAGTTGATGAAGCATATAAGGCATTAGTTTGGCTAAATGAATGGCCTCATTCACAAGTATTCCATGTATGTAACATTTTTATATTTTTATGCAAATGTTCAAAACTTTACTCCATTATTTCCTTGTCACATACTTGCCTTAATATTGTGAAGTGTAGGAAAACAAAGAACAAGCCTTTATCCCACTATGTGGCATAGGGGTGTAAGTGAGCCGAGCCGGCTCGTGAGCCGGCTCGAACTCGACTCGTTAACGAGCTCGCGAGCCGAGCTTATCGAGCTTCGAGCTCGAGCTCGAGCCTATAATCGAGCTCGAATGATAAACGAGCTCGAGTTCGAGCTCAACCCGACTCGACTCGAAAGCTTATCAAGCTACTCGATTATATATTATATATTATATTTATAATATTATTATTTTTAGAATATTAAAAGCTTATTACATAATACATAGTATACGCCCAAAAAAACCCTAGCCCGCCGCCTTCGTAATATTTTTCGCGTCCTCATGCCCTAGCCGCATTGTGCAATCCCCCCTATTCCCGTCTCCCGAGTCCCGTCTCTCTTATCCCTCAGTCGACCGGACAAGAAGCGCTCGAATTCCTCCGTCATCCTCCCATACGAGACGAGACAGAGGGCCGCACACAGGCACACAGCCGCCGCGCAAAGACCCCTCTCTCACGCGACTGCAGCGGTGAGCCGACGGCCCGACACCAGGTAATTTCTTCCTTTGGTATTTTCGTCTTTCTTTTACTGGTTTTAGTTCTTCCTCTTCTTTCTTTAGTTCTTCTCCTTCCTCTTTCTTTCTATGTTGATTTCTCAAATCAGCAAAGTGACGGTTCTATGTTGATTTCCCAAAACTTCTCTGAAATTTTTTTTTAAAACAGATCACCTAGTTATCCTAAATAATATTTCATTTTATAAGTGATACATCAAACAAAACATACTACATCTGAAATATCACATTGTTTTGTAGAAAATAATATTTTCTAAATAACATTGAACCAAGCAGATCCCTCATTTTTTCTAAAAATCTAGATATCAACAATGCAGAAATACTAAATATCAACAATAATTTACAGATCGAATAGCTTCCACGGTTCCTCCTGGTTGTCCGACTTCGCCTCCTACGGGACTCCCGCCTCCGCCCATACCCGATCGGGCTCTGCCCGACTCCCTCTTCCCCTCTCTGTTTTGTGCCATCTTGCAATGCAGAAATACTAAATATCAACAATAATTTACAGATCGATTCAAACATTTGATCAAATCCAAGACAGAGACACAATCGTACTTTAGAAAATTGAAATTTAGTATTAAATTTGAGTCTAAAAAGGATTGGAAGCCCGTGTGATGATAACTTTTAAATTACAGCACAAGCTTTTGATTGGATATGCTGAGCTGCTTACATCCGAAATATGACATTGTTTTGTAAAAAATAATATTTTCTAAATAACATTTAACCAAGCAGATCCCTCATTTTATCTAAAAATCTTGATAATATCAAACCAAATAACCTCTAACTGGTTTGAGAAGTTGAGTTGCTGATTTCACTTGAATTTTTTTTAAAAGCATATCTGTTCATAGAATTTTTTGGCTGCTGACAGTTACAATTACCTACTAGAAAGCTAGTAATGGATTGCCCAACTCGTTGGAACTCAACTTACTCGATGTTGATAGTTGCATTAAGTTTAAGGGAAGCCTTTTTTTCATATAACGAAAGAGAAGTGGCCTATGTTGCATGCCCAACAGAGGATGAGTGGGATAAAATTGAAAAAGTTTGTGATATTTTGGGATTCTTCAACGAAGCAACTGATATTATTTCAGGCACAGATTACCCTACAACAAATTTATTTCTTTCACAAATCTGTACTATAAAGAAGGTGTTGGATGAGGGGGCAATTTCAAATGATTATTTTATTGTGGAGATGACTAAAAAGATGAAAGATAAGTTTGATAAATATTGGGGCGAATGTAATCTCCTCATGGCTTTTGGTGCAGTGATGGATCCAAGAATGAAGTTTGTTGTAATTGAGTTTGCTTACCCTATGATATATCATGGAGATGAAAGCATGAGGAATGTGCAGCATGTAAGAAGTCTACTCTACGAAATGTATGAGGAATATGTTACAAGTTCTGAGGTTGAAATAGATGGTGATAGTGGTATTGCAGGAGGGAGTTCAAGAAGCACAAACAATTCAATGCAAAGTGTAGGTCATCTATCTAACTCTAAAAAATATAGTGGTTGGCATGATTTCACCTCATATGTCTCATCGAAAACAAGCACAAGACCTTTAAAATCAGATTTAGACAACTACCTGGAAGATGGATTAGAACTTTGTAGTGAAGGGCAGAAGTTTGATGTGATAGCATGGTGGAAAAACAATCAAGCCAAATATCGTATACTTTCTAGAATGGCAATTGATATTTTATCCATCCCTATAAGTACAGTTGCTTCAGAGTCCACATTCAGTGCTGGAGAAAGAGTAGTTGATACATATCGATCAAAATTAGGGGTTGACACTGTGCAAGCTCTTCTATGTGGCTCCAACTGGGTTCGCTGCCACTATGGCTTGAAGGGAAGGGTCAAGGTAATAAATCTTATCCACGAGGTAGAACACATTTGTTTGGAATCCCAACAACTTATATATTAACATTCAATTATCTTTGCTATTGTAGGAGGAAGAAGAAGATGAAGAGGTGAAGATTGTCTTACCAATTACATGAGAAAATCTGAGGTCAGAATTATATTCTCCTTTGTGTTCCATTACCTTCTACACTATACTAGTACAACACTTATATCCTGTATTTTGAGCTATTTGAGCAATAGGCATATACTCATTGCATCATGAACCCATGAAGAAAATGCTTTGTTTTAATGAAAAATGATTTAAGCTGTAAGTAAACTGTTCCTAAATTTGTTTTGTGCTACATCAATTAGAAGAAATCATATTCTTCATATCTTTTGCACGGTCCTAGATTGTATTCACTTGGAATAGGCGGCAAGCTGTGATGTTGTGTACTTGTGGGTTGTAAGATGTTTAATTGTGTAAAATGATTTTGAGATGCTCATGTCTAATTGTCTTTTGCTGTAGGGACGTACGTTTGCTGTCTTTTTTTCATGCAGATGCTGCCATTGTAAGGATTGGAATTTGGATATATTTGTTGATTGCAAGCACTGTTCCGATCAAGAAACCATGCTGAAATTTGGATCTATTTTTTTCTTATGATCTGCTGTTCTTTCTGCATCTATTGCTAGGAGTTTTTTATTTCTTGCTTTGAAGAATATGGAATATCAGACAGACAATGATATGATTATATGCAATTTGGTCTAATATTGATATGAATGCTTTACTTTTATATTGATCAAGTTTTTTAGAGTACTTAACTGCATAAAATTGCACTTGATAATCTAAAAAAATTTAAATAATATTGACTTTTTACGACTTAAATTTTTTTTAAAGGAAGTTGATTGCACAAAATATATTGACTTTCTACAACTTAAATTTTTTTAAAAGAAATTAAAAGTTAAATTTGTTTACATTTTATGACTACTTAAGTTACTTTTCATAAAAACACATTTTAATTAAGTGTTTGAAAAAATTACAAAAAAAAGAAAATTTTTGGTATACAATTAAACCATCAAGCCAATCAAACGAGTCGATTTCGAGCTTTTCAAACGAGCTTAAACTCGAGCTCGAGCTTATCAAACGAGCTCGAGCTTTCGAGTCGAGCTCGAGCTTTCGAGTCGAGCTCGAGCTTGATATTTTTCAAACGAGTCGATCTCGAGCCCACTAAACGAGCTCGATCTCGAGCTCGAGTTCGAGCTCGAGCTAATTAAGGGTTAAACGAGCCAGGCTTGATAAGTCAAATACTCGACTCGACTCGACTCGTTTACACCCCTAATGTGGCATCGGCTACATGAATCATTTTTCTCCATTGTGCCCAATTAAGAGTCAAATTCTCATTTTAATCTAATAAAAAGAAATGTCATTTTTAATACTTTCTAAATAAGTCTTTTTAGGTCTATCTCTACCAACATAGGCCAGATCTAATACCATCTATTCTCCTAATAGAGTCATCAGAAGGCCAATGTTTTATGCATGATAATTTAATACTATCATGCATTCTTGCTTGGGGCGATGACCTCCTAATGAGTAAAATAGACATTTTGAGCAAGTTAGGACTAACCATGGAGGAAGGAGTATGATGATGTAGCTTCTCCATAAAGATTTAAGATGACCTTAAGGTAGCTTCTCTTTGCAGGTTTAATGTGGTCTTAATGTAGCTTCTTCTTCTTGAAGATTTAGAGTAGACATGAAGTAGTTTCTCCATGAAGACTCTTAATATGAAAAAATGAAAGATAATGATGCTAATATTATATATTTCATATTTAATGCAATTATGCAGTTGGTCAGGAACATTTATGTATGTCTTTTCATGTTCTCATGTGACTCGATTCATATGTTTGTTCATATTCTTCATAATGTACAAGCATATAAATAGTCATAGAAAGTTAGGTTGTGCGCATCATATTTTGAATGAAAAGTGAACTCTCGTTGTTAGTTATACTCCTTTTATCTTATATTCTTGTTTATCCTATAAAGTGAGAATAAAGTTTGCTGGTGCATGAGGTGAAGCTATAATGTTGTTGAGAAGTTCCTTCATTTCCAAGACTATTTATATGATGCTACAGAGTTTGAATAAAGCTCGATTGCAAAGTGAGAATATATTTATTTACATACTATAGTAGTTTTACAACTTTCTAATCATTATGAGATCAAGCACATTATCAGTTATCGTGGGTCCATCTGACACTCAAAAATACTTGGAATAATGGCATGTCTTCCACCTTCAGACAATACTTGGATATCATGTGATCATCTTTTCATCCTCCCAACAACCTCTTAAGGAGTAATAGGCCTTTCATTCTTTGAAAGCGAGTTGATCTTGCCCCAAAAGAATCAATGGAGACCATCAAATTGATACCAAAAATCTGCATCAATAGTCAGCTCTGCAGCTTAATCTTTTTCATTTGAATCCTTGTGTGTTTTCTTCCGTTGTTATGTAAAAAGACAACCATTTTAAAGACTTATAAATTTTCACTCCAACTATTATGAATAGATCTTATATACTAAAGATTGAGGATGAGAAAATGACTTTGAGAGTCCTTGCCATTGATTAACCTTCTGCATCTCCCAAAAGGCTTTTTGCAGGCATGCCCCTCCCTTGAATGTTTCACAAGCTATGTGAGATAGCAAGTTACCACACTCCAAGTCAAAACTCTGACATTTCTCTCAATTGTTCCTTCTATCATTACTTCGTTGTTTTTGTTGTTTTACCTTCTTTAGGCCAACATCATCTATTTCTCTAAGCCAAAGCCCTGAAATTGCTGTTCACCATTCTTCAAAAATTCAGTTACTAAAGAGTTATGAACCATTTAACCAAAAGATTCAGTCGACAAAAGAACAATAACATAACCTCTGCCCATCCATATGCTACTGCTGTGATTCAAGTTTATTATTTCTCAGTGAGGAACTAACTAAATGATTTCACCCTCTTCAATAACTACAATGATGGTTAGTTGCAACAAGATATTGAGATAGGATGAAATTATGCCCGAAATATATAACAATAAGTTCAGAAATAATTTAGATGCAAACTGGGAGTAGAAAACAAGTAGTTGGAGTACAAGGACATAAACGCTCATCAAAAACTTAATAAGCAGGAGAGTAAAGAAAAAATGAGCACATTGTAAAACTATCTTTATTTCACCCAAAACCAAATTAGCCGATAAACTTCAATTAACAAAACTACATGAGCATATTCATTTCAAAAGAACAACATCAAGTTCAATCTGATGAAAACAAGAAACCATACATGAACAAAATAATACATTCATCAGCGTACTTAACCTGCAAAGCAAGAGCTACAGCTTCTTCATGCATGGACATCATACTATAGATATGAACACAAGCACGCATCCTTTTTTCCTTTAGGCATAGACGTAATGCATACTTGGGATCGTAGAAAAACTCAGGCCCATCAACTTGCCCCTTGCCAAACTTGCATTGCAAAAATCGCAAAAGTGCACTGTCATCCTCCTGTTAAAAATGTTTGTCAGATGTAAATCGAAATGAAGTACCATAGTTGAAGCTTAAAGCAAAGAATTATCTATTTTGACAAAAAAGGATAGTTTGTCGTATGATGATCACATGTTGAATCGAAGCTATATATAAAATGACATAAGAAAAAGATATTAAAGAATATTAAACATTTTAAAATAAATCTACTAGTTCAGAATAAGGAAGAAAGACGTCAAGTGAAAGATGTTTGTATTAAACAAACCTCTTATAAAAGAAACACTCAAGATAAAAGAAACACTCAAGATTTTCCTTCTATAATGCTGCAAATCTATAATAAAAAATATCACCAAAAAACTGATGAGTTCATGCTAACTTCAAGTTTTTGATAAGTACTTAAAACTCACTTCATTTTGAGATTGAGTCATAATGATGACAAGTAAACCTTATATCTCTTAGTAGTTCTTAGGGCAATGATGTGCGTGTGCACTATTATCTCGTCACACCAGGTGCGGCTTGGAGAAGCAGTTTTAACTAGATTTTTCACACAGGAGCATGGGAACGCAACCTACCTGCAATGTTATTATGTTTGACTGTGTTTGTTAGGAGAATTATATGCCTACGCCATAATACTCAGAATTTAAAAAAATGTAAGCATAATTTTTGGCATAAAATTTTTCCCGAGATACCCCATTTTATCATACATCCATAAAGTGGCGGAGCTAGCAAGTTTTTATGGGGGAGCCCAAATAATTTTATTTTAATACTAACAAATTTTTTTTCATTCGAGCTTGGCTCCAACATGGAAAATTTTAAAATTTTTTTGTTGCATTTATTATTCTAAAAAAGAAAATATTACTTATAAGATAATAAAAAAACTTAAAGAAATATATTTTCCCCAAAAAAGATATTCTTTTACAGGAGTAGAGAGATTCTGCATTAGTGAAAATCAAGAATAGAAATATAAAAAAGAAGCTTTTACACGGAGGATATTTTCATGTAATATGTATATAATGTAAAAGATGATGTACTGAAAGTGTGGTTGCTCCATCATTTATGTATATAAAAAAATCTGCAGACAGGAGTTAGGAAATGGTGGGAAAGACTTTTTAGATTTCTATGGAATACTTAAAAAAAATTAGACGAAGCGAGGAAGAAGGGAGATGGGAGCCAGGAGCGGGGATAAGGAGATAGCCATAAATAAGAATATTGATGAGAGGGTTTTCATTTTTTTTTTTTGGGAGGGGGGATTTTGGGTTAAAATGAAGGGAAATGACAATTTTGGGTACTTAACCGATTTCTGAAAATTTTCCCAGCAATAGCTGTAACAGCTCCAGCCCGCAGCCCTCATGGCCTTCAGAGCTCTCGCGACCTGCTTCTGATTCCAGATAGGAACAGATAAGAGGAAGGAAAATGCTGAAGGCTAGTGCGTAAGTTTAACTTATATTAATATAATATATTCCACTATAGCTTTCCCAAGCCCTCTCAGGCGCACGATCCCACTCACAACTATCAGCCCCTTTCATGCTTATGTAAGTGGAAGCCAGTGATATGCAATTAATTTAGTTTTAAATGGCTGATTTAGCTACAGTATATTAGAGACTAATTAAAGGCATTTTAATTTTCTATAATGTTCTGATTTCAAAAAACTATTTAATTTATATCTATTAGAAGAGAGAAAGGAGATTTGGGAGAAGAGAGATAGGAGATTTGGGAGAGGGAAAGGAAAATTTTGGGTTAAATGAGGAGTTCAATTGAGATAAATTTGCATATAGCCTATTTTTTATTGAATTCATGTATAAATGATAAAATGTATACTTGAGGTTGTATATAAGAGGAAAAGAAGTTTGGGTGTTTTAGGAGAGCTATTCACCCGACTACCCTAGAGAATGAGGTGAGATACCCAATTTGTAGTATACGAAATAAAAATTTTAACATAATCATGGTAATATTGTTCCTCATATTAATTGTATTATGAGTTTAATTAATTGTTCACCTGTAAATTTGGATTATTTGATAAGCAATACATGCTGCAATATGATATTACAGGTGTATGTTATGAACATCTAAATGTCACAAATGTATGTTATGAACATTTGAATGCAAATGAGAAGGCTAAGGAGGAAAGACGTATTATGGGGGATATGCCTGCACAAGTAAAGGCGAAAGACCTGACGAGGTAAGTCTTAGAAATCGTACAGAAGGTACCCGACACACTCTCTTCTAAAAAATTAGAAATTCGGATCCAACCATGAAAGGATGAGCTGTAAGTTTGCAAAAGCCTACAATCATCATATGACTTGTCTAAAGTATTGGAAAGTAAACAGAACAAGAAATGTAAAAAGTTAAAGAATACATACAATTATTAGCATCGTTATACATTACTTTTTTATACAACTTATGATTCTTATAGAAATCCCAAATTACTTACAATTGATTGCAAATTTTATGTTTCTTATGTTCTGTACTATAATTGTGCATTTCATTGAGCTTTAGCTCATTAGCAGTGGTTGTACTGCATGAAAGGGGAATGAGCTAGTGGGGCTCTAGGCAGGAGGTTTACTACATTTTTGTGTACGTACATTTTGGTTGTGCATAGAAGCTAGAATAGGAAGCTGTACAGTCAGACTTTTGGATATGTGAACTTTATTTGAAAGTTTAGTAAAGCTCTGTATTCAATTTAATGTGTTTTGAATATGCTTCCAATTATGAAACATTGAGATAGAATCCTACGACTGGAAAATATGTATTGTGTTGGAATAGTCTGGATATGCTATTTCTTACTCACTTGATCCTGATAGAACTAGGTTAGTGATGTGAAACATATATGAAATCAGGAATTGCTTGTAGAATTAATAAGAAGGTGTAGAGCTTTGCTAATTTTAAACTTTATGTTTCACCAAGTTAGATTCCAAGATTTTCAGTTAGAATTTATGTAGCAGTAATCGGTTACAACTAGATTAACAGGGTGCTTCAAAATAACAACAACAACAATATAGAAAAGCTAATGCAATAAACAACACAAATCCACAGTTTAACAGTTAGAAATTTTCACCCTGAGTTCCCTCACTTTCGCTCATGACAATTGGCTTTAGCGGAGGAAGAATATTAGCAAACCTAGTAATGCCACTAAGAAATAGGAGAAGCCTACAGTAGTGTTCGTTGGAGAAGTAGCAAGAGGAGAAGAAGTTGGTGGACGTCAAAGGATTCGCCACTGCCCGGATGGTAGTTGCTCATCGATAATCTCGGACAAGTTGAAGAGGATGCGGTTAACGTAGTCGTCGACGGAGTCTTCTATCTCCCAGTTGGGGTCAAAGAAAGGAGATAGAAGAATGTTTATTCGTCCTTGTGAATCATACGCAAATCTGTGGTCGACGTCAGGATCGGCCATACATGAAGAATAGGCCGGTGGGTGGAGCTTGATCCTTGATGGTGCTTGACGTGGGAGAGAAGAGAAGAGGTGGAGGGAGGAGGGCTTGGGGAAATTCGGCTAGGGTTGTAGGTGGAAGGTTCTTCGGAATTTGGATAGGGAAGAGGAGGGAAATAATTTTAGGTAAATCTGAAATTTTAATTTCAGATCCTCTAGAGGAGGGGAAGGATTAATTTTGAAATTCAAAACTATCCCAAATAGGGCTAGGAGGGGCGGCAGCTAAGGAGGGAATATGGGGGGATTTAATTTGATGTTAAGGAGTAAATTGGAGAGAGAATAGGGGAGAGGGGGGGCCGGCCATATGGGGAGGGAAAATAGGTGTCTAGGTTCAATGTATGTGAGCCATATGTATTAATTGGAGATTGGAATTAAATCTGAATTTAATTTCAGATTTAATGTAATTGGGGAGGCTTCCTAATTAAGGATTATCAAAGAGGAAAGTATTTGAAATTTAAATATAGACTTGATTTCAAATAAAGATGCTTTCCAAATTGATATGAATTATTTCAGGAAGGTAATTAAGGGGAATTTGAATTTTGAAATTCAAAATTCATGGGGGATTCGGAGAGGTGGCCGGCGGCAAGGGAGCCAAGGGGAGGCCGGCGGTTATGGGATTTGGAGGGGGGGCGGCTGGCAGTTAGGGGAACCAAAGGGAGGCCGGCGGCTATAGGGTGGGGATGGGCTCGGTTAGGGAGGAGGAGGAGGGGAAAACAGTGGAGAGTAGGCCGACAAGAGTTGGGGAAAGGGGAGGGGAAAAAGAAAGGGAGAAAGAAATAAAATTGGATACAAACCGCGAGCCTTGAACTCTTCCGAAGACTGACGGGTATTGCAATCACCCTCACCTAGGATTCTCTTTCTTCTCTCAAAGCTCACCACATTGAAGAAGACAAGCTAGAATTTTTATTCATCAAATCATCATCCCTCATACAATGAAAAAGACCTCTATATATAGGCCTTAATAATAAAAGAAAACTAAAGACTCAAATTCCCTTAGGGCTACAATAAGAACTAACTACCCATAGGGTAAAATAGGAAAAGCTGAAATGCAAAAATAAACAATACATAAAAATATATCAAAAGTAGAGGCTCCGAATCGTAGCCGTCGATCTACGATTCTTTCGATGATACACATGTCGAAATCTCTGGCTGATGTCCTCATCAATTAGGGTGGGTGTTAGTAAGAAATATGTCTCTTTGGATTCTTCTTCTCTGTTACACTCCAAGTTAATTAAAGGGGGTTAAAATGGGATGTGACATGCGCACCCAAATTTATTTTCACTAGCCTTATTTTGAATAAATGCTACTAGCACAATATCTTGTAAATTATGATAAACACTATATCCTCATATACTACAAACAATTCTCCACGTTGTTATTTCTACAACACCCATTTTAAATATTAGAACATCTTTGATACCCAATGCTCAAATTCATACAAAATAACCAGCAGCTTTATAAAGTAGGAATAAAATGAAAAAGGAAACAAAAATCAAGTCCTCGATGGTTGTTGTTGCTTCTGATGACAATAAGTTAGGGCGCTTGGAAAGTGATAATTGACTAGTATTTTTTAATTAACAACTGACTTATATGCTGATAGATAAGAAGACTCACACATTTGATATAGGTTTTGCAGCTTAAGAGACAGCAAAAAGATCAGAAAGATGACAGAAACGTCAAACATAGATAGAATACACAAAAAATTGGATATTGTAAAGCTTGCAATGAAACGAACTCATCCACACCCAACTTTAGCAATAGATAGTAGCCATTACAGATAAAACCTAAACAAAAGAAAAGATGGACAGTAATATATATAGATTGCGGAAGAAAGCGTCCAGGTTTTAGCAATTATGTGGACGACATACACCACAAATTAGTCATTTACAAAACAAACTTGGCTTCCCTATTAGCATAAATAAGGAGATATTATCAATTTAGAAAACTTGGACTCAGATAAAGTTATCAAATTATCTACTTGTATGAATAGTTATTTTAAATACAGATACGCAATGGGTGAGTGTTGATGATCCTTTTGAAGGAAACATGAAAAAGGAATGTAGTCTAGGACACCAAAATAGAACCTTCTTAAAGGCAGTTTTGATTACTAGACTGTCCACTAAAGAGAGTCAGATAATGTGGAAACATGCTAGATAGGCAAAATAAAGATGCATGGTAGGAATAAAGAAATAGCAGATGCACCACATAGAAATTGGAAAGTCAATTATAACAGAACCTGTTTTGCATACAAGGAAAGCAGTAAGTTGTGGATTCCAGGATCTTCATTATGCAAATGATGGACAGAGTATTCTAAATACTTGATCACCTCATGTGTTTCATTTCTAGAACAAGAAAAAAGAGTGTTAACATTCATTATCATCAAAAAGTAAAGAAAAAAAATTGAAACTAAGGTCAATATCAGTAGAAGACAAGTACGAACCTTGTTACAAGCACATTGATCGGAAACACTATCATTAAATCAGGGGAAACAAACATGTCATTCTTTGGTTACTCTACTTTTTATAAAAACTTTGATTTTTAAAGATGCATGCTCTATTACTCACCAATGGAATTCATTTTTTTATGATTCACTTCACATGAGGCACCACCAACCATGTGGTTGAGTGGCATATATATAATGCAGTCATACGTTTAGTATATATTACATGTTCAATAATAGACATTTTTTGTTTTATCCTATAAAACTTTTTCACAATGTGGGGCAATAGCTATTAGTACAACTAAAATATAATAGCATAGAATACACAAGTTATGAGCACTTCAATCAACAAAAGAACCACTTTGTCAAATGCTTCACACATAAGCGAACAACAGAATTATGTACAATAGATATATCCAGAAAATGAATGTTCCTTTAACTGGAAGCATAAATCCTCTAGGTATTTAAATAATTAAAACAACGAGATTTTTAACCTTTTAAATTTTAAATATTACAGTTAATGGAGTGAAATCATTTTGTCATAAATTCTCCATACTTAATGCAACTAGGATTAAAATTTCATCAAGTTTGGTTAGTGGATTGCTTTGTGCAAAAATCCTAAGTTGATCCTTAAAAATAGGCCAGGGTTTATTCTAAGCCATTGGATTAAAAAAAAATAGATTAAAACAAAAGATACATATTAAGCAATGGAGGGTGAGAAACAAACAATGACCATACAACCCAGTTAAAGTGCTGATAAATAAGATGTTTAGATGTGTATAGAACTAGAAGAAAAGTGAGAGAGGGAAATGCTACAAAAGGACTACGGCTGCAAGCGAACCAAACGTTCGACGAGCTACTCGATGCTCGGTTCAATTAAATCTCATTTGTGATCGTTTAATTAACTAAACAAACAAACTTGAACAACATTTTAAATACTCGATCCTTAAATAAACAAGCGTGAACACTAATGTGTTCAGTTCATTTATGTTCACTATTGGCTCAAGAAAAATGGCACGAATGCGTGAATCCCGCTTCGCAGCTGTTGGATTCCATTTTGCTCAAGTCAGATTAGAATTAACCAGATTTCCCCTGAGGGTAGTCAGGATTTAATTAGATCTGGGGTCCTTACTTCCCATGAGCACAAGCACTCATAGTTAATTACATCTCTTAACACGTAAAAGAGAACTCTCGATTAAGGATGAATAAATTTTAAGTATTTTTAGTCTCAATTATGGGGAAAATGGAGGTAAACCCGATCAAGATCCCATGGTTCCGTCGTCCCGGGTATACCGTAGGTCTCAGTCTACCAACACTACAATCATTGACCGTAATGTCCAGGGAATCTGATTAGCAGCCATGGGTTGCCTCCTCTTAGAGATCCCGAGTAGATTGAGGTGGTTAGGTTTGGGTTTTAATTTTATTTGAGTTTTGGGGCTTACATCCATTAGAATGCCCAGAAGTTGATTTAATTTGAGAATTTATAACTTCGTTTAGAAGTTACACAGAAATTTGAATTTGGGTCAGGACTTACAACTTTCATAGAAAGTAGCCCGTAGATTTAATTTGGAGTGGGGCTTACTGCTCTATTTATGAGTTGCCCAGAGATGGGGCTTACAACCTAACTCTACAGCAAGGCTGCCCAGGGGTTTATACGTTTTGTAGAAAATCTTAGAAATTCCACATGCTTTCAACATTGGATCAGTATTATAATTACTGTATTTTAAAGCATTATTTAAAGATGACATTCTCTCTTAAAGCAAGAGATGTCCGCATGGTTAGAATTGGGTAGGGACTTATGGCTTTCATTAGAAACTAGCCCGAAGATTTTGGTTGGGTGGTCTTATGGCTTCTTAAGAAGTTGCCTAATGATGGGTCTTATGACCTAGCCCTATAGGCTAAGTGGCCTGAGTTGTAGGTCTTACAGCCAAGCTCTATAGACTTGGATGCCCGAGTGAGGGGTCTAGGATTGTGTTATTGCCTAAACATTTCCCTCAGAGATTGGACTTACGGCTTCTATTAGAAGTTGCCGGATGTTTTAATTTGGGGTTAGGGTTTAGGTTGATTTTACCTAAAACTTTCCCCTAGGGTCGGGCTTACGTCTTTCATATGAAAGCTGCCGGGTAGTGGGTCTTACAACCAAGTTCTTATAAACAAGGCTGCCCAAGGGATTTTTGATTGTATGTTTGTTGAGTTGAGACCAGTTGTTTGAGTTGGTTTGAGTTTGTGATTTTAACACTTCGAGGTTTTGACACTTGCGTCAGTGTTTTAGTTGTTTTTGTGCTCGTAGTCTTTTCCCTACTACACTGTGGCTCTACTAGCTTTCCAGTACTTAGCTTTTCTTGCTTCCCAGTACTTTTGTTTTACTAGTAGTTAGATTTATCACTCTCCAGCATTTCAATGATTTCTATTTATGATGTATTAATATTTATTTATTTTGTGTGCAGATACGTGCTGATCCAGAGTTCGTAGCAAGTAATTACAGTAGCAAGAACCTGCAGCCAGAAGTGATGCAGTTACAGGGATTAGAGCTTGCTATGAGCTTTACCAGGAGCTGGGACCGTAGCCCACCAGGGGCAGGGTTTAGATTAGGATTTTTGGAGACTTTCTTTCAGTTTTTGTGTTTTGGTTAGCTTTCTTAGGAGTTGAGTTTTCGTGTGAGTTGTACAGAGTCCATTAGTGTAAACATTCTTTGAATTTCATTTGATTTTTTTTTTATTTAATTTCTCAAATTGCTCAATTACAATGCTCTCGAATTTAAAAAGCTCTCAGATTTAAAACTCTCAAAATTTGAAGCTCTCGTATTTTAAAAGAATTTCATTTGAAATGCTCTCGTATTTTGAAACTTTTCGAATTTCAAATGCTCTTGAATTTAAAATGAATCAAATCAAATTTAATTAAGTAATTAATTTTGACTCATTAATTAATTTTGATTAATTAATTTCAATCAACTAATTAATTTTGATTAATTAATGTTAACTAATTAATTATTTTTAATTAATTAATTTTAACTAATTACTTAGTTTAAATTAATTAACCTTAATTAATTAATTAGTCCTATTTAATTAATTAGTTAATATTTATTAATTAATTTCTATTAATTAATTAATTAATTTTAAATTATTAATTAACCTCAATCAATTAATTATAATTAATCAATTAGATTAATTAATTGATTAATTCAGTGAAATTAATTTGCTTTCCAATTGCTCCAAAAAAAAAATTCTATAATTTCTGAGAAATTTCGGCAACCTCCCGGCGTCCCCTCCCCGACGTCGGGAGGTAAGAGAGGGCTTTTGCCCTAATTTCTTCATACCCGGACCTAAGGTCAACGGCGTAGGGTCTTCGAATTAAAATCATCCCACCAGGATATAAGATCGACTGCATGGGGTCTTTAAATTCAACCATCCGCCCGGATCTAAGATCACGGCACGGGTCTTCAATTCCAAACCATCCCGGCCGGACCTAAGGTACGACGGCACGAGGTCTTCAAGTTTAAAACCATCCGCCCGGATCTAAGATCACGGCGCGGGTCTTCCACATCTGTTTAAAAAATCTCATCCTCCCCTTTTTATTATTTTACTTTATTATATATTTATATATATATATATATATATATTATAATATTATACATAATATATAATATAATATAATATATAATATATATTATATAATATTATACATAATATATAATATAATATAATATATAATATATTATATATAATATACATATTATATCATATAACAGAGAGAGGAAGAGGGAGCCCGATCGGGCATGGGTCGGATTTGGCCAGTAGTCGTCAAAAGGGCGTAGTCGAACAGTAACAAAGGAGTCGAATAAATGACTCGTGTAGTCTCTACCTCCTGCTAAGCAACGAAATCGGGCAGCAACGAAGGAGCCGAAGAGCGACTCGTGCAATCCCTTTGCTTCCTGCGAAGCAACGAGGCCGAACAGCAACGTCGAAAAGAGAAGATGAAGGGCAAACCCTAGATGCTCCTGCAAAGCAACGAAGTCGAACAGCAACGAGGAGTCGAAGGAGCGACTCGTGCGGTCTCTTCCACCCGCAAAGGAGCGAAGTCGGACGGCACCAAGGGAGCCGGAGAAGCGGAGTCGAACGGCAGCGAAGGAGTAGGGTCGAACGGTAACGAAGGAACCGAAGAGCGACTCGTGCGATCTCTCTTCCTCCTGCGAAGCGATGAAGCCGAACAGCGACGTCGCAAAGGGAAGATGAAAGGCGAGCCCTAGACCCCTTTTGCGAAGCCACGAAATCGAACAGAAATGACGGAGTCGAAGGAGCGAAGTCGGAGCGAGCGTAAGATCCTTTCCCTCTCCGAATTTCTTTTCTTTTATCGTTTTGAATTGTCGGTGAGCGGTTATGGCTCCGAAGAGGTACGTCGTTTGGCGAAGTGGGACCGACAGAGGCAGCAGGGAGATGTTTTGGTTTCGATTTTTTTTTTTGTTAATAAATTGCCTCCCAACGAAATTCTTGGGTGATTTTCACGCAAGGAATTCGTTGCAGTATTTATGAAAATATCTCATTCCTTCAATATTCTTTTTAGGTTTATGGACAAATAAAAATTTATAGAGATTCAAGTATTAGGTTTGTTAAACCTGTATTTTAGCTCAACTCTTAGGTTTATGAGCATGAAAGGTTTAAAGGTTCGGCCCTTAGGCTTATTGAACCTGTGAAAATTTTATTTCTCAACCTTTTAGGTAGGTTGATGAAAATAGAGCTCGACCCTTAGGTTTGTGAGCATAGAATATTTATAAAGTTCGGTCTTTAGGCTTGTTGAACTTTATGGATTTAGCTCAATCCTTAGGTGAGCGTAATTTTTTTTAAAGGTTCGGTTCTTAGACTTATTGAACATGTAGATTTTAGCTCAACCCCTAGAAGGTTCGGCCCTTAGGCTTATTGAACCTGTAAATTTTTATTTCTCAACCTTTTAGGTAGGTTGATGAAAATAGAGCTCGACCCTTAGGTTTGTGAGCATGAAGGATTTTTAGAGGTTCGGCTCTTAGGCTTGTTGAACCTGTGGATTTTAGCTTGACCCTTAGGTTTATGAGCAATGAAATTTCATAATTCCCTTATTTCACTTGGCAAAGGGATATTTTTACCTCCTGACTTTCAGGAAGGAATTGAATTTATCTCCTGCATTGCAGGAGAATATAAAAATTGCCTCCTGTCTTTTAGGAGGAGATTGAATTTATCTCCTGCATTGCAGGAGAATATAAAATTGCCTCCTGTCTTTCAGGAGGGTATTAAAATTTGTTTCCTACCTTGTAGGCAAATTTATATACATAACATCTTTATGTGTGATATTTCTTTAAATATTGACCATTTATTGGTGGCATACGCCTTTGACCTTTTAGATTTATGAGTTGATAGGCTCCTCCTGCATACACTATTTCAATGATGAAGGGTCCTTCCCATATTGGATCAAATTTACCACCGAGGCGACAATGAGGGATTATAGGTCTTCGGCGAACCAGAACAAGTTCACCTTCCTTAAAGCTTCTAGGGCGAACCATTCGATCATGGGCCCTAGTCATTCTTGCATTGTAGGATTCTAAACTTTGTTGAGCTTGAAGTCGAACTTCATCAAGAGCTTCGAGCTCTTCAAGTCGTAGAAGATCATTTTCTTCTTTAGTTAATTCTTATTGAACAGCAATACGAAGAGACGGCAACTCGACCTCGAGAGGTAATATTGCCTCAGTTCCGAAAACTAGTGAATATGGGGTGGCCTGTGTTGCAGTTTTATAAGTGGTACGATAAGCCCAAAGAGCTTCTGTCAATTTATCATGCCATTCTCTCTTATTTTTAGAGAGAATTTTCTTAAGTAATTTTACCAAGGTTTTGTTAAAAGCTTCAGCTAAACCATTGGCTCGTGGATTATATATCGAAGAATAGCGCCAATCTATTTTATGTCGTTCGATAAATTTATAGATTTTAGCACTTTTAAAGGACGTACCATTGTCAGATATAACTCGCCGTGGTACTCCAAATCGATAAACAATGTTATCTCGAAAGAATTTCATCACATTATCTGCTTTAACTTCTCTTAAGGGAATTGCTTCAGCCCATTTTGAGAAGTAGTCAGTGGCAGCAAGGATAAACCGATGTCCTAAAGAAGATGGTGGTTCTATAGGGCCTATTATATCGGTGCCCCAGCTTTCAAATGGCCATGACGCTACTGTAGGGTGCAGCGGATTGGGTGGTCGATGCATGATATCTCCATGCACTTGACATTGATGACACTTCTTAGTATGGTCGATACAATCCTGAACCATACTTGGCCAATAGTATCCCATACGTTTGATTTTGATTTTCATTTTTGGTCCAGACTGGTGTGCACCACATAATCCCTCATGAACTTCACTTATAACTTTTTGGGATTCATCAGGACCTAAACATCGTAGCCACATTTGATCAAATGATCTACGATATAACGTGTCATTCACGAAAGCATATCTTAATGCTCTTCGTGATATTTGCGAAGCCATAGATTTACTTTCGGGCAATCTCCCTTCCTTGAAGTATCTTATGAATGGATCTCTCCAATCATTTTCATCAGATACAGCCAGGCTCTCTTGCATTTCTTTTCCTTCATCATCTTGTATGATAGCTGGAGTTAATGCATTCCTATTTTGAACAGTTATGAGGATTGGATCCTCCTGAGGATTTGCTAATTCTTTGGCTAGCTTTGCAAATGCATTAGCTTTGCCATTTTCACTGCGTGTAATTCTAGTGAGAGTTACTTCAGGAATTTGTTGTAGAAGTTTCAGAGCATACTCATGATACGAGATTAATTCAGGCTTATTGATTTTGAAAGCGCCTATTATTTGTTTGATGATGAGTTGAGAATCTCCATATATATGGAGTTTTTGAATGTTCATGTTAATTGCCAACTCAAGGCCTGCTATTAAGGCTTCATATTCAGCCTCATTATTAGTGCGAGGCTCTGTTAAGCTATAGGAATATCGGAGTATCCCTTTTTGTGGCGTAACAAATATGAGGCCGATGCCCACTTGAATTGTCGGGAACTTAGGTGGCTTTGATGGTTTTATTGATGAAGCTCCATCGAAATAGAGCTCCCATTCTGGAAGATTTTCTCTTTCCTCCACATCAAGTGTTTGCTCATCTGGCAGTTCATCGTTGAGTGGAGAATCTGCAGGTAAAGGATGGGCCGCTAGAAAGTCAGCTAGAGCCTGTCCTTTCACTGCTTTTTGTGGCATATATGTTATGTCAAATTGCATTAGCAAGACAGCCCATTTGGCTAGACGACCAGTGAGAGTGGGTCTAGTCATTAAAAATTTTAATGGATCCACTTTAGATATTAAAGTGATTTTATGGGATAACATATAATGCCGAAGTTTTTGAGTGGCAAAGATCAATGCTAAGCATTGCTTTTCTATAGGTGAATATTTAGATTCTGCCCCTATCAATCGTCGGCTGATATAATAAAGGGCATTTTCTTTGCCATCTTCATTTGTTTGTGCTAGCAATGCTCCGAGTGATTCTTCAAGAGTAGCTGTATATAAGATTAGGGGTTTCCCTGGGATTGGGGCAGCAAGGATTGGAGGATGTAGCAAATATTGTTTAATGCTATTAAATGCCTCTTGACATGCATCATCCCATATGAAAGGTGTATTTTTCTTCATTAGACGTGCGAACGGTTGACATCTACCTGAAAGGTTAGATATAAACCTTCGAATGTACGCCAATCTACCTTGGATTGAACGAAGTTGTTTTAAAGTTTTTGGAGGTGGCATTTCTACGATTGCTTTAATTTTAGAGGGATCAATTTCAATTCCTCTATGACGCACGATAAATCCAAGAAATTTTCCAGACGTAACACCGAAAGCACACTTTAATGGATTCATTTTCAAATTAAATTTTCGAATTCTTTCGAGTACAATCCTAAGATCATTTACATGCTCATGTTGAACTTTACTTTTTACAACCAAGTCATCAACATAGCATTCAACATGTTTATGAATTAGATCATCGAAGATTCGAGTCATTGCCCTTTGATAGGTAGCCCCGGCATTTTTCAAGCCGAATGGCATCACCTTGTAGCAATATATGCCAATGGGAGTTCGAAATGAGGTGTGTTTTTCATCCTCTGGATCCATTTTGATTTGATTATAACCTGATGATCCATCCATGAATGAGAACATGTCATGGTTCGATGTATTATCGACCATAAGTTCTACATTTGGCAATGGGAAATCATCCTTTGGGCATGCTTTATTCAAATCCCGGTAGTCTATACAAACACGAATTTGATCGTTCTTTTTCTTTACTGGAACGATATTAGCGATCCAATCAGCATACTTCTCTTCTCGAATAAAACCAGCTTCAATAAGCTTCTTAGTTTCAGCAATGACTTGTTCTTCAATTTCAAGTCGCATTCGCCTGGGTGCTTGCTTAATAGGCGGTATTCTAGTATCGATGGAGAGTTTATGCACTGCTACTTCTGGTGATAATCCAGGCATTTCAGTGTAATTCCATGCGAAACAGTCTTTGTATTCGAGAAGTAACATTTTCAGCTCCTCTGCTTTCTCCTGTGAGAGATTAGTGCTGAGGAATGTAGGTTTGGGATCCTCTTCTGTACCCAAATTTATTTCTTTGAGCTCATCTACAGTAGCTTGACCACCTTCTTCAAACTCTTTTGGAGCTTCTTTCAGATCTACAATTAGATATTCAGTTTGATTTTCAGACTCTAATGGTCTCTCCTGCATGTCTGTAATATTATAGGACGTTGCGTGTGTAATACGCGGACACCGGGGGTATTCAAGATAATGATAGGATGCTGCTCGTGTAAGATATGAATTTCGAGCATATCCAAGACCCCATGTTGTATACAAACCATTGCCAATGAGTTTTTGTGCTTGCTCGTTGTGCCAGAGCTTTCTGAAGTAACGGGCTTGCTTGCTTGTTTGCATAAAGAAGATTCTTCTTTCTATCAACTTTCTCATAATTGGTGGAGGATGTTGAGGAATGGTTATCCTTAAATCTCCATTTCTCCAATCATCTTCGCATTCAATTTCAAGAGTAATGTGATGCGGTATTACTCTTGATTCATAGAAAATAGATCCACGTTCATTAACACCTCTTTTGGGAGGAACATAGAAAGTATTTAACATTTCTATGTTTGTGTTTGGTGAGGTGGTCAATATTTTGGAATGTGCGGCCGGAACAGGTACTATTTTGATGATATCAGTAGATATCTGCTCTTCAGATACCCTTATCATTGAAATTGATACTTTCAGCAATCTCTTAGATATGGAAATGGGTCATGGGTCCCCTTCCTCCTGAGATTCTGTAGTACCCTTGGGCTGATAAAAGAATTCTTCTTCTCCTTCAATGCTCGGTTTGCTTGAACACCTTACCTTATTTGCGTGATTAGCTTCATAATCAAAAGGAACAGTTGATAGTTCATTCCTTCTTTTCCCTATGATTAGGGGCTTAAAAGTTGCGAAGATATCCTCTTCCTCTTCCGTATCACTACCGAGGTGAGGTACTGAGCAAATTTGCTTTGATTTATTCTTGTCTTCATCTTTCGACTTTATTTTATCCAGTGTAGCGGCCTGAATCCTCGAAAGCTCACTATCTTTTGGCATAAAGTACTTAGCATCATCGTAGATTTTGACTTCGTGCACCAGGAATGGTTGTTCATCACCATCAATGCGATATTCTTCATTATCTCGAATGTATTTCATGCATTGATGAAGTGTTGAGGGCACTATACCATACTCGTGGAGCCATGGTCTTCCGAGAAGTGCCCTGTATGATGTGTTGGAATCAATGATGTGAAATGTTGCCTCTGTATTGAGTTCCCCAAAGTTTAGAGGCAAGACCAATGATCCTAGGGTTCTTCGCCCTTGTTCATTAAATCCTTGTAGAAACACCGTACTTCTATTCAAATACTGGACGTCCAGGGCCAATCCTTTGAGCGTTTTGAGGCTCATTAGATTAACAGAGGAACCTGGGTCGATTAAAATTCTATTTATTTCAATGTTGTTACTCTCCGTAGTAACATATAGTGGCCGATTATGATCCGCGGTTCCCAGGAGAAGATCACTATCACAGAAAGTGATTGTAGCGGTGCTTTGTGTATGCAAGGCTTCTTTCAAGTTTTGCTCGGCAAAGAATGCCTCGTACTGTTCAGGATTTTGCAAAGCTTTAATGAGTGTTTCCCGAAGAATCTTAGACATAAGAAGGGCATCATAGACACTCAGCAGTGCAGGTAATTTACGGAGATGGGACAATATATTATAATCCACATTTGCAGTGGCAACCTTGGGTTTAATAGTCTCTTGTGGAATAGCAGCCTAATTGAGCTGAATGTTCTTCTCCTTATCCTTTATTTTCTTTTGAGGTGGAGGAACCTGCTTTCCACTTCTCAGCTGAATTTGTGTCACCTCTGAATATGAACTAGCTTCAGCTTGAGAGTTCTTTGAAACTTCCATGTTTTCAACTTCCTCGGACTCTGAGCTGCTCCCGAGTTTTGGGCATTTTTCTTCAAGAACCTTCTTACCCTTGTGATCACTTTCTTCATCGGGGAAATGTAATTCTTCATCTGAATCAGTAAAAGGTGATGGTGTATGATGTACTTAGAAGACATTTTCACATCAGCTTTATAGATAGCAATAGGTGCATTGCGTCCTCTTGCAGCCCTTCCACCTCGTTTATTTATGACTCGGCAAGTCTCGATTGGAATACTCTCTTCCTTTTCTGGTTCCGAGTCGAGAAATGTATTCCTCCAACATGATAGGACGCCTTGAAGGTTGCTGATATTCATCAATGGAGTCGATATATTTTTGGATCACAGTATTCTGCTTTGCTAATTTCTTCTTCTTTTCTTTCTGAGATTTTGATCCAGACTTACGTTTTCCTTTTTGGTCTTTGAAGTATTTCAATGATTTCTTCTTGCTTGAACTGGGCCCCCCTGCCACTAGATTCTTTGAAGAAAAGAGTCTTGGATCAACTTCCAATTCTAGCGCACTTTTCCGACGAATGCCTTCAATGGCCAGTAGGACATTCAGCATTTGTTTAGTTTTCTTTGAGATAAAGGTCTCCCAACCACCTTCATCTTCCTCGGGTGCTTTTCCTTTATGGTCCTCTGTGTTCTGACAGGGTATAGAGGAGATAACATTGGTTTTCTCCCTCTTGGGATTGATAAGAACACTATTAGAAAGTGTAAGTTCACCGCTCTGATAATTCCTTTCGACCTAATCTTTGAAGATGAAGCAATCTTCGATTGGGTGACTTACGATCCTATGATACGGACAGTAGTTTGGATCATCAGTCATACCAGCCTGTTCTGGTCGGCGGGATTCTGGCAATTGGAGGCCGATCTTTAGTGCATGCCTAAAAATCTTTTCCGTACATTCTTTTTTGAAAGAATACGGCTTGTTAATTTTCTCCTGCAAAGTAGGAGGCCTTTGCCTTTCTCTAGTTTGTTGCGGCATCTTCAGTGGATTCATTGAATTTTCTTTTTCTTTCTTATCCGAAGAAGATGGGAATGTAGCATTCACCTCACTTCTTTTCGAATCAAAGGTCTTGACTTATTTTCCCTTCCCTGGTGGATTATTATTATAGTTGAAGCTGGCACTTCTAGGTCTGGGTAACCTTTCGAATTTAGCAACACGATCCAGTAATTCTTGAAAAGTATTGATTGTAGCCATAGCCAGATATGGAGCCATATGATCATCTATATTCCCCATCAATAGCTCAACAGCATGCTTTTCAGTGAGTTGCTGCTCACATTTCATGCTGAGATTTCTCCACCTGGTTATATACTTGATGACTGATTCCTCTCTTTTCCTTTTCTCAAGAGCAAGGTCAGCAATCGTCACCTTCTTTATTGCACTGGCGAATCTTTTAATGAACATTGTCTCTAATTCAGCAAATGTTCTTACTGAGTCGTTGGGTAACTCAGCATACCATTCAAAAGCTGTACCTGCTAAACTACTGACAAATTGTCGTAGTAACAGAGCATCATTGCCTCCTGTATTTCCACAGGTAGCTTTGAATTGTGCCAGATGCTGACGAGGATTTGCAGTACCATCAAATAAATTGAATTTTGGCACAACATATCCCTTTGGATACTTCTCTTGATCATATTCAGCCGGATATGGACGACCTTTTTCTACTAAGGCATCGACAGCTTCAGAAGCAATAGCTGCTTTAACCTTTTGACTGATGAGATTTTCAATTTGGGATTTGCTGACCACTTCATCTTCTTTAGAAGCTATCAGAGTTGGCTCCTGTAGCTCTTCTAGTTTTCTGTCAGAAGTATCTGGTACATCATGAGTAGTTTGAACATTCCCTTGAGAATTTGCTATAGGTGGTTGACTTGTTGTAGCCATCATACCAAATTGCCCAAACAACTGTTTCATCATATTACTCATCTCGTCAAGACGAGCATTCAAGTGATGGATTTCTTGATCTTTCTTTTGTTGCATAGATTGCATTTCCAATTGCAATCTTTTTACAACTTCTTCAGCTTCTTCCTCCTTAACTTCTTCTGGTTGTGGAGTTCTATTCACGGCTGCTGCTTGTTCTTGGTCATCTCGTAGTTGTTCTTCATTCTGCAGATTGAACGCTGCATTTCTACGAGTATAACGCTGATTAAATCGATCAGGTATATGGTCAACCATCCGGACAACTTCAATGTCCATGGGACCAATACACCCCTCTACTTCTTCATCATCATCACAGAAGTCATCATTCTCATCCAACTCATGATCGTCTCCAAGTTGGGACCGCCGCTTCCAATGTATGACTGGAGAGTCGGGGGATTCATTGTAGACAACATATTCTTCCTTCTCTGGAGTAATCATGTCAACAGAAGTCTTCTTATTAGGGGATAACTTTTGGACCTGAGATTTAAGTCGCCCTTTGTAGATTTCCTTATGATGGACCTCTTTCTGAGCTTCAGAATACTTGGGTCTTTTTGGAACCCAAATTTGTTGTCTTTTTGTAGTCACATACTGATGACCACCAGCATCAGCATGTACTTTTGAATGATTAGATCCATGATGCCATTGTTGGGGCCTTTGTTTATCGTATCTTCTATTATAGCCTCTTGCATGTATATTAACAGAAGGCTCTCCCAACTGTTTTCTTCCGTAATATGGGTATCGGCCCATATTAGGACAGAAATTTCTCGGGTCTCGGTAGTAAGGAGGACGTTTAAACTCCTCTTTATAAGATTTTGATGAAAATTTGTTATACTGAGGATGAGCAGCATTCGAGGAAATAGCTTCAGTGACGGATTTCCTCAGTCTTCGCCGCAGATTTTTATCTTTAACAGCTTTCAGTATTTTGTATATCTTGGAAGAGGCAGATTCTTCCTTCTTTGGCGGTTGTGGCTACTGACGCGAAGTCTCCCATAAAGACTTCTTTAATTGGCCCTTATCATTATTTCTCTTGACCCACTTTAATGGTTCAAAACCATTATTTGTGGGTACATTCGCCTCCAACTGCGGCGATGATTCTTGAGGTGTATTGGGCATCAAGCCATTAGCTCGCAAGCGAGCGTTGGCCTTCCTTCTGGCTTTCCTGGAAAGCTTAGTACTTGCATCAGGAACTTCAGTAGTGTATTCTTCAGGCACTTCCTCCTGGATTATGTTCCGACTGGGTGTATTCAAGCCAACAGATTGCAGCTTGGGATCAGAAATTTTCTTTTGAACAGCCGGGGTAGTAGCAGATGCCATGGAGAGCCTTGAAAATACAGAGGCCCTCTTAGGAGCCTTCTCGGTGACAGCTTCAGCACCTCCAACAGTAGGTACATTGACAGTGTTCTCAGGAAGAAACTGTTGGAACTGCATGACTTCGGAAATGGTTCCGAATTGAATGGTCGCTCCAGCGTAGCCTGTGTTCAGAACGGCTTGAGGGAACTGCACTCTAGCTCCCTCGCCCAGGTTCACAGTCATGAAAGACTTTACAGGCGTCATATTATCAACCTGTCAACAGAACTTGCAGGGATTAGAGTTAACCTGAATTCTGCTGGAAAAGAAAACACAAATTTGTGATAAAATAACATTCATATTCATTTTAGATGTTTAGTATTTTGAGACTAAATATTTTCTTTTCATCCAAAGATGGAGAGAGAAGTAGTCCCCAGTGAAGTCGCCAGAAATCTGTTGGCTCAAGAAAAATGGCACGAATGCATGAATCCCGCTTCGCAGCTGTTGGATTCCATTTTGCTTAAGTCAGATTAGAATTAACCAGATTTTCCCTGAGGGTAGTCAGGGTTTAATTAGATCTGGGGTCCTTACTTCCCATGAGCGCAAGCACTCATAGTTAATTACCTCTCTTAACACGTAAAAGAGAATTCTCGATTAAGGATGAATAAATTTTAAGTATTTTTAGTCTCAATTATGGGAAAAATGGAGGTAAACCCGATCAAGATCCCATGGTTCCGTCGTCCCGGGTATACCGTAGGTCTCAGTCTACCAACACTACAATCATTGACCGTAATGTCCAGGGAATCTGATTAGCAGCCATGGGTTGCCTCCTCTCAGGGATCCCGAGTAGATTGAGGTGGTTAGGTTTGGGTTTTAATTTTATTTGAGTTTTGGGGCTTACATCCATTAGAATGCCCAGAAGTTGATTTAATTTGAGAATTTATAACTTCGTTTAGAAGTTACACAGAAATTTGAATTTGGGTCAGAACTTACAACTTTCATAGAAAGTAGCCCGTAGATTTAATTTGCAGTGGGGCTTACTGCTCTATTTATGAGTTGCCCAGAGATGGGGCTTACAACCTAACTCTACAGTAAGGCTGCCCAGGGGTTTATACGTTTTGTAGAAAATCTTAGAAATTTCACATGCTTTCAACATTGGATCAGTATTATAATTATTGTATTTTAAAGCATTATTTAAATATGACATTCTCTCTTAAAGCAAGAGATGTCCGCATGGTTAGAATTGGGTAGGGACTTATGGCTTTCATTAGAAAGTAACCCGAAGATTTTGGTTGGGTGGTCTTATGGCTTCCTAAGAAGTTGCCTAATGATGGGTTTTATGACCTAGCCCTGTAGGCTAAGTGGCCCGAGTTGTGGGTCTTACAGCCAAGCTCTATAGACTTGGATGCCCGAGTGAGGGGTCTAGGGTTGTGTTATTGCCTAAACATTTCCCTCAGAGATTGGACTTACGGCTTCTATTAGAAGTTGCCGGATGTTTTAATTTGGGGTTAGGGTTTAGGTTGATTTTACCTAAAACTTTCCCCTAGGGTCGGGCTTACGTCTTTCCTATGAAAGCTGCCGGGTAGTGGGTCCTACAACCAAGTTCTTATAAACAAGGCTGCCCAAGGGATTTTTGATTGTATGTTTGTTGAGTTGAGACCAGTTGTTTGAGTTGGTTTGAGTTTGTGATTTTGACACTTCGAGGTTTTGACACTTGCGTCAGTGTTTTAGTTATTTTTGTGCTCGTAGTCTTTTCCCTACTACATTGTGGCTCTACTAGCTTTCCAGTACTTAGCTTTTCTTGTTTTCCAGTACTTTTGTTTTACTAGTAGTTAGATTTATCACTCTCCAGCATTTCAATTATTTCTATTTATGATGTACTAATATTTGTTTATTTTGTGTGCAGATACATGCTGATCCAGAGTTCGTAGCAAGTAATTACAGTAGCAAGAACCTGCAGCCAGAGGTGATGCAGTTGCAGGGATTAGAGCTTGCTAGGAGCTTTACCAGGAGCTGGGACCATAGCCCACCAGGGGCAGGGTTTAGATTAGGATTTTTGGAGACTTTCTTTCAGTTTTTGTGTTTTGGTTAGCTTTCTTAGGAGTTGAGTTTTAGTGTGAGTTGTACAGAGTCCATTAGTGTAAACATTCTTTGAATTTCATTTGATTTTTTTTTTATTTAATTTCTCAAATTGCTCAATTACAATGCTCTCGAATTTAAAAAGCTCTCAGATTTAAAACTCTCAAAATTTGAAGCTCTCGTATTTTAAAAGAATTTCATTTGAAATGCTCTCGTATTTTGAAACTTTTCGAATTTCAAATGCTCTTGAATTTAAAATGAATCAAATCAAATTTAATTGATTAATTAATTTTGACTCATTAATTAATTTTGATTAATTAATTTCAATCAACTAATTAATTTTGATTAATTAATGTTAACTAATTAATTATTTTTAATTGATTAATTTTAACTAATTACTTAGTTTAAATTAATTAACCTTAATTAATTAATTAGTTCTATTTAATTAATTAGTTAATATTTATTAATTAATTTCTATTAATTAATTGATTAATTTTAAATTATTAATTAACCTCAATCAAATAATTATAATTAATCAATTAGATTAATTAATTGATTAATTCAGTGAAATTAATTTGCTTTCCAATTGCTCCAGAAAAAATTCTATAATTTCTGAGAAATTTCGGCAGCCTCCCGGCGTCCCCTCCCCGACGCCGGGAAGTAAGAGAGGGCTTTTGCCCTAATTTCTTCCTACCCGGACCTAAGGTCAACGGCGTAGGGTCTTCGAATTAAAATCATCCCACCAAGATCTAAGATCGACTGCATTGGGTGTTCAAATTCAACCATCCGCCCGGATCTAAGATCACGGCACGTGTCTTCAATTCCAAACCATCCCGGCCGGACCTAAGGTACGACGGCACGAGGTCTTCAAGTTTAAAACCATTCGCCCGGATCTAAGATCACGGCGCGGGTCTTCCACATCTGTTTAAAAAATCTCATCCTCCCCTTTTTATTATTTTACTTTATTATATATATATATATATATATTATATAATATTATACATAATATATAATATAATATAATATATAATATATTATATATTATATACATATTATATCATATAACAGAGAGAGGAAGAGGGAGCCCGATCGGGCATGGGTCGGATTTGGCCAGTAGTCGTCAAAAGGGCGTAGTCGAACAGTAACAAAGGAGTCGAATAAATGACTCGTGTAGTCTCTACCTCCTGCTAAGCAACGAAGTCGGGCAGCAACGAAGGAGCCGAAGAGCGACTCGTGCAATCCCTCTGCTTCCTGCGAAGCAACGAGGCCGAACAGCAACGTCGAAAAGAGAAGATGAAGGGCAAACCCTAGATGCTCCTGCAAAGCAACGAAGTCGAACAGCAACGAGGAGTCGAAGGAGCGACTCGTGCGGTCTCTTCCACCCGCAAAGGAGCGAAGTCGGACGGCACCAAGGGAGCCGGAGAAGCGGAGTCGAACGACAGCGAAGGAGTAGGGTCGAACGGCAACGAAGGAACCGAAGAGCGACTCGTGCGATCTCTCTTCCTCCTGCGAAGCGATGAAGCCGAACAGCGACGTCGCAAAGGGAAGATGAAAGGCGAGCCCTAGACCCCTTTTGCGAAGCCACGAAATCGAACAGAAATGACGGAGTCGAAGGAGCGAAGTCGGAGCGAGCGTAAGATCCTTTCCCTCTCCGAATTTCTTTTCTTTTATCGTTTTGAATTGTCGGTGAGCGGTTATGGCTCCGAAGAGGTACGTCGTTTGGCGAAGTGGGACCGGCAGAGGCAGCAGGGAGATGTTTTGGTTTCGATTTTTTTTTTGTTAACATTCACGAACAACATCATTTGAAGTTCGTGAACAAGCTCAACATTAAGTTCAATAAGAAGTTCGATTCGTGTTCGATTCAGCTTTCGTGAATAAGTTCGATAAAAACTCGATTAATATTTAATTATAAAATTGATAAATATACATAATATAAATATCAACATGCTTTATTTTATATGATGTATTTGTTTTGATAGTCTGTTTTATAGGATAAATTTAATTTCATGAACAAGAGACATTTTATATTTGTTCATGTTTGCTAGATTATTTGTTTAAGATGTTCTTGAACAAATTTAAGATTTGTTTGTTCAATAGATTGTTTGCTAAATATGTTCACGAACATAGCTCGTTAAGGCTTTGTTTGTTTAAAGCTCGATAAGCACTAAATGAACCAAACATGAACCGAACATGAACCAAACATGCACACCCTTAAATTAAACGAACCAAACATGAACACAAACAATAAAACTCGAATCAAACACGAACCAAACTTGAACATGCTAATGATAAATGAACTCAAACATGAACACTCACATACTCGGCTCGGCTCGGTTCGTTTGCAGCCCTAAAAAGGACAAAAAGCGTAGGGGATTCATGAAGATGGTTAAGAAAAACTAGAGTTTGAGGATTTTGGGATGTAGAGCGGAGGGAGGAAAAAATGCCTCAATAAAGCAGATATGAAATGAACTTGAAAGGAATAGAAAGGAATATAGGGTAGATCAAAATAAGATGGTTAGATGTGCAAAAAAAAAAAAAAAAAACTTAGCACGTTATCTAGGACTCATTAATAGACAAGAAGAACTCAATAAAAGGCAAGCTCCAGATAGTGGTGATAAACATAATGCATCAACGTAAAGAAGACCCATTGCGCTTCACACTTTGATCAACTAAAGAATTGAGAAATAGCCTAAATTAAACAGTAGTCTGACCATAATTATTGCTATTATACCGGTAATCATAGTGTAGCATAACTCTGGCCATGAGTGATGCAAGTCAACCCTGTCAGCACCATTGCCTGAAACAACTTTAGACTCGACATGATTAGTTATTGCATGCATTGTTTATGTCATGTCATGAGAGAGGACATATTTAACATTCAGACAAATAACTCTGTTCAATTTTTTTTTCTCAGCAAGTTTTCTTTTATTTCATCATCAAAGTGTTCCATATAAGGGGAGTAGGCCTACATGGCCGCAGCTTAGGACCATTTAGACAAATAAAGCCAACAAGACATTTGTCTATATGCCTACTGTATCTGCTCTCATGATAAGACACATAATCATAACACGTGCTAGCTAATCATGTTGAATTTGGAGTCGATTGAGTAACAATGTCGACAAGTCGACAATCGATTTTGACTCAATGAGTCAATGATTGCATGTGGCCACAATTCCAGGTCCAAATGCTACGTATATCCAGTCAACACATTCATTTTTGGTAAGCTAAGGCCACCACACAATTACTACAATGAAAAGAATATAGAGATGCTAACCAAACTACAGAACAGAAATGATAATTCACATCCTAGTAAGGGGGGGCGTTAGCACAAATGGTTAAGTGCCACAAAAAGAAATTGAAAGAACGTAGCATACTTGGCATGTGGTTCACTGGTGTATCGCATCATTGCAGGTATTAACTTCCTTGGATTCAGCTTGTTTGTAGTCATCCATGATTCAACAGTCTCGTAGGCATCAAGCATGATTAGATCAGGGGCAAATTTGTACTACAACAAAAAAGAAAAATTGATCATTCAAAAAATTAATGAGACTATCATTATTATATAAGAGTCCCAAACACGACCCTTACTAATATAGATATTAATGATGAACAGAGAGCTCATATGTAATTCACATATGAGTTTGCATATGAATGTGTATATATGTTTATGTATGTTTCTAAGAGTGGAAGTGGATAAGGTATCAACAGAGCAATTTGCCAATATGTAATATGAACAAAACGCAATTTAAACTCATGTACAAGGATAGTACCTGAAGATCAACATGCACATTAGGTCTCCGAAGAACCTCAAGTGCTTTCTTTGTTTCCCCTTGCTAAATCAATTCAATAAATCAGTAAAATCTGGCTACATAATGTTAATAATTAAACTTCAAATGTTATGCAGAAATCTATGGGGAAGATCAAGTAAGCTAGTCAAATAATTACTTATTACTTGTGCAATCAATTAGCTGTATTTTGCATGATGCGATTTTAGTTGCTATTTGAGTAGCGGAGATGGTGTACAAGCTGAATTTTAAGATAGCCGGTCATGAGCCAGACTTGAGTACAGCCAACTCTGGAACTAGATGTGTGATTAGCAGAATGGCCCAGCCCAGTTGATTCTAAGGAAGAATAAGACAACCAGTAGGCTTGTTTTTCTAAATTAAATGAAATAAAGTGTACACTTATGGACAAATGAACAACAACATAATCAAGCAAGACATTTTCTTTGTCTAGATTTTATTGTGCTTGGCCAAGGCCAGGTTCGAGTCCACTTTAGCTTTCTATTCAGCTCTAAGCAAGGTTCATGTCAAAATATTTATAAGTTTCAGATTTGCATCACAAATTCACATTCCATCATACTAACAGGCATATCAACTGCCAAGGCCAGCCTACCTTTTGGCTATTTTTGACATTAAAAATTTCACTGCCACCTGATACATGCGTGAGTTTAAATTCACATGGCCACCATAACTTTTGCCATGCTAAGCGCTCACTTAGTAGTACGTGAGAGGAGATGGGAAGTGAGAACTAGAAAAAGTGTGACCACTTCGAATATTTATTTGAGAATATTTATTTGAGAACAAAATCGAATGTCTATTCTTCCCTAGAAGAGGAAATAAGATTCTTAACTTAAGTTTAGCTTTGTAAGAAAAATAAACAAAATATTTGAAAATTTCTTTTTTTTTAAATCAAATATGATATACAATAATATATCATCTCAAAAGATAAATGATATTCTGCAATAGATTCGAAAACAAAAATAAAATTTACAAAAAATGTCAACGTTCTAGATATATTCACTATCTAATGCGAGTAAGAGTTTATTTATTATAGAGTACAGTTCCGCAATAAAAGCAAGCTCTTATAGTTAATTATATCCCATGAAAAGTAATCTTTTTAGAATACTCTCGACTAATATAGTGACAAATATTTTCATGATTTCAAAGTTTGAAGAATGATGTTCTGTTTTAAATTTCAATTCAAATGAGACCAGTTCAATTTGGAAAAACTATTTACAAGAGATCAAATGAAGAAGAGTAAAGAGCATTAAATTCTGATAAGCTCAGAAGTACTCTAAACTATCCTACGTTGGGCTTTACAGTTCTCAAGATTTGAATTCATTGTTTGAATTGTTCATTTTATTAGAAATTTGTATCTTACATTTCATCAACACAATATTGGGAAAATGCTCAAGAGGCGGGGACTTATAATATAGCCAATGAGTAACCATCAACGTTGAATCTTAAAGCTAAAATGAGAACTGCATACTACTATACAACTAGTAACTAGAACTTAACTCGAAAAAAATGCAAGCGACTTAAAACTTTCCACAAAAGGTTTAAGCATGCCCAACTCTACTGAGCTTACAATCCTGAAAAAAAAAACCAACTAAACTCATCTAATCATTTTAAACCTTGATATCAAAATTGATATCCAATATACGTTAGGCTAAGGCTTATTTTATTTAGGGACTGAGACTTGCAACCTAGCCATTAAAACTAAACAAACGATCATAAAGGGTATGCAAATGATTCTAGCTAACATAATATATTATTTTTGGACCTAAAAGGCTTACTATATTGTTTGAATTATTAAGTGTCATTTTTATTTTATTTTATTATTTTTGTTCTTTATTTTGTTTTTTTTGTTTTTACTTTGTTCCTAAAAATCGCCTGTTGTCAAAATAAACTCATGTTTATCCTAAAACCAAGAAATCTTTGATTTCAATTTTGCATACAACACATTTCAATTTTGGTTGTTGCACGCATGAAGATTTTGGATTTGTAAAAAGTTTTTGTTTTATGTACAGTTATTTTGGTTTGACTGTTATGATTTAAAGAAAATATTCTAATGAAATAAAATGGTGAACAATTTATAACAAATAACAAAACAAAATACTGAAAAGAACAATCAACCATAGAAGGCCTAAGGCTGGTGTCCCATCAAGCACCTAATATATGTTCAGCTATAAGGGTGTCACTTTATTACTAATTTGGTGTTTCACCTTTGATTTAAAATTGCTCAATCTAATCTAGAGGCGGTTTCAACTTCAGTTCTTATTAATTTATAGCTTTTTATATGAAGTTGAAGGTTTAAAGTTTCATTTTTATTTTAATGTTTTAAAACATATTTTCAAGTTGCAATATTCATCATAAGGTGAACTTTGTCATCTAAAATATCCTATACATAATAAAGTGTACACCTCACCAGAGGGGTGAGATAACACTTTACAGTGTCCAAAAGGTAATCAAGTGCCAAAAAGTAATCAAGTGCCCTTTATAATTTCTAATTATTTAAGCTTTTAATTTAAGGTTTTGTAAAAGAAATTTTAATTTTAAGTTTGATGATATTTCAAATGATTCTCTATAATTTTATGAATTCATAAAAAATTATTTGATATTTTTATTTTTTAATGTAATTTTTAAATGTTTAGGTTATTTAATTGTTCTTTGCAAGGTTATTAAAACCGGACCGGCCGGCTGGTTCTACCGGTTGAACTGGGAGTCGGCTGGCCAGCCAGTTTGCTAGTAACAGAGAATCGGATTAGCATCAAACCGGAGTTGAATCACCCGAACCTGCGAACCAATTTTTCAAAACCGTCTGATTTGATCAAAAGTTAATATTAAGCGTCAGATGATATGATCGCAATCCAAATCCATTTAAAATAACCTAAATTCGGTAAGCATCCCTCATTCGCTCATTTCGTTCATGGCTTCGTTCGAAGTTCGAAGGCTGCTAGGGTTCTTCTCCACCCGACATTTCTAGATTTCCTACTGCATTTGCGAGACGAGTGGCTGCAATCCTCCGGTGAAGGTCTTCGCAGCACAGGTCTTCTCTATCATTCGTTCCTCTAACAATGGCAAAGGAAATGCAACCCGGTACTTATCTTTTCAATGTCATTGCTTAGACCTTTTTTTAACATATATGCATATTTTCTAAACTCTCTAATATCACATTATGTAAATGAGTGGTGGAAGATGTTTGGATCAAGTGCTCCCAACTTACAAAAAATAGCTATAAGAATTCTAAATCAAACATCGTCATCATCAAGTTGCGAAAGAAATTGGAGTGTTTTTGAACAAATTCATTTAACTAGACGCAATCATTTGGAGCATCAACAACTGAACGACCAAGTATATGTTCGGTATAATCTAAATTTAAAAATAGGTATAATCTTATTAAAACATAATAATATGTGTGTCAATATATCATACTATATGTATGTACAAATGTCACTAAAGTTATAGTTTCATTCTTTAGGTTTCAACTTAAAAAAAGTTATGATCCTCTTGACTACACTTGTGTTGAAATGGTAGATTTCTGGGTGCTTGATGATGAATCACCGCCAGATCTCGACTTAGAGGAGTTGAAAATTGAGATATATGAAGATGATGCAATGCTAGTTGTTGAAGAAGCAGACATAAAATCCACCCAGCCTACACATGGTACGTTAGTGAAATATGAATATATCATTTAAAGAAAATAAAAAAAATAAAATTTTATTTTATATTTCTAATTTGTTGGTGAAGCTAAACTAGAGAATGAAAGAGATGGAGGTGACATAATTGGCTTCAATGATTTAGGTGGATTTGTGGCTGCAGATTTTGGTGAAGCGGGACGTGGAAACTCAACTTATGAGGATAACTTTCATGATGCAAATTTAGAAGATATTTGATTTTTCTTTTGTGAAACTATTAAAACTATTGAACTAAGAAAGAGAAACATTATTAACTTCATATATGAATTATGAAAGTGTTGTCTTTTTTCTTATTAGTTAGTGTAAAGTGTCACAATCATGCTATAATGTTTTGCTTATTTACTTCATATTATGTGCACAATTATGATGAGTATCTTATATTTATTTTATTTTCAAAGCTTCACTAATTGGAGATAGAAATTATAAGATCTCAAAAATTTCTTTTGTTCATTCATTTTTAACAGTTTCACATGCTAGAGAAAGAGAACTGAAGATGGTATACACTCCTCAATGCTTAACGCATAATAGAGGCTCGACTATAGGTATGCATTCCTCCCAAAAATGCAATGTTGTTTGGTCATCCTGTGCGGGAACCGGGAGACGTGGGATGTCTGGTCCACCTCGTGCGGGAACCTGGAGCCGCAATGTGTATCGTTTGGTGTTGCTGTTATAGTTACTCTCCATTTATCAGATTAGTTATAAATCATGCTTAAGTAATTTGTGAAATATTTGTTTATATTTTATAGACTTAATTGATAACACCTTTGTGTTATTTGTTATTTACTTATTTTTTTGTCTTGTAGAGTTAATTGTTGCATTATTAGTTTATTTTGAGTTGTCACATATGCTTAATGAATGTCAAAATAGAGCCATAGGAATCATAGGATGTTAAATGGCTACAGAAGTGAAGCTAATTTTATTAATTTTTAATACTATTATTATTTATTATGCCATTCGGTTCGACCCCGACTCGATCGGTTGAATCATGAACCTCTCATTCTGGTTCGATTTTCACAACCTTCATTCTTTGATTAAACCTATAGTTTGTTAACTTTATTTTTAAGATTAAGGATAACTGCAGAAACATTCCATAAAATTTTGAAATTATTTAGAATTAATCTGATTTTCTTATTTTTTTTAATTGTTTAATGATGAGAATTTAATTTTCTAATTAGATAAGCCTAAACATTATGAGAAAATTTTAGAGATCAAAGGAACTTCTCATAAAAATTTGAACTCATTTGAATTTGATTTCAATTTTTATAGATTTTTTCTATTATTTAATAGACTCATTTTTATTTTATTATTAAATGAATTTTAAATTTGATGAAATTTATCACAAGAGTTGGATCTGATTCCATGACCATCGCATAAAATTTTGAATTCACTTGGATGTGTTTTTGATTTACTATGATTTATTCATTTAATAGTATATTTCCTCACTAAATTTATCTAAAAGAGTTTTCTAACTTTAAAATCTAAGAAATTTGAATCTCACTATTTCTAGATATCATCAAGACCCCCAAAAAAATTCAATTTATATTTTTAGGAGTTTTATTTTTTTTAATTTTAATGATTTTACTAAAATCAAAGCCAATTAAGGGATCTTATTAACCTAGGAATTGAGGTTTAAGATTTGAACTTCCAAATGAACTCAAACTTCATGAAATCTAATTCACAATTAAAGAGTGACTTGGAGAACATTTTGCAGTCATTTGGAGTTTTTTATAATTTATTATTATTTATTATTCTTTAAAATTTAATAAAGTGTGTTTACTGTTCACAAATCCATTCAAAATATATTTTTTCTTAGATTTTATGATTCATTATGAGTTCAATGCACTTTACCTTATATTTTTAAGATTTTATGAAAATTATAAGTTCAAAGGCATATTATAGGATTTTTCTTTATAGTGAAACTCCATCTAAAAGAACTCCATGTTCATGAAATTTAAACCACAAACTTCTCAGGGTCGATAGATCAATCTCTAAAAATTTGAGCTCATTTGGAGTTATTATTGATTTTTAATAATTTAATGAATTTAAATTAGAAATCTTAGAAAATTAGGAAACCCTATATTTTTATATCGAAAGGATTTAAAATCACCTTTTCTTTGATTCTATTGTTTGTTAAGGCTCCATGAAAATTCATTTTAGCGTGCTTCGACTGTTTGCTGGTCATGTATATATTCTTAAAATAAAATACAAACATTCTTACAAAATATAAGATTTAACCTAAAAACTAATGTATACATACATTACATATTACCAATATTTCCAAATACCTAACATGAAAAAGTAGGAATGAGGGTAAAGCATGTGCTTGGGTTTGTGTTTTATTACATTAGTACATAAACCATTAAGAGTAATTAAGTTGCCTTTTAGCCAGTACGTGGTCACTTGGCTGGAACGTAACTATGATTTGGAAAACTAAAACAATCAAGGCTAAGGCAATTTTGGCGGAACCAGAAGTTTCACTTCAACTTTTGGCTTATCAAAAACTTTTACGCATCATCACCATCAAACTATTTGTTTTACAATACCTATATTATTAAATTTTAAATCCAGCTATGTATTTAAAATTCATAAAGTGAAAGACATGGAATTAAGTAAACAATTTTTACATCTAGTTTTATAACTTCTATTTTTACGTAATGAAAGAAGCAAAAGTATACATACCCATGAGTTGTGCTATTGCGTGCTCGTGTAATAAAAGTAGTGCAAAAACCAGAAATTTCATGGAGCTGAAATAGGCATCTAATACCGAAGGCAAACTTTAGCTTGGTGCCAATGAGTTGTTCATGCGACATTATTCTTAGGCTTCCAAACAGAAAGCAAGAGCATAAATCCCCTTATAAACAAGGCATAAGCCCAGCAGCGCTGGTAATATGATGGGATAGCGAAGGAAAATAGGTTAGTGATCTAATCACATGCAAAGCATTCTTGTTTTTAGGAAAGGAAGCAGCTAATCATCGAAAACATTAGCAGAAAATGGCCCAGCTATTACTCGAGAAACGGGATTAAAATGGACAACACTAAATAAAATAAGCATAAACAATTCAATGGACTCCACTTTGGATCATGTGGGCTCTGAAAATTCGGCCCCGGCCTCCCCTGCTTTCTCGAGGGAGTTTTAACAGATTAAGTTCCAGGGTAAATTTTGGGAAGGCAGATGGGTTTGTAGATAAGACACTATCCAGAAATTTCGTCCTCATTTTGCGAGGACTTTATGATATGAGTTCTGATTTCCTATAGGTGCAAGCCCCTATAGTTAATTACCCCTCCCGATAATGAAAAAGAACTTTCGATTAAGGCTAGTCATCAATCAGATACGTCAAGATATATGTTATCTGGCATATAATAGCAGCATGGGTTAAGGTTGGAAATTTGATATTTAAAATAAAAAATTTACCACCTTGCACTTTAAGCGGATGATGGGGGGAATGGATGATGGACCCGATCAAGATCCCATGGTTCCGTCATCCCGGGCCATCGTGGTCCCTGGTCTACTTAGTCAGAGGAGGTAGTCGACACAACCTGACAGAAGGATCCTGATGTGAAACCATGCAAGGAGCTCATAAAGAATTAAAGTTGCAATTGACAAAGTACTCCAAATTATTAAGTTATTGTGACAACGTTCAAAGTGATTAAAGAATCTTAGTTTTCCACTTGTTTAGGCGAAGAAGTGCATGTAGATTGACCAAATCTTGTAGATAAAACAAAGATAGTAGTAACACAATTGCTTTAAATCAACAATCCACGATTTAATAATGAGAGTTTTCACCTTGAGGAATTTAATCACTCGGCTAAGCTAGGTTGTGGTGGGAGAGGATGTTCCATACTATAATCAAGATCACCACGAGGAAGGTGATGCTGGAGATCCTTGCTAACGAAGAGGTAGCCGGGGTGGAGGAGGTGGTGGATGACCGACGATCGTCCAATGGCCCGGACGGATGTATGCTTCAAGCGATAGCGCTAGTTGGTAGATGATACGATTAACGTAGTCTTCAACGGTGTCTTCGTTTCCAAAGTGCAAATCAAAGAAAGGTGAATCAAGGATGATCACCCTACCTTGTTCATCCACGACAAAACCGTGATCATGGTCGGGATCCGCCATGCGAGAACATTGGGAGTTCGTAGAGGAGACGTAGTGGAAGAGTCTCCGGATAGAGAGGAGGAAGAAGGTTGGGAAGGCGGTTTGGTGAGGGAGAGGGTAGAGAGGGGCGGCTAGGGTTGGATGAGGGGAAGGGATTTAGGAGAAATCTGAAATTAATTTCAGAATTTCTCCTTAGGGAAAAGAGAGGGAAATAATTCGAATTTCAAATCATCCCACTAAGGCAAGGGGTGGCGGTTAGGGAGGGATCAAGGGGAATTTAATAAGTGATGAGGGATTAATTGGAGAGAGAAAGGGTGGGCTAAGGGTGCCCGGCCATATAGAGGTAGGGGAGGGAGGGAATTTAATTAGGGAGGTGGGCCCCAAGAGTACTTATTTGATTTAAATCAAATCCAATCTTTATTTCAGATTTTATTTAAATAGGAAAGTTTCCTAATTTAAATCCAAATATAAAGAAAGTATTTGAATTACAATATTTAATTGAAATTCAAGATGGAAACTTTCCTAATTAACTAGAACTTATTTTAGGAAAGTATTGAAAGCCCTTTGGAATTTGAATTTCAAAATTGGGCACTCATGGGGGCGGGTGGGATTGGAAAAGGAGAGGGGGAAGGGGTGCGGGTGGGGTGCTGGCCACTGGCCTTGGAGGGGAAGCCGCCGGTTTGGGTAGCAGGGGAAGGCCGGCGGGTGGGTTCTGTTGGAGGGGCGGCGGCTTAGGCAGTTGGGGATTGGTGAGGGAGATTAAGGATGCAGTGGGGTAAGGGAAAGAAAAGAAAGTTGAAGAACCGCGAACCTTGGACTCCTCCAAAATTGACGGGTGTTGCTTTGCCCACCTAGGGCTTCTCCTCACATGAACTCACAAAGAGATCAAAACACAAAATCTGAAATTGTCTTCATAAAACATTCATCATCCCATACAATGCAAGGGGCCTCATATAAATAGGCCAAAAGAAACAAAACAAAAGACTAAAATGCCCTCGGGCTATAACATAGACTCAACTCCTAGTAGGGGTATAATAGGAAAACTCAAAGCAAAAATACATGAATAGAAAATACATCAAAAATATAAACTCTGAATCATGGCCAACGATCTACGATTCTTCCGACGGTACACGTGTCGGAATCTCAGGTCGATGTCCCCATCATTCTCCCCAGGTGGGAGAAAGCTCGACCCCGTCGAGTAAGTGTCTCTGGAGCTCTCGTACATCTCTAGGAAATCTGGGTCTAAGCTCTGTAACTCCTCTCGATCAACCCATGTGTCCTCTGTCTCCGATGTCCCTTTCCAGTGAACTAAGTATCTTCGGCGGCCTCCTTCTTTTGTGGAAATGATCTCATCATCTAGTATTGCTTCAATCTTCTCCGCATTGGGTAAATTAGGTAGTTTTGGTAGTGGAGGTAGGCTAGGGCTCTCACCAGGTGGGGTCTCACAAGGCTTATTTTGAAGTGGATTGTTAGGGTTCAATTCTGGTCCCTCAAAGGTTACTAAATCTTCTATATTAAATGTATGATTGATGTTAAAACCTTTAGGAAGGTCCAGCACATAAACATTACTATTTATCTTTGAAATTATTTTAAAAGGTGCGGCGCTTCTAGCATGCAACTTCTTCACGGAGCCCGGAGGAAAACGCTCCGGACGGATCCGAACCATCACAAAGTCTCCAAACTCGAATTCTTTAAGTCTTTTCTTGTGATCAGCAATAAGCTTATAATTGGAATTACTTTGTTCAATTCTTTTTTTAATTTCTTTATGAAGCTCCTGGAGATGAGATGCAAATGCATATGCAGACTCGGACGTCCTACCTATTGGACTCATGGGGATTAGATCAATGGGTTGTCTAGGTTGATATCCGAACACAATTTCAGCTGGACTCAGACCCGTAGTTCTATTCACAGAGTTGTTGTA
Source organism: Dendrobium chrysotoxum (assembly GCA_019925795.1). NCBI lineage: Eukaryota > Viridiplantae > Streptophyta > Magnoliopsida > Asparagales > Orchidaceae > Dendrobium > Dendrobium chrysotoxum. The sequence goes on from CM034310.1 coordinate 28,492,726, forward strand.
GGCGAACTCGGCTATAGGTAGTTTGGAATCCCAATCTCGAATGTTTTCTCCTACCAAAGTCCTTAGTAGGTTGCCTAAACTCCTATTCACTACCTCAGTTTGCCCGTCGGTTTGAGGGTGGAAAGCTGTGGAAAATTGGAGTTTGGTACCCATACGGTGCCACAGAGTCTTCCAAAAATAGCTAGTGAACTTAACGTCTCTGTCTGACACTATGGTTTTGGGAAGGCCATGCAGTCTAACTACCTCATTAAAGTAAAGTTTTGCAATGTGGGACGCATCGAAGGTCTTAGAGCAAGGAATGAAGTGAGCCATCTTGGAGAAACGATCAACTACCACAAAGACAGAATCGTGCTTCCTAATGGTCTTGGGTAGTCCAAGAACGAAATCCATGCTCACGTCTTGCCTGGGAGAATTAGGTACAGGAAGTGGAGTATAGAGGCCCGTGTTTTGCTTTCTCTATTTGGCTAATTGGCAAGTATGGCACCTCTTTACTAATTTGTTCAGATCACGCTTAAGACTTGGCCAGAAAAATCGGTGTTCGATTGCGGCGATCGTCTTGGTTTGGCCGAAATGTCCTGCGAGACCGCCCGCATGTAATTCCCAAACAAGGTATTCACGGAGAGACGTATTGGGAATACATAGTTTATTAGACTTGAATAGATATCCGTCTACCAAAAGGAAATCATCAATGGTTCGCTCTTCTCCCGTTGTGAGTAGGGAATATGTTTCTTTAAAGTCGCAACAGTCTTTATAATCCTCTTTGATGCGTTCAAATCCAATAACTTCAGTCCTCATCTCATGAATAACCACCACCCGACGGCTCAAAGCATCTGCTGCTTTGTTCTCAGATCCGGCTTTATGTCGAATAGTGTAAGTATACTCTTGGAGGAATTTAACCCATCTTCCGTGTCGGGCATTCAGTTTCTTCTGCGAATTTATGTATCGTAATGCCTCGTGATCAGAAAAGATGACAAACTCTTGAGGAAGTAGGTAGTGTCTCCAATACCTAAGGCATTTCGAATATTGGAATTAACCCTTTCGGTTGAGATTCACATTCAATACGGCCATCATCGGGGTGATTGGGTGATTTCATTTTATTATTTGAACCTTGTCGACTCTATTTGATTGCTAACAGATGATCGGGTTCAGCTCCTATAATTTTAGAGTTGTCGTACACATGTCATGACCAAGAGCATGTATTTTGATGAATGATTTTTTTCTCATAAAAGGCATTGAAGGCCTAATATGAACGTATAAATTCAAATATTTTGATTGATTTAACGAGCAACGATCTTGGGAACTTATGTTAATTCCAATATTCGAAATGACAGGGATCCTAAGTGGCGAGGCCTACAAATAATTTGAATTCAATGTTATAAATAGGAGTAAGGCTCAGCTCATTTCTTTCACACATAAATTATGTAAGGAGTGTTGCTGGGGAGTTTAGATGTGCGTAAGTCGAGAGCTAGGAGGAAGAAATTTGGTTCCTACCTATTGGTGAACAACTAATTCCCCTAAAAGTTCAGTGTAAGTTGTATTCTGTTATGGTCTGAATTTCCTTTCATATTTACTTTCAGTGTTGGGAACCTAGGGCGTTGCGTATTTTATTTTATTTGTTAACTTAAAACTTTAGGTGGATTTTGAATTTCTTTAAAATTATCTAAGTCATGATTTTTGTTGAAAGTTTCAGCAGCACCCCTACGTCGCATCAAAAGTGTAAAGCCTTCCCGCTTGCCAAGAAAAGCAGTCACGATAGGTGACAGGTGACACTACGGCTGCAGTTTCGTTCCCCGCTTGCTAATAAAAGTGATCATGAGATCTTCAAGTACCTATTCAAAACACAGCATTTCCCCGCCTGAAAAAAAGCAGTGATGGGTACTTAATTTTCTTTTCATATATAATAAATTTCCCCGCTCGCTAATAAAAGTGATCACGGGTACTTATATTTCATGCATACGAATTTTCTCGCTCGCTAATAAAAGTGGTCACGGGTACTTATATTTCCTCGCTCGCTAGTAAAAGTGATCACGAGTACTTATGTTTCATGCATATAAATTTGAAACACTAGTGTCGGATTTATACCTTACGTGAGCGTTGACCGAGGCGGCTACAACAGATGGAACGGCAACTGGAAACCTGCGATGCACAATATGATTTTTTTATCACCTATGCAATATAATTAATTACATATGCTTTTCTTTTTAAAATAGGGGATAGAGAGAGAAAAAAAGAGAGGGATAAGCTCTCTTTCTAGAGAGGGTAAGAGGGGGATTTGCATAGGAAGAGGTTTATGATGTGTAGGGGAATGGAGGTTGAATTTTAGAGAGAGAAAACCTCTCTCTCCAATTTTAGAGAAAGAGGGGAATTTTTCTCTCTCTAGGAGGGGAATATGGAGGAATGGTGGTGATGGAAGGTGTTTGGGATGGAGAGGGAAGTGTTTGTGAAGGAATTTCTCTCTCTTTCTAGAGAGATAGAATTTTCTCTCTCTAGGCTAGAGAGAGAAAGTGGAGGGTGAAGGGGCTTTTTGGTTGGGGATGTGTAGGATGTGTGTGGGAGTATTTTTTGTGAAGAGAGGTTGGTGGTTTGAAGGATAGATGTGGAGAAATTGAAAAATTAGGATTAAAGTTTGTTTTAGGTTTGGGAAGAAAGTGGTGGAGGATGAAGAAGAAGATGGAGGAGAGGAAGAAGACAGGAGAGGAAGGAGAGAAGAAGAAATGAATGAGGAAAATGGAGGGAGGAAGAAGGAGAAAAAAAATGGAGAAGGAGAAGAAGGAAAAAGAAGAAGACTGGAGAAGGAGAAGAATGAGAGATTTACCTTAGAGAGCTTCGAGTGAGGGAGGCCGGCAGTGGAAACCGAGAGGGAGTCGTGAGAGAGCGAAGGGGGCGGCTTCTTGCGTGATTTTGGTGTGAGTAAATAGTGAGGGAGTGAGGAGGGAGTTATGAGGGGTTAAGGGCTTAAGTGGGGGCATTTTAGGAATTTTTTTTTAGAATTTTCTCTTTTTCTTTGTAAACCTTTTTTTTCTCTCTTTAAATTATTTTTTTAGAAAAAGGATTCATGTTGCCGACCCCACGTAGTGGGACAAAGGCTTGTTATTGTTGTTGTTGTTGTTTAAATTATTTTTTTATAATTATATGGCATGAAATTTTTTTAATCGTGCATCAAGTCGGTCGTCACATCATCGTCGTTCACACATGTCGTCGCCTCGATTTGCACGCGCAAAATTTAAATTTTTGCCGATCGACGACCCAAATAAATATGGGCGTAGATTTTAGCTGTTTCCGTTGCTCCGGATGCATTGGCGCTATCCGTTTCGCGAACGGAGGCCATTTTGGCTATTTTGGTTTCCGATCGACATGCGTCGGGTGAGTTACGCGGGGTGTCGCACTCTTTTTGCATTCGAAATTCATCTTGCACAGTCGACTCGACCCCGACACTTGTATGGAGGTCAACAGATCAGTACCAGGAACTGAAGCAAATTCTTTTCGCAGTTGAGTTTTCAGTTTAGACTTTCACTAAGTTCAACCGAATTATAACAACAAAAACACAGAAAATAAAATTTTGAATCAGAGTATTATATGCCATTACGAATGAGATGTATTTTGTTTTCAATGACTGAATAAAATCATTTCAGCAGAACTTCTAAACCTTGGTTCTTTTACTTAGAAATAAACTGTTTTTAGAAGTGAATAATAAGCCCCTCTTTCTTAGTGATATTTCTTACCAAACTATTTTGCAATGCTATTACACCTATAAACTCAAATAAACATGCGTGAACATTTAAACTACAACACAATAGGATGCAAGAAAGCCAGCCAACTAAATGGGTAATACACCTTTCAGTATAGATAATACATAGTAAATCTGAAAAGAATTTTGCTTTTAAGCTTTTCAAATTGCCATTAAAAAATGCAAGGAAACGAAAGGAGACTACTGATAAATTTTGAAATGAATCAAAAGGAGACTATTAAAAAGTTACTTTTTGTTCTTTTTTGCATGTGATCAAAACTCTATATGAAACAAACAGAAGGAAACCCTACCTGAATGTAATGATGAATTACGATTTCATACTGCTCCTTCAGAGCAGCAAAGAAGACTAGCTCCTCAACTCTGCCATAACTGCAATAGATTTTTGCTTAGTTATTCAGTTCAGGTGTCCAAATCTACCAGCTTTTAACTATATAAGCATTTGGGAAAAAAAAAGTTACTGAATGAAATTCAGAATTTTAGCAATAACAGAATACATGAAGTGACGGGCTTGATACAGAGCAAGAAGACACTAAACCACTCAAGAAATGCAGACCTTTGCAAGAGTTCCAAAAATTATCAAGGAGTAGGTTATCCTTCATGGATAATAAGGCAAGGGAGAAAACAATAGAAAGATCAACATAACGGGCATGCTACCTAAATTCTTTGTCACTAACGGAGGTGGCTTTAGCACAGAGGCATAATAAAGAAAATACTCACAAAAAACATAATAAAGTTAAACAATGAATGCATGATTATTTCAAGCCCGTCAAATTTTCTGAAGGAGGTCCATAGATAAGTTCTCGGAAACCATAAAAATTGCTTTTCATTGTAGAACTGGCTATAGTCATTTATCTTTAAAAAATCAAAATGGCATTTTGAGGCACTTCAAAGTCTACCGTTCTGCTAAAACTAACAAAAGACTGATTTATACACACCCCCATCTTCAACCTAAGGAATGTTCAAAACCAACTAGCATTACAATTGTGTTCTTCCGATTCACCATGGACAAACTCCATTAAAGAATACCCATTGGCATCAAGGAAACATGGACTTAATGTAAGAACTCAAGCCTCATGCTTTGTCATAGACAAATCATAAAACAACGCCTTTCTTGCAAAAACTAAAAATGGAGTGCTATTCATATAATGTGGTAGTAAATTAAAGGAGGGTAAACAAATTTAAAAAAAATAAAAAAAGGTATCTAGTGCATGAAGGTCCTGCTAATATAGGGCATGGGAGACAAGTCCAATAGCCCTAAAACAACAACATCAAGCTTTTGTCCCATTACGTGGAGTCGGCTACATGAAACATTTTTCTCAATAAAATTTATAGCCTTAAAACCCATCAATAAAATTTATAGCCTTAAAACCCATCAATAAAATTTATAATAAAGTTGAAACTAAGTGATCCCACAAAAGCTTTCTCTTTGAGGACTTATAGAGTTGTACTGAAAAAAGATCTGTAGTTCTTACTTTGCATTCACAGTGATAACGCGTCATAATGATATGATGGTTATTAAACTGTGATGACAGATCAATACAGCACTGCAGTCCATAATAAAATGGACTCTGCATCAAACTGCAGAATTCCCTGAGACACTATCCTGCAATATGGCAATAATTAAGAAACATTTTCTGGACTAAAGCTGAATTCTTGAAATATCAGCACCGGACTTGTAACTTACTCTGAATATAACATTTTCTTCTAGAAAAAGGAAACCAAGTTGTCAGAGAGCCGTTTACTTCTAGTATCATATGTAAGAATTTATCATATAATGCATCAACAGCACAAAAAATTAGAACCCAACAATAGGTAGATGAGTTTGTGCAAGTGTTCACCTCCATGGGTCTGTAGTTTTAAGTAAATTACCATAATATTGTTGTGGAAAAGAAAATAATGAGCCAAATTGGCATACAAAAGGATGATAAAAGCTTGGATTTAGTTTTGGAATTACCCTAAGGTGAACCCAATCTCACCTCTCCAGAAGCTTCATAGTGGTTGCCTCATCTAACACATCCTTGGAATCACTAAGGAAGGCCCTAAATTCTTTGATAATTGACTGATACTCTGCATTGCTGCTTCCTAATGATGCATTCCCAAGTGAAATTGGCTCATCTTCTAATAGCAGTCGATTAATCTGCAAGCACAATAAAAATATTTTACCCACAAAGTTAAAGCATCATCAATCAAGTATTGAGGCATTTAATAGTTAAATCAGTAGATACGATATTGGTAGCAAAATGCTTGACAGGACCATGAGGTATATGTTCGTCTAAACTAAACAATAAGGACAGGTTATGTGTCAGCCGGATGGCATGTTGAGTTTCCAGTGTGACAAAAAAATAATAATAATAAACGATTTGTTAGTTTTCTTCATATTGGTCGAAGAAAATACCAACCCTTAATGAAGAATAGCCAATAAAAGTTCCTAAAAAATCATCATCATTTCCTTAGATATTTGGGACCATCTTTATGAGTCATCATTTTCCATTCAATCTTACTGAGTGCTACTTGAGTCAAATCATTTCAAAAGTAATGAAAAAAAAAGGAGTTTGAAACCATCCAAGCCGAATCTAAGATCGACGGTACAAGGTCTTCAGGCCGGATCTAAGATCGACGGCGCAAGGGCTTAAGTTTGAAATCATCTCGGCCGGATCTAAGATCGACGACGCGAGGTCTTTATCGAACACCTATTAAATAATCTTCTTACCCCTTATTATTATTATAAATACTCTTCTCCATTCTGCTGCTTTTATGCTTACGGGAATGAGGATTGAAAGCAATTGCAACTTCGAGTAAAGTATCAATTCGAACAGGTGATAAGGGCACAATAGACAAGTTAATTGCCTAAGACGTGCGAAATCACAGGAAGAGACATGCGAGCGGAGGGCTTGTTCGCGCGGGTACAAAGGCTGGGTGTGAGGCGGATGGTGAAGGTCATGTGGAACAAAGGCACGAGTAGTTTGAAGGCGAACGGCTAGTCGGACACGCTGGGAGTTCGCATGTGGGTTCCATTTAGGGCTCGGATTGGGCCGATGGGTTTGCACGCAGAAGAGGCTCACGTGGGGCTGGCTTTGGATCGCACATAGAAGAGGGTTAGGTGTGGGTGTGCGCTGGCGTGGGCAATGTCGGACGGTGTTCAGCGGGTTGTACAGGTGGAGTTCGTTCGGTCGAGTGGAAGGAGGCATAAGTGTGCGGTCAATCGAAGTAGATGGGATGAGACTCGGTCGTTTTTTCGTTCACCAGATTGTCTCGATGCAAGCAGAACACTCGAGAGAAGCGGGATTTCAAGAAATTTTGAACCAAGGCCAGAGCGTATGTTTTTTTTCCTTCTTATAGACTATATTGTTGAAAGGATGTTATGGCAACAAAGAGTTGTCTTGATTCATTAACTGTTGTAAGTGGGACCGATCAACAGCAAGTTGATTGGCATGTGGAGAGACGCATCTGCTTGATTTTTCTTTTCATTATTTTGTTTTTATTCATTTTCATTTTTTTTAGTCAACATATATTTCCTCCAGTTGAGATTCACTGCCAACATAGACATCATCGAGGAAACATTAAAGCCACTTGAGGCATTCATACCTGTAATTATAAAAAAATTGATTTTTTTAAGTAGACCCCTTTGGTTGATATCTTCTTTGAACAAAGCCATATTGAAATGGCATGGAAATCAATTCAAATATTTGTATTTACACAGTGAGAATTTAATTTTTGAGAATTGATCCATCTGGTTGAAATTGATTTACAAAACGTCCATCATTGGGGTGATATTAGAGTCATTTAAATATTTATATTTCCATCATGAAAATTTGATTTTTGAGGACCGACCACTATGGTTGAAATTTACTTTAAACACGACCATCGTTAGAGATTTAAATAATTTTATTTAGTTATTTGAATCTTTTCAACTCTGCTCACTCGCTTGAAAATAAGTGGGTAAGAATGCCAATTTCATGAATTGTTATATAAACGTTAAATCAAATGTTTGTATTTGATGACGAACTTCCTCTGAGAAAGGGATTTAAGGCTTAATGCAAACCAAAAACTAAATATATGGATTTCAGTCGTATATCCATTCATTAATTTAAGTTTTGTCAACTCTAATCTTTTCAAAGAGAACTAGACTTAAAATTTAAGTTCTCATTTATTTAAACCAGTGCAGCATTCTATCACCTCGAATTTAGGAATTTTATAAATAGATAGGAGCATATGCTGGTGTAATTTGAAAACCGAATTTTAGTTTAGGTTGCTTTTAACCTAGCACATCATTATCAAACTTGTGCTCACATATTAGCATGTTTGTTGACGCACATATGAGGGTTGGAATATCTTTTAAATGATCTACAACTTTTTCTGCATTCATGTGATGCATTTGCATGCTTTTAAAGCACTTGCAAAGTCATTTCGTATGCTTTTAATTTATTGGCACGCTTTTTTATGCACTCACAGAATGATTTGCTCGTCAATGTGTTAAATTACTACGAGGGAGACCAACTCAACATCTTTTACTTTATACAACTAGAGATGTTATTCAATTCATTTTCATTTCAAGTTCAGCTTGTCGAGTGAGTTCTTAGGGTTTGTAAATTCATTACAAGTTCCTTGTAAGTGCATTTTTAGTCAATGCCATGTTTTTTCATTTATTTCAAATTAAATTTACCGCGTTTTATTTAAAATATCTTGACTGAAAGTAGAGGTATTAGATTTGACCTATGTTAAGAAAGATAGAGGTAGACCTAAAAAGACTTGGTTAGAAAATATTAAAAATGATATTTCTTTATTAGATTTAAACGAGAATTTGACTTTTAACAGGACACAATGGAGAAAAAGGATTCATGTAGCCGACCCCACGTAGTGGGATAAAGGCTTGATGTTGTTGTTGTTGTTGTTGTTGTTATTTAAAATATCATTTTATGCTCAATTGCCTATTTGTCAGCTCTATGTTAATTACATCAACCTCCTAACATCTTGCCCACGTAGGACAAAATCAAGACCACATTCTGCTCAACCACTATAGGCTTACTCCAGAAGAAAGTCATCAATCCCTCAGTCTAAGTCTAATCAAATTAATAAATACTTGTAACTAAATCCGCTTAAAGAACTATTAAACCTAGAGCTGAAAAGAGTCTTAGAAACGAAGGTACAAAAACTTTATTAAACACCCGCAACATTTACTTTTTATCAAACAAAATCTTTCTCATGATCATCAAACTTTTCTTAATAACTTGCATACTACTTTTATCTTTAAGACAATCCTTGAGACATCAACTAATCAGAGTTAAAACAATTTTATGAAAGCGAAAATGGAAGCTCTTTAAAAAAAAATATGAGAATTAATAAAATTACCAAGGAAAGAAACCATTCGAATGTAGATGAATCTTGACTGCAAAGTACAGATCAGATGCTTAATTAGATATGTATTAAACTAAATTGGTTGTCAAAGGTTGTACACAAATGATGTTCCTACGTTGTTATGGTTGGGAGTCAATTCATGCACAAAACTAAAGAATCGCATCTTAGGAGTGTATAGAATCTACAATATTTGAAGGAAACTACCAGCAATGGAATTCTAGTAAAAAAAGGGTGAGATCTCACACCTGATGCATATACGAATGCAAATTATGCAAGTCTAATGGTTGGCAAGATACCAACTTCAAGATATTGTACATTCTTATAAGGCAGCCTTGTAACTTGGATAAGTAAAAAAAAAATATGTGATCGCAAAATCTAGCGCATAAACCAAATTTAGATCCATGCCACTGAGGATCTACGAGTTTTTATGGCTCAAAATAATCCTGGAATATTTAAAGGTTGAATCGAAAGGCCTCATGAGGCTCTATTGCGATAACAACTCAAACATCAATATTTCACATAATCACATATAACATGATCGTAAAAAGCATATTAAATTTGATAGACATTTAATAGGGAGAAGCTAGATTTTAAGTCGTCCAATATGTACCCATGTCCATACTCAAACATCACTAAGGTTTATGGAGAACCATCTTGAAAATATTAATAATTAAGTTTTGAATGATAACATCCATTCATTTACTTGGGGGGAGCATGAAATTACTTCCTTCATGACAGCCCTATTCCTTGACGTTGCCCCTTGACTTTCACCCTCTACATTCTTTGACATCACCCCCTCATGGAACAGTAAATCTTTCCCGCTAACTCATCAATATGTTGGACTATTGTAATTATTCTCCGATTTTGTATGTAATTGTTTTATATTATCTGATTTTGTATGTTTCCTACAAAAGCTCGCCTTTGATCGTATAAATTCTGAATACATTAGAATGAAAAAATGCAATAAACTTTTCTCCAATTCCCCTCAATAATCACGATTCAAAGGTCGTAATCAAGTTATTCTACATGGCTGCATTGTATGGACCAGCAATGCAAAATTCTTTGACAACATCCTTTATTGTGCCAACATTACATTTACTTTCATTCAGGTAAACAGTAAGCAAAAGCAGAAAGAAAAAAGGTCAAATTCATTGCAAGCTATGGAATACAGAAAATTAATCACAGCCCAAAATAACAGTTCCTACAACTTTTTCCAGTATTTCATCAACTAAATAACATTTGCATGCCGAACAATTGGACAAGTAAAAAGTTTCAAAAATGATGTTATCATATGAATATTTTGATGATCTTTCGAAGGCATTTACCTTGTCCAAGTACAGCTCGGTAATCCATGTTGAAATCATTGTGATTTGACACTTATCATCTCTAGTAAGATTATCAAGCTTTCTTAGAAGAAAAGTACGTAGAGCATCCTGCGTGTAAAAGAGCATCACAGATAAAACTCTTGAAAAAAAAGAATCATCAGCATATAGCATGTTGCAGTTAAGAAATACACGAACATGCCATTTATAGTGGAAAGACGCATGTACTACACAATCACTTAAAAAAGGCCAGCATAAATATAAAGCATAAACAAAATGAAAGCAAAATATAGAGTAAAGGATAAAATTATGGTCATTCCCTGCAACCAACTTTAATATTACTAGTAAAGGAAGACCGTTTTTTTCAATAATCCTCAGTTAAGACTGCTGACAACTAAAAGAAGGCAAATCACTTCTAATACAACTATAATCACATTATATAGCAAAGATGAGAGAGAGGGAAATTGTTTAGCTGTGAATTTACATATATATAAGGTTATATGAATAATTACCGTATACTTAGCCGCATTTCAATAAAAAAAAAGTTGCATATCTATAATGCCTCGCCATATTATGTATTAGAAACTAAGCAAAGTTCAGAAAGCAAGAGCAATGGCATTTTAGTTGAAGCTTTAAGAACAAAAGCTTTTCTCGACACAATTATCAGAACTTATTTAATACCCGGAGGGGATTCTGGTACAGATCTTTGATATAAAATGAGGCTAGTGATATAACATTTGATCTGGGAATCATATCATGAAGTGGATAATCAATTATATCATCTATTTCAAAAAAGACTACAAGAAGAAAAGATGAGATTAGATAAGTTGATTCGAGACCATCTGATTTCTTCACAAAAATAGACGACGATGGTGATTCTAATGTCGCATCATTGATATTAAAGAGGATGTTGTAAGTTATCAACATGTGGGGAATCTGCACATATGGACAGATCGTAAATTGAATATTAGTGGGAGCTCAAAACTTAGGAAATTAGTTCGTTAATTCAAATGATTTTGAATATTTTAAAACCATTTAGATAAGTTTGTAATTGAATTTAAATTCAAATTATGATAATTCATGCAGATATTCTCATTTAATTTGAACTTATCTAGGTTGTTATTGTAGATGGAGTTTTCTTCTTCTTTTATTTTTAATTTGAGTTAATTTAGGAATGGTTTAGATTTATCTTTATTGTAATTTGTACAAGCGTTTCAATTTATATCCTGAATCAGTTTGCTTTATAGGCAAAAAGTGAGCAGATTTTGTTAATATATCAATGATAACCTAAATACTATCATATATCTATCTGGATCTGGGAAATCCCATAACAAAATCCATTACAATTTCTTCCCACTTCTACTTAGGAATAGGTAGTGATTGTAGTAGTCCACTAGGTCGCTGATGTTAAGATTTCACCATTTCACCATTTGACATGCTTCACAATTAGCTATGTATTCAGCAATGTCTTTCTTCATACCAGGCCACCATAAAACTAATTTCAAATTTTTATACATCTTGGTACTGCCTAGATGAATTGAATAGCAAGAATAATAAGCTTCTTACAAAATTTCCTTTCTCAAGTCTTGATCACTGGGCATCGACAACTGAAATTTATGCTTAATACTTTCATCAGCATCAATAGAAAGATCTCGTCTTTTCCTGACTAAGCCTGCTCCATCAATTTTGAATATTCGCTAGTAATCTTTTGAGCTTCTTTGATACGATCTATTAGGCTTTACTGTCATCTGATGCTAGTATTCCACATTTTTTAAATCTATAATCTCGAATTGTAGATTCTCCATTTTCTTGATCAATTGAACCTCTTGAGTAATCATCCAATTCATCAGTCCTGTGGATTTGCAACTCAAGGCATCAACCACAATATTAGCTCTTATAGGACAATATTGAATATCCGCATCATAATCCTTAATAAGTTCCAACCATCTTCTCTGTCTCAGATTGAGTTCTTTTTGTGAAAATATGTATTTTAAGCTTCGATGATCAGTAAAGATTTCACATCTTCCCCCATAAAGGTAATGCCTCCAAATCTTCAAAGCAAATACCACTGAAGCCAACAACAACTTAAATCAGTAAGGATAGTTTGGTTAGAGGCTGTAGGATTACTAAATCTCTATTTGCTGTTGTAGGGTTGCTGAAAACAGTAAGGTATGGGTTGTTAATTGCTGTTTTGTGCTGAAATCCATGGACATAAGAGTAAAGGCTATTGTAATTTGCTGAATTACAGCATAGGGCTGCTGTGGAGACTGTTGTAGGCTGCTGTAAATGGCTAAAATCAGCTGTGTTGCTGAAATCAGTAAGAAAAAGGGAAGCAAAAGCTAAAAACAGGGATTGATGAAATCAGATTGCTGAATTCAATAGTGAAAGAGAGGAAAGCAAGGGAGTTAAGTTAAATGAGGAGAAGTTTGGTAGAGACGGTATATAAAAGAAAAAAAAAAGGATCTAGAAGAAAAAATTCCTAATAAGGTGACATACTCAAATGATGTCATAAGAAATAGTAAAATTTTATATATTTGCAAACTCACATTTGTTATGTTTAGGATAGCATTTCATTCTAGTTTATTTATGTATAAATTGTTGAGTCATTAGGTAGTGATTACAATAGCACATGTTATGATTGTTAAAAGTAAATGACATTGAAAAGGTGAAATAAGTTATATATGGAGGATAGACCCGTACAAGTAAATGCGGAAGACCTGACGAGGTAAGCCTACACTCTCGAAATTCTAAAAGTTGGGAATTCATACCCAGTCTTAAATGAGCGAGCAGCTTCAATCCTAAAAATTGGAAATTCGAACCAAACCTTAAATTAGAAAGCCGGAATGGTGCAAAAGCCTATAGCCATCATATGACTTATATAAAGGTGTTGAACAATAAACATGACATAAAGTGATGTTATTCATTTCTTATGTCTAGTATGAAATTTGCATGTTTTTTAAATTAATTATCAATATATTTATTATTACTTCTTATACATTGTTTGCTTATTTTATTGAGCTCTAGCTCATTAGCAGTGGTCGTACTGCAGGAAAGGGGAAGGAGCCCATACGGCACTAGACAAAAAGGGTGACTGAACTTTTTGTGTACATACACTTTTTGGGTATACAGAGAGATTTGAGCAGGAATTGTACAGACACTTTTGGGTATGTAAATGAATTTTAAAAAATTTAGCAAAGCTCTATATTTCATGTGAGGATGCATTTTGTTTGAGATATTTTACATATGCTTCATGTTATTAAGTATAAAAACTTGATGCGCTGGGATTGCCTGAATAGGCTAATTCTTACTCACCTGATTCTGATAGTAGTACGAAATTGGTGTTAGTAAGAAATAGTTTTGTTCAGATTCTCCCTCTCTATTACACTCTAGATTGGCTGGGGGGTGGGGGTGGTTCAAAATGAGGTGTGACAATACTATGCAAGTGTTGCGCGCAAATGTATCCTCTTCATCAGTCTCAATAGCAATTCTTTGCATTTTTCTATCTAGAAGATTGTTCACAGGTTTTTTCCCCTTACCGTCCATTCAAGAGCTTAAAGATTCAATCACTGCCATAGTACGCTGAACTTTTAAATAAAAAAATGGGGTGTGACAATAATTGATTAAAAAGACAACGGAGAACCTACTATGCGAGTGTTGCACGCAAATGTATCCTCTTCATCAGCCTCAATAGCAATTCTCTGCATTTTTCTATTTAGAAGATTGTTCACAGGTTTTTCCCACTTACCGTCCATTCAAGAGCTTAAAGATTCAATCACTGCTACAGTACACTGAACTTTTGATCATTCAAATATAAAGACATTCCAAAAAAAAAAAAGGGTTATGTCACTTCCAACTATTGCCCAGAACACCAATTGCTGTTGCAAGAACTGTCTTTACCGTGTACTGCAACTCCCGGAGACCCCACAACCTTGTTGTGAGGCCCAGTCCACACGCCCACAGCCACATAGGCTGTTTGATCACCTCAGGTGGCCACTGGAGAAAGTAACAAGAACATTGCATTAAGCCATTAATGGTGGCAGAGTCCCAAACTCCCCTACAAACACTTTCCAACTTTCCTACTCTCCAAAAAGAGGAAATCCTTCCTAAAATCAGAATATACCTGAAATAAACTGCACAAAAAAATTCCTCTCTAAAGGCAGGAGGGTATTAATAGTCTAGGCCCCACTAATAAAGCTTATAAACATTTAATTAAAGAAGAGGAAAGCAAGTCCTAATAATAAAAACTGATTATAAAAAGGACCCTCGAAATCTACCAATAAGTCTTGTATGGCTGTGAAGGGCAGCGGGTGGTTTTGACTGCCAGTGAATAAACAGTGAAGGGGTATGTTCCCAAGACAACAAATAAGTACTTGAAGACAAAATGCAATATTCTAGAACCTTAATCTCGGGTAAGAACTAGGTTAATCAAGATTGACAAATCTAGATTTGAGAAAGGGTTATCAACAAAGGATAAAAGGTATTCTCCATCCATACTTAATCTAGCATTGTTATCAAAGCCCAGAAATTGAAATCTAAATGGCATTGGCAAGATAGGAGACGGACAAATTCACCATAAGCAAAATGACTTAGATTGAAGGCCTTGATGTCACATTGTTAGATGAGGCATTGCAACAGGTTGATGCAAAGCTTTAAGGAGATATTGCTAATAAAGCTCAAAATGCTATTCTGCTTAGTATTCAACATGAAGTTTTGCAGGAGGTCGTGGGAAAACGATCAGCCATTGGAGTTTGGGAGAAAATTAAATCTCTATATATGAAAAGTGGAGTTTGGGAGAAAATTAAATCTCTATACATGAAAAGTGGTAATATCTCAATAAGAGCTTGCCACTCGCAAATGGAAGATCCAAATCACTCAAAAAGCATTCGGATAACATCAACAAAGTCATGACGGATCCTAAACGCATGGAAGCTAAAATAAAGAGGATCTTTCCATAATCCTCCTGAGTAAAACATATGAAAATTCTGTAGATATTTTTTTGGTATGGGAAAACCACTCTTTCTATGGCAGAAGTGAAATCATCGCTCAATTTTAAAGAATTGCAAAAGAGTGGAGAATCAAGGGAAGAAAATGTTGGCGATAACCTTACTGATAGTGGAAGAACAAATAAATATGATTTTAGCAACAAGTACCGATCGAGATCTGAATTCAAGTTCACGAAGAAATGCTTCCTTTTCCACGAGGAAGGCTCTACTTCAAGAAGAAGAGTGCATGGAAATAGATGACAACAGTTAAAAAAAGTTAAGGAATTTAGGCAAACCATGATTGCTAAGGAGGGATGAAGGTGCAAAGATATTGACCATCACACAAATTAAGTTTAGTAAAGATTGGACTATTGATTCTACATGTGCCCAAACAAGTCATGGTTTGATTTGTGATACTTAAAAAAAAAGACTTGTAAAACCATGCGATTGACAAGATAAGGATCAAGATGTTTGAGGAATTAACAAGTAATTTCAAGAAGTGATATATGTACCTGAGCCAAAGATAAATTTAATTTCATTAGGACTCCTAGATAAAGTTGGGTATGGATTCAAGAGTGAAAATGGAAGCTTGAGTATGTAGAAGGCTCACTTGTTACCATGAAAAGATTTTTGAATAATGGATTGTATTCCTTGACTGGAAGAACATCATTGGAGGCATGGTGAATGCAATCAATTAGCAAATGCAATCAAATTATGGCACAAGAGACTTGGCCATATAAGTCAAAGAAGGCTAAAAAAACTTAGGATTCACAAATCAAAAGCTATTACACAAATCAACAACTTATGTACTTCAAATGCAAACAATAAATATAAGAATTAGAACGCAAATGATACATAATGATTGCATAAATTCAAAGACAACAACAAGAAACTCAAAACCATACAAAATCAAAGAGTAATTGTAATTTATTCACCACAATATAACAACAACAACATCATCATCAAGCCTTTGTCCCACTATGTGGGGTTGGCTACATGAATCAATTTTCTCTATTGTGTCCTGTTAAAAGTCAAATTCTCGTTTAAATCGAATAACCTGTTAAAAATCAAATTCTCGTTTAAATCTAATAAAGAAAGATCATTTCTAACATTTTCTAACCAAGTCTTTTTAGGTCTACCTCTACCTTTCTTAACATAGGTCAAATCTAATACCTCTACTTTCCTAACCGGGTCATCAGAAGGCCGTCATTTTATATGACCAACCCATCTAAGATGACTCTCTCTAATCTTAACTTCCACTGGAGCTACTCCAACCTTTTCATGTATATGCTCATTTCGTATCCAATCTCTAAGGGTAAAGCCACTCATCCACCTGAGCATCCTCATCTCTGCAACATTTAACTTAGTATTATGCTTCTCTTTTAATGGACAACATTCGGCACCACAAAGCATTGCAGGTCCGACCACCATCTTATATAATTTTCCCTTAAGTTTGAGGGGGACTTTTCTATCACACAACAAGCCCGATGCATTCCTCTACTTCAACCATCCAACTTGAATTATGTTGATAATATCCCCATCTATTTCACCATCACTCTGAACAATAGATCCAAGATATCTAAAACGTGTACTCTTATTAATAACTTGATCGTCCAAAGTCACAATCCCCTCACTAGGTCTATTAATACTAAAATTACACTCCATATATTCCATTTTAGATCTACTCAAGCGAAAACCTTTAGACTCTAAAGTTGATCTCCATAATTCAAGTTTACCTTCAACTCCCTCTCTAGTTTTATCAACAAGAAGAATATCATCAGCAAAAAGCATACACCAAGGTACATCCTCTTGCAAATGTCTAGTGAGAACATCCATGACTAAAGCAAAAAAGATATGGGCTTAAGGCTGATCCTTGATGTAATCCAACGAAATAGGAAAATACTTGGTCAAACCACCTTGTGTTTGAACACAAGTAATAGCTCCTGCATACATATCTTTAATGATTTGAATATAAGCATTATTAACTACTTTCTTTTCAAGAACTCTCCATAGCACTTCTCTTGGAACTTTATCATATGCTTTTTCTAAATCAATAAATATCATATGTAGATCCTCCTTATTCTCTCTATATTTCTCCATCAAACATCTCAATAAATGTATGGCTTCCATAGTAGACCTACTCGGCATAAATCCAAATTGATTTTGAGAAACATTAGTATCACGCCGCAACCTCCGCTCCATAACTCGCACCCATAGTTTTAAAGTATGACGCATTAAGTTAATTCCTCTATAATTCGCACAATCTTGTGCATCACCTTTATTCTTGAAAATAGGAATTAACACACTCATTCTCCACTCATCTGGTATCTTTTTAGTCTTCAAAATAGTATTAAAATGTTTAGTAAGCTAAGAAATTTGTTCATCTCCTAAGCATTTCTACACCTCTATTGGAATATCATCAGGTCCAACAGCTTTTCCACCCATCGTTTTTTTAAAGCCTCTCTAACTTTTGTTTTACTAATACGCCAATAAAAATATAAATCTTTATTTTAATTTAGGGTGCTAAGGTCACTAAAGTCAATCGTATTTTCACATTCTTCATTAAAAAGTTTAGCAAAATATCTCATCCACCTTTGTTGAATATCATCTTCTAAGAAAAGTACTTTTTTATTTTCATCCTTAATACACTTCACTTGAAATAAATCCTTACTCTCCTATATCTTTGTTTGGCTAACTTAAACATATATCTTTCTACTTCTTTAGTATCTAATCTATTATATAAATCATTAAAAGCTAAGATCTTTGCATCGCATATTGATTTCTTAGATTCCTTACGTGCCGCTTTATATATTTCCTCATTATTAGAATTTTTACAATTAAACTAATTTTTATAACAAATCTTCTTATTTTTTATCTTTTCTTGCACATTTAGATTCCACAACCAACTATTTTTATTATTATGAGCTTTTTCCTTTGATACTCCAAGCACATCTTTTGCAATATTCTTAATATCACTAACCACTTTTTCCCACATAACATTAGCATCCTCATGCACAGACAAAATCTTAAGATATAAAATCTTACTCTCAAAAATATTTTTGTTAATATTCTTTAAATGCGTCCATCCAATTCTAGAATATCGTTTTACTTTATTTTTTTTATTTTCAGCCCCTTTATTTTAAAGTCTAAAACTAATAATCGATTTTAGGTACATAAATTTTCACTCGGAATAACTTTACAATCTTTGCAATCTAAACATCAAATTTTCTTATAAGAAAATAATCAATCTGAGTTGTACTATATCCATTTTTGTAAGTGATGAGATGCTCATCTCTTTTCTTAAATAAAGTATCAACAATTAAAAAATCATAAGCTAAAGAAAAATCTAATATGGTCTTACCACCTTCATTTGTCATTCCAAACCCATGGCCACCATGAATGTTTTTAAAATCATCTACCTCTCTACCAATATGTCCATTTAAATCTCCTTCAATAAAAATATTTTCCTCAAGAGATGTCTTTTGTATTAATTCTTCTAAGTCATTCCAAAATTTTAATTTTGAACCCATATCAAAACCTACTTGAGGAGCATAAGCACTTATAATATTAACAATCTTAGCATCAATAATAATCTTTAAAGCTATAATTCTATCTTCAATTCTATTAATTTTTATAACAATATCCTTCAAACTCTTATCTATAATCACACCAACACCATTTTTAGTACGACTCCTACCCGAATATCATAATTTAAATCCTAAACTATCAATCTCCTTAGCCTTCTCTCTAACCTATTTAGTTTCCTGAATGCACAGAATATTTATCTTCCTATGCATTATAATATCTATTAATTCCATGAATTTTCTTGTAAGGGAACCTATATTCACCACGATAACAATCATAAAATTGTCAAATCTGAACAAAGTCTAAATCGTCATCAAACTAATAACAAAGTATGTAGAAAAAATTAGAACAATGAAAAAGTTTACCAAGATAAGAAATTTAGGCTTTAAGATAACACAAGGAGAAGATTTCTGATAAGAAACACTTATAGATCTCAAATAATTCCTATCAATCTTTGAAAAACAGCGAGAATTCTCCACAAAATCCACGCATAACCAGGAAAACAGTAGATAATTTGTATTATTTGATGAAAGAGAAAAGGAAAATACCAAGATACAATTGATACTCTATTCGAGAAGAGGATCTATCTCTCCTAATTCTCTAGACGCCGCTAGAGCTCAAACAAAACCTAAGAGAGATCTCAAATTTCAACCAAATTCAAGATGCCCTAAACCTAGGAAAACAAACTATTCCAAAAAAAATAACGAGGCCACATTGCTCTAACTGCTGCGTGAATCTCTGGTTTCAATCCCTTCATAAAGCTCCCCTCTAGTGCAGTCTCTGGAAGCTGATCTAGCCAATTGGCCAGGTACTCAAATTACTCAACGACACTCCACCACTGTCCCCTCATGCATCAGAGTGAAGAACTGCTCATGGTAGTCCCCTCCCCTGCTAGTTTGGAAGCGTTCCAACAAGCAATCCTTAAACTCCCTCCAGGCCTGTATAAGTCGCCTCATATCCCTCCATTGGTACCATGCTAAAGCTTTCCCTTCCAAGCCCATCCCAGTTGCCATCAGTCTCTTCCCCTCCGTCAACTTGTTGAAAATAAAGTACATTTCCACCTTGTAGGTCTACCTATGGACATCATCTCCCTCAAAAATAGCCATCTTCAACATCCTCACCCTCAGATTGCCTCTGTTCCCTCTGTTCCCTTCACAATTTCCCATTCCTCAAGGGGGTGGTTCCCCCCAAGTGTCCCAATCATCCCTTCTACGTTCATACCCAAACCTTTCATCAAATTCCCACCTTCTCCTTTCAAATTTAGCACCCTTGGATCATAACAAACCCCTCCCCTTTCAAATTCAGCCCCCCTTTGGACATAATTATCCCTTTCCCTTTCAAACCTCGCCCCTCTCCTCTCCAATTCAGCACCCCTTCGTTCTTTCCCTACCTCCTCCCACCTCTCCGCATATCCTCTTCCCGGCCCCTCCCTAGAAATAGGCTCTAGGGGAGGTATTCTCTCTTCTACTTCTCGAATCTCCACCTCCTGATCTTCCCTTTACCTTATTGGATTAAAGTTTTCCTCGTTACCTTGGTTGCTGGAGACTTCCCTTGCTTCTGATGATGCCATTTGAGGTTGGCCCTCAAGCAACTTCTTCAACATCTCTCCCAGGGTGAAAAAATTTCCATCCATTTCCGGTGGATGGTTGAATTTTGACTTTTGACCTCTAAAAGTTGAGTGTGGAGATCTAAAATTTTCGATTTCAACTGTCCGATCTCCCCTTCAAGACGTTCTTTCAAAGCATCCACTTTCTTGGACGCCATCAATATCCGAATTTTTGTTAGCCTAAAAAATCTGGATCTCAACCTAAAAACCCTTTTTTTGGATAAAATTCTGCTGCAGGAATTCATGAAAACAGCCCCAAAAACAATCCAGAAAGCTACTTTGATACCAATTTGATAGGAAACGCTTGTAGATCTCAAGTAATTCCAATCAATATTTGAAAAACAGCGAGAATTTTTCACAAAAATCCACACAAAACCAGACAAACAATAGATAATTTGTATTACTTGATGAAAGGGAAACGAAAAATACCAAGATACAATTGATCCTCTATTCGAGAGGAGGATCTATCTCTCCCAATTCTCTAGACGCCGCTAGAGCCCAAACAAAACCTAAGAGAGATCTCAAATTTCAGCCAAATTGAAGATGCCCTAACCTTAGGAAAACAAACTATTTAATGCATACAATCTAAAAGGAAATCTCTAAACAATCCCTATAGTCAAATTTCCCTCTTACATCCCTCCAAAAACTTTCCTATTCTGACTACTGGAGCCCGCAGTTTGAGCGGCATGCAGGGGAGGCGGACGAGTTCTGCCTTTGTCACCGCGAGCCAGTCCACTGGACCGGCTGGACCAATCTAACAATTTCCTCCAAAATTAGCTAGTCGCATTTATACTACATTCGAAGAAATAATCCATCAAAGTTGCACACAAGAATGAAGAGTAAAAGAAGAAATTCTATTTAATAAAAATTATCTATTACGCTAATCATCTTAAGGTTAATAGATATTGTTAGCACAAGATCAGCCAAGCTTAAATATAAATAATCATCAAATTCAACTTGATTTTATCCTAAACCGAAATCTGAAGCAATAAAATTGCAGCCCGACACTATATAAAATAACAATTTGAATAAGCAAGCAGGTTAATAGTGACTAAGATAGTATAACTAGGAATTCCAAAGAAATGGCACTTGTATTCCAAAAAAAAACATATACACACACAACAGAAGGCTTCTTATGGTCTAAGAAACCAAAAAGCACAAAAAAATAATAATCTCAATCCCCTCACTATTACAATTTCCGAAAATCATAAAGCATGAAAAAATGTGCCACAATCTCATATGAAGAAGATGACAACTTAGAATCAATGAAACAACTTATATATCTAGAGAATAATTTGAGAGAATAATAAAATCTTTGGATTAACCTAATTCTTCATCTCAATAATAGCGACCACAAAAGATAACTAAAACCTAAAATCTCATTAACATGCTCATATTTACACTCAAGAATAATTTCCAGCACAACCTGATAATCAAGCTCAATATGAAGCTCAATTATTAATGATTGATAATCATCAAGATCATTTACATAGCTTGAATCGTCACAATAATATTCCTTATAGAGCAACTCAACATGAGGATCAAGTTTTCAAAGCAGTAGAGATGATGTAAATACTTGCATCTGTGGAATTAGAATATATTTTTGAGCATTTAAAGTTTATGAAACTTGTTAATAATATAATATGTCATCATGATAAAAATCCTTTTTGATAAGGATTGACAAGACAATCATATATATAACCATCATAAGATATATATAACAAAGCTCATTTGATGGAGGAGACCCACTGATGATTTTCCAACGCTTTAACATTTTTCCTTCTATTTTCTTGATTTCCATTGTAAAATTCAATCTCTAATAGAAAGATTTTTCAGGATTACATGTGCAAGGAAAACTCATGTATAAACCTTGAGGGGCATTCTTAATAAAGAAATCTCATAATAGATGGATTTGCAAAGAGGGAATCATGGGAATAAGTGTTTAATGACAAGAGGGAAGATAGGTGGGAGGAGTCAAAGGGAGACGGATAAAAAAAATGGATTTTATGTGACATAGAGGAGTGTCATTAAGTGGAAAAGAATAGAGAAACCTAGAAGAGAGAGAACGAAGGGGAATCTTTATTCAAATTAAATAAATTATTGGATATAATAATTGCAAGCATGAAAATTCCATTTATAAAATTAGGGCTACATTTAAAATCAAACTAATTCAGAACTAAAAATTAAATGGGTCATAAAAATCCTATCAATTAATAATTTTCATATAAATTAATTAAAATAAAAATAATTTAGGAAATTAAATTAAAATAATAATTCTAATGACATGAATCCTTATTATGTTAATGCTAGGGCGATCTCTGGAAGCGACGTATTGTATGGTCTGAATATAGTGAGAAGTGTCCAAGGGCAGCTGCATTGGCACCCGGATGCACTGTTAAATAGGTAAGGGTTCCCGCATCATGAACGGATGTGGGCAAAGAAGCTAGTCCATGAAACTAAAATTAGGTTAGGATCTTGAAATGTAGGTTCCCTTATAGGCAAATTAATTGAATTAATTGATATTATGATTCATAAGAAGATAAATATTCTATGCATTTAGGAAACTAAATGGGTGGAAGAGAAGGCTAAGGAGATTGAAAGTTTAGTGTCTAAACTTTGGTATTCTGGTAAGAGTCGTACTAGAAATGATGCAGGTGTGATTATAGATAAGAGCTTGAAAGATAATGTTATAAAAATTGATAGAAATGAAGATAGAATTATATCTTTGAAGATTATTATGGATGATAAGATTATTAATATTATATGTGCTTATGCTCCTCAAGTAGATTTGGATATGTGTTCAAAATTAAAATTTTGGAATGACTTAGAAGTATTAATACAAAAGATACCTCTTGAAGAAAGAGTTTTTATTGAGGGAGATTTAAATGGACATGTTGATATAGAGGTAGAGGATTTTAAAAGCATTCATGGTGACTATGAATTTGGAGCGACTAATGAAGGTGGTAAGACTATATTAAATTTTGCTCTAGCTTATGATTTTGTACTTGCTAATACCTTATTTAAGAAAAGAAATGGGCATCTAATTACTTATAAGAATGGATATAATAAAACTCAGATTGATTATCTTCTTGTAAGAAAAATAGATCGTTTAGATTGCAAAGATTTTAAAGTTATTCAGAATGAAAGTCTATATACCCAATAGCGCTTATTAATTTTAGGCTTTAAGATGAAGGGGCATAATATGAAAATTTTAGTATATCGTTGTTCTAGGATTAGATGGTGGCATTTAAAGAACTCTAACAAAAAATATCTTTGAGAGTACGATTCACGATCTTAAGACTTTATCAGTGCAGGAGAAAGCTAATGTTATGTGGAAAATAGTAGCTTGTAATATTAAGAATGTTACAAAGGTTGTGCTTGGAGTATAAAAAAAAGCTTCTAATAGTAAAAATAGTTGGTGGTGGAATAAAAATGTGCAAGAAAAGAACAAAAATAAGATGTTTATATGTAAAAACTCTGAAAATTGAGAAAGATATAAAGTTGCCCGTAAGGAGTCTAAGAAAGCAATTTGCGATGCAAAGATTTTAGCTTTTAATGATTTATATAATATATTAGATACTAAATAGGGCAAAAGATATATGTATAAGTTAGCCAAACAAAGAGATAGGAGTAGTAAGGATTTAGTTCAAGTGAAGTGCATTAAAGATGAAATCAAAAAGTGCTTTTATTATATGAGAATATTCAACAAAGGTGGATGAGATATTTTGTTAAACTTTTCGATGAAGATTGTGAGAATACGATTGAATTTAGTGACCTTTGCACCCTAAATAAAAATAAAGATTTTTATTTTTATTGGCGTATTAGTAAAATTGAATTTAAAAAGGTTTTAAAGAAAATGAAGTGTGGAAAAGTTGTTGGACCTAATGATATTCCAATAGAGGTGTGGAAATGCTTAGGAGATGAAGAAATTTTTGGCTTACTAAACTTCTTAATATTAGTTTGAAGACTAAAAAGATGTCAGATGAGTAGAGAATGAGTGTGTTGATTCATTTTTTTAAGAATAAAGGTGATGCACAAGATTGTGTAAATTATAGAAGAATTAAGTTAATGTGTCATACTTTAAAACTATGGGAGAGAGATATGGAGCATAGATTGCAGCGTGATGCTAATGTTTCCCAAAATCAATTTGGATTCATGCCGGGTAGGTCTACTATGGAACCTATATATTTATTGAGAGGTTTGATGGAGAAGTATAGAGAGAATGAGGAGGATCTACAGACAA
This sequence comes from Dendrobium chrysotoxum, assembly GCA_019925795.1. NCBI lineage: Eukaryota > Viridiplantae > Streptophyta > Magnoliopsida > Asparagales > Orchidaceae > Dendrobium > Dendrobium chrysotoxum. The sequence goes on from CM034310.1 coordinate 28,517,567, forward strand.
TATTTATTGATTTAGAGAAAGCATATGATAAAGTTTCAAGTGAAGTGCTATAGAGAGTTTTGGAAAAGAAAGGGGTTAATAATGCTTATATTCAAGTCATTAAGGATATGTATGTAGGAGCTGCTACTTGTGTTCAAACACAAGATGGTTTAACTAAGTATTTTCCTATTTCAGTTGAATTACATCAAGGATCAGCATTAAGCCCATATCTTTTTGCTTTAGTCATGGATGTTCTCACTAGACATTTGCAAGAGGTTGTACCCTGGTGTATGCTTTTTGCTAATGATATTCTTCTTGTTGATAAGACTAGAGAAGGAGTTGAAGGTAAACTTGAATTATGGAGGTCAACCTTAGAGTCTAAAGATTTTCGTTTGAGTAGATCTAAAATCGAATACATGGAGTGTAATTTTAGTAGTGATAGATCTAGTGAGAGATTTGTGACTTTGAGCGATAAAGTCATTAATAAGATTACATGTTTTAGATATCTTGGGTTTATTGTTCAGAGTGATGGTGAAACAGATGGGGATATTATTAGTAGAAATCAAGTTGGATGGTTGAAGTGGAGGAATGCATCGGGCCTTTTGTGTGATAGAAAAATACCACTCAAACTTAAGGGAAAAGTCTATAAGATGGTAGTTAGACCTGCAATGCTTTATGGCACAGAATGTTGGACATTAAAAGAAAAGCATAATATTAAGTTAGGTGTTGCTGAGATGAGGATGCTCAGGTGGATAAGTGGCTTTACTCTTAGAGACAAGATATGAAATGACCATATACATGAAAAGGTTGGAGTAGCTCCAGTGGCAGTAAGATTAGAGAGAGTCACCCTAGATGGTTTGTCACATAAAACGTGGCCTTCCAATGACCCGGTTAGGAGAGTAGATGTATTAGATTTGAGCTATGAAAGGTAGAGGTAGACCCAAAAAGACTTGGTTAGAAAATATTAGAAATGACCTTTATTAAATCTAAATGAGAATTTGACTCTTAACAGGACACAATGGAGAAAAAGAATTTATGTAGCCAACCCCACGTAGTGGGATAAAGGCTTGACGTTGTTGTTGTTGTTGTTGAATAATTCTAATGACACTCTAGAAATAAGGAATGATAGGAGTGACCAAAGGTAACATCTCTAGAAATGCACAACAAGATTTGCTAACTAAATGAAATAATATTGTCATCTTACAATCTCCATGCCATTTTTATAGATGTCAAACTAATATTTGTTGACAATAGCAGTAAAGGAAACCTAAAACATAAAACCTGGTAGCTTGGTATGATAGATGGATAATTCTAATTGTTTTGGACCTACTATAAAAAAGAATAAAGATATATTAGAGAGCATAACTTTTAGGGTTAAAGTTATATAGTTAAAACGAGAAGCATCTTAGAATCGCATGGGATAAGAGAACATCTTTGAGGCTTAAAGGTGCACCTTACAAATGATAATTAGATTAGATATTAATATGGAATTAACTTAGGAAATAAATAAGTCCCAAACAACCAAGTTAGATAAGGCAGTAAGGCCATAATGACAACGTCAACATAAACATGTGATAATATCGTGACTGATGGAGTAAGTAACGACTACCAGAATGATGACAGAAGCAGCAACACAAAAGTAATTTGCTAGTCGAAAGAAAATTGGCTAATTTAACATTTACTACAGCCATAAAAGATGAACCAAAGGTAGGTTAATAGAAGTAATGTGAAAGAAATGGGAAGAATATTGGGTAAATCAAAGGTACAAGCCAAAAGTTGTGTAAAAAGAGGAATAAATTTCTCTGAGCAACTTGGGAGTGAATAATAAAGTAGTCAAATTTCATAAAGCCAACAAAAAAACATAAAAAAAGGCAAGTGGTGATCAGATAGCACACATAATAGAATGAATAACATCAAAAGATTCACTAAGCTCAATTTAAATAAGAAAGATAAGGCTATTGTGCTAATTAAAATAATTCCAAGTATAAGTCAATCCAACAAAATAATAGCCTCAATTATACAAAGGCTATGTATTCTTTGCGCAATGATGAAAATGTATGCATGTTAAATTACGACAAAGGTACCATTCACCCAAACTGAATTGGATGGAATGCTAATTGTTGTTTGGACAAGAAAAAAGTTAAATGAAGCTTAATCCTGAATATGTTTAATTGAGACTGAAACCCAAGTTAGGAGGCACTAATTTTCCACCCCTTGATCATGTTATTCAGAAGGAATGAATTGTCACCAATCATGTATTGACTGCTACTATTTATAACTAGAAAGACAGTAATCCTCTCACTAACCATAACAGGCATTTACATGACTTGTGTGCTAATTATTTTTTAAATGCTAGTACACCAATAATCATGAATTAATTTGCTTATCAGATCCTCAGATCTCACAATAATCACACAATATTCAGACACCAAGTCCTCCACCATTAATAGAAAAGCTTATTGCTAATTCACTTTTTAAAAATTCTTAAGTACTCCCAAGAACAAATCAAATTGCTAATAACGGATTATTGGCTGGCTAGCAAGCAGTTAAATTTTTCCCCTGGCCATGGTTTAAGTACTAATCACAGTTGAATGCAAACCAAGTTCCTAATCATGATTCAATATTCATTTTATCCATAAGGGAAGAGTCAAGTAAAGCTAAGTTATTGGATTAACCCACTAAGCTTATGGTGATTTCTGTCAGGATTAACAAGGCCCAAACACCTGTTTGACGAGAATAGAAAATTGAATTGAGGTAAACCAAACAAAGGTAAACACCTTGGACCAATATACCTAAACCACACAAAATTTTTCCCATTTTTCTCTTAGCTACTAATATAATATGCCCTTCCCCACTACCAGGAATATGAATCAATTATACAAAGCATTGTGTGGTTGAAGATTATGAGCAAAATCACAAGATTTAGCAAATTTCAAGATTAAAAAAATCTTCAAGAATTCCCAGTAATTTTAGAGATCTATAAGGTAGCTTAAGTTGACCAAGATAAGATATAACAAATTATAGTGTTTACCAGAAATTCGAAGCTACTCCATTACCTGCTCCGAAATGTTGATAAACTTTAGGCTGATTTCTTCAAATGACAAAATATAGTTCACCTGCAAAAACATAAAAAATACCAAAACAGGTTTAAATGATTTAATGACATATGTATGTAAGAACTGCGCTTTGACAGCAACTGTACGTTGCGAAGGGAACACCATTGCAGCCTAATGAAGTTAATGAAACCATCAAACACTTAAAGAAAATGATTGCAAGCACGCTTAAGACCAGCATACTCAGAAAGAAAGCAATCTAGTTTAATTCATCACATTTAGCAGTTCATTACCAAGAAACAAAGTTGTATAATCACCCTTATAACAATAAAAAATTATCAGCTTATGAGCCAAAGTCATTAACATGAAAAGATGCATTTGGGGATAGTAAGTCACAATGAACATTTTAGTAAACCCACTCTACAACGGATTTCTAATCAACTCCTGTCTAACAATTTCAAGCATTATCACGTATCCATGTATGCAACCTGAAACAGGTATAATGTGTCTAACACGTAATAAAATGAAGAGATATCATAAGAGTTTAACAAAATATGACTAAAAATGATATATCCAAAATTTACGTCTTCTATATAACAAAATAAGATTATTTCATCTATTCTTGATGATTATAGTGGTTGGACTGGACAAACCATTAACAGAAACAAATCAATGGTTTTGTATGGAAGATCTGTCTCTCGGTCCAAAAGGAAAAAATTGAATAAAATGCTTTGTTACAAAACAGTGGAGGAATTTAATATCTTGGTGTTAAGATGGCTCTCAGAAGATTGAAGGCAAGTGACTTTAGTGAAATTTTGGAAAAGGCGATGGACAAACTCAATACCTGGGGATCACGCAATTTGTCTATGGCAGGGAAACTAGTGTTAATAAACTCTATCTATTCTTCAATCCCTTTATTTAGTATGGCTCATTCTTTGATTCCTAAAAGCATTCTCAAGGATCTGGATAAGCATTGTAGAAATTATTTGTAGCATAAAGAGCAACAGCGTAATGGTATGCATTATGTCCCATGGGATATGATGTGTACTCCGGTGAATCCAAGCGGTTTTGGCATTCAAGGGGCCACGGAGAGACAAGGTCCGGTTAGAGCACGCATTGCTTGGAACTATGTTAATAGGAAGGAGGCTCTTCTTAATAAAATTCTGACCAATAAATATGGGAAGGATATATGGAACTCTGATGTAAAGAGATCATCTTCTCCTGCTTGGCGTATCATTAGAGATGGTGGACGGTTCTTAAAGCCTATAACAAGGTGGAAAATCTCTAATGGAGAAAGAATTAATATCCTTAATGACAATTGGATTCTTGATTGTAGTTTGAACAGATGGCCAGCTTTGTGTGACTTTGCAAAACTGGAGAATAATGTTGTTTCTTGTTTGATTAATAAAGATGGAAGCCGGGATAAGGAGATGCTAAATAACATGTTATCTGAAGACTTAATGAAGATCATTGTTAGCATTCCTATTTATGGAGGGGAGGAGGAAGACATGCTGGAATTGATGCATAATAATTCTGGTAAGACTATTGTTTCATTGTCTTATCAAGCTTCGGTCAAGCTTCCTGCTATACAGAACAAAGTAATTTGGCTGCGAAGTCTTAAAATTTCGCCTAAAGAATTCTTATTTTGGTGGAGACTGATTAATCAGTTAATACCAACGAAAGTGTGGTTGTCCAAAAGGAAATTGAGTGAATCTGGTATCTGTCCGAGAGGCTGCGTAGCACAGGAGGATAGTGAACACATTGCTGTCAATTGTACAAAGCTCAAAGCCATTTTTTTCTACTTTGAATAAGTGGGGTATTGTATTACCAAGGTTCAATAATTTTACAAATTGTGTGAATAAGCTGGAGAATATGGCTGAATCAAATCCAGGTATTGTAAAGCTGTATATATCAGTGGTATATCAAAACTGGAAAGAAAGAAATTCTTTTACGCATGGGAGCAAACTGAGGAGCGAAGCTATGGTTGTAGCTCAAATTATGGCTGATTTTGTTCACCCGATCACTATTCCATTTTGCAAGAACCGGGAAACTAACCAGCAAATGCTGTCTAAAACTTGGTTTCCTCCGCCTACAAATTGGATCAAACTAAATGTTGATACGTCCTTAAAGAAAAACAGGGAAGTAAGCATTGCTGGAATTTTAAGGGATCACAAGGGAAGATTCTTGATGGCATATGGAAGGAGATTGTTGCATTGGGATATCTCCATGTTAGAGCTGATCTCTATTTTCAACTTCAAAGATGTTATTAAAGATTGGATGACTGAGAAGCAAGGAATAGTGATTGAAGGAGATAACAAGAATGTTATCAGTTTACTCAAAGGAACAATTTGTTTGAAGAATCGCAGCAAGAAGGTTCAGAAGTTGGATTTTTCTTTTCTAAATAATTTTAAAAATGTAATTTTTCATTTCATTTCTAGAGAAGGAAACTGTGTGGCGGATGCTTGTGCCCAATCTGCTCTTTTGGGTGATTTTCTATGGGAACACTTTCTTGTTGATGTCCTTCCATCTAGCGTTTGACTTGATTAGGAAGGACTGTGATAGGTTAGCTATCACTTAGGTTCTTGTATTTTCTTTCACTTCTGTTTTAATGCAATTTGCACTCCTTCAAAAAAAAAAACATTGTGATTGCAATGGACTGGTTGGTAACTCAAAAAAGGTGTCCATGTGATCAACATAAAAAGATTTCCTACCAATGCAGCATGACTTTGTGAGCATAATGAGAATAAAATCAATCACGGAGGGGATAGAATTTAACGTGAAAAGGAATGTGAATTAAAAGGGTGGATCGTAGGTAGCATTAAGAGAAAATGTATGACGGGGCTAACAAAAACTATAGTTCATGCCACATGAAAGAACTCCACAAGATTGCACGGCCAAGGATTATTAGTAAAGCTGACCACAAATAGTGAGCCCAAGCCTAATAATAAACAAAATGTTCAATAAGAAAATAAAATCAAAAGAAAATAGGCAGTTGACCTCACATCAATTAAATGATGATTCTTATAGCACTCGCTCCCTGCCCACTCAGGATGTAAGTTCTTGCAATTCTTTAAGATACTATAGGTACCCACAATACTAACTTTCAATGGACGAATGAATGTCACCTTCGAATAGGTCAAATCCTGCATTGCCTTACCACCCTAAAGTGGTTCCATGATATATATACCTCATCATCTAAAAACTCATGCAATAAGTTCAATTCTGCTATAAGAGAAAAATATCATACAACATTTGATCTACTGCATTTGTAAGATTCTCTCTAACACATGATGTTATCAACTGGGAAACAAGACTGTCTTAGCTATGGTCTTTTTAGCAAGAAAATTACACCCATACTTTCAATCCCACATCATTGGATTCTACACCCAACTTCTGCTAAAGATCATCTTATGGAAATCAAAAGCATCCAAATAACTAATTAAATAGTTGGAAGAATTAAAGGAGTTTGACATTTGCTTCGTGCCCAAACTTGACATAATCATCGGGGCTTGCGGACTATGTGGTTGAATGTACTCATCCCTGATCTCATTGGACTTTACACGTTGATCTAGAGTCGAGGTCATATCATGTTTATCCCCTCTAGCTGGTCACCCTAGCATATGGACTTCACTAGGAATTTTCTGCAACCAATGATATGGTAGAATATGAATCACTTGTAACAGGGTTCAAGATCCGTATTGACAGTTGAGTTCAATCTTGATGATTCACAAATTTCAAGTTCATTGTTTCTCCAACTAAGGGAGATTTCAAACTCACAGCCAACTATTTGTGTAATATCTCAAATTGATAAAATCATTTCTCTCCCACATCGAGGAATTTCAAATTTTCAGTATAAAGCAATGAATGCTAGGGGTAGAGCTCTCTTTCTTAAAGTTTTAAAATAAGGGTTCGGCTGGCCAACAAAAAACTGGTTGCCTTGGACTTTATACAGAAGTATAATAACCTTCAAATACAATCTAACATCAGTCATGCCTCTGTAGTAGAAAATTGTTTCACACTGCAGGCCCTGGCCTTTTACTTAGTGATGGAGCTCTTTTTTTCATGGCCACCGGACAACAAAAATTCACCTCTTCACTATAGAGTGCTTCACCTAATGGTGGAGTCCAAGCATATTCCTAAAATCACAAAGGCTAACGCTAAACAATTCATTTAGAATAGTATTATCCATCATTTTGGACTTCTAACAAAGATCATCAGTGGTATTGAAACTCAATTCATTAGGAAAGTATTCACTTCTTTTGATCAAGACCTTTATATTCAATTCACATAGCTGCCTCCCATCTTCAAACAAATCCTACATTTTCATCTGAGTTAAGATGTTCTTTAGCTTTTTCTCCCTTGAGAAATGTCAAAACAATGACCTAGAAAGAGCAACAGCAGAAGCTAGACTAATAATTTACCTTAGATATGAAAACACATGACAATTGTTGCATTCTAATCGAGGAACAATCAATCCAAGGGGCATTCAAATTTAACAATCAATCAGAGAAGTCAACCGAAATTGTACAATAATATCAAAGACATGAAAATTTAAAAAAAAAAAAAAGATACAACAACATCAAGCCTTTATCCCACTACGTGAGGTCGACTACATGAATCCTTTTTCTCCATTGTGTTCTCATTTAGATTTAATAAAGAAAGGTCATTTCTAATATTTTCTAACAAAGTCTTTTTAGGTCTACCTCTACCTTTCTTAATATAGGTTAGATCTAATACATCTACTCTACTAACCGGGTCATCGGAAGGCCGCCGTTTTATGTGACCAAACCATCTAAGGCGACTCTCTCTAATCTTATCTGTCACTGGAGCTACTCCAACCTTTTCACGTATATGCTCATTTTGTATCATGTCTCTAAGAGTAAAGCCACTCATCCACCTGAGCATCCTCATCTCTGCAACACTTAACTTAATATCATGCTTCTGCGACATAAAGCATTGCAGGTCTAACCACCATCTTATAGAATTTTTCCTTAAATTTGAGTGATACTTTTCTATCACACAACAAGCCCGATGCATTCCTCCACTTCATTCATCCAACTTGAATTCTACTAATAACATCCCCATCTATTTCACCATCACTTTGAACAATAGACCCAAGATATATAAAACGTGTACTCTTATTAATGACTTGATTGTTCAAAGTCACAAACCCCCACTAGATCTATTACTACTAAAATTATACTCCATGTATTCGGTTTTAGATCTACTCAAACAAAAACTTTTAGACTCTAAGGTTGACCTCCATAATTCAAGTTTACCTTCAACTCCCTCTTTAGTCTTATCAACAAGAGAATATCATTAGCAAAAAGCATACACCAGGGAACATCCTCTTGCAAATCTCTAGTAAGAACATCCATGACTAAAGCAAAAAGATACGGGCTTAAGACTAATCCTTGATGTAATTCAATTGAAATTGGAAAATATTTGGTCAAACCACCTTGTGTTTGAACAAAAGTGACAGCTCCAGCATACATATCCCTAATGAAATAGAGATTAAAAATTTCAATGAAAATAGAGTTTTTTAATAAGAATTAAAGCATGTTCAAGGAGTACATAGAAAAACTAATGAAATACATCATATGGGAAGAATAGTATCTCTATACAAAAAGAAATATAAAGCACATACATGATATCCACATATTCGTCATCATTAGAGATAAGGGTGTCATGACCCAACCCAAATCCAACTCGAAAAATTTGGGTTCGGGTTAACCCAATTAATTTTTGGGTCAATTTCGAGTTATAAATACTAACACAATTAATTTTTGTCCAGTGTTTGTGCTAACCCATGAACCTGATATTGACTCAAAAATGGCTTGATTATTATTCAAGTTCGAGTTAAGCATTTAGATTAAATAGATCATGTTGATCTAAAAAATTATAATATCTATATGATAAATGGGTCAAGTTTGGATTAGTTGGTTCAGGTTGAGTCGAGTTCAAGTCAAACATCTTAACCCATATGATAAACGAGTCGAGTTCAGTTCAATTTTGGGTCAAACCCGTTCCTGACCCGCCAAACCAAATTAACACCCCTAATTGGAGATCCCCTTCATCAACTCACTCTCTACATTATTTTCTAGATTCAATAAAGAATCTTGGAGTCCTTTAATGCATGACTGGGGACAATCCCTCAATGTTAGTCCCATCCTAATAATGCACATCACTAAACACCTTTTAAGAAGCCTTAGATAAAACCATCCTCGAGGCACTAGCGCTACAGATCCTTCACTTCTACTTCAAATATCATGTCACAATCTTCTTTGATACAATCTTAGATCTCACCATGACATATGAAAGATTTTTTTAGTCCCCTGTAGCTTTTGAGGACATATCTCCAGCCCAAGCTTTTTCTCATATCAATTGATTATACAATCTCTTATGTTCTAGTTTGAGAACCCATTTCTCTACAATTGCCATGAGATCCCCTATCTGACAAATCTCATCTCGTGCCTCCATTAACTCATCTCAAGTACAATTAAGCTCCTATCTTTGTAAAGAGAGTGGCATCAACTTAGTCTGATATCCTAAATTTCAAGATTATTGCTTATAGAACTTCAGCATCCCACCTCCATTTACACTCGAACTAAAAGTATTTGATCCTTACAAACTCTTTTTTCCTAATAATTCAACACAATATCTAGTTGTACCTCAAATTCCATCTTTTGTAACATATAGGAAAAAAAGGTATTAGATTGGAATTCAGGTTAACAAAACAAAAAAAGAAAAGAAGTGATTCACCAATTCATCTGCAAGTTGACACTGTGTTCAAACATGATGTAGTACCTCCTCAGGTACATACATTACTAAAGATAGCATTCCGCCAACAATATCAACATAAAGCTTCCACCATTTTTCTTTGTAAGACTACGGATGCCCTCTCTGAGACCTCCATTGCCACTCAAAACAATCAACCAAGCATCCACTTTCTTCCTCGAGAGAAAGACCACCCCTTCCCCCGTGCAATCCTCTAAAAGTTTCATTAAAAAAACTCAGGGAGTTAGGGAGCTCATCTCAGTGCCCACCTTGGACTTCCTCGATGGAAGTGCATGAGACCTCCCAGCATAGACAAAATGAAAAGAATTTGTCCCCGTCGACATAGTGATTGATATAGTGCAGTTCATATTAAAGACTCAACATTTGGAATGTTAAGAACCTCATTATCTCATCATCCCAAATATAGATTAAAATTGGTACCTCCTGTAATATCCCTCTCTTTTAGGAAGACCCCATTCTTTTTTTACAGAGAAAAAAAATGATTGCAGCAATTCCTTGAGAGATCCTTTTATTGGCATATACAACAATTTTTTAAGATTCCTACTAGAGACGTGTCCGAGTGTTGCATGTGATCTTGCACAAATGGAGTAAATATTCCAGAGCTTCACCTTACCCAACACTTCCTGAAACATACTATCAAGCCAACCACTACTATCATAGCTCTGTAAAAGAACAACAATAGGGAAACCCATATGCGTTCAATAACTCGATCAATTTAGGACCTTGGGTGGTGCAAGCTTGCACACAAGGCCCTCTAGTATACTATAATGTATGCCAGTGAAGGAGAATGAGCTAGATCAGATTCTCCAAGAGCAAGAGCCGCCAGATCATTAGGAAAAATAAAACTTCTTATGAAAAATGACCAAGTCATTGTTGGTGATGTTAGACACAGCCACTACTACCTGCCTGCCTTTATTCAATATAAAAATTTTTGAAAAATATTTTTCTACCTTGAGAGATGATCTTTTTCTATTAGATTTAAACGAGAATTTGACTTTGAACCGGACACAATGGAGAAAAAGGATTCATGTTGCCGACCCCACGTAGTGGGACAAAGGCTTGTTATTGTATTGTATTGTTGTAGAGAGAGTTAGCCCTTTTTCATTACTTACATCAAGTGGACATCCAAAGGCCTTTGATGTTTTTCTATTTCCCTTGATCAAAAACCCATAAAAGAACTTAAATTCAAAAGCTATAAAACTATGTGTACACAAATAAAGAAACCCTATTTCCAAAGACTCCAAAAACGTTGACAACCCTATGGTTTAACCCCTCAATGAATTTTTCTACAATATATAAATTGCTAACAAACAACCAATTCACAATATTTTCTTAAAAACCATTTAGAGGATAAATCTAAAAATTTTATAGAAGGATCTACATAGTCAGAGGAGCATACACAAAACATTTCAACTAATTTTAACAGATGCATGGATCATAGAAAATTTTCAAACGTAATAATTCAATAAAATTGCAATTTTGGAATTTTTTTACCTTATTAAATGGCAATATTTTTGCATTAAAAAAAATCAATGGATGGAGCTCATGGTGTGTGTGTGAGTGTGTTGGGGCGGGGGGGAGGGGCAAGCATAAAAAATCATGGAATTTTTCCCCCTAGTCTAGTCACGAAAATTCATCAAATCCAATGATGTTGTCATTTAGATATTAAAAAAAATGAAAAAATGAAAACTTCTAGAATGAGTACAGCAGAATTTTGAATCAAAATTTTTGGTGAGAAGTGCACACATATGGAATAGTATATAAATAAATGATCCGGCCAAGACAATAAGAAAAGTTGAAAAAACACTAAAGATCGTCAAACATTGATAAATTATAAATAATCAGTTTATTGATGGAACATTGATTTTCTTACTAAATATTTTTCTCCAAAGTATCTACATCACCTCATTGATGGCGCGTCATCACATCAACCCTACTTGGGCATTTAGTTCAGGACAATAACTTCTATTTAGAAAGAAATCAAGCTTGTGGAGGATAACTATGATCTCTTATCGAATCTACTCCATCAAAATGAGGCAATCAACTTTTGTTAGGGAGGAAAACCGAAGCCTCACTACAAGGACACAAGGATTGTGAACCTAGACCACATCTTCTCAAATCTCATACGTCCAAATGAGGCCTACGACCTCCATTTCAGAAGAAGCTAGAGCCTCACTATAGAGATTATAAACCTTGAACACCTCTCCTCAAATTTAATTAATTTAAATGAAGGCAACCAACCACTCTTACACAGGAAGGCCGGAGCCTCATTGTAGGAATTATGAACATTAGACACCTCTCCTTGGATCTAATCTATCCAAACAATAACAATCAAACTATTTTGGAGGAAGAACGAAGCCTCGTCACAAGGATTTTCAACCTTGAATGTCCATCATTAGAAAGGAAGACTAAATCCTCGTCTTAGGAATTATGAGCCTTAAACCACACTCACAATTATGCCCTTGTAGGATGACTTTTGCCTATTTTTTAAGAAAACCTAAAGCCTCAAGAGAAAATGTATGATACCTCCTAAACCAAAGGTATTAATAAAATTGTAAATTTCTAATGACCTTTGCGATTTTTAAAGAAATGGTCATCCAAATACCTGAAAAAGAACTTTAATTTTTTAATTGAAATTTGAACAAATTTGAATTGTATCACCATAACAATGCAGCATGCGATCATGCAAGCATCATCAATGGCTCATTGACCAAGCTAGCTCATGGCCATCTTAGCGTGCTTTAGGCTCGAATAGGCCTTTCTAGGACCCCGCCCCCATCATTTTCAATTCTCCAAGACTTGGTCAATTTTAGGTCCCCACAGAAACCTCTAGAGGGTGACTTTGAGCAATTATAAAGAATTATGGGCAAAAAATTTCAACAATGATCATCTCAAAAGATGTGCCAACTTCACTAAAGGGAGAATTTATGATCAATAGAAAATATGTTGATTCAAAACCTCATTAGGAGGTCCATATGCACATCCAAAGAGTGATTGCATCTTACAATTTCACAAAAATTGTGATTTTACATCCCAAATTTCAAGGCCGAGAGCATTTACAAACTCAAAGATTTGGACGTTCAAAAGCAAGAGGAAATTGATACAACACAAAAAAATTCATCAAATCAAGTGTGGTTTTGATGCAAATTTCAAATATCAAAGCACTAAACTATTTGGGCAAGAAAATTCTAAAATTGATTCAAAGATCATTTGAACTCCATTTTTAGCAAACTTATGTCAAGATTTGAGATGATATTGCTCGGCAAGAAAAGACAAACGGTACCAAGAACGCCATGATCAAAGTCCAAATGGGCCAAAATCAAGCAGTCTTAGAGTAAATTTGAAAACTTCTCAGAGTCATTTAGAAGATAAAATATTCTATGATTTGGTGTCCTTGTAGCTAAAATGAGCATCTTGACGAAAAAAATCTAACAAGCCTAAGATCACTCAATTATGAGATTATTAAGCTACCAAGATAGATAAAAAAAATATAGCCCAATCAAAAAGGATCGATGTAGACAGTCTTATGGCATGCCTAGATTTTTGACAAAAAAGGGTAAAATTTTCCCTCCATAAATCTATAAATAGACATTATTCATATACAAATTTGAGGAAATTAAGTTGAGATTATTAATTGACTTAGAGAATTTCATACCTTTGGCTAACATTTGGAACCCCAACTAGCCATCTTTGGAATTCAACAAGATCACCTATTCGTCGTTGCCCACCATCAACTAACACCGACATCCACCACACTTGTTCGTAATCGACCAATGCCAACATCCACCATCGCCCATCCGTCATCGACTTAATTTGACAACCATCGTCAACAATCCTCAATTGCTCGTTGACGTTAATTGCCTTTCACTGTTTTCAAACATTTTTCACCACCTTAGCAAGAGACTACCCAAAAATTTAGTCCTAGTAATCCAACCTTCATCCACAACATAAAAGGCCAAACTATCACAATATTTTAAAAAATAATAATATAGCCATTTCAATTAAGCAAAGCCCCATGATTTTTTCCTTTTCGAACTTTTCAAATAAAAAATTATGTGTCTCCTGCGTGCTATGGGTTCTATCAATGCATTTGGAAATTTCATGCAACATTAAGACAATAAACTCTCACTCTACCGCCGAGAAGCTTTTAGCATGCAACAACCACGAAACATGAAGTCTATATAATATTATATTCTTAAAACTAATTACTCAATTCCCTGTCATGTCTCACTAACGTGCTAAAAAATTCTTGAAGTATTGTCTAAAAAGTTACTATCACTATCTTAATGAACCAAATTCCGTCTTAGATCAGCCGCATTGCGCCAACTCCATCTTCCAATTTGAAGGCTTAAATAATGACAGGCAAAATGTGCTACTTCAGCACATATCATCCACCTAAACAACTTCTTTGTTCTTGATATTTATACCACAAAATTACAAAATACCATATAGCTCAAGGCAGGTCGAATGTTTTATCAAACTAAACTACATTTAAAAATAAAAACATTTATATGCATTGTCTCATTCAGCGGAAAATAGATATGAAGCACTAAAAGGTTGCAACCAAAGTACAAGCAAAAAAATATAAGTTTGTAAGAGGAAATCTAACAAAAAATTTACTAAAGATGGCAATGAAAAAACCACGCAAGTAGATGATAAAAATTTGTGTTAAAAAGGTTGGTCAAATGTTGCCAATAGCCTATGTCAAAGATGTACAGAGCATACCTTGGCATAGAAGGATGCAGCTCGAAAGTATTCTTTTGAAGAAAAAGCATCATCGGCCTGCAGAAGAACTATTTGAGTCTTTCTCTACTGAAAATTTAATGATTATCTAAAAATATTATAGATACTTGGTAACTGCATAGCAGTGCACATTACCTGTATTAAATATACTTGATCTCTCTGTAATGGAGACCGACAACTGGCTAAAGCAGCTGCATATTCCTTCGTGTCTAAGTAAACTTTCCACATGTCTCGGCCTTCATCTAGAGTAGACACCTGAAGAATAGGCCATTGTTCACATCGGCGATGTTACCTTCACAATTTGAAAACTCCGACAGCACAACAGCTTCAAAGAGATAAACAAACCTGGAATACAGAACTATCATCATATGCATAGAACAGTCCAGCAGTGGCATCACTGCATAAACCAATTATGCCTTTTGAAACCGAATCTGGTGCGTGGTCAAATTTCAGTTCCTCAACAATTTGTTGACTAATTCTGTTAACAACCTGCACCATATACGGAATTCAGATAGTAATAGTATATCAATATCAACATGAAGGAAGATAAATGGTTATTTAATCATTATTTTGAAGATGCCAAAGATGGTGAAAGCTTTCACAATATGATCTAAGAAAGCCTGATTAGAATTCATCTTGTCCCACAAGCACACATTTCAAAAGAATATTGTGAGGCCAACAGAATTTCAATCTGTTAAAATTCTACAACAAAATCAAGCCTTTGTCCCACTACATGGGGTAGGCTACATGAATCCTTTTTCTCCATTGTGTGATGTTAAAAGTCAAATTCTCATTTAAATCTAATAAAGAAAGATCATTTCTAATATTTTCTAACCAAGTCTTTTTAGGTCTACCTCTACCTTTCTTAACAAATCAAACCTAATACCTCTACTTTCCTAACCGGGTCATCGGAAAGCCGTTGTTTTATGTAACCAAACCATCTAAGGCGACTCTCTCTAATCTTATCTTCCACTGGAGCTACTCCAACCTTTTCACGTATATGCTCATTTTGTATCCTATCTCTAAGGGTAAAGCCACTCATCCACCTGAGCATCCTCATCTCTGCAACACTTAACTTAGTATTATGCTTCTCTTTTAATGGCCAACATTCGGCACCATAAGGCATTGCAAGTCTCACCACCATCTTATAGAATTTTCCCTTAAGTTTGAGGGGGACTTTTCTATCACACAACAAGCCCGATGCATTCCTCTACTTCAACCATCCAACTTGAATTATGTTGATAATATCCCCATCTATTTCACCATCACTCTGAACAATAGATCCAAGATATCTAAAACTTGTACTCTTATTAATAACTTGATCGTCCAAAGTCACAATCCCCTCACTAGGTCTATTAATACTAAAATTACACTCCATATATTCCATTTTAGATCTACTCAAGCGAAAACCTTTAGACTCTAAGGTTGATCTCCATAATTCAAGTTTACCTTCAACTCCCTCTCTAGCCTTATCAACAAGAAGAATATCATCAGCAAAAAGCATACACCAAGGTACATCCTCTTGCAAATGTCTAGTGAGAACATCCATGACTAAAGCAAAAAGATATGGGCTTAAGGCTGATCCTTGATGTAAACCAACTGAAATAGGAAAATACTTGGTCAAACCACCTTGTGTTTGAACACAAGTATAGCTCCTGCATACATATCTTTAATGATTTGAATATAAGTGTTATTAACTCATTTCTTTTCAAGAACTCTCCATAGCACTTCTCTTGGAACTTTATCATATGTTTTCTCTAAATCGATAAATATCATATGTAGATCCTCCTTATTCTCTCTATATTTCTCCATCAAACCTCTCAATAAATTTATGGCTTCCATAGTAGACCTACCTGGCATGAATCCAAATTGATTTTGAGAAACATTAGTATCACGCCGCAACCTATGCTCCATAAATCGCTCCCAAGTTTTAAAGTATGACACATTAACTTAATTCCTCTATAATTCGCACAATCTTATGCATCACCTTTATTCTTAAAAATATGAATTAACACACTCATTCTCCACTCATCTGGCATCTTTTTAGTCTTCAAAATAGTGTTAAAAAGTTTAGTAAGCCAAAAAATTCCTTCATCTCCTAAGCATTTCCACACCTCTATTGGAATATCATCAGGTCCAACAGCTTTTCCACCCTTCATTTTCTTTAAAGCCTCTCTAACTTCAATTTTACTAATACGCCGATAAAAATAAAATATTTTATTTTCATTTAGGGTGCTAAGGACACTAAAGTCAATCGTATTTTCGCATTCTTCATTAAAAAGTTTAGCAAAAATCTCATCCACCTTTGTTGAATATCATCTTCTAAGAAAAGTACTTTTTAATCTTCATCCTTAATACACTTCACTTGAACTAAATCCTTACTACTATCTCTTTGCTTGGCTAACTTATATATATATATATATATCTTTCTCCCTCCTTAGTATCTAGTCTATTATATAAATCATTACAAGCTAAGATCTTTGCATCGCATAAAGTACAGCATCAAATAAACACATTATATCTAATCTATTATATAAATCATTAAAAGTAAATCTGTTAAAATTCTGTTTTTAAAAAAATTATGTTGCGTGTGTTTAAAATGCACAAAATATATCTACATTATTTGATAATTAGACTGCTTTGCAGAAACTAGCGGTGTCAATTTTTGGCATGACCCGAAACCCGACCCGAACCCGACCCGAAAAAATCCGGGTTCGGGTTGACCCGGTTATCAAACGGTTCGGGTTCGGAAACCGGTCGGGTTCGGGTTGGACCAAAAACCCGGAATCAACCCGATAATGACCCAAACCGCACAGCTGCGGTGCTCGCGAGTCGAGACTCCGCCCGCACTCGCGGACCCGTGCGCTCCGCCCGCGCTCGCGATCCCGCACTCGCGGACTTGTTGGCTCCGCCCGCGCTTGCGATCCCGCGCTCACGATCCCGCACTCGCGGACTCCGCCCACACTCGCGACTCGGAATTCGGTGCTCCGCCCTCGCTCGCGATCACGCCTGCGCTCGCGACTCAGACTCCGCCCTCGCTCACGATCCCGCACTCGCGGACTCCGCCAGCGCTAGCGACTCGAACTCCTCCAGCGCTTGCGCTGCTTTAGCGGTTCAGCCAAATCTACTAAATCCGGGTCGGGTCCGGGTTGAAATGTCCGACCCGTTTGCAAAAATGGGTCAGGTTCGAGTTGACCCATTTAGATCCAGGTCAACCCGAGTTCGACCCACCGTCGACCCGAATTGACACCCCTAGCAGAAACTATGCCTAGGTGAAAATCACACTTGTTTGATTACAAATTAGAAGCTGACAGTCAACACTTCATGGCACTATTCAGTATAAAGTGCAGCATCAAATAAACACAACTTTTTATGTACGACCCCAGCCGTCACTACCAATCTGCCATTATGAAATAATATTCTTGTTCTTATAAAAATTTTAAAAAAACTCGCTCTCATTTTGATTTCCATTATTATAAAATAAAATAATCCCATTATAAACCAATGATCCATAGCCTATTAATTTTATGGTGTAAGCCTACAAAGACAGGCTAGAAAGGATTCAAAAAGGTTTAAGAAATTTTTCTGGAAGTTCCCTCAACGTAGTTTCAAACTATTGATGACTTCCAATCGCTGTTTTAGCCTCAATCTTCTTATGGAAAGCAAATTCTCCCTTTATTCCACCCAACAGTAAACCAACCACTGGATTCTTCTCCAATCAACCATGGCAGTTTTCATTTGCTGGACAGCAAAAAGATTCACAGTTTTTAGCCCTCGACAACCAGTTACTGTTCCAACTTCGCAAGCACAACAGCAGAGCAAGCAGCGACAAAGCAATAAATTTAAAGAAAAAGTTAATTTAATATAAAAATAATTAAGATTATATTAATTTTACATTAAATAATTATGTTTAATTAAATTATAAAAAATGATGTAAGGAAAAATTACTTAAAATATTATAAATATATTTTAACACTTATCTTATATGACACCTGTCCCCAACAAATGTTGTTCGCTAAACTGTTCATGCACTGACTTCCAGCTCTATTTAAGAGAGCAAGGAATGCAGAGAGTGAAAGCATGGAGAGAAATAGAGAGTGAGAGAGTGTGTGAGAAAGAGAGAGCAAGATAGAATGCGAGCAAAGCCACTAGGATGCCTTCAAGCAGGTTAATAATTTTCCTATTAATTTTTAATATACAAAATAATTCATATGTGTTGTGCATTTCATTATACAGATTCATACAAAGAAGAGAAAACGATTAGACCAGAGGCTTAATTGATTTAGTATTTATCAAGTACAACCAAACTTTGAAAAGAAGATTTAATTTGAGAGATGTTATTATTTATTAATCCAATTAGTATAAATTAAATTGCTAAAAATACTGAAATAGTGAGTGGTTAATTGGGAAAAGGGAGGATGCTGGTGCGCAACAATTTGATGATGAAAATCTCACTTGGAGACAAATTAAATATTAGAGACAAATTAAAGAGGCATCCAAAGAAATTGATCAAATGTAGTCTATTAGAGTTAGTAGGTCAAAAATAAGGGAGGGTTCATCCACAATGAGAGCTAATTCATCTTAATCTATGTTCACTTCTATTATTCAAGAAAGAGAAGATGGGATTAATTCACAAAAAGAAAGAGAATATGAGATTAACTCACAAGAAGAAAGAGGAGAAGAAGAAAATTTGAAGATGAAGAAATTTAACTTTAAGGAGGAGATTATGTGAATGAAAGAGAGGATGATGACTAATGAATTTCCTTTAACTTGCTTTATTAAACTTGAGACTTTATGCATTTAAATGTGGCCTTTATTATGAATTCAATGTGTTTTTCATGCAATCTAGAAGTTTACAATTTTCAAAGCAAATTATTATACTAGTTTGAAACTTATAATAGTTTGTTAATTCCTATACATAATAAAAATTGTTAGAAATTTTAATTTGCAAGTTCACTTCCAAAGTTTGTCTTCGTTAGGCATGTACATCATATTTCTTTTCTATTATGCATTGAATTTTAAGGCATATATTAAATAATCCATGTTTTATAATTGTTAATGAATTTATCATTAAATTTATAATTTTATGAAAGCTATGAGTGCTTTAGTTAAAAGCATCGCTTCACTTTCCACTTTGACCAATGAAGAAAAAAAGGAACACTTGCTCATCGCATTGCGCTTTGCGCGTTACACTTTGAAAACACTGGAGAGCATTGTGTTTGGCACTCAGTGTTGGCATTGTATTTTCCATTTTTAGTTTATATTGATGCAATAATGCCTATGCTATTGGTGGTGCCTATGATATTCGTTATCATTTTTAGTTTTGATTATCTTGATAGGTTTGCAAGTTTATTCAATCTAACTCATTAGTACCTTAGTTCAGCCATTTTTTTATTCCAGAATGAAATTTTCAACACATCGCTAGTTCCCATGTTTTCTTTTCAATCACTATTTAACCACTATTTTGGGAGATGGTACTATAGTTGGAATCGTCATGCCTACGTAGTGACTGCTGGCATAATTGGCCTAATACTACTATTTACAACTTTCCTTATATTGAAGACTTCGGTTGGGAGGTTTCCTCTAATGTATGTATATGCATTATAGTACGTATGTATCTTGTCATTTTGTTCTACAGGAAATGAAAACTAGCAAATCTTACTGGAATCCAATTTTTGTTGAATTGAAACTTGTAGCTTTTAACCAAACCTTGACGGAATCTAAGAACTTACTAATTTTGGGCCTTTTAGGGTTATAAATAAAACCTTGAGACCTGAATTTTGGCAAGAATTATTGAAGAAAAAGTTTTTATTTTCCTCGCAAACTTGTGTGCACTAATTGCACTAATTGTATGTAAATTCTTTGATTCTATTGCAAGTCGATAACAACTTTCAGGGAAGCTTCTCTATATACTTCTACCCTTGTTCATTTCATAAAACTATTTTACGATCAATTTAGCCTGGGTTACGGAGATTTGTTCAAGTTTGTTACATATTGGTTTCTCCTGTTTGCAGTGTAGATCCTAAACCATTGTTGTTTTCATTTATTCTCAGGTTTCTTCCAAAGTTACAGATTTGGATGAATCTAAAATTATTGCTTGGAGTAACTGAAAATGCTTTCTAATTTGGTACTGAAAGAGACTATCCATGCTTAAATTAAAAATTGAGAAACTGTGGATTATGGTCTTCTATATGCTTCTACATGCATCTCATCCAAGATTTACATTAATAGACTCTAGACCCTAAGATGTCCAGCACTGAATAGGACGTTAAAACATGCTAGGGTGTTAATGACAGACTTGGATGTACAGATTTATGAAATGCATGCCAACTAAGTAACATATCAATAAAAAGATAGAACCACAAAAAACATCTGATAGCAAAAAGAAATCATCACTGCAAACTCCATATGCATTCCTAAGGTGTGCTTATTCATAAAGATCATTGCACAACTGTTTTCTACAAACTCCTAATCCCGCATTAAGAAAAAAAAGGGGAAAAATGGAAAACAAACACGCCACTGGACAGCAAAATAGATACCTGAAAGCAAAAATAGAAAGACAACTTGAAATGTAAGATTAAAAAAAACAGTTTTCTTGAGGATCTCATTAGAAAAGTATCATGGATGCACCAGCATTACAATTATCCTCTCAAACATGAAAAGTGCCCTCAGGGAACCCCATCAAAAACAAGACAAAAAAAAGGATCGACTTATTGTAAAATAGATCTCTGAAAATAGTCAAACACTAAACATCATAATATGCCATAACAACATCAGCAAAGGCCCGCTTCTGAATCCAATTGATTCATTTTAGATTTGCATCTATAGTACTTTGCCTTGATAATGTCAATTGCACGACTCATGCTGTGAAGATAGTTTCATTGATGACCAAGAGATTTTCCGCATAACATGACAATATTTATATGAAAACCTGATGGTAATCAACACTGATCTAGGATATTCTGCCATAAGATAGATGAAAGAAGCCCCTGGTAAACCTTAAGATTGAGTAAAAAGTCAAGCTAAAAAGATTTCTCGAAAACATTACCAGACATGCATATCATAACTCCCTGCACAGAAATTCAACAAGTCCTCAAACAAAAAGCATATAATTTCCAACAAAATAACACTCCCTTGGCACAATTATACATGTATAAACATACCTTGACCTTTTCTCCAATAAGAAGAAGAAAATGATATTCAGACACTGCTAAAGACCTCGGCTTCATTGCTTCGCCCAGTTTTTCATAGTTTAGTAGACCCTTGTTTTCCACAAAATTCTCGTCTCCTCCACTTGAACTATTTCACATAATTAAAATAATTATAATTTGTTTAGGCAATCCAAATCATGCTAAATAGAAAGATGATGACACAGCGTAAAGATGTTCCCAAGACTAAAACTTGTACAATGAGATGATTAAGAAATACAGCAACAATGATTTCAGTATATAACAGGAAGAATATCATATACAAATGATATACCTATGCTGGGCACCAAAGTTCAGTTCACCGTGATAGATTCCAGCACCAGAAAGCCAAGCAAAATGTTTGGCCCTTCTCTGCATGATAAAGAAATGCAGTTCACTGCAAATCAAATGAAGAACCATGTCAAATAATTCAGCATTTTTTGGATTTTACAAAATCCATTAATAAGCTAACATAAATTATAAGCTTACCAATAAAACATGGTAGCAGTTCTGAAGGATACACAAAAAATAAAGAAACCAAATAATTTAGCATTTCTAAGCAGAATATGGAGCCTCATGGAAAGAAAAAATTTTAAGTTTCGTGTTCAAATTTAGATTGCATAAAGTTTTTTTTTTTTTTCCTTTTTTTTTTTTTTGCAAGAAAGCTTGCAATATGAATTTTCATGCTCCAACTATGTTTTAATAATATAACATTCTCCTTACATCCTAATAAACCCTCATCACATGTTCATTGGTATCCTTAAAGAAAGAAACACTTATTTTGTTCATTGGCCACTGAATCTCTTTACCTATGTATGGTCAATAAATACTCATATTGCATTACATGTTGCAATAACTTGATGTATTTCAAGTTCTTTCACAATGCAGAGGTGGCTAATATTTCAATTTTACAAGTGATGATAGCCTCTGCTTTACACAAACTAAGTTCTACTTATTTCACAAGCCGAAGCTCAAGACAATCAAACCCAATCGATTAGTTAAGCTAGCCTCTTTGATCCCTACGAAATACAATCCAATTGCATTTCAACCAATTCAAGTTACTCGACCTGTATTCATGAAGACCTCAAAGCTTTTAGAGATATCTTTCTAGAGTTGTCATGGAGGACTTGAGAACTACAACAATAACCTTCTATTGATATTGCTAATGTAGGAAGCTGTTCTTTCCCTTAGTCCCTCTTTTATGGAGTGGATTTTGCTAGCTTAGTAATATAACCAAAGACCTTCAAATCTTGGTCAAAAAAACATGTCAACCCTTTGAAGTATAGCTTCATATACCAGGAGAATCAATGTAGAGTGAATTGCCTACTTCATCCCTTAATCATCAGTCATTGGGTTTGTCAATTTAGTTAGTTTATTTCTTACATGATGTTTATATCAATGTAATTATTTATCATGTTGCTATATTGAATTATGTTAGATTATCCATGAGATTATGACTAATGCTATATGTAGTACTCAAAGGGTTATAATTCAACTGAGTAATGAAGAAATAAATGTTATGGCCTTTCTTTAACATCCTTGACAACAAGTAGTTCCTCCATCTATCCTAGACATGAGATTCTTTAATTCTCTCTTTTCCCTTGCCTCCATCTCCTCAAAATCTTCATTCATTAATCTTCTATTTCTCCTTACCTACAGGATCTTCTATGCCAGATTCTTCCTTTTCCAATAATCAAGGCATCAAACATCAACATCGATATCTACTTCTCCTAACCCATTCTTCATCAACAACGGTTCTCAAGAAAAGGAATAACTAAAAGGAAAAACTAAAAAGAAAACAAATAAATAATAATGATCTTTGTGCATTTGCACGTATCTTTTGAAGCAAAGCTGGCAGCATATAATTCTTTAACTGCCCACCTCAAAAATACATGCATCCAAAGTTGTTAAAGACAAAAGACTAGTTTAATCAATGTTAGATTTTATGAACGCTAGCAATCTTGCTATTTATACCATAGACTCCAACTTATTAGAAGGAATATATCTAGTATATCAAGTAGCACATAAGCATATCGTGTAAAGTGATAGTGATGTGACATAAATGGAGGGAGTACAATAACGAACTTAAAAGTAGTGCACATAAGAAATGGGAAGATGAGTTGAAATTGCCCAAGGACTTAGTAGACCAAGAAGAGTTTTGTGGGTCAAAAAAAATAACCCCAAAAGATATTGAGGTCGAGCTGAAGGCTTGTAGTTTTCTTGAAGCATGTGGAAGGTAGTATTCAAGAGTAATCCAACCTCAAAAAAATGTTACATTCCATTCTCTATCTCCCTTATTTTTCTAGTCAACATTGGACAAGCTTTAAAAAACTAGTACATCACGGCCCACCCAGCAGTAGAATAAGGCCTAGCCACGCTCTCCCAATGATTGCACATTTCATTTGTTGAATATAAATACTTGAGCAATAAAAATTTGACAAAAAGAGATGATATCATTAGAAGCATTGCTAAAACTTAGCAAACTTAAAAGCAAATCAAATGATTCATAAGAAAATGGGAACTCCATATTGGGAGGGGAATTGTAAAAAGGATTAATATTGGCTGAAAAAAGGGTGTAACGATATTCAAAATGAAAGTATTAAAAATGTTATTCACCATTGCAGAGGTAAGATCTATGGATCCAACTTACTTGGTAAGAGCTACATTTTGTTTTAATGAGATAGAAAATGCAAGGAAAAATAGTAATAATAATAACAATAAATACTTTTAGGATAAGAAACTTGATGAATTATTTCTTAGACCCCCTTTAACTACAGCCATAAAAAGTAGTACTTGCCTATTTGGGATTTCTCCAGGAAGCTCCATAAAGTGCACTGCACGGTCTGAGTAGCTAGCAAACACTGTCTGCAAAAGACTTAAATAGTAAAATTCATATAATAACTAAACTGTTTGTGATTATCACTATTTAACTAAGATCAGACAGAAATCTGAATGACATTTCAGAACTAAAGTAGCATGTTTTTTGCCCAAATAGGAGTTGTATTTTATATTGAAAATAATTTCAAATCCAATTTGAATCTAAATAATTGAAAACGTGAGGAACAAGTTCATGCTTATTGTTCACCATTAGATATTTGAATTCAAATGGAAGACCAAGCATCTCTGTTTTTTTTTTTTTTTTTTTTTTTTTGCATATTCAATTCAAGGGATCAACTAAAAATTAGCAGCCAAAAAATGACCTTTGAAAAAAGTACCTCATCATATTTATGTCAGAAATCATCTAATGAAATCAAAGAATTTGAAAAGCAAATAGATATGATTTAGAATTACAGAATATAAAAGTTTTTTTGCATTAACATCCAAAGACAACAACAGTTGAAAGTCAATTACAGGGATCTTAAAAGTGCATAACAATAATTAAGCAAGAATTCAATTTGCCATTTAAAATGAATATTGGGTGTACAATTAGGATTTTGGATGGTTTTAAAAAAACATTAGCATGTAATGTAAATTCGACTTGGCATAAAAATAAAAAAATTAAAAACAAATTATTACTAAGTATGTTGTTCTAGTCTAAATCTTTAAATTCCTAACCCCCGACCTTTAAGTAGGTGCTCAATGATTTCCTTAGATGACCATATCATCCCAATTTGATATCCTTTCATTCATTTTCCTAGATCCACCTGCCCAAATATACTTATATTTTAATCCTTCCAATTTTATATGCAATGATTACCATAAAGGATTGCAAGCACGTAATTCAATGTTCAAGAGCATTATAAACACTAGTTAACTGCAACAAGAAATATAGCAGAAAAGGGATACGAGAAGAAAGCAGAGAGAAGAATGAGTCAACCTGAACATACTATTTAAACAAATAAGACAAAACAACGATTAACAAAAAATATGTGCAAAGTGCGTGTGTGTAAATGTGTATAATAGAAGTCAACCACAGGACAATATGCCAGTTCTAAGTGGTGAAATTGAGCTTTGCCAAACTTATAAGCTTACATCTAATGCTCCAATGCCCGTGAACGAGTACAAACGTGTTGGTGTGACGGCCATGACATAATATCTCATAGCATTGCCAACAGAGGCGGTTTCCATCTGAGTTATAGGAAAGAAAAAAGTAGCTAGTTAATATTTATTTTACAAGTCAATGATTCAGAAAAATCAATAAATCCACAGCACCTGCAAGCCCATGATAGCTTCAGGAAGCTCAGTTAGCTCAAATAGAAACTTTATATACTTCTCCTTCTTATCCACTTCATCAACTGATATCTCATACATTTGCCCGTTCTCGGTTCCAAGAATCACTTCACGAGTTGAAGCTTAACACCCAAAAATACAACACAATTCAAATACCTACTCCTTTAGTGAAAAAAAATCAAGAACAAACCAAGAGCATAAGAACCCTCACACTCAGTGATCTGCTGCCGATTCCAAGCAACTGCATTCACTACCAGGCCCTTCAGCCGGCTCAAAACCCTAGGCCTAGCCCACTTCGCGTGCGTATAATAAGTCTCCGTG
This sequence comes from Dendrobium chrysotoxum, assembly GCA_019925795.1. Classification (NCBI taxonomy): domain Eukaryota; kingdom Viridiplantae; phylum Streptophyta; class Magnoliopsida; order Asparagales; family Orchidaceae; genus Dendrobium; species Dendrobium chrysotoxum. The sequence continues at coordinate 28,543,818 of CM034310.1, forward strand.
CCGCCGCTGTGGAGAACATTAGCAATGCAATGGCTCCCGCCAGGGTCAACGAAAACCCGGTGAACAGGCTGCTCGCCACCACGGCCACCCGATAAGTCCACATCTGGAATCGAAGAGATCAACGATAATATCCGTCGGAGGGTTCTGGAAGCAAAGCAAGATTAAAATTTTTCGAACCGTAAGAATCTCCAACGCCGAAGTCGTGCCTGATAAGCCACCCCTTACTAGTGCCGATAAGGATGACGTCATTGCCGGCGGCCATGCAGGTGATAAGGCCGTGGCCTTTGGCGCCATTCCGCTCGAGCAGGTCGACAGAAAAGACGTGGCCGCCGGCGTTCATTTGGCGGAATGATTGGAGCTGCCTAGAACCCTAGAGGGCAGTTTGGTAGCAGGATTTTACCTAAATTCTACCAAAAAGCAAAAACGACAAAGATTAAATTCCGATCTTAATCCCGTTTCACCTCGTTTTTGCAATAGATCCCTGCCTGGCATTGGGTGCGGGGTTATCTTTAATCCGCTAAGTCTCACGAAGTCCTCTTTTTCTACACGCTGGTGGACTTGTCGAAGCCGTTTTCAGCGATCACCACTCGCGCCATCCTTGCTGCTTTGCCGTGGAGGTTTCGGGGGATTTTAGAAGCGAGGGTAAAAATATATTAATTAAAATTGTAAATTAATCCTTATAATTAATAATGATAAATAAAAAATATATAAATTTAAGCAAATTAATGTCATTATAGTTTAATTTGACAAAATAAATTTTATCATGTTTATCTAATTTAATAAATTATTAATTAATTATCAACAAAATATTAATTATATTAACTATAATTTAATTAGTCTAACTATAATAAAAAAATTGTTTATTTGAAATTATGAATATCCAATCAAATTTTATTTTTTGATAAAATGTACTAAAAATTTTACTCTTAAATCAAAATATCCTTATGTTTTAATAAATATAGTCAAAAATTTCACCAACGAATTCCGCAATCTTTTGATCTTAGAAGCTCCTCCGACTTTTACTCCTCTCTTCACCTTCTTCATTTTTGGTAATTTTAGAGTGTGCATCTTCGATGTGCAACAAAACTTTATAGTGAATAGCTTTCCCTACTAAAATTATGTTCAAAGGTTTAAAACAAATTTCATATTCTAAACCCGAAATCACTTTGCCATTAGACTTCAATTTTCCTCTAGTTTTTAGGTTAGAGCTATCTTTCAACCATATTTATCTTTAAACCAATGAATAAATCACCATCGAATGATTTTAATAATCTTTAAAGCATAATAGAAATTATTCGATCATTTTTTTAAACCATTCAACTTATGATTTAGTAATATTATAATAAACTTTAATGAACTATAACATTGTTTGAATTTATCTGAACCATATTTGATCACTTGCTCGACCCTATGTTCGAGCATTCATTAATTATGTCAGATTATGTTCGAATAAGGTTTGATAAAGAGTTCAAACAAGCATCAAATAAATCACACCTCCATGATTACAAGCTTTGCTTTAGTGATTGGGTTGAATTTTCAAGGGTTTCCAAATGATGATGACTCAAAAGGATGATATAATTGACTATTTAAAAGATACCTCGATGGGGATAAGAATTTCAAGAACACTAACCTTGAAAATGCTTCTATGAAGTGTACTGATAAAGAAAATTTGTGAAAGTTAGGCTTATAGTTATGTGTAGATAGTGCCCACCTTAACTATCATAAGCACAATATTGTCTTCTCAAAAATGGTACTTATGGTCGAAGGTGATGGTGCTTTTTTTATATATCCTTAGGGTATGATATCATGGTAGTGAACAATATGAGTGATGAATATAGACATGGTGCGCTATGAGGCATGTACTATATATAAGAGTGTCTTAGCCCAGTACATTCTAATTTTATAAGCAGTTGCACCATAGTATTAGGGTTATGAAGCCATTCCATAGGTGGGGAATATATCTACTAAATTCATTGGGAATAGAACCAAGGATGTAAGTTGGAAGATAAATAAGGTGCTAATCAGTAAGGATTTTTTACAATGGCTCGCGGATAAAGATGTTTTTTTATCAATGTGGGAATATAAAGAGTTTGTAGGAATATATATATATATATATATATATATATATATATAAAGCTTTTATACTTTTTTCCTTTCTTATTTTATGTAAGGAGTTATCCATGTTGATGAGGAGGATTTTTATAAGTCCGTTATACATACTCCCACTAAACCTATCACAACTAAGATTATAAAGAAAAAATTGAGCACCTCTATTATTAATAAGATATCAAGGGCGGCAATAGAAGTATAACTAATTGCAAGTAAATTCATTCCATACGAAGAAGGGATGAAGCAGATTAGCAAACTATGCTCTACCGCATTCTTGATACTCCATCAGTGACTTGCATTTGGCTGAATCAGAGAGTTGAAAGGCTAGACTATAGCAGAAGCAGATAGCTGTTATGTTATGCTAAAGAGGAAAGAAGAAGGTCGGGTAAGGGAGTTAAAGAAGGACATTGGCTAGAAAAAAAACTCAAAGATATGAGCCCTGACTTATGCTAGAGTTATAAAAAATTATGAATCCTCAATCCTACACCTAATTGAGGCTGGAAGAGTTATAAAGTGGCAAGGGTCGATTAATCCTTCCTTGGTAATCTACAATTCGATGTAAGGCTAGATGACACACTGAGTGGATCTATCATCCACCATAAAGAAAAATTTAGGCTTCCTATGTCTAAAATAAATTTATTTTTAGAGACTAACATATGAATAGAAAACTCACTATATAATAATACGTCATTTAATTTAGCATATTTTCTCCTAATTAATTTTTTTTAAATTTATGCTCTTTTTACTAATTTTAATCATTATCTTACTTCTTTATAAAATTTTGCCTAAAATTTTTAGTCTTCTAGCATGTACAGTTGCATTTCGGCAATATTAAGTATGAAATGCATTAGAAACTTTTCATATTATTGAATGTGAATCTACAACCGAATATTTAAGTGTAAACGATCATATATAGATTTTAATTATTCAAGCTCAAAATTAAGTATATTATAATTACATAAATATTTCAATAATCGACAACATTTTGGAAAGAAAAGCAACCGGTTATCTACCACCTTCTTTTTATTCATATACATATATTGTTTATTGATACCTTTTATATTAATGCATGAGCCATTTAATTACTAGTTAAATAATTGATAAAAACAATTATAAAACCTAAGAATGTCATATTAGGTGATGGGTGTCGATGACATAGGTGGGTAAAAGGGACCCTGATGGAGGCATTAAGACCTCGATATAGTTCAATGACGATAATATTGAGTTTTAAATGGGCTCCATTGAACATTATTATAAAACTATAAAGGGTACCTTTATGTTATAATGATGACGAGAAACTTAGAAATCTAATAATAACGCATTCATGAGCTTAAGATGAAATAAAAGATGAAAAAGAATATAATTGCTAAATGACATATATATATATATATTCAAGGTTGGACATTTAAACCATTAAATGACAAGATATTGTTTTATGTATGACAATGTAATAAGCATTTTGTTATTACTAGTTCATATAAGTATAAATATGTTAATTTATTTTTATAAACATTTTAAAATTTTAGTTTAATTATAAATACATACATATTGTTCACTATTTTATTCCTTGAATTCTATATTATAATTGCATATATCTCTAAGCCCTATGGCTGACCAGACTTTTATTATGATTAATTTTATAGGAAAGAGTAAATATAAGATTGAAACTGAATAAAATAAGATCAATTTAAAACTTTTGTTTTGTTATATAACTATGTAAGATGTAGGTAGGGGGTATACAAATGGGTATTCGAGATGGGTTTGAGTCAAACTCAGAATTGACCCGGGTCTAATTCAACTGACTCGAACTCGACCCGATTTTGAAAACGGGTAAAAAATTTAGACCTGAACTCAACCCGTCAGGTTACCGGGTTGACCCAACCCAACCCCTTAACCCACGACTGAGAGAGTGTGTGCTACAAGCGTCGAGCACGAGTGCGAGTTGAACGATTGAGGGTGAGGGCAGCTTGGCAGGACCATGCGAGAGCGTGAGTGAGAGCCAGCAAGCAAGCCGGGGGGAGGGGGGCGGGGGTGAGTACGAGCGTGCAAGCCTACGTGAGCAGAGAAGGGCAGACAACGTGCAAGTGCATCGAGCGCAATTGGGATGAGCGGGCGAGTGCGCTTAACACGGGTGCGTACCCACATGAGTTACGCACGTAGTGCGGGACGGGGCTGGGGGGTTAGGCACAAGTCAAATCGAGTTGATCCAAACTCGACTTGAATTATAAATGAGTCCCAAAATAAGACTTGAACCAACCCGTTTATTTGTCAAGTTGACACGAACCCGAATTTTTCAAGTTGGGTTTTTAGGTCGTGTCACTAATTGAAGCTACTAAATGTAGAGCTGTCAAAAATGACACAGCTCGCCAACCCAACCTGAACCCGACCGAAAAATTTTAGGATCAGATTGACCCATTTGTTAAATGGGTCTGGTTTGAGTTTACCCACCAACCCATTTTTTACCCGAAATTATCCATTTAATTTATTTTTTCTTAAATTTTTTTATGTGTTGGTATAATTTTTTTTAATTAATTAATCAAAAAAATTATTGTTAAAAAGTTATAAAAAATTATTTTCAAACCAAAATGGATTATCTGGTCGTTCGGGTTGCTAGCAGGTTGGGTTCGGGACCATACATTTCACCAATTTGTTAAACGGGTCAGGTTTAAGTTGATCGTAGTTGGGTTGGTCAATTTTGGGTTGAACACGAACTCTACTTATTGACTCATTTTGATACACCTAGCAAGATGAGTCATGAGAGGAGTGTCAAAATGGATTTTCGGGTTGAGTTCGTGTCCAACCCAAATTTGAATCAATTTCAAAACTCCCGATTAGAACCCAACTCAGTTTGTGAAACATGTCATAAACTTCGACCCTTACCCGACCTACTTTAAATCGGGCCCGACTTGACATGACCTTGTCACACCCTAAGACACCCCCACCAACACTCACAGGGTGCAACATAGATAAATATATAATTCTTCAACATTTAAAACTCATAATCATATATATCTTCAGTCACAATTTAACACATTCCTCAATAAACATAAGTATCTAAGATGTCTCATTTATATCGTGTATGTATAATTACAGAGCCATTAAAATCCTCAAAATATTTCAATAATAAATATTCTACATACTTCCATTGTAGACTCACTAACATGGCTATACACTCAAACGTAAAGTTTTATAGTGATATGAGATTATTCTACATCCACCTTCTTCTTTCCCCTTCCCGTAACAACTGCTAAATAAAAATTGAGTGAGCTAGGAAGCCCAAAAAGCTATGCAATTCTAATAAAGAATTTTATGAATAATACAGTGCGCAATGTGAATGTACTCGTAATTAAACTAACTCATAAATCATTTGTAAAATAACTTAAAATATATACATGCTCATAGGAAATAGAAATAAAAGCAGAGTTGCCACGTTATCATAGGTATGCCTATATCATGTCATTTAATGATTTAGCATCACATTTTTTTCATTTATACATATAATCATCTTTCAATTTTCTTTGAAGCCTATAAATAACATCATATTTAGATATCTCAGGTTTTAGCCATATATAAAATATAAAGTCAGCATTTATATCTTCAAAACAATGTTCAATGGAGCATAGGTAAAACATAACATTATCGGCGTTGAACTAAATTGATGTCCCTTTTCCTCCATCGGGGTCCCTTTAGCCCAGTGGGATCCCTTTTACTCCACATGCGCATGTATTATAATATTTCATTGCTAACCATCAACCAATATGATATTCATTATCGAGATATGCTCCACAGCTTATCAGTACTCCTATTAAGAAATGCTACATATTTCTGAAAGGGTTCCGAGATTCATTGAGACAACCACTAATTCCTCTATGCACAAAAAAATTTGTTGAACTAGTTGAAAGTGCAAGACTACTAGAGCACGATATGGATATGGTGAGGCAGAAATGGGAGATTGGCAGCAAAAAGAGATCATTTGATAGCAAAGGTGTCAATCTAAAAAGTAGAAATTTCATCCAGGTCAACAACATCCACAAGTAGGGTCCCATGTGATACTAGCATGTGCAAATTATGAAAAGACATTCAAGGATATGTCTATATAATTCTGGGAAGTGTTATATGTGTGGGGAGCCAGGTCATATCAAGAAAAATTGTCCAAGAAATGCTCGGGAAGTTAGAGAACAAAAATGTGTTCAGAGGACAAAGTGTTATAGAGGTGCTAAGCCACAAGTGAACAAACCATTTTTGAAAATAAAAGGAGGAGCATATGTGAAAACTGTGAGATCAATACTAGCCCGAGTTTTTGCTTTAACTTCTCAAGAAGCCAAATAACCTTAAAAAAATGGTGACATGTATGATCATTATTTCAGAATTACCTGTTAAAGTTCTTTTTGATTCTGATTCATAGCATTTTTCTCTTCACTTTTAGTTTATTGTAACTTTATATGCTTAGAAATGTTAAAATTTTCTTTTTAAATTAATATTATATTTCTTACCCCCACGCTGAATTGCCTCCTCGAATTCAGCATCTCATACCCTTTTTCGTTTATAAATTAACTACAAAATTCACATTGCTCAATTTTTATAATTTCTACACTTGATTTTCTAATCAATTGAATAAAGTCAATTGATCACTAAATAACAAATTTTTAACTCACAACCAGAATCTCCGCTCCTCATAAACTAGCTAGAAATACTAATAACACAATTGGGGTATAATCTTCTTTAGAAACTTTACTAATATTTAGAAATCTATAAAACAACTATAATAAAAATCAAAATACTCACCTCTGATCTCTCTCCCCTAATGCTTTCTTCTCCCTTCTTCTTCTTCTCCACAGAATAAACAACTTGTCCTTCCCAGAAATTTTGCTCCAGCATCTCACCCAAAGTCTTACTTCCATGGCTCTCCAGCACAGCGGAACCCGCAACCCTTACTAGCTAATACCTGACCAAATGGAATAGGTTGTACACAAAGCTCTCTATATAGTGCCCATGCCACTAATTTCCTAGCTGTTGATTCCTTTATCAGTTGGTTCATGATCAGTTTAGTGGAATGGTGAAAGGCTTAAGTTAATAGTGCTTTGAGTTAGTGGAATAGTTGAATGTTTACTGGTAGTGTTTAATTTAATTAACATTAAGTTAACACTTAAATACATTTACTGTTAGTGCTTTGAGTTAATACTTTAATAATTAATAGTTAGTTAATAATTAGCAGTAAGTTAATAATAAGTAATAGTAATTAATTGTTATTAAAATTTAAGCTTTAGGAAAATAAATTTGTTAGAAATTTTCATAGAAAGTAATATTTTAGGGTATAATTAAATTAAGTAATTTATACTTTTACTTGAAACTTTTGGGTATTACAGACCCATTGACCAGGGGGAGCGGGCGAGCGTGCAAGGCCGTGAGTGCAAGCGTAGCGCAAGGTGCTGAGGGCGGGTATAAATGCAGCACGAGCGTGGGTGTGACTGTGCGAGAGTGAGGGTGGGTGCAAGGTTACGAGTGCGGGTACGATTGCGCTAGTGGGATTATTGGTGTGAGTGACAAGCGCAACATGAGCACGATGGGCGAGGCTGTGAGAACTATGAGGCAGATGGGATACATGTCAAACAGGTAGATTTTGGGTTCCAGGTTAACCCAACCCGACCTAATATATCAATGGGGTCGAAAATTTAAACCTAATATTGACCCATTTGTTAAACGGGTCAAGTAGAACCCAGAATTTTCATGTTGGGTCCAGTTGTGTCATATATTGACTCACCTAGTCATGACCAGAGGTACGTCAGATGTTTGTCATGAAAAATATTTTGGGATTGTTAACTGCTCTACAATATACAAAAATATTATAAATGTAATATTTTGAATGCTTATGGTAGGGCTGTCAAAATCGAGTTTCGGGTCGAGTTCGGGTCCAACTTGAAACTGACTCGACACTATTTGACCTGATTCAAACCTGACTCATTTTTTTAAAATGGGTCAGATTCTCAAACCCAAACCCGACCTTCCTCGGGTCCGAGTCAACCCGACACGACCCGCCAAACACAACCTCACGTAATTTTGCAGGCACGAGAGGGCTCACTAGCAGTGCGTAAGTGCGGTAGGTAGGGCTCGCTAGGACCAGCAAGCAGCGCCAGATCGCCGGGTAGGCCGCGAGGGCAGCGCTGCAGTAGGCATGCGAGGCTGAGGTGAGAGCCATGACTCGTGAGGGTTGAGGGCAAGTGGCAGCGCTATAATGGCCAGCGGGCGCTATAGGACAGGATGGCGTCGAACTCTAAACGTGTCTGAACTCTGGTGGCATTGCAAACGGGATGACGCGTTGATGTTGAGTATTTGATGACTTGGCTAGACGCAATAGAGAAGTTAGCTGCGGGCTTGTAGCATACATTTTCACTAACAGTGCAGGTTTGGCGGCCATGGGACGATGCTGTGATATTCTTGGGTCTACAAGGGTTGGTTTCGGGTCAACTCAAACCTGACTCAGATTTACAAATGAGTCGGAATCCCGAACCCGACTTGTTTCTCAAATGAGTTAACCCTAACCCAGAATTTTAGGGTCAAGTTCGGGTCAGGTTTTTGGATCGTGTCAAATGTTGACACCCCTAGCTTCCGGTTTATATATGAATGCAGTGAAATGTGACATGATTATTATTATAAGATTTATGAGTTATAGATGTTAGAGAAATCATATGTTTCCCTTTGTTGCATTTTACGTTGATTGGTAGGGGTCAGTGATAAGTGTAAATTATGATATATTTTCTATGATAATTTGTGAGTGAAAACATATTATTTTAGTTATGTTTGTGTGAAAAATACAAAAAATGGGTAAACTTTTCAAGTATGGTACAGAGTCGCGGTATCAAATATAATACCACCTGTTGACCTCATTTTTGTATGAGGTCAGTAGGACCAATCCAGACCTTACGATCTTTTCAACCCTTAGGATCAATCTTGACCCTAGGATCAATCTGATCTTAGATCAATCCAGACTTTAATATCAATCCAGATTCAAATCAATCTTAATCCCATATTAATTTTAAACTCAATTCAATTAAACTCCAGTTTAATCTAAACTCTAGGATCCTCTTAGACTCCAGACCTTAGGATCTACTCTAGACCCTAAGATTCTGCCAGACTCCAGATCATATGATCTTCTTAGGCCCTAGGACCTACTCTAGACTCTAGGATCAATCTAGATCTTGTATCAATCTAGATTCAGATCAATCCAGACCCCAAACTTTAATCCAAACTTCTATCCATACTTTAATCCATATTCTCAATTCAAACTTCAGTCAAAATCTTGAATTCAATCCAGTTCAAAATCCAAACTCTAGTTCAAATCTTAATTCTATCTTTGATCAAGCTTTAACCCTATCCTATCACTTATGATCTCCAAATGATCATAAATGATTTGGGTAATTCAAATCTAGTCATTTAAATCCAAAGTCAAATTCAAACCCAGAAATTCAATCCAAACCCAAGGCTAAGGACTCAGGTCCTGAAAGCATTTTCCAATGAATCTTTGAACACTTCAAAATCCTATCAAATGACCTCTGATTCAGGGTCTATCAGTTGCATTCTGATGTGACATATCTCTAGATGCAAGCCTCCAAATTTGAGCTCATTCTAAGGTCTCTAGCCCCAGAAATTAGATTAAAATCTAAATGCTATAAAACCTTCGAATATTTATGGCCTATGCAACTGGACCTACTAGGATGATTGTATAGTTGTGATTAGTACCCAACATATTATTACAAAATATTTGATATGATAAGAACCTTATGTAATCATACAATTAACCTATTTAATAAATTAAAAAAAATCTTATAATAAACTTATTCATATATATTCAAATACTTACACAAACATATATTCAACCCTTCGTCGATCATGTCAAATTATCTTCAAAGAAGTATGAAGAATATTCAATTAAGTATTTAAATTATCTTTAACTATTTTATAACATTTTTTAATATACAAATTTATTCTAACACTTTCTCGTGAGAAATGTATTATTAAATGAAAATCTATTTTATTAAGTGAAAAATACAGTGTTAGAATCCCTTTAGTGATTCCATAATTTACAATAAATGTATTTAGCTTTTCATACGAAGCTCTAATTACTTGCTTGATTCATAGAATGCTTTCTTCAATTTGAATAAATGATCATGTCAAGTGGAGCTTCCAAAATAAGTTGGAGACATATAATAAGACATCTAAAGAAGGCTAGACATGTTACAACAATTATGTAGATAACTTACCACCAACTTAGAATTATTAGAGTAAAAGCAAAAGGTTGTCATTCAAAACTACTTGCTAGAAAGCATATGTAACCCAAGATAAAGAAAATTGCTTTCAATCCAAAAGATTTCGGTTAGCCAACCTCTGATTAATAAATGTCGAAGCTTCATATAAAAGCAGAACAACAAGCAAATTCTTTGTTAATTAGTTAGGCATATGCATTAGAAAAAGAGTCGGGTAATTAGGTGTTTACCCACTAAAGCATTACTAAGGCAAAGAGTTGCCTAAAATATAGACACCTATAACTGAAAGGTGTACATATGCATAAGTGTGTATTAATATCATAATTAACTTTTTTGGTGTTAAAAAAGAATCTACTTAGTAGGATATTCTTTCACTCAAGTAGTGATCGAAGGAAAGAATAAGATGTTGAGTAATTTATCGACTTTGATAATAAGACAACCCCATAGTATAAAAATAAAGCTGAATTCATACCAAAACTGACAACCGGCTACATCAAAAACTCTTTTTGAATTAAGATTACACCACCAAGCTATAACATTATTCCAGTTTTGTTTTTGTAAATACCTATAGATTGAGCAATTTTTTACATCATTAATAAATATCGTTTGGTTTTCAATATTTTAAATATTCATAATATTATTAGCTCATCCCAAAACATCACCACATGTAGTAATAATCCATCGTTCATTAATAAAGAAATGTCATAGAAAAAGTTAATATGCTTAAGAAAATCTTGAAAATATGTGCATGGTCTTAGATCCTAGAAATCTTAATGATAAATGGTCTATGTTAAAACTTTATAATAAGATCTTTAGGAAATAAATTTTTATCATCTTAATGATCAAAGGGTGTTGATGATATTACTATTAGTCATTTAACTTAAACCTTAATTATGATTTTTAAATTAAGCATCATACACTTGATTTAATTTAACATCATCACCTACTTAGAGCATATACTTGATGTTGTGATAGGCACACTTTCAAACATACTAGGAATAGGGTGTGGTTAAAGTTTTTTTCTCTTCTTACTTACTCATAGATTATTGTACTAGTATATATTGTTATGTTGTATTTATTTATACTATTTTTTGCAGATTAAGGTAGATATAATCTTCTCTACAAGCAATTATATATTATGTAATGCCTTTTGAAGGAATAACTAGCTTGCTTGCTTGACACAATGATGTGATATGTTTATGTCTATACCAACTATTTATTTTGTTGAAGTGGCTTTATATTTAACTTTTTTGTGCTTTTAGTCTAGGAAAGCCTATTGAAATTATTTTTAAAGCTTATTTATTACCTTTTAATGGTTGAGTTTACTTACCTCAAGTTACTTATTATTCACATAACAGAGTTATCATTCTTGGTTTATATCATATACACTTAATTGAGTTTAATATCATAATACCTTAGTCTTCTAGTCTTGTTTAATTTATCACCTTACCACAATGGACACAAAACTCATTACTTTAATTTTAAAATGATTGATCCTGCTAGGGTCAATCATAATGATGGGCATGTTTTTCTAAGGTCAATTATTATAGGGTTGATCAATGTTTTATGGTTGGTGTAAGGTTGAGGAAAAGGTTGGCACATTTAGGATATCTAGATATATTTCTAACTAAAAGTTTCTTACCATTGTTGCTATAGTTTTCTTATGAAAAAATGAGAGGACCTTTAGATCAAAGTATTTATATGTTAACAAACTAATGGAGGTGATTTTAAGTTAATTGAATTTGTAGTTTAGAAGTCATAAATAGTTTATGTGGATTGGTCACATCATGTGGATAACAAGAATTATGATTTTGAGGAAGGTGTTGAGTTTAACTTTATTGTTGGTTGAAGTACTTTTAGGCTTTGGAAAGGTGATGAGGATATAGGAGAAAGATAAATAAAAGAGAAAAGACTATGCTGGGATTGGTAAATCTTAACTATAATTGATTTACAAATGAATCCAATATGGAAACACCACTCATTATAGATAATAGCAATCACCTAAGGATCTTTGTATATTTGAAAATAGACATTGTCACTATTTTTTAAAGGATTTGCTTCTCTTGAATGTTTAATTTGAGATAATTTATATAACTCCAAAGCATATATTTAAATTTGTTTCTCCAAAGAATATCTGGTGGACCTCCAAATTTCTTAAAGAAAATTAAAAAAAAAACTAAAAATAAGATATAATTAATACTCATAATCATTATTCTTTGAAATTAGTATAGTGAGGGGCCTCTTTACTTATTCTGCATCAACCCTCCTCCACTTGATGAACTCTTGAAGTGATAGAGACAATATCCCATGTGCATGTATTTTTTATGGAGTATCTCTAACTTTAGGTGCATAAAATAATATAATATCTATAGTTATTAAGCTAATGGATATGGTAATCATTTTAAAGTGGACGTATATCTCCTATAATTAGGTTGGCTTGCCAATTCCAATGCTTAATAAATGCTTTATATTGGAAGACATCAATCTAATAAAAATAGGAGTTGGAAACATGTTAGGAGATAAAACTGAGAAATAATGTGTGTCAAAATTTCACACTTATCATGCAGTATTTGGTGGGTTCATATGTAGTTAATTAAGTGTAAAGTAAAATATTATCATTATTATTATATTATCAAGTTGAGTATCTTTTTTTAAAGATTTTGATAACATTATCACTGCTTATTTCAACTTATTGTAACACATATGAATAGAGATTATATATATGAAGTGCTAATGAAAATGCACTATCATATAGTAAATAATGAGTCATGTTAATCAAATTTTGAGGCATTAAGAATAAATCATCAATGCTATAATATAGCTTAGAATTCTCGAATTGGTGATCCAAAAGTAATAGAGGTGTAGCAGGACAACTTGTATGTTATGCATAGATGACGACCAATCATTGAACTACCTAATATATTTGTCAAACAAGAGAGTTTGGGGATATGATATCATAATAGTCTGTGCATTTAAAGGGAAATTTATGTGTTAGACATCTCAAGAAGAAGCCTCATTAAGTGTGCCACTATGTTCAAAATCAATAAGTTGTGGATATAATGTTATAATAGATATTTTGACCATAAAAGGTAGTAGTGCATCAACTTTTTTAAAAATAAAAGTAGTTATGTGCATTCCAGGTGTCATAGGAGGCTTGTCAATGGGATTATTAGCAAAGAGTACAAGTAACCCACACAAAGATTTTGACAACACAATAGGTATGCAACTCTCAATGGAAAGAGGTGCAATAAAAGACTCATTAACATGGGTATTGATGATAGATGGAGGTTTATTCTCACTGGGATAGGTATGTAAGGTGGATGGGCCAATAGTTATGGAAAACACATCTAATTAGAAACTTTTTTTTCTGTGTTTGGAGAGAGGCTCTAGGTCATTAAAAATGAGTCTTATGAAAATTTTAAAATTATTAAAATTTTCATCTATTTGATTAAACCTATCATTAATCTTATGAGTTATGTTATTCATGCTAAGCTAGAAGTCTTCTAATCTCATGCCATCAAAAATAAAAGAATGTTTCCCATAAGTGTGGGAACTATCCATATCCTATGGTTATGTTTTTTAGTTTGTCTTTGATAGTATTTAGATTTTCAAACTTCTTTCATCTTTACTCATGTTAGAAGTTTTATCCCAAGTCTTTGCTCTCTTTCTGATAAATCATTCCAATAATTTGTGATTTCCTACAATTTTAATTTTATAAAGTTTATTCTTTAATCATCTTTATTTTACCACTTTAAAAATCTTCTACTTTTTTGAGCAAATTTAAAAATTTACTAATCCTAGGCACACCATCAAATGAAGAAGTGCTAATATATCCTTGTGTTGGTTCTACATCTAAGGAAGGCCTCACAAAACTCTGCATATAATTTTATTAAGGGTTTAAGTACTTCATTTTTCAATTGCATAAAGGTACCTGGAGTATTGGACTTGATGTTGGCCAACGAGTTTGGGTTAGAGAATATGGGTCATTAGGCTTCTAAAGGTCATAAGAAGACCTAAGGCTCTCTCTAGCTTGTATTAGAATAAACCAGGGCTCTTAGGCTAGGCTAGGGCAACCTAAATGTCTAAGGAGAGCCATATTCGCTTGATGAGGCAAAGGACTTTGGGGCCTCCCCATCGAGGGTTGAGTTTTGCTTTTTCTAAAATTGATGCCAATATAAAGGTTCAAGATGGATTCAAGGGCCAAAGAAAGTATCATAAACCATGCATGAATGAGAAGGGCTTAATATGAAATGCATTTAAATTATAATGATAATTAAAATTTGAAAATTTGCATCTTTGACCCGTAATTTCCCCTTCATAAGATAGGCATTGAATTTGAATTTCTTTCTTTTAATTAGTTGTAGGCTTAATTAGAACCATGCATGGCCGTTCACCCCTTTTTTGGAGTTGATTGGGTAGTGATTTCATTTCACTTCTTTATTTGCTTTTCTAACTTTGTTTTTTTCCTTTCCTCGTTTTTTTTTTTTGAAAATTTGAATTGTGGAACATGCTGTAATCTCTTAGAAATTGCTAGAATGAATGGAAAAAAGAGAGTTTTTGTTTAACAAAAAAAAATGTAGAGTAAAATCTCTAGAGTTGAGAGCTTGGTGACATGGGTTTCCTCCTACTTATTGATCTCCTTCCCAATCCTTATAACATCCCCATTCTCCTAGAATCATTATACATCATTTTCTCGTTCCAAATTCTCTTTTGAAGCTGCCAACCAAATTAGAACTCCAATTAACTTAATTTTGGTCTTCCCTTTTTCTTCACCCTTAAAACAATTTGGATATCGACCAACTACTTCAAAACTTGATTATGCATATTCCTCTAATATTTTCAATCAATTTCAACCCCTCCACTTACCCTTAAGGCTTTCCACCAACCAAGTATTATTAAACAAGTTAAATCCGCACAAACTAGGCTGCCTTGATAATGTCTTGGCTCTCCTTTATCCATCACCCACTAAACCTCTTGCAACTTCACCAAACCTTCCAAAATACATGCAAGGACACTAGCTTAGCCTTCCAACATGATTCCAAGCTCTATATCCTCCACCATAAGAAACCCTAAGTTCAAATCCCAAAGGAAAGCTCAATAATTGGCCTTTATCTTAGCCTTTGGCTAACTCATTCAAAACCACCAATAAAATTCTCCCAAGTCAATAGTACTTTACATATCAATATCATCTACCACAACAAAGTGAGAGCCTTGAATCACCCCTCTATGACTTCATTATTCTTTCATTCTTTGTCTTTCTCTCTCATGGATATTTTATGAAGTACTAAATTTTCCTTCAAATAATTTCATTGTGAAAAAATAAATTGAGTAGCCACAATATTACTAAATTATAGTCGATTTAGTTTAAAAATTCAAAAAAATATTATTATATATATTTTGGGGCTATTTGGTTGTATTATTTTAGGGTGTAAAGACTTCCAAATACAAGAGTTTTATAAATTTTGATATTTGGTTGAAATACTAAATGATACAAAATATAATAAATGTAATGTAAAGTGAAGTGGTTCATTTTGAATGTAAACTAAATTCCTCAATTTGCCGCCGCCCGCCACCCTCTGCCCGCCACCACCGCTCGTTGGCCATAGCCGTCGTCACTAGTTGCCTCCACCGCCGCCGGCTACCGGCCATCACTATTTAGAGCTTCACTCTATTTTAATTACTTCTAACCACATAAAAAAAATAATTCATATTTATTTATTTATGTTCATCCAAATAATTCAATATATTTTTTTAAGATGTATTTTTTTATTTTTGAGTCAACCAAACACCCTCTTCCCCTTGTAAGGAGCCGGCCATGATGGAACCTCCAAAGGCTGCATGATAGGCACGCGGTGGCTTTTGGTGCGACGGAAAATTGGTGTAAAACTGCTCCGGCCGTACATATGCCGGCTTGCCTGCCACCTGCGTCAGCGACAAAAGAATCTCATTTGACTGTTTTGATTCCTCCACTTTCTCAATCGATTGACTACAGGATCAATCATATCCTTCGCGTGAATTCTCTGGCCACCATTCGCCGTTTTTTCGGCCATCGTTCCAATGGACGGCGGCGGAGCTTCCGACGCTTTTAGTGCTTCGACAGCTCCCCTCGCCTGGCACGATTTTCTGGAGCGCATGCGTCATCCCTCAGCCGCCGACTTCGTCAAATCCATCAAGAGGTCCGCTTTCCCGACCTTTTTACCCCTAAGCCTTCTTCTTCGACATGAACTTCTGTCTGTTTGGCAAATATTGTCGTACGCTAGCTCATCAGGCAATTATATGTAATCTATTTATCCTGAATGCTCTTATAGTCGTCTTCCTTAATGTGTGATTTTTATTGTTGAAGACTGGGAGCTATGAGAAGTATGATGTATTGGTTTTCCCCAATTACATTTCTGTGCTATAAATCGATAATGTTTATCTAAAATGATCAATCCATGCTGCAGTGTGAGAAGTCATTAGTTATGGATTTGATTACCCCAATTGCATAATCAACGATGCCTTTCTTTACCGTAGACCAACAAAGCGAGTCTTAAGACCTTGTTACATCTCCTAGGCTCCTAAGTGGATGATGTAGTTTGCTTGAAGCGCCTCCTTCAATGCCATCGACACAAATTGATGCAAAACAAGAATAAGATATTAATGTAATATAAAAATGAATGGAAGACATTGATGAGGATAAATGGATGACCTCTCCACAAGTGTTATTTAATCATAATATCATCACATTTTCATGTAGTCCTCATATAGTCATTTTATTTTCATGTGGTCATGCTATTTCTCTGTTAATTTATAATTGTTTACCTTGATGACATTCTAGTGTATAATAAGAGTTGGGAAGAGCATTTATAGCTCTTGAAGCAGGTTTTAAGGCTTTTAGAAGATTCCAAACCCATACTTTATATGAAATTGTGTGATTTTGGGATCCTTAAATTTGTCTGTCTATGTTTATCATGGGCGGAGAACTACAGATGGGCCCCCAAACATGATAGCAACAATCTAAGGATGGCCACCCAGTCTATTGAAGTTCAAGTTTCATGTGAGCTTGCTTATTTGTGTGAATGTTCGTATTCCATTCATTAGTGCTGACAACACCTTTGCATGTTATTGTATTTGTTGGTTGCTCCCATACGGAGATAAAGAGTACATCTTATAGTTTCTCAAAAAAAGGAGATAAAGAGTACATCTTATAGTTGTTCAAAAAAAGATCATTGAGGCATTGTTATTAGCCTTTCTCAACCTGCAATGTTTATTTGAGTTGCTGTGGATTTGTCTAGCTATGCTATCAAAGACATCTCATCCAAGATGATTGAATGGCAACATACTATTTGAAGATGGTTGAAGGAATCCCAAAAAATTTATTGTATCTTTAATATGGAGCTGTTTGTCTTGAAGCAGATAATGAAACATTGAAGGTGC
This sequence comes from Dendrobium chrysotoxum, assembly GCA_019925795.1. Lineage (NCBI taxonomy): Eukaryota > Viridiplantae > Streptophyta > Magnoliopsida > Asparagales > Orchidaceae > Dendrobium > Dendrobium chrysotoxum. The sequence continues at coordinate 28,561,604 of CM034310.1, forward strand.
TAACTATTAGGGAAGGATATAATCTTGATTGTAGATCATCAACCATTATAATATCTGCAAGTGTAGTTCAAGTTTCAGGATGAAAAACACATGAAATGGATGGCGTCTCTATAACAATTCAACATGGTGATTAAACACAATAAATTGACATACATGCTTTCTCGTTCGACCATAAGCACTTTTGTGACTTTGTTCATGACCATGCAACTCTTGTCAATGCACCACAAGGTGTCCAACAAGCTCTTAACTCATCTCAAACTGATGGAAAAGTAAATTTGTAAGTTTATGAAGTGAAAAAAAAGCCAATAGTGGGGAATCTAGCAGCACAACTAACTACATAAGAAAATATTGCAATGAGAGAAAGAAGTCATCAACTTTTTGTTGCAATAGATGTTTAGACTTTTAGCTTTGTTACTGAATGATGGAGATGGAAGTTGGCTACTCATGACATGAATAATGAAGCATGACACAAGGTAAAGATATAAGAATATTTTTCTTAAGAATAGTAACGTCACGAGCGATGTTGATAGGATTTATAGAGAACTCACAAAAGAACCCCAATAGGAGAAAGTCGTCAAGTTTCACCTTTCATTCCATACAAGCAACACCTTACATGATTTCAACCCAATATGACATTCTAATGCAACTCACTCCATATTTATAAATATTAAAATACACATTATTATGTAATTTCCTTAGGGAAGAAGAAGGCCCAAAATCTTCATGACTTGATTATATAATTAATTGCCACCTTATTTAATTGAGATATTTGATTGCAAATCACCTTCATTCTTTCATTCTACATTGGAGCTTTAATGGAAGGTGAAGTAAGCATACCATGCATGCTTTCTTGCTTCAAATTTTGGCCATTTCTCCATGGAAAGAGAGTGGATCCCAATAATTATTTTTATGATGATCAATTTCTTCTTTGATTGCTCCACTCCTAATTAATATGTTGATGGCACATTCTCTCTATAAAAGAGAATATTTGTTTCCTTATTCACATAATGAAATTGAAGTTTGAATTCCTTACAAATTTAAGTGATGATTGTGGTGGTGATTAACTTTCTACATGATGGTGATGGTGGTGACAATATAATAATTTTCAAAATAGGAATTATTTTTAAATTGTTGATGATGATATTCTTTCCATAAATTGAGTATCCTTATATTTGATAATATTTGTACATTGATGATTAACTTTTTACATAATGAATTCACTTGCAAAGTACCTATTTTTTTCATATTAAAAAAATCATATTTCTGCCATACAAAAAAAATCAAATTTCTACCATAGCCATTTTATTTCTGCATCACGTGAGATAATATAATAAATTACATATAGTTTTCCTTCAATTGAGTCTGTCTTAAATTGATGAAAAGTTTCCTTTCAAGATATGCCAAAGGTTTTCTCATTCAATGCATATTTTTGTTGTGGATTTACTAGAAGACGTGACAGTGAGCGATAAGCTCACTGAATGTAATGATTTTTTTGTTTCTTTGTTTTGAGATTAGGATTTATTTTCTTATTTATTTGCTTTTTATTTAAATTTTGTTGACTCATGCACTAAGAAACACATAAAAAGGGTGAAATCGGCAATGTGGGCGACGGTCGACGGGCGCGACATGTCACTGAAGTGCTCAAACGACCTCCGATTGCTAAATGGACTGCGCCGTTGCAATCGGAAAGTCGAATTTAGCCTCTTATTTTTTTGTAATAATAATAATAATAATAATAATAATAATAATAATAATAATAATAATAATAATAATTTCAATAATAAAAAAATTAAAATAAAAAATACACTCATACCTATTCTGCGTCGACGTCATTCACTTCCCCTGAAATCCGCTCAAAGCCCGCTCGAATCCCTGCAGATCGGAGCCAAAACGTTCTCCTCACGCTTGCCTTGATCGCTTGCCCGCTCTCATTGATAAAACGAAGGCGAAACAAAGCTTCCAGCTCTTCTTCTCGCACACGATCCACCAGAGCAAGCCTCACATCCATTCCTACCTCACACGAACAACCGCAATCTTCTGCCCAACCTGACGCCTCCTCCTTCCTCTACCTCATGCCAAATCGAACTCTACTCCCTCTCCTCTACCCGATCAGACTCCCCTCCAGCCGATCGGACCAACACCCGATGCAATTTGAAATGACTTGCATGGAACTGAACCTAATTGAATGAGCAAAATGAAATGCAATTAAAATGAAATTTGGTGGCATAAAATATTCCCTAATGCGAATTGAACAAAAATAGGGGATCAGTAATAAAAATAACAGTCTACCTATAAGTAACTACGGGAATTTGTAATGAACATGCCAATTTGCTCATGATGCAAAGGGATTTGCAGTATGCACAATGAATTACCCACAGATAACCACAGAGAATACACAATGGATGTTTTAACTCGCAAAAGAAGGCTCCTAATGAATGTGTTAACCTGCTAAGGGGCTTCTAATAAATGCACTTAATGCAGCCCGCCTATGGGTGATAATAGAAGAATTTAAATGCACACAACAAACAACATGCAATGATTCCAAGGATGCCCTTACAGTCAACGTCAATTAAGTATCTAGCAAATATATTAATCCCTTGCAAGCAAAGGAGGTGGATGTGCATTGAGTATGAGGATTTGCCAACCAAGATACGTTTGAGGAGTTCGAAATGAACGCAGTTCACATATAATCAATGGTCCTTAATTGCAAACAAACAAGTTAGCCTTCCTGCAAGCAATGATAGTGAATATACTGAAAGTATGATGGATTCTTGATGCAAATTAAGGCCCTGATACTAAATTGATGCAACATAAGGCTTTGATACTAAATTGATGCAACCTAAGTTCTTAGACCAAGTAGGAGAACACTTGGCATGCAAATAAAATACTTCATTTTCATACACATAAACAAACACCAAAATGAAGGACACTTAGTAGAAAACTAATATGAAAATTTTTTTAGGAAGTCACATAAGAAAGAACAAATAACAAAACACATAAACTATAAACTCGCAGAACAGCCACGAATGATCACCTCACATGCAAACACAAACTAGGGAAGGTGCTCAAAGGAAAGGGCAAACCAACTAACCACCATAGAAATTATGATCCAACACAAGATTTTGCTCCTTCGGCAAATACCAAAAGGATAGGGCACATTACCACTTACTACTCATAATAGTTTAGAGAAGAAAGATACAGGTGGAAGGAAAATTGTGGAGAGAAGAAGTAGAAAGAAGATCGAGATGAAGAAGTAGCGGGAAGGTAGAAGACAGCTCGCAAGCTTAGAAGAAAACCTTAGGTTTAAAATGATTAACTCACAATATTTTAGAGAAGAAAGATACAGGTGGAAGGAAACCATGGAGAGAAGAAGTAGAAAGATGACTGAGTCGAAGTAACATGGGATAGGGAGAAGACCAGCTTGTAAGCTAAAAACCCTTAGGTTTTTTAAGTGATCACATTCCAAAAACTCCTTTGCACAAAGGAATTCAGCCCCAATTTATAGGAGAAAGAAGGGGGAATAATATTTAATAGATCACATAAATGTGCCCCCAAAACAGCTAATTAGAACCACCAAATTTAACCCACATTAAAACTTCTTGCATAAGAATCAACAGTAGGAAATCGAGCAGCCCATAGGAAAAACTGAGAAGACAACAGGGAAAACAAGAAGCCAACAAGGAAATCGAACAGCCAGCAGAGAATTCAAACAGCTAGCAAGGAATCCAAGCAGACAACAGGGAAAACGAAATGACCGCAGGGAAAACCCAACAACCATAGAAGAAAAGGAGCAAGAAAACACAAGTGGAAAGACAATGGAGTGTACTGACCTGAGAGCACCCAAACTGACATGATCATGGGTAGATTTTAATTGATCATATTCCAAAAAGTCCTCATTATGCCAAACAATTCAGCCCCAATTTGTAGGAGAAAAAAAGACGAATAACATTTAATAGATCACATAAATGTGTCACCAAAATAACCAATCAGAACCACCAAATTCAGCCCACATTAAAACTTCCTGCATAGGAATCAGCAAAGAGAAAACCGAGCAGCCAACAGCAGGAACCCGAATAGCCCATAGGAAAAATCGAGAAGACAACAGGGAAACTGAACAACCAACAGGGAATCCAAATAGCTAGCAGGAAATCCAAGCAGACAGCAGGGAAAATGAAAAGACAGCAGGAAAAACTGAATAGCCACATGAGAAAAGGTGAAAGAAAATACAAGTGGAAAGGCAACGGAGTACTGACCTGAGAGCACCCAACCTGACATGATAATTTGTAGATTTCTATCATAGGGTCTTACAAAATAAAATTACATTACGTCCAAAATATAAGAAAATAAAAAAAACATAAAATAACAAATCTTGACTGCATCAATTCTTCCATGGTGGAAGAATCTCATCTCCTGATGAGAATGCTTCAGTAATACGTTGGTAGATATCCGGACGACGAAGCTGAAACTCCTTAGCTTCAATCCAAGATCAATCAGTCAGGGGACGTCCACTCCATTTAACCAAGAATCGTCGGTGCACCCTATATATTGTTTGGGTTTTAGCCATTACTTCCATTTGTTGTTGTAGATTAGCCATTTGTTGCATAATCATACATTGCCAATCCGCTTGTTAATTATTTTGATTATCATAAGTCAAAGTTTCTATGTTCACAGAATCAGTCGGCTCTCCCTAATATGTAGTAAGATAAACAACTTTATGCAAAACAATCTTTTGAAAACTCCTCTTTGCACAACCTAAGATTCTGATACCAAATTGATGTAACCTAAGGCCCTGATACTAAATTGATGCAACCTAAGGCTCTGATACTAAATTGATGCAACCTAAGTTCTTAGGCCAAGTAGGAGAATACTTGGCATGTAAATAAAATACTTCATTTCCATATCACTTAAATAAACACCAAAATGAAGGATACTTAGTAGAAAACTAATATGGGAGATTTGTTCGGAAGTCGCATAAGAAAGAATAAATAACAAAACACATAAACTATAAACTCGCAGAACAACCACGAATGATCACCTCACATGCAAACACAAACTAGGGAAGGTGCTTAAAGGAAAGGGCAAACCAACTAACCACCATAGAAATTATGATCCAACACAAGACTTTGCTCCTCCGGCAAATACCAAAAGGATAAGGCACATTACCACTTACTATTCATAATAATTTAGAGAAGAAAGATACAGGTGGAAGGAAAACTGTGGAGAGAAGTAGAAAGAAGACCGAGACAAAGAAGTAGCGGGAAGGTAGAAGACAACTCTCAAGCTTAGAAGAAACCCTCAGGTTTAAAATGATTATCTCACAAAAGTTTAGAGAAGAAAGATATAGGTGGAAGGGAAATCGTGGAGAGAAGAATTAGAAAGAAGACCAAGACGAAGTAACAAGGGATAGGGAGAAGATCAGCTCACAAGCTAAAAAACCCTCAGGTTTTTTAATTGATCACATTCCAAAAACTCCTTGCACAAAGAAATTCAACCCCAATTTATCGGAGAAAGAAGGGGGAATAGAAGTTAATAGATCACATAAATGTGCCACTAAAATTGCCATTCAGAACCACCAAATTCAGCTCACATTAAAACTTCCTGCATAGGAATCAGCAGCAGGGAACCGAGCATCCCATAGGGAAAACCGAGAAGACAGCAGGGAAAACAAGAAGCCTACAGGGAAACCGAATAGCCAGCCAGGAATCTAAACAACTAGTAGAGAATCCAAGCAGATTGTAGGGAAAACGAAAAAACTGCAGGGAAAACCCAACAACCACAGGAGAAAAGGAGCAAAAAAATACAAGTGAAAAGTCAATGGAGTGTACTGACCTAACAATACCCAACCTGACATGATCATGGGTAGATTTTTATCATAGGGCCTTACAAAATAAATTTACATTACGTCCAAAACACAAGAAAATAATAAAAACATAAAATAATAAATCTTGACTGCATCAATTCTCCCTTAGTGGAAGAATCTTATCTCCTGATGAGAATGCTTCATTAGTACGTTGGTAGTCTCCTGATGAGAATGCTTCATTAGTACGTTGGTAGATATTCAGACGACGAAGGTGCAACTGCTTAGCTTCCATCCAAGAACAATCAATCAAAAGACCGAGACAAAGTAATAGGGGATATGGAGAAGACCAGCTCGCAAGCTTAAAGCCCCCTCAGGTTTTTTAATTGATCACATTCCAAAAACTCCTCCTTGCACAAAGGAATTCAACCCCAATTTATAGGAGAAAGAAGGGGGAATATCATTTAATAGATCACATAAATGTGCCACTAAAACAACCAATTAGAACCACCAAATTCAGCCCACATTAAAACTCCCTGCATATGAATCAACAAAGAGAAAACTGAGTAGCCAGCAGTAGGAAACCGAGAAGACAGCAGGGAAAACCGAGAAACCAGCTGGGAAAACCGAGAAGTCAGTAGGAAAACCGAACAGCCAGCAGGAAATCCAAACAGCTAGTAGAGAATTCAAGTAGACAGTAGGGAAAAAGAAAAGACAGCAGGGAAAACCGAACAACCACAGGAGAAAAGGAGTAAGAAAATATAAGTGTAAAGGCAATGGAGTTTACTGACCTGAGAGCACCCAACCTAGCATGATCTTGTGTAGATTTCTATCATAGGGCCTTACAAAATAAATTTACATTATGTCTAAATACAAGAAGATTAAAAAAATATAAAATAATCATTCTTGACTGCATCAATTCCTTACAGATATAGATGTGCATATAATAAACCATCTACAAGCAAGGGCAGAAGATTGCACCCACTGGCAATGGTGGAGGACTTGTTATATGCACGATAGTCTGCCTACGAATTAGGGTAATGGATTTGTGATAAATGTGACTTGCCCATAGGTATAAAACACGAACATGCGATGTGTATAACAACTTGCCTACGAGTTAAAGTAGTAGGATTATGGCAGAACGTACGAACTCATGATGCATACGACAATCCCATTTGTAAGCCACACTAGAAGACGTACACTTAATGCAGCCCACCCATAGGCAGTGACAAAAGACTCGTAATGCATGTGATAATCTTGCCTACAAGCAGTATTGGGAGATGTCACACTGGGCACAGTCCACCTTCATACAGTAGCGGGCGGCCCTTAACGTCTATTGCTTACCCATAAACAGTGTTAATGAAATTAGCATTGCACAACAGTCCACCTACGAGCTACTGTAGGAGCCTCGACATGCATGCATCAGCTTGCCTACGAGTTAAAAGTAGTAGGTTTATGGTAAAGCATACGAACTTGCAACGCATACAATAGTCTCGCCTATGAGCAGCATGGGAAACTTGTACCTGATACAGCCCGCTCACGAGTAATAGCAGAAGACTTGAAATGTGCACTGCAATCCCACCTATACGCAATGTTTGAAAATATACATTGAATGCAATCCACCTACATGTAACAGCTGGTGACTTTTGAATGCCTATTGCTTGCCCGCAAGTAATGTTAACAAAACTTGCATTGCACCACAGCTTGCTCGCAAGAAGCGACGAATGACCCGCAGCACAATGCTACGATTCACCTTCCAGCAGAAGTAGGGAATTTGTAGTGAAAACTGTGGATCACTGGTAAACATAAGTAGGAAAATTTCTAGCGCCAGGTTATCACGTCGAATAGATCAGCTCACTTATAAATGAGATGTGGATGACTCATGACGCACCACACAACTCATTTACAGGCTGAAGCACGCTCCTACAAGTTAGGCTGAAGAAAATGACAAGTTGCAAATGATAAAATGAACTAAATAGCACTGCCGATGTACGACAAATAAAACCCAACGCGCTTTTAAATAACGTCACCTGATCCGCAACATTCATACAAACGGACAAAAAACGTTTACATGCTCTTAAATGAAAACTTGTAATGATAATCACATGAACAATCGACCATCTTTGAATATTTCAAGAACACCTCCTCATGCATTGAAATGTGTACTAATGTATTCAGTATATGCCTATGTATTTTGCAAATACTTTGGAAAGCTTGCAAACGTGCAGTATAAATGCACATAAGAGCATGTTCATTTTACCTAAAAAATGTATTTTTCATTAAGTTACACATGGATATATTAGGTATATGTTTGACATGTAAATACCTTTGTGTATACATACCTAGCAACATGCAAAACATATCATGCAAGCATATCATCCAACATATAAAATGCATTACACCGTGATGATGCATTAACAAGCAACCATACTATGCATATACATGTTGCAAAATGTAGAACATGGCATGGAAGCATATCGTCCAACGTGCAAGATGTACTGTGTAGCAGTAGTGCTCTACACCGACATGCAAATACACCATACACTATATGAGAGCATTAAGTCATCATGCAAATGCACTATGCAAACAAACAAGCAATATATGAATGCATTATACATATATATCATGCAAATATATTATACGCTACGTTAATGCATTAAGCCACCACGCAACATATGAAAAATTTCATGCAAGCATGTTAAGTAGTGTGCAAATGCATATGTTAACACACACATATATATGCAAACATACAAATACAGATGCAAGTTTGTCAATATGCAAATGAATACATGAGTGTGTATGTGAATATGTAGATATGTCATATAGATCCACTGCATTACATACATATAGCCACCAGATGAATACATTATGCGAAATATATTCAAAAGCATATACCTGTAACCCATGGTTGCCGACAAGAATCCTTCAGTTAGGCTGGATCGATTACCTCCTTTGACGAAGTACACTAGGAACCATGATGACCAGGTACAACAGAACCCTGGGATCTTGATCGGGTTCATCGTCATTCCCCCCACCATTCGCTTTAAGTGTATGGTGATAAAATTTTAATTTTCAAATGTCAAATTCTACTACTACTATACGCTGGATACTACGTATTTGTTCGATGACTAGCCTTAATCGAAAGTTCTCTCTCATTATCGGGAGGGGTACTTAACTAAGAAGCTTGCGCCTATAAGAAACCTGAACTCAGATCATAAAGTCCTTGCGAAATGAGGGCAAAATCTCTGTATAATGTTTTATTTAAAATGCAATCTGGCTTCTAAAAATTTACCCTGTAACCTAAACTTCTTAAATTCTCCTCGCCGACACATAAAAAGAAATGGGTCACGGAGAGGCCGCGGTGCAAATTTTTGGAGCCCACAATTTTATAAGCCTATTTAAACCCTCAATAGGCAAGGAGTAGAAGCAATCAAATTTCTTCGTCCAAAATCAGCCTTAAAACTTCCAGTTGATCCTCCTTTATTTCTTATTTCACTTTCTAGGCTTTCTTTTGTGCTATAACAGCCTCCAAAAATCCTAATAGAGGCCACCAATGGCTTTCTTGGTTCTTTCAGTATTTTGGCATTGATCATAATAGGGCGGAAAGGGCCACAAGCATGTTTCCTCTCTTGGATAGCTTGGGAAAAGTCCAATTATGTCTTCTAGATGTCTCTTTTGTGTTTTAAAACCTGAACTCAATCACGGATACTTTTTCTATGAAAAATGATGAATTTTAAGATAAAATTTATAGAATATCATTAGAGGGATCTAAATGCCTGAAAATAAAAAAAAGTACTAATAGCTGAGCTAAATATGATGATAATGAGAATATTAAAATAAACTTGTTGCAAAACTGCAAAGCACAAAGGACATGTTAAACGACGAGAATTTGAGAGGGAAAACTCTTCCTTTGTTATACAATAAGTTCCCTATTTATAGATCTATACAAGTTCTAATGTAGAAACAAATAATTGCTGAAATAAAATCTTTCCTAACACAGAAATCTAGTTATGGAAGATATTAATCGTGATCCAGGAGGGCTTCCCACGGATCACTGTTCATGATCGTGGGATCGGCCTTCAAACGAAAGGCTGAGATTTAACACTCCCCCTCAAGCTGGGGAATATAGGTCTGTCATGCCCAGCTTGGCAATCATAAGAATTTTTTTTTTGAAGCCTTCATTACTGATAGTCTTAATCACTATCATAATGTCAGAAATTAATTCATCCCAAAGTATTGACCAAACTAACGAGTCGATGGTGCACCAAGGACGAGGTGACCTCCAAAGCATGCAACCTTCCTATCGTTTGAATGGGAAGAACTATCTAAAGTGGTCTCAATTTGTGAAGACCTATTTGAAGGGAAAAGGAAAAATACATCACCTCCTCGGAGGAGGACCAAAAGAAGGAAATCCTAATTTTGGGGCATAGGATGAAGCAGATTCCATGATCATGTCATGGTTGTGGAATTCCATGACTCCAGAAATTAGCGATACATTCATGTTCCTCTCCACTGCAAAGGACATATGGGATGCTGCCTGACAGACCTTCTCCAAAGCTCGCGATGAGGCTCAAATCTTTGAAATTAAAGTTAAAGTTGGAAGCACAAAGCAAGGGAGTAAGACCGTGACGGAATATGCTACCCTTCTACAAAATCTATGGCAAGAGCTTGATCACTACAGATGCATAGAAACCAGATGTCCGGAAGATGCTGCGATCCTAAAGAATTTTATTGAAAAAGATAGAGTTTATGATTTTCTTGCAGTACTAAATGCAGAATTTGATCAGGTTAGAGTCCAGATCCTTGGCAAAGAAGATACGCCATCACTCAATGAAACCATTTCTATCATCCGCGAGGAAGAAAGTCGACGAGGAGTGATGTTGGAACCAAAGGTAGTTGAAAGCTCAGCAATAGTGATGAACAAAGAATCGTCGTGGAAGGAGAAATGTAAAGATTCTTCAAAATTCAAAGACAAGGACTCACTTTGGTGCAGTTATTGCAAGCAATCAAGACACATAAAGGAAACGTGCTGGAAAATATATGGAAAACCCCCCAGCAAGGAGTGGAATAAAAAAGGTGAAACAAGGAGTACATCGCATGCCAACAACACTACAAGTCAGCCCACCCCAGGAGAACAGTCCAGCCTTGGAGAATTCAATAAGGAAGATATTGATAAACTGAAACGTCTCCTGGTATCCCTTAAAAAACCAAATGCATCTTCTTCACTTGCACTCTTAGGTAAGTTTCCAATTTTTATTAGTTTAAGTGTCTCTAGAAATCATTTAAAGGAATCATGGATCATTGATTCCGGAGCCACAGATCACATGACCCACTCACTTACCCACCTCATCAACTATACGCCTTGCCCACACAACAAAAAAATCATCACTGCTGATGGTTCTCTCACCATGGTAGCAGGTCAAGGAGACATAACATTATCTCCCTCACTCACCTTAAAAAATGTGCTCCACGTACCTCAATTATCCACAAACCTAATATCAATACAAAAACTTACCAATGATCATAATTGTCAAGCCTTATTTAACCCTACGTATTACTTATTTTAGGACCAGAGATCGGGCAAGAAGATTGGACTTGCTAAGGAGAAAACAGGACTGTACTACCTGGAAGGACCAAACCACTCTAAAAATAGCTGCTCTATGTTATCCCTAGTTGATAAGAATTCTACGATTTGACTTCATCATTATAGGTTAGGACACCCATCCTTTGATATCCTAAAGCATATGTATCCACATCTTTTTCAGAAATTAGAAAATAAAAAGTTTCATTGTGAAACCTGTGAGGTGGCTAAACATAAAAGAACCTCTTTCCCAAACAAAAGTGAGAGATATGACACTCCTTTTTACCTTATTCATAGTGATATATGGGCACCCTCAAAAATCCTCAATATCTCCGGGGCATGCTGGTTTGTGTCATTCATTGATGATTGCACTAGAGTCTCTTGGATCTATCTCCTTAAAAATAAATATGATGTTATCAATATTCTTCCCATCTTTCATACCATGATAAAAAATCAATTCGGGGTAAAAATATGGAGATTTCGCTCCGATAATGCTAAAGATTATTTCAACCAAACCCTTTCCTCCTACTTCCAGAATGAAGGGATCATCCATGAATCCTCCTGTGTTCACACCCCACAACAAAATGGGGTTGCAGAGAGAAAAAATGGTCACCTTCTTGCTTCCACCCGAGCCTTCCTATTTCACTCCAATACACCCAAATCCTATTGGGGGGAAGCCCTCCTAACTGCAACTTATCTCATAAATCGACTACCTTCAACAACTTTAGGATTTAAAACTCCAATGGAGATTTTGTCCTCCTTTTACCCCGAGTTTCGAACCCATCATAATCTTACACCCAGAATCTTTGGATGCACTGCCTATGTTCATATTCACAGTCAGGATAGAGGAAAACTAGATCCAAGAGCACTCAAATGCATCTTTGTTTGCTATTCAATTACTTAAAAAGGTTATAAGTGTTATCATCCACTTACAAGAAAAATCCTTGTCTCAGTTGATATTACCTTTGATGAACAAAATTCCTATTTTTCAAAATCTCATCTTCAGGGGGAGACTGAACTTGAGGAAGATGAGAATGAACTAGCACCTCTTGACCTTCCTCCACCACCTCAAACCAATCCACCTGAAACCCAGAATAGGGAAACAAATGACAAAGCTGTCATTAGATTTGGGAAGGTTTACTCCAGGCGTACAAGCTCAAGCTATGCTCCAAAGCAGATCCAAGAATCTGAACCATCTCCTGGAAATAAGGTAAGCGCACCACCTCCCTTATACCCTATAAACAACTCCATATCCTTCAACAACTTCTCATCCTCACACAAAAATTTTCTGACTACATTAGAAGATATCCATATTCCTAAGGATATTTCTGAGGCCTTATCTAATAAAAATTGGAAAAATGCAATGAAAGATGAAATGCATGCTCTAGAGAAGAACAATACATGGGAGATCGTCAGTCTACTAATAGGAAAAAAATCGGTCGGTTGCAAATGGGTGTTCTCAGTGAAATACAAAGCAGATGGCACACTAGAGAGATATAAGGCAAGACTGGTGGCAAAAGGGTATACTCAAACATATGGCATTGACTACCAAGAAACTTTTGCGCCTGTAGCCAAGATGAATACTATCAGAATACTACTCTCACTAGCAGCCAAGTACAACTGACATCTGGAACAATTAGATGTGAAAAATGCATTCCTGCATGGGATCTGGAAGAAGAGATATTTATGGAAATACCACCAGGGTTTAAGGAAAAATCTGAAGGTAACAGGGTGTGCAAACTAAAAAGGTCTCTATATGGGCTCAAACAATCACCAAGGGCCTGGTTTGAAAGATTCTCTAAATTCATGCTCCTTAATGGGTATCAATAGAGTCAAGGGGATCACACATTATTCTTTAAACACTCAGACTCAGGGGGGTTACAATATTATTAGTATATGTTAATGATATTATCCTGACTGGAAATAATGAAGAGGAGAAAGTTAGATTAAGAAAAAGTCTTACTAAAGAATTTGACATCAAAGAACTTGGTAGACTAAAATATTTTCTCAGAATTGAAGTAGCCCACTCCAGCAAAGGAATCTTCATTTCACAACAGAAATACATCAAAGATCTTCTGAAAGAAACCAGTAAACTAGCTTGTAAACCAGCACCAACACCAGTAGAACCTAACCTTAAACTGGGGGAAGCTAGAGAAGATCCAGATGTAGATAAAGGGGCCTACCAGAGACTTGTAGGAAAATTGATCTACCTTTCACACACTAGACCAGATATAGCATTTGCTGTAAGCATGGTCAGTCAGTTTATGCAGAACCCAAAGCAGATTCACATGCAAGCAGTAGACAGGATATTGCACTACCTTAAAGGAAACTCAGGAAAAAAGATTATTTTTAGGAGAGATCGTGGAATAACACTAGAAGTATATACGGATGCTTACTACGCAGGATCACCTGTTGACAGAAGATCTACCTCTGGATACTGCACATTTCTTGGAGGTAACTTAGTTACATGGAGAAGTAAGAAACAAAATGTGGTGGCAAGATCTAGTGCAGAGGCAGAATATCGAGCTATGTCCTTGAGAATATGTGAGCTACTATGGATCAAAATAATCCTAGAAGACTTAAAGGTCAAGTGGGATGAACCCATGAGGCTACATTGTGATAACAAATCAGCAATCAGTATAACCCACAATCCAGTCCAACATGAAAGGACCAAACACATAGAAGTGGACATGTTGGAGAATTTTGTGTTCCTCTTAACGGATTGCATACTTTATGATTGAGTACGACATAAGAATGACGATATATTACCCCGAAGGATAAAAATATCGTTTTCTTATGGTCTCAATGACAAAATTTGCAATTTAACAGAGATTCCCCCATTCAATGTTTGGTTGAGCGAGGTTTATTTATTCTGGGGTACAGATGCTCCATAGGGGCAAGCCCCTATGGTTAATTACGTCTCAAGTTTTGATACTTGAGAAAACTTTTGATTAAATTAGTGGTTTTCTCTTTTTTTTTTAGAGTCATTTAGATTTTGATTAAAGTTTGATTTTGATTTCGAAAATCCATGAAATTCTTGTTTGAAGGATTTTTGGTCCTTTAGGAGTTTCAAGGAGTAGAGGATCGATTTGAAATCAGATTCTTAGAATGAGAGCCAAGGGGAATGAAGTAGGAGCACTTGATTTTGAGGGAAACTCAAAGGTGCTCAAACTATCCTATGTTGGGCTTTATGTTTTAGAGATCTTATTTTTGTTCAAGTTGATATTTTTCATTAGAAGGTTGGGGCTTACATTCCAACAACACTTGTTGGAGGAATTGCCCGAGAGTTGAGGGCTTTTATAGTGATTGAAATCAACATATTGCCTCAGACCCTAAACCTAAAGTGAGGCCTACTGAGAGGTAGAGCCTCGAATCTAAATATAACGGATGCAAAAGGATTTACAAATTGTACCTCACAAGAGGTACAACCAGCCCGACCCCTGGATTTATTGTCCTGTCTGGAAAGGATTACCAGCTAGACTCCCCCTAATCGCTTTTAAAACCATGCTTTCTGGTCTCAATGCATATGAAGAGTGGTAGGTAATTGTTATTTAGGAAATAAGGCTTACAACCTGGCTTTGAGGCCAAGATGCCTAAGTATGCAAGGTATGCAGAATGCTGACTCGGATGCAGATTTTTTTGTTATCTAATCCTTAAGTGAGGGCTTCTACATGTGACTCTTTTTTGGCTATGCATTATCATTTTGATTTTGAAAACTTGGCTCTTTGAAAGAGAGCCATGCAATTTTCTTTTTGTTAGAAAATCGTGGAGCCTAAATTCATTTTTAGGTTGTTTATATTTTAATGGGTAGAAAACTTATTTTGTCCTAAGAGCCTATCACATCATAGTCCAGGCCACACCCACACAAACAAGTGAATAAACATAGGAAAAAGACATGCTTTTCTAGTGCGCACGGTAAACAAGCAAACATATGCACATATATATAAACCAATTGCAGGAAAAGAAAATAATGTCCCAATTATTATAAATAGTTTTGGTAGCTGAGTTGCCTGCCATTATACAACCCAGTTAATTTTTACAGACTCTACTTGTGGGGTCTTCAAGCTTTGTCTTCCAGGTGGAGCTTTGGGCATCACTTCCAAGAAGCACATCCTACTCGATCCACCTCTCCTTTGATTCAAACCCCCTCAAGTTTTACATCCTAATTCTATCAAATACATTTTGAAAAGGAAAAGACTCAAACCTGCAAAATAGAGTGAGTATGCAGTTTATATAATAACATCACACTCAAAATTTGCCTAGCACTTAGGGTGCCAAGCATCTACTTCTACCCTATTGGCCACATCTTTGGGGGGGGGGGTTTAAGCGGTACCTGTCATGCAAGCAATTTATTATTTATGATTTAAACGTCCCCCCTTTTTTTAGACATGACCACCTGCACAGAAAAACATGTATATATTTCTATACTAACCACTTAAGGGCACGTGCCCACACGCAAACAATCCAAAAGGCATTCACACCACAACATCAACCACATGCGCACACAAAGAAAAATTTAAATCCTAGTATGCCTAAGGGGCTGTGCACCTAAGTGTGTGAGTCTTGTGTGGTATGTCACACTAGGGGTATTCCACTTAGAGTTTGGATCTAGGGGAAAGGTGTCCAACACTAATTTTGGGCTAGTGTTAGAAGAATTCTCCTTAGCTTTTGGAGCTAGGGAGAATAGATTGATGTTTCCTTTAGCTTTGAGGCTAAAGAAGAGGTGAAGGTGTCCAACACATAGCTTTTGAGCTAAGTGTTGGGGGATCATTCTTAGCTTTTGGAGCTAAGAAAAGAAATTTGGGAACCCAACATGTAGCTTTTGAGCTAAATGTTAGGGAATTCTCTTTAGCTTTTGAAGCTAAAGAGAGAAGGTTGATATTTCTTTTAGCTTTGGGGCTAAAGAAGAGGAGGGAAAGGTATCCAACACTTAGCTTTGGAGCTAAATGTTGGGAGATCCTCCCTAGCTTTTGGAGCTAAGAAGGGGATGTAGGAATCCAACATCTAACTTTTAGGCTAAATGTTGGAGAACTCCCTTTAGCTTTTTGGAGCCAAAGAGAGGGGAAATCTCCTATACCTTGGAAGTTGGAGGAGAGTAGAGAGAAAATCTATAGCTTTTGGGCTAAGATAGGAAATCTTCTAAAGCTTTTGGAGCCTGTAGAAGTGAAGGAAGATGGGTCACCTGTTTATTTTGGCTCAACAGGTATATAAGATTTGCAACTTTGAGGTTACAAATCTATGGTATTTCCCCTTGAGTCTTTATATTCAAGAAGAGGGACTTCGTTTGCTTGATTTAGGTTAAGCAAACGATGGGATAAATCATTGAGTTTTTGGTTTTCAATGATAAAGATAGGTTTGCTAAGTTTAGGTAAGCAAACACAGAAGAAGACATGTATGTTTGGTCACAAGTCATGATTTCTTTGAACTTTTAGGTGTCCAAAGGAAGCTATTCATTCTCCTAACTTGGGTTAGGAGGATAAAGGAGAAAAGAGGTTAATATTCCTACATTGGGCATATGAATATTAATCAACTTATACCCAACAAGAGAGTTTGTTGGATGCAAATTCTCAGGGAAGAAAGATTTCCTCTCAACCTTGGAGCTGAGGGAAATGGAACAAAACTCATAGCTTTGAGGCTAAAGAGTTAGAGAATTTTCTAGGACTTTTGGTGTCTTAGAAAGGATAAATGACCCATAATTTTTGGAACTACAAGTCAATGAACATTCATTGCTCATTCACCTAACTTGGGTTGGGTGAAAGACAGACTTTCTATAACTTTTGGGTTATAGAAAGGAGAGAAGAAGTGTGTAATTTTAAGTTGCAAACTTATGAATGCTCTTTGAACATTTGAATGTTCAAAGAGAGGATATACAATCTCCCAATTTAGGTTTAGGAGAGTGAGGGAAAAGAAGATGCAACTTAGAAGTTGCAAACTCTTGAAAACTTCTTGAATATTTGACACTCAAAGAAGGATGCACACTCTCTTAATTTAGATTAGAAGAATGAGAAGACCTTCTTACATCCTTTGAGTTGTAGAAAGACATGAAGAAATGCACAACTTATGAGTTACATATAGGAGGATAAATCATTGAACAATGTGTTCAATGATACATGATCATTTACCAAATTTAGGCTAGGTAAATGGGAAGAAGAGATGTGCAACTTGGGGGTTGCAAGCTCATGAACGTCCTTTGAACATTTGGTGTTCAAAGAGGGATGTACATTCTCCTAATTTTGAGCCTTAGGAGAATGAGATTGTTTCCTTCAATTTTTGAGTTGCGGAAGGGAGAAACAACAAGCAACCTTTGGATTGCAAGTCAGAAGAAATTCCTTGAACAATTGATGTTCAAAGAGAGATGACCACTTAGTTTGGGCTAAGTAAAATGGAGAGAATTTCCTACAATTTTGAATCGTAGAAAATGGAGAGGGAGATGCAACCTAGAGATTGCAAACTGAAGGAGTTTCTTTGAGCATTTGGTATTCAAAGAAAGAATATTCATTCATACAATTTGAGTTGAGTGAATGAGGAGATGTTATACACCTTTGGTTTGTAGAAGGTAGGAGAAGATGACACAACTTACAAGTTGTGAATTGAAGATATTCTTTGGACATTTGGCGTCCAAAGAGGAATGTATATTTGCCTAATTTGAGTCTAGGCAAATGAAGGGGAAAATTATATGTTGGTTTCTTGCTCCAACAAATGAGATGGGATAAACTTAGACTTCGCTTCTAAGTTCAAAGACTCATGATATGATGTATTTAGGATTTAGAGAGATCCATAATACAATACGTGACAAAGATGGGTTGCATGGATTCGTTCGTCGATTTTATTACTCAACAAACGAAGGAAGGAGTTTAGGATTAGCTCTAAGCTCCAAATGATTTATGCAATGATGCTTTTCTTTTGGGGACTTGAGAAGTCTCAGATAATCATGCATGAGGAGAAGATAGATGTATGTTTGTTGATTTTGTGCTTCCAACAGACAAATGATAGAAGAACTTGGGATTTGGTTCCAAGTTGAAGGTCTCTTGGCATGCACTTAGGACTTTAGGGAAATCCAAGTCAACATACACAAGGAGGGATATATGATTGTTCATTGATTTTTATCTCAACAAATAAGAGATGGATAGTTTAGAATTTGGTTCTAAGATCCAATGACTCATGTAATGTAACATTTGAAACCTTGAGGGGGTTTCAAGTATAATACATGGGGGGAGAGGGATGATTGTTTGTTGACTTCTTGTGTCTCAACAAACAAAATGGGGAGAGCTTGGAATTTGGTTCCAAACTCAATGATTTGTGGCATGATACATATAGGATTTTAGGGGAACTAAACATATCATGCAAGAAAGGTTGAATGATGATTGTACGTCAATTTTGGTATTAACGAACAAACAAACACTCAAGATTCGGAAACCTCTATATGAATTTTGAGGTAACATATGAGGCGATGGTTAGTTGGTTTTATATTCCAACAAAAGGGTGGGAGAACTTGGAAGTTGGTTCCAAGTTGCCAATGGTTCATGCGATCTAAAACTTAGAGCTTTGAGAATGCTCCAAGCATTATGCATGAAAGAGGATTCCCCATTCTTCCATGAGTGTTTTGGATTGCATAGAAGGAGGAGATGTACACTCGGAAAGAATTCCCCTACATCTTTTTAGAGTGTTTTGGACTCATTTGTAGAAGAGAAGGATTGATCTACTAGGGCTTTTAGAAGGATTCCTATGTCATTTTTGTCATGATTAGGAGACTTGGGAAATTGTTTGTTGATCTTGCGTTTCAACAAACAAGGTAGGGGAACCTGGAATTTGGCTCCAAGTTCAAATGATTCATGCATAAAATATTAGAGCTTTGAGAATGCCCAAAGTATTATGCATGAAGGAAGTGTACATGTGAAAGAGAGTTCCCTTACTCTTTTATGAATGTTTTGGATTCATTTGGAGAAAGGAAGACTCACTCCTACGACTTCTATGAAGCTTTTAAGATCAAATTGAGTATGATCTGAGAAGAACCTAAGAGCATGCACATGTAGGTTTGTCATTTGGGATAACACCGAAAGTTGTCATTGTGCTCTAACCTCTTAATTTGCAAACCATACTAATCATGCTTAGATAATTTCAAAGTATGGTGGAGTATGATTCATAGACCCTTGAATGTCATGGAATACACCGCCCTTTGCTTCACAAGCGTTTGAAAATTAAATGAGCATGCTTATAGATTCGCAAACTTAAGTAAACAATGAGCTAGCAAAAGACCCACAATGTGCATTTGTTTGGGATATGAATGATGCAATTCTATTCATGCAAACTAACTTGACTAAGTATGCAAACGTTTAGATTGGGTGCTTTTGCAAATTGCTAGATTCTCCAAATTTGAAGAGATGTCAAGGATGTTCAATTAATCTACTCATCGTGGGATTTGAGACACAAACATAAATGTTCATGAAAGACCCCATGACTTGTGAGGTTTATAAATTAATTGAAGCACATACTTAGACATTCAACAAATTTGGAGAAAATGACAAATATCGTAGTAATGCAAACCTCCTATATCTTTAAGTGAATTTTGGCATAACTTGTGATAAGAAGAAAGAGAGCATAACTTTCAATGTTCGGAAAGATCTACACCTCAACATTTGATTTCGGATCAAATGCAATCACCTATCCTATGGTTTAGTTGTAGGCGATGGAGGAGATGTGATATGAATGCTTTTACATGCATTTGAGAGGTGTTGGATATCAATCCAACACTTCTACACGCAATGACATCCTCTCCGGACTCTCACATGAGAGCCAACACGTGAAAACCACTAAGTTTTCACTGTTTTACAAAGAGGACAGCTAGTAAAGGGTTTTGGGGAAGCAAATAATGAAGTTTCTAGGGACCTAAAGCTTGGGGAGCGTCAACCACACGATCATTTGGCCTTGGGGACCCTAGGTTTCACTAAGTTTTAGTGTTTTACCTCCCCCGGGTTGTCCTAGCGCTCCAATCCAAGCTCCGGATTGCTGTCCAAGCTCCGCCGAAGGTTCCAAACTGCTGTCCAAGCTCCCTGGATGGTTGCCGCTGCTGTCCAAGGCATCTTGAAGGCTCCAAACTGCTGTTTGGGAACTTTTGGAGCCTTCCTTTGCTGTTTGGAAGCTTCCAACAGCTCCCAAATCGTTGCAAACTCGCCGGAGTTGAAGGAGAAGGAGGTGGAAGCCACTAATTTCACTGATTTTTGAGAGAGGAAGTAAGTGGAGGTCTTAACCTTTGATTGGCTTCTTGAGAATGAGGAAGAAGACCTCAAATCCCCAACTTCCAGCTTCCTTTCTTGCCTAGAGGAGCCGCACGCAAGCGGCTTTGGCCGCTGGAAGAAGGGCGACGGACGGAGGTGGTGAGTCGCACGCAATGGGTTGGAGGGTTTCCGCCTCTTCCCCGCCCTCTCTCTCTCGCTCTCTCTGTTTCGGCTCGGGCGGGCGGAACGAACAAAACTGGGGAGCCGAATCCCTCCCACGCTACTTGGAGACGCACGCACAGCAGGCTCACCGCCCACATCGCCCAATCTAGCATCCTTGAAGCGTGAAACGAGGGAAATTTCACTTGATTATATTCCCTACATGATTGGACATAAAATTTGGGTGAGATTTGAGGGAAAATCTCAGCCCTAGGTTAAAAAAAATCTGATTTGGAATTTGGTTTAGCCCAAATCAGTCAATTGGGGCTGAAATTGAGCCCAAATTGGACTCGACCCGAACCAATTTGGGTCGGTTTGGGTCCGAGCGGGTCCGATCGAGTCAATTTTGCGAAATTGAACTCGAATCGATGCCGATTTGCGTCGAATTGGGCTCGACGCGGCTCGATTGGGTTGATTTGATTTTAATTTAATTAAAGTTTAATTTAATTTAAATGAATTGAATTTAATTAGGTGAAATTAACATTTAATTTCGCCGAATTAGGGTCCAATTGGAATTATTTGGCGCTCGACGAGTCTCAACTAAGTTGATCGAGCGTCATCGAGCCTAGTCGGGCTTGAATCGGCTCGATCCGAGCTGAGTCGGCACGAAAATGTACGTCAACAGAACAGACATTGTATTAAAGAAAAATTAGACAGTGGACTAATAAGCGTCAACCATGTATCATCAAAGGATCAACTTGCGGACATCCTTACCAAAGGATTGGACAGTTCTGCCTTCCTCAGAATGATTGCCAAGCTGGGCATGACATACCTATATTCCCCAGCTTGAGGGGGAGTGTTAAATCTCAGCCTTTCGTTTGAAGGCCGATCCCACGATATATCATGAACAGTGATCCGTGGGAAGCACTCCTGGATCAAGATTAATATCTTCCATAACTAGATTTCAGTATTAGGAAAGATTTTATTTCAGCAATTATTTGTTTCTACATTAGAACTTGTATAGATCTATAAATAGGGAACTTATTGTAAAACAAAAGAAGAGTTTTCCCTCTCAAATTCTCGTCGTTTAACAAATGTATTGGTTAGAACTTGTCCAAATAGATATCTGCTAGGTGGATTTAACACCTCAAGGAGCATTTAGTAGTAATGAGTGGAGAACAATGTTTCACAGAGCCAACCCAAATTAGTTGTATAAGGCTAATGATTATAATGGTAATTTTATTTATTTAACCAACATAGGATTAATGATTTAGCTTTTGGCTTTAAATTAACAGGAATAATTTCTTAAGAATATCTCCAATTCTTCTTCATTCATTTGTGTTGAACTTTTTCTCGAAGGATTGCATGCCTAATCAACATCTAGCTAAGCTTTTTTATCGATGAATAGAGAAAAGTTTGATTAAATATAGGGTCATAAACGAGCCGAGTTGTATGCTATCTTATTCAAGCTAATTTATTTATTTATTTTTTACTTTTTTTGTTCATTTTGAGCTGAGCTTGAGCTTTAACTATGTTTATAAACCCTTTTCTAGTTTGTTTACTTATTCTTTTACTGACTTCGTAACAAAACTTTAGCCTTGATAACTCTCAGATGTTAATGATTTTACCATTTAACTTCTTTATAGAACATAAATGTATTCCTAATTTTTCACCAAAATCCACCTAATTCACTCACTATAATTTCATCACTTTTTAAATTTCAAGTGTTAGTTTGGAGAAAAATAGAACCATCTAGCTATTTGGTCAATGTAAATTTTCATCATACTTGTTACTCTAGTAATATAGTAGCATTCCCATTTTTTAACGTGCATGTGATGGAAAAAGTCAATATAAAATCATGGGACAAGTATTATATAAGCAACTCAAGTATCATTGAATAAGTTTATAAAACTCTTAGTAATCTACTTATTAAATACCTAATAAGCCTTTTCATGAACTTAAATAAATGAGCAGATCAATGTTCAAACTCATTCATTAATCAAGCTTACAAAATCTTTTTTGATTACCTAATTAAATGAACTTAAATGAGCCTCAAGGCTTAAACAAATGGGTATCAAGTTGTTCATTGATTGTACCAGTCCTCTTATTCCGTTCATGATAAGGTTGATTCCATTGTTGTTGAATGATGTATTTGCACTATATTTGTGTTGTTGCAAAAATATTTTGGTATAATCCATCTGATTGAAAAACTTTGAACTTTCAATGCAAGGATCTTTAGTGCTAACATTTTTGGGGATTGGCAGCTTCATTGTATCCTTTTCAAATAGAGCCCCAGATCCTGAAAAAGATCATGCCGATGTGCAATTATTTCTTGCTAATATGGAAGATGCTTTCAGGGCTCATATGCTCTGGGCTGGTAGTTCAGAGGAAGAACTTGAAAGTGCTGGTGAGGTGAGTTTATCATCTTTTAAAGAGGGTTTTACCGGTACATATATGTCCTTAATAACTGATGTTATCATAATGCTGCAAATGAAAAGAGATTACGCCAGGTTTTCCATGTTTAATTTTTAAAACTTTCATCAATGTTTTACTCGGAATTTCTGTTAAAGTTGGTTGATTATTGTTGCGTTGATCTTGCACGTCACTACTTGATTGATTGTGATTGAGAACTTGTCTTTAATCTCTTAAGTAGATATTCAACCAGGCAAAAAAATGGGCCTTCGTCAATTGTTTTTCTCTTACATGCAAGATGTTAAATGGGATCCAAACTGCCTTCTTAGATAATTCACAATAACATTCACTAAATTGATGAGCTTATCTTGCCTAAAATAATATAATATTAAAAATAATTTAGAAATAACATCCATTGCTCGACTTGCAATATCTAATAGCTCCATATTATATGTAGGTTATATTATGGATATTAAAAATCAATGAAGTTGGATTTATAAGCGCAAGGAAGAAAGACATTAACAGATGAATTCATTAATGGGGTGAACATTTTCATTCAGACATCGAAACAACTGTCCAGCTTCATATCAGATGGAATGTTTCGATGTCTATGTTCTAAACATAAAATTCAAGTGCACCTAAGACTTAATGATGTAATTGTTGATCTATATCGCAGAGGGTTCATGCCACAATATTAGTATTGGACTTCTCATGGTGAGTACGAACCACATTTTGATTTTCGATGCGGTCCATCTACAAGTAGTAATATAGCTGAGGATGAAAATATCCGACCAAATCTTGAGGAATTATTTCATGATGCAATTGGAACACAATTAGAATAATATACAGAAGAGTTACCAAATAAGGAGGCACAGAATTTTTATGATTTGTTGCATGCTGCCCAACAACCAATATGGAAGGGGTGCACCACTCACTCAGAGTTATACGTTGCTGTGAAGATGTTAAGCATCAAGGCAGAATATAATGTTGCTCGTGAATGTTTTAATCAATTTGTTGGGTTGCTTAAGGAAACCAATCTGACAGATAATATCATTCCTACAGATCTATATCGGACAAAGAAGTTAGTTTCCAAACTTGGTTTGACATACACAAAGATATATTGTTGTGTCAATGGATGCATGTTATACTTTAAAGATGATTTATCAGAGATTGCATGCCGTCATTGCAATGCATCAAGATTTAAATGAAAGTCTAGAACGAAAAGAAAGCTGAAGGAAGTACCTATTAGTAGGATGTTTTACTTACCAATTATTCATAGATTACAACGATTATATGCATCCATAAGATCTGCTGCACAAATGAGATGTCATAATGACCATATTTCGCAAGAAGCTATTATTACACATCCATCAGAAGCAGAAGCTTGGAGACACTTTGATCGTACACATCCCACCTTCGCGGTAGAACCAAGAAATGTAAGATTTGGTCATAATTGAAGCAGCAACCATTCCAAAGCTTCTTATAGACAATTTTTGCCTTCTGAAACTTATTCAAGAATAGTTGCTCTCCAGCTTTATCACCAATTTTATGTGCCATGGCTGAAGCAAGCATGTAGGATAGTTTTGGGTCTCCGAAAGAGATGCTTGTGGGGGTTAGAGTGCAAAGGGTATGATCGTATTATCCAATAGGATAAAATGATCGCAGACCTTTACACTCTATACAAGCAGGCCAATGAAAGAGCAGATTGAATCATACATATGATTACCATGGAAAATAGTAGTTTTCGCCTATACATCTTGATGGATAATGATATATATGACTCTTCACGAGATTTTTCCCATTCTACCTTTCTTAACATAAGCCAAATCTAATACATCTACTTTACTAACCAAGTCATTGGAAGGCTGCCGTTTTATATGCCCTAACCATCTAAGGTGACTCTCTCTAATATTATCTTCCAATGGAGCTACTCCAACCTTATCACATATATGCTCATTTCAGATTCTATCTCTAAGGGTAAAGCCACTCATCCACCTGAGTATCCTCATCTCTGCAACACTATGAACAATAGATCCAAGATATCTAAAACATGTACTCTTATTATTGAAAATTGAATAAATATAATATCAAAAATAATTTAGAAATAATAAGTCAATAACAACAACATCAAGCCTTTATCCCACTACGTGGGGTCGACTACATGAATCTTTTTTCTCCATTGTGTCCTGTTACGAGTTAAATTCTCATTTAAATCTAATAAAGAAACATCATTTCTAATATTTTCTAACCAAATCTTCTTATGTCTACATCTACCTTTCTTAAAATAAGCCAAATCTAATACATCTACTTTACTAACCAAGTCATTGGAAGGCTGCCGTTTTGTATGACCAAATCATCTAAGGCAACTCTCTCTAATCTTATCTTCCATTGGAGCTACTACAACCTTTTGACGTATATGCTCATTTCATATCCTGTCTCTAAGAGTAAAGGCAGTCATCCACCTTAGCATCCTCATCTCTGCAACACTTAACTTAATATTATGCTTCTCTTTTAATGTCTCTAAGAGTAAAGCCACTCATCCAAGATATATAAAACATGTACTCTTATTAACGACTTGATCGCCCAAATTCACAATCCCCTCACTAGGTCTAGTACTTCAACTCCCTCTCTAGTCATATCAACATGAATAATATCGTCAGCAAAAAGCATACACCAAAGTACATCCTCTTGCAAATGTCTAGTGTGAAAACCATTTAAAAAAAACTTACGGTGATGTTTCTGTCAGGATAGGGTCGATCTCGGTAGAGCGGCTAGGTTCGACTGTGAGGCGATGGAGGCGAGCTGTGAGAGAGAATAATATCATTAGAAAAAAGCATACACTAAGGTACATCCTCTTGCAAATGTCAAGTGAGAAAATGAAAAAAAAAATTTACGATGCAAAATAGCGGCGTTCCGCCGGCGACCGAGACGGTGAGTGTTGGCAATGTCAGTTGAAGTCCGTTGGTTCGTTGGTCGGTCTCGGTAGTGGCGAGTTTCGGCTGGGGCGACGGAGGCGAGCTGAGCGAAGGAAACGACAGAATGAAATAATAATAAGACAGACGTGTTTGGGTGGGAAATAGGGCTTCGACCTGCATTTTTTCCGGCGGAAAAAACACCGGTGACGATTCCGTCGCATTTTTCAACGGTAAGTATTCGTTGTGTTTAAATTAACCGGTGTAATCTTCGTCGGTTAGTACGCCAGAAATTACCGGCGTATAATACGCCGTAATGTACAACGTGTTCAGAAATTACGACGATTATACCGTCGGATAAGACGTCGGAACATTATCGGCGTATATTACGCCGATAAATTCGCCGTAATTTTACCGTCGCATAAAGCGTCGGTAAAAACGTCGTAAGTTCTGGCATATATAATTCCGCCGGAAGATCTGACGGTAATCACGGGTTTTCCTGAAGTGTTGTAGGACAAATTTAGGATTCAAGTCCTTCCACCTATTTGTATCATGAAGAATATAAGCGTGAACTTTGAACCAAGGATCACACAATCCAAGATCATGAGGAACTACACCAAAAACCTTCCTTGAAACATACTTGCCATCATACATCATCCTTATTTTCTCAGGTTCATGCATTGACACAGCAGCTTCAAAGTCTCTTTAAATGCTGACCTCAAGCTTCGGAAAAAGCATGATAAGGGAAAAGATGAGTAGAAATGTACACATATGTATTCCACCTATAATATTCAACGCCTTCAAGGTAGAGTAATTGGCCTATATTCTCTTCTCCTTGGAGCAATGTTGTCCCAAAAGTAGAATTTGAGGCAATAGGGGTATTAAAATTTTCAAGCATAGATGCCATCCTATCAAGGATATCAAGTGAAGTGTTATTTCGTGGAATATGCTTGCTTAAAGTTTCACAAAGTAGATTTGATATTACAATAGAGAATTTTCTTTCCTCAATTGTTGCTAAACTCTACACGGGTGGCAACCCATCTGTCCAAATGGTTCCCCCAGCATTAAGATAGTATAGCTCATTGAAGAGGGTGATAGGATGCCATTCTGGAAGTTCCTTGTTTTGCATAATAGTTCTTTGCCAGTCATTGAATTGGGATTCCCAAATCCTATGGTCCATGATAGCATCATGCACTAGACGTGCAATTGCACCTCCATTAGTGCCATAAAATTTGGTAATCAATGATAAGATTTTCCATAGGGAAAATTTATTTTTGGGCATGCCCATGCCAAAGCAAAAGTGACAGTGCAGTGCAGACAACTCGAGGAGGAATAGTCGATGAAGCTGCTACAGCTGCCCCAATAGATGAATCTGGTTCTGAATGATTGGATTTTCTGTGGAACCAATGTGGTCAAATGTCCCGTGCTGAATTTCATCCTTTGAATCTTCTGGCTTAATCAATTCGGTGTCAACTTTATCCTTTGAGAACTCTATATTAGCTGCATCTTGTATCTCAGCCTCAACATTTCCATATTTAGGAATACCCATACCAGTAGAAACCAAAGTTACTTCCACTGGCTTTCTTTTATTCTAAGATGTTGGCTTGGTTACAGTGTCTTTCCCATCTTTGTTTTTGGATTCTGAAAACACAGGTTCTTGGGAAGTGGATGTCTCGGTAGAATCACTTTGCACAAGACTTAGGTTTTGATCAATGTCATAAGCTTGGCTTTGCAAGTTTATTTCTTTGCCCTCTTCATTCACATATTTCTCCTTGTCGATCAGTTTATCCTCGGAAGGAACTTGTGTATCACTTATTGAACTCTCACTCTTCTTCTCGTCAATCCTTTGCATCTTCAATTTTCTCACCCTAGGATCGCCACCGCCTCAATAACTTCTTCCTCCTCCAGTGTAGTGGTTGTCATGATCCCATGTTTCTCCTATGTATGGAGGGTGGGAATTCCACCTTTTTGCCCCCCCCCACCCCCCCTTCCTTGCATAATCTGATCCCATGGCTCAACCCGACCCCTTCCATCTTCGGTCGCCCACTCTCCTTGTTAGAAATGTCTCCCATAGTGGTCGGCCACCCCACGAACTCTACCAAAAAATTCCTTTCTTGTTGTCCCCCCATTCGGAAACCCTGATCCCCCTTCTTATCGGAGCCCTAAGAGGTGGCTCTTGATGATAGAAACTCTCCTTGTCGAACTCCTCCCATCCAATCTCCTTTCCCTTAGATATGACCAAGGGAATTCCGGTCAAATCTTGGTTATGATTAGCAATCGGAACTATCGGGTGGAGTTTTGGATTGCATCTCTATGAGCTTCCTCATCATCTCCTCCAACCCTCCAAATCGGCTCTTCATCCGATTCTCCATGGCTAAAAATCTTCCTTCGATGATTGAGAACTTCTCCTTCATCCGAGATTTGATTTGCTCCACTTTGCCTTCCAACGCATCCATCTTCTTTGCTGCTATCTCTCCAAAACCTTGCTCTAATACAAATTTGATGCGTCTTGAAAGTAAAAACAACAAGTAGATAGGTAGAAAATTGTAGGAATCAAATATTTGGACTGATTTTTGGATTATCTCTTCAACAATAATGAAAGATACAAGTGATCTACTATTCGAGAGGTAGTTCAGCTCTCCCACAAACCCTAGACGCCACTAGGAAACTCATAATAAACCCTCGAATAAACTTCAGCAAAATATGAGCTCCCAACCTTAGACCAAACTCTCCCTTAAATAGCCCTAACACAAAATACACACAATTAAAATCTTCCTAAACAACAGAAACACAATTAGGAGACTTTCATAAACAATTAAACCCTTCCTAAAAATATAGACATAATTAGGAAATCTTTATAAACAATTAAACCCTTCCTAAACAGTATAAATACAAGTAGGAAACCTTTCTAAATAGCTCTCCCTTGATTAGGAACATTTCTAAATAACTCCTCATTGATTAGGAACCTTCATAAACAATTCCCTCCCCCTTGATTAGGAGCCTTCCTAAACGGCTCCCTCTTGATTAGGAACCTTCCTAAACAGCTTCCTCTTGATTAGGAACCTTTCTAAACAGCTCCCTCTACCTGAATGTGGGCCCCCCTGGCGTGTCATAATATTATGTGATATGGGAATACAAAAGATTCCATGGTAAATCTTCTTGTCATAAAATCAATTGTCAGCTTTTGGCCTCCTTTTTGAACTTTTTCATTTCATTCCACTTGCTTCTAGGCTGTTCCAATTCTTATGCCCCTATTTGATGTGCTGAAATGTAGGCTTATGGTTTTTGGCCTTACGTTTCTCAGTGGACTCCTTAGGAAATGGCTTTGTTCTAAGTCGTCAGGTTATTTGCACCCATGTTCCTAAGGCCCATTAGTTTCAATAGCTAGAGTACTTGCCTGTGCTCCTAAGCTGCATGGCCTTGGTCTCGACGTCACATGTAGGTGGCTCTTTAGCATTATAGATGGCATCTTGATGCGAACATCCAACTGTCCATGCCTATCCGAGGAGCCAAGATTGACGGCCGTGATCTTTCCACATTATCTTAAATTTTTATTTGTAATTTTTATTTTAATTATGCATTTTTCATTTTTATCCTTACTTAAGGGTCTAGTCGTATGTAAGCCCTAGGGGCATGTTCGTCTTATTTTAGTCTTTTTTATTTATGAGGCCTATATATAGAGGCCCTTGCTATTGTATTGGGATGATAGATTATTAATAAAAAAATTTCTATACTCTTGTTCTTTGGGGAGAACTTTGGTGAGATCCCTATGGGAGGGAAGCGTAGTTTCCACCAGCCGCAGGATGGGTCCAGGCTCGTGGCTTGAAGTCCCTTGGTGAAGGCCAACGCAACACCCGTTAGCCGTAGGAAGCATTCGGGCTCATGATTTTCTTTGTTTTTGCTTCTCCTTATTTTTCCTAACCACCGCCACCTCCTTCCTCCCTCCTCCAAGCCGCCGACTACCTTTCCCACTGCCTCTTATACCCGCCGGCTCCTCCCCAACATCTCCCCAACCCGCCGGCTGCATTTTCCTCCTCCACCCCAAACCTTTGATTTCAAATTTCCCACTCTTGATTACCTTCATAAATTAGTTCTTTATTAATTTGGAAAGTTATTAGGTTTGAATTCAAATGATTTTGAATTTTAAAATCTTTCCGATTTAATAAGTTCTGCCTTAGGAAGCCTCCTCCAATTACTCCCAATTTGAAATTAATTTCAGTTTTAATTTTCAATCCCAATTAATGCTTGCTTTACATTCATCGAACCTAGACATCTCCTCCTTCCCTCTCTCTTGGCCGGCCCTCCCTCTCCCTCCAATCTAATTAACCCATATTAATTCCTCCCATTAATTCCCCAAATTAAGTTCTTAAATTAAGTTGTTTTAATTTTGGTAAGTTTTGAATTCAAAGTTCAAACGAATTTGAATTTCAAATCCTTTCCTAATTGATAAATCTAATTTAGGAAGCCTCACTAATCACCTCAAATCTGAAATTAAATTTCAGATTTAATTCCCCCCTCAATAATTAATGCTTGGGTCCACATACATTGTATGTGGACACTATTTTCTCCCCCTGCATAGGCCGGCCTCCTTCTCTCTCCCTCTTAATTAATTGATTCCCCAATTGGATATCCCATTAAGGAATTAATTAATCAGCCCAAATTTTCAAATGACCCCTTCCCCCCATATTCGTTCTACATCACATCTAGTGCCGCCTATCGCACCCTACAGTGATTCTTATAGAACAACACGAGGCGAACACGGAAACAACTTACTAACTTATTAATAACATCATAGAAACTTAATCCAATTTAAGATGATAATCATGCAAATTACCATTTTAATAGATTTTCTATGATGAAAGCAATTTCACTCAATAATCATTAATTCAACTATTGAGCTACTAGAATAATTTAAGATTTTATGTGCATAATAAAAACTTCAAATAAATCATACTGGGTGTACCTACCAAATTTCTCTTTTATAATAAAACTGTACCCCAAAAAACTATACACTTATTCATTTATTATAATAAATTATTTCTAAATCCCTATATTTAAATGTAAATGTCACAAGTATTTTGCTCTTTTTTATGTTTGTAATTTTATGAGTGAATAGACTAGAAGATCGTTTGGTTTTGCATCTTCAAACCATATATCTTAGATTTACTCGACAACAGCCTAGTTGACACACACATACTACATGGCTTGAGAGTCATGTCAGCATATATATATAGAATTATTGCATCATACCATTGCATTTTTTGAACCTCATACATGTTCCTTTTGTCTAGTGGGTATAAGTCATATCTTCAACCTCTCATCACCTTTCCCAGTGCACAGGCATTTTTAGGAGGGTTCCCTTAGCATGAGGCCTCCTTTTACCCAGGGTTTAAGCTATTCGCCCTCTAATTATTCAAGGAAGCATAAATCTAGTCTCTCAAAGTTTAGTCTCTTCTTGAGATGTTGAGCAGACTCTTTTATCATGGGGTGATTTTCTCTTTGTGGACCATAAGCCCTCACATATCAACGTTATTTGTTGAATTCATCTAGGAAACCCTTATTTTCTTTATAATTTGTGGAGTCTACATCATGGTGAGGTCCAATGTGCTTGGCAATCCACTCGAGCCTATCATCCCTTGCTTATGATAAGCATCTCTAGATCACGTATTCAATGAACCCAATAGCATGAATGAATATCCTTAGTGGAGTGTATTTCATGAGTTCCGATTCAAGATGTAATTGACTATGATGGTTTTCACCCATGAAAAATTTGACTCCTATTATCAAAATAAACCTTATTTGTTATTATGCTTAAGGTAGGGGAAATTTGGTTTTCTTCATGCATATGTTTGTCTATCGGAGTTTGTAATGAGAGTCTCTTAATATCCTTTGAGGTAGTATGATCCCCTCTATATGTTTCACTCCAAATATAAATGTAAGCGTGATTCATGCTACCTTTCATTGATTCTAGCGCACGGACATAGGGGCCCATGACTATTTTAGTCCTTCGGGAAGTATGATCCAATGTTTTATGACCTCCTCCCCCTTTGCACGAGTCTCTTTTGAAGCCCAAAACAACTTTTTGTATGTTGGCTATAGTTAACCTTCATTTATAATTTTAATCTTTTGTATGGACTCAATGTTGAAAAGAAAAAGAGGACAATATTATAGTGCCTTTTTTTAAGAAGATGTCATGAAAAGAGATAAAAATAGGGCCAACCAGGTAAGACCAACAGGTCTTATCTTAACTCAAATAAAATGCTCATGAAAAGTTATATTGTCAATTTTGTTTATTTATTTTAAAGTAAAATCAAAGGATTTGCGGCAATTAGCCTCCTAAAGGAATGGATTCATTAGGTAATTACATTTGAGGATACCTTAAAATGATACTCTCAATAAATGAAATATACTTGTGTTCGGGTTTAACTTAATGGATATCAAAAGTAGACTATGATTAGTTTACGCTTCAATGTTAGTCAATCCACAAGGTAGAGGGAATTACCATAACCAATATTAGTCAATCCACAAGGTAGAGGGAATTACCATAACCAAGCAAGATGACTCTCTCTGCATAGAAAATCCTATATGATGTCAGCTAATGAACTGTCGAAAGTTAACTGGAATGAATGAGTTCAAATGAGTGATGACTATAGGTAAGAAATTTTGGAAAAGGTTGAATTAATCTACTCAGGATTTCATGGATTCTTCAGCCCAGCTTATCATGCTCATGATCACTTAGCTGTGAAGGTAATTAATCCAGTGTGGCCGTGAGACGCTTTGTTGGCCCCAATGAATTACATTTTTTAGAGGAAGTTTCGTTATCTCAGGTTATCTCAAATCAAAGAAAACATAGATTAGTAGATAGACGAAATCTACCTAGTAGGGTTGAAAAGATGTCCGACTTAAAGTTTTTAGAGTTATAAGGAATGCCTACGAAAAGAGGGGAAATGGATAGTGCGACTATACATAGTCAAAGCTTAGACAACTGGACATACAGTTTGAACTAGGACTGCCACTAGCCAGCATACTTGACATCTACCAAGGCGTATTCAATTAAATTATGCTGTTAAGTCGAGATAATTATCTTATGGGACATGAGTGAATGTAAAATTATCTGTCCCTAATGTGAGGCCTTTTAACCATATGCATTGGGATATGCCATGACATGTATGTGCACCTAATAGAGTTTAGTTCTGCTAAGCTCTACTTTATATCTAGTCTACCTTGTATTTGATGGCCTTTAATTAACTTGGGTCTTGTACATGAATATCTAGTCTACCTTGTATTGTTTCTCATGCTGAAATGATTAAGCCTTATTGTCGGGTATTCCTATATAACATTAGTTTTGACATCTCATTTTCACAATCAAACTAACCATTTACCTACTTTAATTCCTCCATGTTTTGTCTTTCATTTCACATGCTTTCTGAACTCCAGGACATTTTTTGTGCTATATTCCTAAATGTAGGGATTGGAGAAATATGTCATGACAAAACTTTTTAATCGGGCGTTTGCTTCACTTCCAGAGGATGTGCAACATGATGAGGAACTTTTTGAAAAGACGGCTCTACTGCAACAGTTTGTAAGACCAGAAAACCTGGATATAAAGCCAGCATTTCAAAATGAGACTTCTTGGCTGGTTAGTGCAGAATACCAAAATTTTTGGTACTTATAATCTAGTCCCTTTATTATCTGGAGAAGAAGATATACTTAATTTGAAACATTAGATTCTGAGAACCATATGTTTCTCTCTTTTCATCATTTTTTCCTACTAAGACAAAAATTTGATGCTCTCATATAATCATATGAATATTTTGCATCGGAATTCTTCAGATAATTTAAAAATAGAACTTAAAAAAAGCTTCCTTTCTTTGATGGAGTGTAAATTCGATAAGAATTTAAGAGAAACTTAAGAAGGGAAAGATGAAAGAGTAATACAATAATCCTCAAGTTGTAGATGCTTGATTTTCAAAGCATTTGAATTGTTGATCCTCGTTGAAGTTTGTGTAAATTTCTCATAGTATAGAAAACAAATTTAGGGAACCAAAATGCGGGCTACTTGAAATTTTTATTAACTCATTTTTAGTTGAGTTATTACAAAGCATAAGGGCCTATCTATACAAATATCAATGGAAGTCCAAACAATTCCTAAGGGCTAATTACATAAGACCTTATTTAAATCACAAATGATAAAGTAAAACAACTAACTCTAATTAATTCATGTACAAAAAGAATGTCCTATTAATCTTAATCATTAGCAATTAGATGACATTCGAAATTAATTTCCTCATGCAAGGAGCTCTCCTTTTAGAAAGTAGAAGCATGCCTGTTTGTTCAGAGTGCTGAAAAAGCAATAATGCATTTCATCAATGAAACTTTGAAATCTCTTAAAGTTAGATGATATATTCATCTTGGTAGGACAATGGTAGCATTTCCATATGCTACAAGTATAAGCATCGATGTCAAAAAACATAAAAACTGTTTGACCTGCATAAACACCCCTTATAGAAGCAACATGTAATAGGGGCTTAGGGTGTCTTGTCTCAATATGAGACTTGCATCATCAAAAGAAGAATCAATACAAACAATGCCCTAAATCCTAATACATTTGATCCTTGCTTACTATAAATATAATAAAGCTTTTAGCTTTTATCAATATGATTATTTTTATGAATTTGTTGAAAGAAAAAAAAAGAAAGCAGAAGAAAAAAAGGTAAATGTCGCCTCCCTTCGCGAACGAACGCCACCTTTCGGCGTTAAAAAATGAACGAGGAAATAAAAGGAAGAAAGCTTACGGAAAAAGAGGGGGGGGGGGGGTTACGCTTGTTTTCGTCAATCTCGCTTTCTCACAAACATAGAAAAAAGCCCCCCGCTTTCCCTCTCATCTTCCTCAACCGCACACAGGAGTTAGGAAGAAGAAGCCCTATACTCCGATCTGAAAGTACGAGATGCGCCAAGAGGGGGGGTGAATTGGTATTTTTAAAAAATTCAACCCTACACAAGAGTTCTAATTTTTTTGTATTTTTAAAATATAACTCAACGAATAATGTGCGGAAGCAAATACAACGTTCACAACGATGATATTGATGATTCAATTTTAGATTTTACAACACAAGATTTAAATCATGATTTTTCACCAAGCAATTTAACGTACTAATTAAAAGCATGAAAAGTAAAGTACGGTAAACAGGAAAAAACACACCAGAGATTTTTATAGTGGTTCGGTCACTTGACCTACGTCCACTCCCCGGAGTCCTCTACTCCGGGATTTGCACTAGTAAAAGTTGACTCTCCTTTTGCCCCCACAGCAAGGCGGAGAAGCCTTTACAATACTCACTTTCACCTCCCTCGGTGCGGCGGAATACCAAACGCTATGTCACCCTCCTGGTGACGGCAGCGGACCTTCTCCTTTCTCTCCCTCCTGGAGATGGCAGAGTACCTTGGCGATGTTGATCTTGAAGTGACTCTTCCCTCGAGAACTTTCTTGAAGCTTCCCAAAGCCACAAGAGGAGCAAAGCATGCAGCTAGCTTGGAGCCACCGTGTGATCCCCTCACACTACTTCTCCCTCACGCTCAAGCTCACCTTCACCTTCCTCTCTCAAGCCCTGGATCTCTCCAAAAACTTCTCTCTAACGAATTCTCTTCTTTTCTCCAAGCCTCTCACAGCAAGAGGATAGATCAACAACTCCCTAAAGAAAATTTTAAGTTGTTTTTATATCAGGCTTCAGAAAATCCTAAAAGTTTCAACTTTTGCGTTTCTGTTCGTACAGCACGATTTATAATCGTACAGTACGATCAGTTCAATTACAGCTCCGTCCAGTACGAGTACAGACGAACAGTTATAGAATTTTATACATATCGTACTGTACGATAAGTATATCGTACATGACGATACTGTTGATTCGTACTGTTCGTACATGATGAACTGTGGGACGATCCTTGGGACGAAAGAATTCGTCTCTGTCAGTCGTCCAGCACTCCTTCAGTCGTACAGTACGATTAGTGTTTTTCAGGATATCGTCCTGTACGATACGAATATCGTCCAGGACGAATAGAACAAAAATTCTTGGTATCGTCTGGTACGATCGATGGGACGAAGGAAATCGTCTTTGTCGGTCGTCCAGCACTCCACTAGTCGTACAGTACGATTAGTTCATTTCTTGATATCGTCCTGTACTATATGAATATCGTCCAGGACGAACAGAACAAAAAACCTTGGTTTCGTTTGGTACGATCGCTGGGACGAAAGAAATCGTCTCTGTCAGTCGTACAATACGATAAAGGATCGTACAGTACGATCGACATTTAAATTAGAAACCAACGTTTATTTCCTGATTAGGGAGATAATTTTGGTAAGTATTAATTAATCGTACAATACGATAAGCATCGTACAGTACGATCAGTACAGAAAATCAAAATTAAAAACTTATCAAACTTATTCTGACGGCTAGGGTTTCTCAATTATATCTTATCATACAGTACGATATGTATCGTACAGTACGATTAGTTTATAAACTTAATCATTCGAAAATTAACCGTTAGCCTGAGTATTTTTAATTAATCGTACAGTACGATTTTCTTAAAAAAAATTTTAAATCATTAAAAATAATTCTCCCCCTGTGTGTGCGCATGGTTGCTCCTTTCACATGCATGCTTCTGTGGCAGACTCAAGAAAATAAAAATAAAGAAATAAAAATTACAGACTTTTCAACATCCTATTCTACCCGGTTTGAGTCTCCAGTAATCTTGAGTAGTGTGCATCTGACCTGAAATGTTAGTGCTCATATATAAGGATTAAGCATTTGTAATTTAAAGGAAGTCTATATGGATTCAGTAAGTATTAGTTGTCACCATCAAAATTAAGTGCTCGGGATCCTGGATTTCAACACGATCCACGCGCTTGGCCTGTGATTCCACGCTTAGACCTCGCTTCCAGTCCTGCGTCCGACCGGCCACACACACCTACTGCTTCCTCCTATGACCAAGCCCCAGCCCAATCCAGCACCCGGCGTCTCATGCACTCCCGTCCACTCCTGTCTGCTCCGGCCTCCCGTGCGCGACCCATAGCTCTCAATCATGCACGCTCATGCGTGCCTACTTCCGATTCCGGCCTGCTTCCACTGCTCAATTTCCTTGCCTTCACACCTAGTGCAATTTCACATTGTCGAATATACAAAGGTGTTTCTGCCAAATTGTTGATTCGCCTCCTATTTAACTGCTTATGAATGCAATTTTGACAGAGATACATACGTTTATGCCATCGACCTAATCGTCTCACGAGCCCTACTCACACACATCCCCACAACTCATGGCTCCTTGGCGTTACTGTAGCAACTAACGCCTCTACTCGTATAAAAATAACAAAGAAAACGAATAGAAGTATTGACATTCACTAGCAATTGGAAGATTCGAAACCTCCTGGCTCTCTCGCTTTTGGTGTTGAAGACTGAAATCCATGATATACCCGAGACGACGGAACCATGTGATCTTGCTTGGGTTTATCTTCATTCCCCCCACAATCAAATTTAAATTGTTGCACAACTAAATATACTTTCATCCTTAATCGAGAGTGCTCTTCTACGCATTAGAAGGGGTTATTAACTATAAGGGCTTGCCATCATAGGAAGCGGAATCTCAGAACTAAATAAACCCTGATGCCAATTATTAGGGAAAATTTGGTTAAATTAAAATTCAATCTACCTCGGGAAAAATGGATCTTAAAAGCTTGGAAAAGCAGGGTTCGTGCGTTAGCGCAACATTTCAATTTCCTGAGGGTGAACAAGTTCCAAATTGAAGGCCCTACGCCATTGATCTTTGATATGAGTAGGATGATTTCTATTTCGATTACCTCGCATCATGATCTTTGATCCGGGCAGGATAAATTTTAAAATCGAAGGCCCTATGCTATTGATCTTTGATTCGGGCGGGATAATTTTAACTTGAAGACGTCGCGCAGTTGAATTTTAAAATCGAAGACCTCGCGCCGTTGATCTTTGATCTGAGTGGGTAGAAATCATGGCAAGTGTCGTCTCGACCTTCCCTCGTATGGAGGGGACGCCGGGAGATTGCCGAAATTATGTCGGGAGGTTGCCAAATTTCCTTTTGGAATTATTGGAGAATAAGGAGAGTAATTTGAGAGTTTTATAATTAAATAATTAATCTCATTTAATTAATAAATTAATCAATCAATTTTAATATATATATATATATATATATATATATATATATATTTAATTTACTAAAATTAAGACTAATTCTTGTACTAATTAAGTAATCATTTTTAACTAAAACTTTAAATTCATTAACTAAAAGATCATTTAATCAGTCAATTTTAACTCATCAAATTAAAATATCTATTAACAAATTGATTTAATTTAAAATAAACAACTTAATCAATTAAATAATTCATTAATCAACTTTAAAATAAATCTGAAATTTAATTTTTAATTTATTGAGCAATTTAAAATTAATTAAACACTTAATCATTCATTTTAAAATAAATTTAACTCTAATTATCTAATTAAATAATCAAACTTTAAAATAAATTTGAAATTTGATTAATTGAGCAACTTAAAATTAATTAAACAAGTAATCATTCAATTTAAAATAAATTTAACTCTAATTAATTAATTAATCAATTCAAAATAAAATTAAAAAAACCTATTTAGTGAATTAACCAATTAAAAACCCATTTAACTAATTAATTAATTAATTAACAATAAAATGAAACAAAAATGCAATTAAAAAAAGAAAGAAAGAATGTTTACACTAATCAAACCTAAAACAAACTCTCACCAACTAAATCAAACTCCTAAAAACAAAAACTGTCAAACTCAAAACCTAAAACACAAACAAACTCTCAAACAAAGCTCTTCAAAGTTCAAACTCTCTAATGCTCCGAGCAAGCTCCTACATATACAAAGCTCCAAATACCTGCAAACAAGAAACAAAACTAATCAGTATTGTAAACAAAATTGCAGTGCAAGAAAGAAAGAAAACCAGTACTGTAAATGAAACTGTAGTGCAAAAAGAAAGGAAAACAGGTACTATAACAAACATTATAGGGCTAAAAGTTAAGTACTAGAACAAATGCTACAGTACTAAAGCAAGAAGAAACTACTGAAACTAAAAAACCATTGGTGTAGCGGTAGTAAAGAATTGTAAACTAAAGTCACCACTATCGAATCTACCTTAAACTCAAACAACCAGGCTACTTCTAAATGAAGTCGTAAGACCTATCCAAACTAAATTAAACGGCTCGCCTTGCTTATAGGGCTAGGTTGTAAGACCCACCTACCAGACTACTTCTAAATGAAGTCGTAAGACCTATCTAAACTAAATTAAATGACCCACCTTGTTTATAGGGCTAGGTTGTAAGACCCACCTACCAAACTACTTCTAAATGAAGTCGTAAGACCTATCCAAACTAAACTAAATGGGCTGCCTTGCTTATAGGGCTAGGTTGTAAGACCCACCTAACAGATAACTTCTAAATGAAGTTGTAAGACCTATCAAAAATTAAAAATGCAGGCTATTTCCTACGGAAAGTCATCAGACCTATCCAAACTAAATTAAACAGGCTATTTAGCTTATAGGGCTAGGTTGTAAGACCCACCTTCAGGCTACTTCTAAATTTAGAAGCCGTAAGACCTACCAAAATAGCAAAGTATCTTCCAAAGGAAGCTATCAGACCTGCTATTAGAGAAATTTCTACAAAAAGTAATGAACCTTCAACCAAACCTGCGGGCAACATTCAATAAAAGCCATAAGTCTAAACCCAAACTCAAATATTCAGGCTACTTCTAAATACAGAAGCCATAAGACCTACTCAAACAATCATGAATCTTCCAAAGGAAACTGCAAGACTTGTTATTTGAGAGACTTCTAAGAGAAGTACAAAATTCTCAACTAAACCTCTGGGCTACTTTCAATGAAAGTCATAAGACCCACTTCTAAAATAATCGGGCTACTTCCAACGAAAACCGTAAGCCCCGAACCAATTCAATTAACCGGGTAACTTCTGAATGAAGTCATAAATCCTAAACTAAATCAACTACTGGATATTCTAATAGATGTAAACCCCAAACTATCTTTTGAAACTACAACCCATATCTAACCACTTCAGTTTACTCGGGATCCCTGAGAGGAGGCAACCCATGGATGCTAATCAAATTCCTTGAACATTATGATCAATGATCACTAATGTTAGTAGAATGAAACCTAAGGTACTCCCGGGACAATGGAACAATGGGATATTAATCTGGTTTACCTCCATTTTCCCAACAAACGAGACTAAAACACCTAAAATTGTTCATCCTTAATCGGGAGTTCTTTCTTACGCAATAAGAGGGGTAATTAACTATGAGTAGGGGTGTCAAAACGGGTCAACGGGTTGGGTTCGAGTTCAACCCAAATTGACTTGGATTCAAACGGGTTGACCTTAACCTAACCCAGTTTTGCTAACGGGTAAGGAATTCTTATTCGGACCCGACCCGGGTCACTGGGTTGACCTGACTCCACCCGCTAACCCAAAATACTAGATCGAGATTGGGCGCGGTCTGCACAGACGTGAGCGCGAGTCATAAGGGGGCGGTGCTGGAGGGCGGCAAGCGAGTTCGGGTGCTGTGTTGGCGTGGGAGCGAGCTAGGTTGTATTCGTAGGAGCAAGCGCAGGAGGGCGCGATCGCTAGCTTGGGTCCAGGCTGTCCTGTAGCAGATGCGAGTCGTGAGGGCGGGAGGGTGCGGTCAGAGTGCGAGTGCAGGTCGGGCTCCGGCAGTGAACACGAGCACGGGAGGGCGAGAGGGTCCTACGCGGTCGCAAGCGTGGGAGCTTTGCTGGTGATCGCGAGTGCGGGTTGGTTGCAGGAGGTCGTGAGGGCGGCACATCTTCTGATTTCGGGTCAATTTTGGTTTCCGGGTTAACCCGAGGTCCACCCGATTATAAAAATGGGTTAGAATCTCGAACCTGAACCTGACTCGTATGGAAAATTGGTTGACCCGACCCCAAAATTTTCTAAGTTGGGTTAAATTTTGACACCCCTAATTATGAGGGCTTGCGCTCATATGAAGTAAGGACTCAGATCTAGCTAAATCCTAATACTACCCTCAGGAAAATCTGATTAACTACAATATTCCTTAAGGAGAATGAAATCATATGTCTGCAAAGTGGGATTCATGCCTACGTGTCATTTTTCTTGGGCAAATAGATTTTTGGTGACTCCACTAGGGATTACTTTTCCCTCTATCTCTAGAAAAAATATATATTTAGTCTCAGACATCTCAACTATAGATGTTTATTTCATTACCAATGCATATTTCTTTGTGTAACTAAATTCAGATCGGCTCTAATCCCTGTAAGTTCTGTGAAAGATTACTGAAAATGATAATACAATCATGATTGTTAAACTAGGCAAGGGAGCGAAGGTGCAGTTCCCTTAGGCCATTCTAAACACAGGCCATACTAGAGCAATCATCCAGTTCGGAACTATTTCTGAAATCATATAATTCCTTCCTAATATCAATGATGATGTACTGACTGTCAAGGATGCTGCTGAAAGACCTGCTGAAGCTATTAATGGAAAGGCTCCTAAAAGAGCCTTTGTATTTTCAAGGCTTTATGTGGCACCTGTGATGTAGAATTAGGTACGCATGCAATGGATGCAATAAGAACTTGCACGAATTTTAGATCAGAACAATAATAATTAAAACAATCAGCCTTTAAAATAAAAATGGAAAACAAATGAAGGGTTGCTACGTTTAGGCCAAATCACATGCTATAAACTGAAAACATCCAAAATAATTTAGAATTCTAATAGCATGCCCAATAAGTAGTTATTCAAGTAGAATCCTTAGATTAACATTAAGATTAGAAACAGGAAAGTCAAAACACTCAAATCCTACGTTTACTAAGCATTGGCAGAAGGCTTTGCATGATCCCTTGCAACTGGACCATCACCTACAGGATTAGTGAACTTTGGAGACAAATGAGAGGTGAAGAAGTTCACCCTTATTGAGGACCGGGGGTAATGTGCCACTGAACGTTGCCCAATTGTTCTTCAATGGCTTCAACACGGGTATCCAGGATGCGCTCTGCGTATTCTTCAACGGTGTTATCGATCCTTGGGTTGACGTCAAAGAAGGTT
Organism: Dendrobium chrysotoxum; assembly: GCA_019925795.1. NCBI lineage: Eukaryota > Viridiplantae > Streptophyta > Magnoliopsida > Asparagales > Orchidaceae > Dendrobium > Dendrobium chrysotoxum. The sequence goes on from CM034310.1 coordinate 28,603,821, forward strand.
GAATGGAGGATGTGGACGAACCTCGCTCATCGTAGGCGAAGCCGAAATCAACGTCGAGATCGGCCATGCATTCGTTCCTTTGATGTGGTATTGTGATGATGTTCTTTTCCCTTAGGGTTCTTGAAAGGAGGAGCTTCTTCTCAAGAATCAAGAGAGGGGGGGGGGGGGAGATAGAGGGGTTCGGCCAAGGGGGAGAAGGGTTGGTGAGAGGAGACATAGGTTAGGAGGGAAAGAACTAATTGAAAATCTGAAATAAATTTCAGATTTCTAATTAGGAGGGAATTAGGAATCAAGTTTGAATTTAATTCCTAAAGAGGGAAGATGTGTTAATATAGAGAGAGGAGATTGGAGAGAGGGAAGAAGGGGCGGGTAGAGAGAGAGGGGGTGGACTTTGATTTAATTCCAATGGGAGAGGCTTTATTTTGGGAAGGAAATAATTAAGTGGGGTATGGGGAATTTCGGCTAGGAGAGAGAGGGAGAGGAGGTGTCTAAATGCAATGTATGAGGGGATTTGATTTAATTAAATAATCAATCTCAGATTTTGATTGATTATTAATTAAGGGACTTTCCAAACTTATGTATCTTTAATTAGGAAAGTGTAGGGAATTGAATTAATTGAATAATCAATCTTAAATTTAGGATTGATTAAATTATTGGACTTTCCAAACATAGACCAATTTAATTTGGAAGGTTTTTATTTTCAAATTCTCTTGAATTTGAATTCAAATAACTTCCAAATCGAACTGCCCTATTTTAGGAAAGGGATAAGAGGGTGGCCGACGGCTTGGATGGGTGGGGGTGGAACCAGCGGCTTGAGGTGGTGGTGGTGGGGGTCGTTGGTGAGGAGGAGGGGTGAGGGGGCGGTGAAGAGGTTTTGGGGGGGGGGGGGGCGCCTTGGAGAAAAGGTGGGCCGTGGGAGAGAAGGGAAGGGGGGAGGGAGAAAGAAAAGAACTATGAAACTAACCACGAATCTGGACTCTTCCAAGATTGGTGGGTGATCAAATTCCCTCTCCAAGGAACCTCTCTCTAATCTCTCTCAAGCTCTTTCAAGAACTCAAAGCATCGAAAATTTTATCATTCATTCATTAACTTTCAAATAACAACAGGGGGCTTTATAAATAGCCTCATACAATGCAGAAAGAAAAACGACACAAATGTCCCTAGGGCTTACACATGACATGAGCCCTTAAGTAAGGGTAAAACTGGAAAACAAATAATAATAAAATAAATAACATGAAAACTCAAAAATAGACCGGCTTGATCGTAGCCGTAGATTGTCTTCCACGTCGCTGATAAACTTTCCATGATCTGATGTCCCCATCAACCTGTTACTGCCCCAATCACTCAAAAGAAAGTTGTCGAGCCTAAACTGAAGTCTATTGTTCTTAATCTAGCCAACCAGAACATGACTCATAATGAAACTCTTGAAGAGCATGCCACTGAAGTCTGTGTTGTAGGCACTAAGCTCTCTAGGAAGGCAAGAAGGAAAGCCAATGCTCACTTTCGAGCTAATGGCTGGGAGCCTTTCGCAATCCATGAACAATCGCCTAAGGTGGAGGCAAACATAACCACTAACAATGGTTTTGAACGATTAAAGTGGTAAAAAGGAATAACGCCAAAGGTGAAATAAAAAAAATCCTTCTGGAGACTTCTTACAAACATCAACCATCATTGAAGGAAGAGTTAGCATCTTTCGAAATATATAAAATACTAAAGGTTGTTAAAGACAGTAACCTACAAAGAAAATTAAGGTCTGTCAATGAAGTGATTTCCTGGAAAGATAGAAAGCCTTATAGAGAAGGATATCAAACGCCCTTACTACTGAGAGCCGAGAAAATACTATCCTAGTATGGTTCAATACCCATATTATGGAAGAAAGTAATTGGCACAGCCTTCTGATAGCCTATATATAAAAGGCTATAATAGAAAATATGACAAACGAAGGCTTCAACGATCATATAGTGAATCTGGTCATTCAAATGCACATTCTGATGCTGGTGGTCATCAGTATGTAACCACAAGAAGGCAATAAGTTTGGGTTCCAGAGAAATCCAAATATCCTGAAGCTCATAAGGATAACTGTGATAAGAAAACCCATAAAGAGCGGCTTAAGCCTCATACTCAGAAGTTATCCTCTAGTAGGAAAACCTCTGCTGACAAGAATGTCCCAGAAAGGGAAAAACACGCTGTCTATGATGAATCCCCCGACTCTCCAATAATACATTGGAAGCAGTTGTCCCAACTTGGAAATGATCTCAAAGGAGATGATCATGAAAATTATTACGATGATGTTGAAGAAGCGAAAAGATATATTGATCCTATGGACGTTGAAGTTGTACGGATGGTTTACCTCATTAGTTTAATCAACAGGTATACATTCGTAGAAATGCAGCTTCAAATCTGCAAAATGAAGAACAAATACGAGGCAACCGAGAATAGGCAATGCCTGTAAACAGGATACCTCCACAACCAGAAGAAGTTGAGGAGGAAGAAGTCGAAGAAGTTGTGAGAAGACTGCAACAAGAAATGCAACTTCTCCAACATAAGCAACATTAGGAGATCAACTAGTTGAATGCTCGTCTTGATGAGATAAGCGGTATGATGAAAGAATTGTCTGGACAACTAGGCTTAGCAGCCGTAGCTGGTCGACCAAAAACAACAAATCTTCAAGGGAATGTTGTTTTTCCAACTGTGAATACTGGAGGCTCTCAAACTATTCTTCCTGATCTAGATGCTCCTAATAGAGGACTGGATGGCCAATAGGAAGCGGATGAAATGGTCAGCAATACCCATATTAAAGATCTCATTAGACAAAAGGTTAAAGAGGTTATTGCTTCTGAAGCTGCTAAAGCCTTAGTGGATAAAGGTCATCCGTATCCGACATAATACGACCAAGTGATGTATCGAAAGGGATACGTGGCACCGAAATTAAATTCATTTTTTGGTACTGAAAATCCTCGTCAACATCTGACAAAATTTAAGGCTACTTACAGCAACACTGGAGGGAATGGCGCTCTATTAGTACGCCAGTTCATTAGCAGTCTTACCGACACGGCTTTTGAATGGTATGCCGAGTTATCAAATGACTCATTTAAAATATTTGCCGAGCTAGAAACAATATTTGTTAAACGATATTCCAGTGCAACCAAGAAGGTAACAATTACTGATCTTGCTCTCGAGAAGAGAAGAAGGGATGAATCTGTCACCAAATACATCACTAGATGTTGGTATCTCAGTATGAAATTTGAGCAACAACTCACTGAAAAATACGTTGTAGAGCTCCTGATGGGGAATATTGATGACCATATGGTTCCGTATTTGACAATGGCTACAATCAATACTTTCCAAGAGTTATTGGATCGTCTAGCCAAATTTGAAAGATTACCCAGGCCTAGAAGTGTTGGCTTTAGTTATAACAATAATCCACATTAAAAGGAAAATAGGTCAAAACATTTGATCCGAAAAAGAACGAGGTGAATTCTGCATTTTTGTCTTCCTCTGATAAGAAAGAAAAAGGGGAGTCAACAAATCCACTGAAGATGATAAAGAAAACAAAGGAAAGACAAAGGGCCCCTACTTTGCAAGAGAAAATAAGCCGTACTTTTTTAAGAAAGAAAGTACGGGAAAGATTTTTAGGCACACATTTAAGATCGGTCTTCAATTACCAGAGTCCCATCGACCTGAACAAGCTGGCATGATCAACGATCCAAATTATTGCCCATATCATAGTATCGCAGGTCACCCAATTGAAGATTGCTTCATATTCAAATATTGGGCGAAAAAACTATCAAAATGGTGAACTCACCTTTTCAGATAGTGTCTTGGTTAACCCTAAAAGGGAGAAGACCAACGTTATCATTTTTATGCCATGCCAAAGCACAAATGGTGATAAAGGAAAAGCTCCTTAAGAAGAAAAAGGTGGTTGGGAAACCTTCATTTGTAAGAAAACCAAACACATGATGAATGTATTGTTGGTTATCAAGGGTATTCATCAGAAGAGTGTTTTGGAATTGGAGGTCGATCCATTGCTCTTCTCTTCGAAGAATCAGGTTGTGAAGGGGCCTACTTCAAATAAGAAGAAATCTTTAAAATATTTTAAAGATCAAAGAGGAAAACAAGATTATGCGTCAAAATCTCGAAAATCAAAATAGAAGAGATTAGTAAAGTAGAAGACTGAAATTCAGCAATATATCAATTCTATCGATGAATATTAATAACCTCCCAGATGACCTGTTAGGCTAGAAGAATATGATTGACTTACATATTGACTCAGAGTTAGAAGAAGACGAGAGTATTCCAAGAAAAACTTGCCGAGTCATAAGTTAATGAGGTGGAAGGGCTGCAAGAGGACGCAATGCACTTCTTGTATCCGTAAGGTTGATGTGAAAATACCTTTTAAGAAAGTACATCATACACTTGCGCCTTGCATTGATTCAGATGAAGTACTTCACTTCTCTGATGAAGAAAGTGATAATAAGAGTAAAACAACTCTTAAAGAAAAATGTCAAAGCTTGGAAGCTGCTCAGATTTCGAAGAAGCTGAAAATATGAAAATTTTGAAAGATTCTTATGTTGAAGCTAGTTTATCTACAGAGGTGACAAAAATTCAGCTAAGTAGTGAAAATGAGGTTCTTCCTACACCACCAAGGAAAGCAAAAGATCAGGAGAAAAACATCCAACTCAATGAGACCGCTATGCCATAAAATCCACCTAAGCCCAAGATTGCTAATGCAAATATGGATTACAATATCTTGGCTCATCTTCAAAAATCACCTGCATTTGCTAAGCATCTATGATGTCTTTATCATGTCTAAGGACCTTCGAGAGACACTCATCTAAGCTTTGCAGAATCCAGAACAATACGAAGCATTCTTTGCAGAACAAAGCATGAAAGAAGCTTTGTACACTCAAAATACTGATACAATCACTTTTTGTGATAATAATCTGCTATTGGGAACATCATATCATAATCGACCATTTTATGTTATTGTGCAGAGTAATAATGTTGAAATAAATAGAATTTTAATTGATCTAGGTTTCTCTATCAATCTAATGAGTCTTAAAATGCTCAAAGGATTAGCCCTAGATGTTCAATATTTAACCAAAAGTATAATATTTATGCAAGGGTTCAATGAACAAGGGCAAAGAACTCTGGGATATGTGGTCTTACCTCTAAGCTGTGAAAAACTCTATACAGAGGCAAGATTTCATGTAATTGATTCTAACGTGTCTTACAGGGCACTCCTCGGAAGGGCGTGGCTCCATTAATAAGGTATAGTGCCTTCCACTCTCCATCAATGCATAAAATACAATCGAGATGGTGAAGAACATCGGATTCATGGTGATGAACAACCGTTCTTGATGCACGAAATGAAAATCTATGATGATGCCAAGTATTTTATAATACAAAAGCCGAAAAGCGATGTTCTTCCTAAAATTTAAGCTGCTACGCTCGATAAAGAAATCCGAAAGATAAAGACAAGAATAAATTAAAGCAAATTAGCTAGGTGCCTCATCTTGGCAGTGATTCTGAAGAAGAGGATGATATCTTCGAAATTTATAAACCTTTGATCAAGGGAAAAAGAAGTGAGCTATTAAATGTCCCTTTTGATTATGAAGCTAATCATGCAAACAAGATATGGTGTAGCTCTTCAAGTAAACTGAGAAATGAGGAAGAAGAGAAATTCCTTTATCAACCTAAGGGTGCAATAAAACTACATAATGAAGGAGACCCGGGGACCATTTATATAATTAAAAAGCTAAAGAAAGTGTTAATTTCAACGATAAGGATATCTGAGCATTAATATCCACAAACGTCATCAAAATAGTACTCATTCCGGTGGCACATTTAAAAATATTGACTGTCTCATCAAACACACTTATAGAAGTGTTGAAAACCTTTTACGTTCCCCGAAGGAAAGATAAGGAAAGATTATGAGCGTGGTATCTCCTTCTACGAATAAAAAATGATATTATAGTACATTTCACATGAAATGGAATGGGAATGAGAATAGGAAGAAAAGTTGTCAGCCATTCCTCAATACCCTGCACCCATTATAAAAAGGCTCATTGAAAAAAATATCTTCTTTGTGCAAACAATCACACAAGCTTGTTATTTCAAAAATCTCTGGCATAACGAGCATGCACAAAGTCCCATTGGCAAGAGTCTGTCTACGACATGGGGTCTTGGATATCCTCGGCATTCATATCTCACACGAGCCACATCCTACAACATTATAGACAAAAATGAGAAATTACTTGAATCTAAAAAAGCAACCTGAAGATCTAATTATATATATATGAAAGAGGCTCCGAAAAAGTTTGAAGAAGGTGGTCAAACTACGGTAGACAAGCTCAAAGAGATAAACTTGGGTACAAAGAAGATCCTAAACCTACTTTTCTCAATGCTAAACTCCTGCATGATAAAGCGGAAGAGCTGAGAATGTTACTTCTCGAATATAAAGACTGTTTCACATGGAACTACACTGAAATGCCTGAATTATCACTAGAGTTTACAATGCATAAACTCTCCATCGATGTCAAAATGGTGCCCGTCAAGCCGACATCTAGGCGAATGCGACTTGAAATTAAAGAACAAGTCATTGTTGAAACAAAAAAGCTCATCGTAGTCGATTTTATTCGAGAAAAAAAGTATGTTGACTGGATTGACAATATCATTCCAGTAAAGAAAAAGAATGGTCATATTCGTGTTTGCATAGATTATCAGAATTTGAACAAAGTCTGCCCGAAAGTTAACTTCCCACTACCTAATGCAGAACTTATGGTTGATAAAATATCGAACCATGATATATTCTCATTCATGAATGGATTATCAGGCTACAATCAAATTAAGATGGATTCAGAAGATGAAAAGCATACCTTATTCCTAACTCTAATTGGCATATACTACTACAAGGTGATACCGTTTGGCTTGAAAAATGCTGGGGCCGCCTATCAGAGAACGATGAGTCGAATCTTTGATAATCTGATTCATAAACATATTGAATGTTATGTTGACAATTTGGTTGTAAAAAATAAAGTTCAACATGAGCATATAAATGATCTTAGAATTGTATTTGAAAGAATTCGAAAGTTCAATTTAAAAATGAACCCACTAAAATGTATTTTTGGCGTTTCATCCAGAAAGTTCTGGGATTTATTGTTCGTCATAGGGGAATCAAAACTGACCCCGCTAAAATTAACGCGATAGTGGAAATACCACCTCCAAAAACTCTAAAACAACTTCGCTCGATCCAAGGAAAATTGCCATAAATTTAAAAGTTTACATCTAACCTTTCAGGTAGATGTCAACCATTCGCACGACTAATGAAGAAAAATATACCTTTTATATGGGATGATGCTTGTCATGAGGCATTCAATAGCATAAAATAATATTTGCTACATCCTCCAATCCTTTCTGCCCTTATCCCGGATAAACCCCTAATTTTATATATAGCAGCTCTCGAAGAATCATTCGCGGCATTGCTATCACAAATTAATGAAGATGGTAAAGAAAATACTCTTTATTATATCAGTCGAAGATTAATTTGAGCAAAATCAAAATATTCACCAATTGAAAAGTAATGTTTAATATTAATCTTTATCACACAAAAACTATGGCATTATATGCTATCTTATTAAATAACTTTAATATCCAAGGTGGATCCATTGAAATTTTTAATAACTAGACCCACTCTCACTAGTCGTCTAGTCAGGTGGACAATCTTACTAATGCAATTTGATATAACATATATGCCACAAAAAGCGGTAAAAGGATAAGTCTTAGTTGATTTCTTAGCATCCCATTCTTTACCGGCAGATTCTCCATTTAATGATGAATTGCCAGACGAGCAAATACTCGAAGTGGAAGGAAGAGAACAAGAATTAAAGCTCTATTTCGACGGAGCTTCGTTAATAAAACTAGCCATGCCATCTAAACTTCCGATAATTCATGTGGGCATTGATCTCATATTCATCATCCCGCAAAAAGTCATACTCTGATACTCTTACAACTTAACTGAACCTTGCACTAATAATGAGCCTGAATATGAAGCCTTAATAGCGGGTCTTGAGCTTGCAATTAATATGAAAATAAAAAAATTCCATATATATGGAGATTCTCAACTCACAATGAAACAAATAACAGGTATTTTCAAAATTAACAAGCCTGAGTTAATCTCATATCATGAGTATACTCTGAAACTCCTAAAACAAATTCTCTAAGTAACTCTTACTAGAGTTACTCGCAGTGAAAATGGCAAAGTCGACGCGCTGGCAAAGCTAGCTAAAGAACTAGCAGATCCTCAGAAGGATCTAATATTCATAACTATTCAAAATAGACATGCATTGGCTCCAGCCTTCATACAAGATAATGAAGGAAAAAAAATGCAAGAAAGCCTGGCTATATCTAAGGAAAATGATTGGAGGGAACCATTCATCAAATATTTCAATGAAGGAAGACTACCCGAAAATAAATCTATTGCATCGTAAATATCACGAAGAGCATTAAGATACGCTTTCTTGAATGATGCATTATATTGTAGATCATTTGATCAAATGTGGTTACGATTTTTGGGTATTGATAAATCTCAAAAAGTTATAACTGAAGTTCATAAAGGATTGTGTGGTGCACACCAATCTGATCCAAAAATGAAAATCAAAATTAAATGTATGAGATATTATTGGCTAAGCATGATATAACATATATGCCGAAAGAAAGGGAGGCCAGGGCGGGAATTTTCGGAGCCCACAGCAATAAAAAGCAAAAAAACTGATGTGAAACGTACATGCATGGATGAATTGCTTAAGAAATTTGCACGCTTCTGTTGACCTCTGCTGATTAAACAAAAAAAAAAAGAAGAATAAAAAAAATGCATTCATACCTCTACCTGCCACAGCCATACCCGTATCCTGCCCAAATCGCTGCTCTAGTCGTATCCCCAGTCTGCAAATCGGCGCCGAATGCGACTTGCCCATGCCTGACGTGCGCGATCTCGCCTCGATCCCGCCTCTGCCTTCGCCTTTAAAACGCGAACGATGGCTCCTCCCACGACACCTCTCGCAAAAAGCTCCCTCCTCTCCTGTCGCAAACTTCCCGCACGACCTCCGCCTCTTCGACAACGTTCCCTCCAGTCGAATCGGAAGAAGCAACAGGAGCTCGCTCGCGTGAAGGTAGCTTTCTCCCGATCGCGCGCTTCTTCGGTTCCTAGTTGCTGTCCGACTTCGCTCCTCCGACGACTTCCCTTCCCTGTGGATCGGAAGTTACGACATTTTGATCAGAACCACAACGGGAGCTCGCCGCCGTGAGGGTAACTTTCCCTCCTTCGCACGCTTCTGCGGCTCCTCCGCCGCCGTTCGACTTCGCTCTGACGACTTTCCCTTCCGGTTGGATCGGAACTTACGGCATTTGATCGGAAGCAACAACGAGAGCTCGCTAACGGTGAAGGCAACTTTATCCCTATCGTACGCTTCTCCAACTCCTCCGCCGCCGTTCGACTTCGCTCCGACGACTTTCCCTTCCGGTTGGATCGGAATTTACGGCATTTGATCGGAAGCAACAACGAAAGATTGCTAGCTGTGAAGGTGACTTTCTCCCTCACGCGCGTTTCTTCGGCCTGATCCCGCAAATCCGCCGAATTTACGGCATTTGATCGGAAGCAACATCAAGAGCAACTTGAATAATTACAAATGACCTAAGTGCATTGCAAAAGACTTGAAACTTGAATCGGATTTGAACTCAAGAAGGCCATAGAGAACTCAAATTGAGTTTGAACTTGATTGAACTCAAAAGGGCAACGGGGGACTCTGATTTGGATTTCAATTTGAACAAGTAACAAAGGAGCATTAATACGCATGCTACAATATCCATGAATCATAATGAGAGATGTGTGATGAGTGTTGCGGCATTCTCATGATCAAATACCATTCACTGGTGAACAAACGCAGAAGAGCCATAGTCAACGCAAGCATTTGTAGATAATGCTAGAAGATCTGTGTTCAAAGCAACTTGTTCGCAGAAGATTGAAAATGCATCACAATGAACTTCATGCAAGCAAACATAACTTGAAGTGAGTGCAAGGATTTGTGATAGAAGGATTTATTTGATCAGACAAGTTTCCAAAAGTAAGTGAACATGAACGGATGTGATGGCGTCCCTATCACTAACGACAATCTAACTCCAAAAAGATACACCAAAGGAAAAGGTCAAATATAAATGAACATGCAAGAATCCCTAGTGGATAAAGAACCCAAAGGACAATCCGCTTGTAAGTAAAAATCCGAGTGAAGGAGGATCACAAGCAAGACAAGGGAGATATAGAAAAATGATGATGAATGCAAAATACCATCAACGATAATGAAAGACTTGTTATATGTATATCAACCTGCCTACAAGCATCAACCAGTAGTGGGTTAGAGGTGTTGCAACACTCCTACATCAGAGGTCCACTACAAACAAAGATAGAGGATACACAACAAACGTAGGCTCCTACAAGACGCTATAAAAGATCTGTTATACCTCCAATGTATCGTCCACGAACAAAATACATAAAGAATGCAGCAAATGCAAGCACATCTATAAGCTATCATAACGGAAGAGGACCCGTTGTACATTTGAGTGTGTCAACCACAAGCAAAATATAGAATAACTACAGTAAATATAATTGCCAGTAGTCAATTCTAGAAGACTCGTATGCAAAGCAATGACCAAGAACCAGAAATATCATGTGAATGTAATTGTCAACATCTACGTTAAAAGCAAGAGATTCGTTAGTGCACTACAAATGGTGCATGACAGTCTGCCTGTACAAAGTAGCAAACAACTCAGTCCACGAGCTACTGCACCACGCCACCGGATCTGCAACCTTCGTACAAGCAGACAGAAGGCGTCCACAAGCTGTAACTCTACGCCACCGGATCTGCAACACTCATACAAGCAGACAGAAGGCGTCCACAAGTTACAACGCCACGCCACCGGATCCGCAACATCCTTACAAGCGGGCAGAAGGCGTGTACGAACATCTAAGTAGAATGTTGCATTCAAATGGTGGTCACCCGTACAACGAAGCACAAATAAATATTATAAAATATCCCCCACACGTGCACTATAGTTTGTATACACTTAGGTACACGGAAGGGGTAAGTGCAATCATTAAACCCGCATGGGCCCTGACGAGCGTGTTATTGGTACACACGTGACGTCTAGGGATGCTGTACGGGTAAATAAATTTGAACCCGATCCTCCTAAACAGGTAAATAGGAGTTGACAAGGTTCATCAAACAACTATAAAATGTCCCCAAACATCCGCATGGGCCCCGGCGAGCGTGTTATTGGTACACACGTGACGCCTAGGGATGCTGCGCGGGTCAATAAATTTGAACTCGATCCTCCTAAAGCAAGTAAATAGGAGTTGATAAGGTTCAACAAATAACTTTAAAATACCCCCAAATACCCGCATGGGCCCCGACGAGCGTGTTATTGTTACACATGTGACGTCTAGGGATGCTGCGTGAGTCAATAAGTGAATTCAAGTTCGAGCCCCGATCCTTCTATTCAAGTAGAAAGGAGTTGACACGGCTCGAACTATTAAATAAATATATGATCGTGAGGACGATCGAGATATTTATTTTATACGTTCATATTAGGCCTTCAAGGCCTATAATCAAGAGATTTCACTAACAAGGGCATAAAGCCTACGAAACCTGATCCTCTGTCAATCACTAGACAGAGTCGACAAGGTTCAAAACACAAAAATATGAATGACCCCATACCCCGATGATGGCCGTGTTGAATGCAAATCTCAACCGGAGGGGTCCACACAGATCATTTCAAATACCACCAAAAACTCCAAAACTCCACAAAAATTCCCAAAAATATTTAAAACTGAAATTAAACCATCAAACACTCAAAACATAAAATCCATCCACCCTCCGCAACAATTTGCCGAAGTGGATAAATTGAAGAATACTTCAGCTCACAAAAAGCTAATGCCTGGTCGAAAATATCACTAGGATCCATTCTTAAACAATCTCCTACCAGCAAGGACGTGGTACGAGTCCTCTAACCGGCAATTTCGCCGCCAAATGGCACTGCAGGATGAACGGTTATGACTCGGGGCCCTCTGAACCAGGTGGTCGCCGCCAAATGGCACCATTATATTATGGTTATGGCCAGAGCCCGTATGCTCCCCAATGGCATCAAATCCTTGAGATATGAATCAATAGGATATGATCGATAGGGCACAAAGCCCTCTGTTAGCTAAGGTGGATTCAAATTTGTCCCCTTAGGCAAATATTCACCCCAGGTCTACAAGGTACCCTTGGACGAAGCAACCCATGGCTGCCGACAAGGATCATTCTGTCAGATTGGGTCGACTAACTCCTCTGACTAAGTAGACCAGGGACCACGATGGCCCGGGATGACGGAACCATGGGATCTTGATCGGATCTATCATCCATTCCCCCACCATCCGCTTTAAGTGCAAGGTGGTAAAAATTTCTATTTTAAATATCAAATCTTCAAATCTCCAAATCTTCCAATCTTCTAAATTCTGAAATCCTCAAATTCCCAACTCATGCTGCTACTATATGCCAGATACACGTATCCTTACGTATCTGATTGACGACTAGCCTTAATCGAAAGTTCTCTCTCGTTATCAGGAGGGGTAATTAACTATAGGGGCTTGCGCCTATAGGAAACCAGAACTCAGATCATAAAGTCCTCGCAAAATGAGGGCGAAATCTCTGGGTAGTGTCTAATCTACAATACTCATATGCCTTCCAAAATTTACCCCGGAATTTAGTTTGTTAAAACTCCCCCCCGAAGAAAGCACAAAGCGGGCGGAGGCCGGGGCCGAATTTTCGGAGCCCACAGCTTCGTATTTAGAGAACAAAATAATTATATCCTTCAAGTGAGTTTGAACGACGAAGTAAAACACAATGAGCGGTAAAATAAGTTTAGGCCAAATTACATTCATAGAAATTAAGATCGTAAAACAATCAATTTAATCTAACGTTGCGTACATGAATGGTTTCAACAATAAATCCCAATGCTAACAAAAAGATTAGTCACTATGCAAGGGTTCCCTCACTCAACTTTCTAGCTCACTAAGCTTTAGCGGAGGAATATTGATACTATCTTCATGAATCTAATAAGACAACAATTGAGAGTCAACTAGGAAGATAAATGGATCGGAGAAGGAGTTTACCCAAAGAAAGGGGATACGGAGCTCTGTTGTGGTTGTTTATGTGCTTTAGAGGGAGTGACGGCAAACTAACTTGGGTTGGCTTCTTTGTGGTTGTTTATGTGCTTGAGAGGGAGTGGACGGCAAAGTAACTTGGGTTGACTTCTTTGGACAGCAAACAGACACCTCTGGGCAGCATACAACGGTCTCCCGGGTGGCTGAACAGCCGGTAGAGGCGCAGGAATTTTCTGGACAGCAGTCTTCCCAATCTTTGGAGTTCTGGACAGCAGCTTCCAAGTCCAGAAATCTGGACAGCAAGCAAGGATTATCCGGATAGCAATTGGAGTGGTTAAGGGCGGCGGGACAGCTGCCTAATGTTGGTGAAATTCTGGAACAGTAGCTTTACTTTGGACGTGGTTAGTTTGGATGGAAGGGATAGAGGAATAAGGGGAGATTGGGGAAGAGAAAGGAGAGGGGTAGTTGGTTGAAATCTGAAATCTGATTTCAGAATTACTTAGGATGGGTGAGGGTTTGTAAATTTGAATTTCAAAAGAGGAGAAAGGAGGGGAAAATGACCCATTAATTAAGGAGGCATTAAGGATCCAAGAGGGAGGAATTAAAGATGATTAATTGGATTGGAGAGAGAAAGGGGGAGAGATGGGGGGGCTGGCCATATGGGGAGGGAAGATAGGTGTCTAGGTTCATTTTATGTGGTCCCCAATGGAATTAATGTGATTGAAATCAAATTTGATTTTAATTTCAGATTTGATTTAAATTAAGGAAACTTCCTAATAGGGATTAAGCTTTATTGGGAGGCATTTGAAATTCAAAATAGATTGAATCCCAATTAGGTTTCTTTCCTAAATAGTGTGGAGGTAATTTAGGAAAGTAATTATGGGGTAAATTTGAAGTTTGAAATTCAAACTAAGGGGGCTTGGGAAGTGGAGGGCCGGCGGGATGGGAAAAGGGAGAGGGATGGGGATTGGGGTGGAGGCCGGCAGTTGGTTGGAGGGGCGGCCGGCGGTTGGAGGAGCCAATGGGGGGCGGGGGTGTGAGGGCTTGGAGAGGGGCTCGGTTTGGTCGGTTGGTGATGGAGAAGAGGTTGGTGGTGGTTTAAGAGGGAGGAGAGGGTGGCGCCGACGGTTGGAGATGTAGGGGAAGGAGCCGGCGGGTGTAGGGAGGTGGAGAGGTGGCCGGAGGTACGGAAGGGAAGGAAACGATGAACCGCGAGCACTTTTCCAAAGGCTGACGGGTATTGCAATCACCCACCTAGGGTTTCTCCTCTCAAGAACTCACAAAGAGATCAAGAATAAGAAAGCTGATTTTTTATTCATAATCATTCATCATCCCTCACATGAAGAGGGGAAGGCTTTAAATAATCAAAGGAATAAAGAAAATACAAAGACACAATTGCCCCTAAGGCAAACACATGACAATGCCCTTAAGCTAGGACATAAACAGAAAGAAATACAATGGACTTATAAAACATAAAACAAAATACATCAAATATGATAATAATCAAAAGTAGATCATGGCCGTAGATCGTTGATATCTCCTCACGCTAGAAACTCCTTTAGATGTCCTCATCCAAAACCCTAATTATTCTATCAAAATGAGTTTTCTTGTGTTTGAACTTGGTAAACAATATTTAATGTTGCAATAACATTTTAAAATGTAGAAAAAACTTGGGAGCATAGCTATAATATGACATCTAAGTGCTGTTTAAGGTGAGGCCATTGGTTGCGTTTCATGTAATTGGTGCATGCTTTGAACATTTCACATGCGGGAAGACAACTTTCCCACTTGGTCATGTGCTTGAAACTTAGGTGCAGTGGCAAGAGTCCCTGGCTGACATGCCAAATAGTTCTTAAATAGCAGATAGCTGATGGGATATGTAGTTGGAACGAAGATGATGATTATATGATAATATCCTGGGTAGGTGTCAATCTTCTTGGTTACTTCTTCAGAAAAGCAAACCCCATCATCACTTTTGAGAGTCGAGAAGATATTGACAATGCCTCTTCTTTGATGGTGGTTCTACCTTTTACTAATTTATTTGTGAAAGACTTCTTAACGCCATGTTGAACACACTAATTTATTTTATGCTAACTTTTGCTGTATTTCCTACCATTTCAGCTAGCACAGAAAGAACTGCAGAAGATCAATATGTACAAGGCCCCTAGAGATAAACTTGTCTGTATCCTCAATTGTTGTAGAGTTATCAACAACTTACTGTTAAATGTTTCCATTGCCTCAAATGCAAATCCTCCTGGAGCAGATGAGTTTCTTCCAGTCCTCATATATGTTACTATAAAGGCAAGCTCGAGTTTTGTACAATCACATTTATGCAGAGTAAAAAGTTTTTTTTCTCATTGTCATTTTTTTGAGTGTCTAGCTTCTTAAATTGCTACTGCATAACTTGCTGTTCTCAATTATGTCACCCTTCTAGCTCTTCATGTCTTTGTAAATTTATGATTTTAATCTTGATTTGTTAACTCTGAACATCGGAAGCTATGGTAAATATTGCTGTGGTACGCAAAGTTTAAAATATCTGTTCATGTATCAGAAGATACGGATAATGCTATAAAAGGATATTAAAAGGGCTTAACAAAAACTTAGCAAACTAACGTGATCATCTATTTAGATAAGTTTTAGTTTATCATGTAGAGTACTTATTTTGACTTTAATGTTGATTATAAATTGTAAAAGGAATCATTATTTCTCGTTTGTAGTAAGACATAAGCTTGAAATTAGAGGCATGGCTGATCATACCATGTGCTACATATCATTTGTTACCCATGCCTTACCTTTGTTAAAACTGTTTATGACGTCCAGCTGATAGAATGGTGAGATGCTACAATTTCTCATAATTTTCACCAAATCAAAAAAATTTAGACATGGCTGGACATCATGGTGGAAATATGAATATAACAGTGAGAAACTGAACAAATTGTTTTTTTGACTCTCACCCCACCTATCCCCTCTGAATGATCACCAGATTAGCTAGCCTGCAAATGAACGAAGCAGGGAGTATTTGATTGGTTATCAAATGCATGGTGTGGAACTTCTCTTTTTTACTTTTTTTTTTTAAACTCCCTTCTTCCTGTGACTTGTAGGGGTTGCATTTCTTCATTTATTAATTTATCCTGAGACAGTTATCCATCTCTTTTAAGTTTATTTTTTGCTTTGTTCATATGTTTTGACATTATCTTTTTCAATTGACTTGTTGGGTTTTCTTCAATGCTATTATGATGTCATCGATATCATCCAGGCAAACCCTCCGCAGCTTCACTCAAATCTTGTATACATACAACGGTACAGACGCAAAACTCGTTTGGTCGCTGAAGCAGCTTACTTCTTTACAAACATTCTATCTGCAGAATCATTTGTATGGAACCTTAATGGGGAGTCTCTTTCAATGGAGGAAACTGAGTTTCAAAAGAAAATGGAGTCAGCTCGTGCGCAACTATTGGGTTTATCAACAGACACCATTCATCACAGGAATAAAACAATAGAGAATGTCACAGAGCGCATAACAGATGGATCAAAATCTCAAGGCGAGGCAGTCTATGCTTCCAAGGAGAACAGGGATCTAGGTAAGGCTCAATTGATTGCAAGCAGACCTGCCATATCGGATTTAGAGAAGAAAGGGGTTGCTGAACTTTTGAAGGATGGTGAATTAACCGAAAATTTCAAGGAGTACCCGTACTTGTATGCAAATGCAGGTGATCTCACAGTTGATGATGTTGAAAGTTTACTCAGCTGCTATAAAAAATTAGTGCTCAAGTATGTATGTCTTTCCAAGGGAATGGGTATAAGTGGCTCCTATAATGGGGAACCAAACTCACAATTAGATGAGAAGCTGGAAAATGCTGGCGGTTTATTTGAGGTTGCAAAAGGAAAAGTCAGCAATGGAAAGTACAGCGGGTCAAGAACAATAAATGATACTTCAACTATTACAGCAGATGATGATGTTGCACTAAAATTAACTCCACATGACACTGATTCGCAGAAAGATGATGCAGCAACGGAGGAAATAAACAATACAAAGGATCTTAGATCAGGAACCGTAGATGACAATTCTACTGATAACACTACTATGGCAGTTGATGATGTTGAACCCAAGGTTGATGACCCTGTTGCTCATACAAGTACCAAATGAGCAGAGGTGTTTGATTAGCACCTGCTTTTAATATAGTTCGTGAAAAACATACTTGTTACAGCACAATAATGGCTTCATAGTTCATGTCTGATGCCAATGCATGTGCACATATTCTAGACCATGAAAGCAGGACATAGTTTCAAAAGTAGGCAAAACTGAAAGAAGAATCGAATAAGCGGTCTCACATATTCATGTTATCAAGTAGAAGCTTGGATTGCTGCTTCCGAACACTCTGTGTGCGTCATTTTAGTCCTTGGTGAAAGCAATGGTATGTACTATAGTGCTCCTTGTTTTCAATGAGCTGGTATGTTTTGTTGGTCATCAAGATTCCACTTCCAATATCCTGTTAGTTTGCATTTAAGTTATTTCCATCCAACTTTCATTGAAGAAGCCTTAGTAAGTCGTTGCGACTAGTAACCAACTTTCTATGGTAATTACAATCGAGAGCTTGTGAACTATTTGTTCCTTACTAAATTGTTGGCTTCCGATCAAAAAGGTGAATGGAAATCAGAATTTACTATGAAGACTGGAACTAGCCTTCTTCTGCTTGATTGCTTAATGTTTTCTAAAAGGTTAGTAAAACAGTATTCCTGTGATTGCTTAATCAATGCATGTTTTTGCAACTTCAGAAGGGTTTTCCAAAGCAATTTAAGGGCTTTTTAGTTTAGTTTTATTAGTAAAACATCATTTCTGTTCTTGTTTAGTTAAGTATTAGAACTGTAAAGGAAAAAAAAAAAAGCATTTGTGTGGGGGATTTGAAATCACCAAAATGAGGGTTGTCCATTTTGGGTAATATAGTACCTTACTTGTTGCCTTCTCATGATAGATGTTAAGTATTAGATTATTGAGAAGCACTTACATTGTTTTTTATTGGAAAAAAGTCATCATCATATATACCTATTTCATTGACTGAAAAATTTAATAGATCACCCAAAATGGACAACCCTCATTCTGCATGAGTATTAATACACTGCTGCAGAGTAGAATGTTTCATCTGATATTCATGAAGTCAATGATATTTTTATATAGTTTGAAAAGGCAGATTAGCATAAATAGCATAGAATTTGAATTTTGTTTCAAATTCACCAAACTGAAGAGAGAGGATGAAAGAGCCAAGAGCCTTCTGAACCTTTTCATTTATTAATCTATCTGAACACAACTTATTCTTGTTTAAAGATAGAAGCCTAGGAGTTCTAACTATTATAACATTAACATAAGATCTAAGGTCTACGGATCTCTATGAGGGTGTGATTCAAAGTGTTATCATATATCATGGTAGTAACATACAAGGGTTGGTTTCTATTATTTTGAGCATATTTATCATCAATACAATAGCCAAGAGATCCTCCAGAAAGACCTTAATTATACTTTTCTTTGCCAAATACGCATGAAAAACTTTTGACTCTAGGAGTGCTTTCACTAGAGTCTCATGAAGCTTTAGGAGAACCATTATAGAGGTTTAGGTTATACCTGAGGTGTTATCTTATTTTTTTTTTTTTTTTTTGAGACATTTAGATCAATTAAGGCAAACTCACACACACATCATCACATACGTAAGACTCGAATCCAAGACCTCTTGGTTGATAGCCAAAGCTCCCAACCAATAGACTAAGGTGAGCTACATAGTTACCTTAATTTCGATCAGCACTGTGAGAGACGTGACACCTATGATCTAGCCCTCCTTTGTTCCTCCTTCAAGAAAAAGGGTGATTGAAGCTTTTTGCCGGGCACGACTAGTTAGGAGTTACTATTACCCCCATCCCTTAAGTCATGAATCCAGATGATTGTTAATAGAGAAGATGAACGAGCAATGTAGTTCTCATCGCCAACCGTTCAATCTCCTCTTATTCCCTCTAGCTATGGCATACATGATTTTGAGGCTTTTTCATATTAATGGAAGTCCTCTAATTCAATTAGGAGAAGGTTTGGTATATATTATAAGAAGCTGTGCCCCAATCTATTTTAGGGTCGCGTTTATATCCACTCCCAGACTTACGGAGAGGAGAGTGTCAAGATGATAGCCATAACCCTGCATTTAGAGGAATTTATAACTAGATGGACCAAACCTATGAATAAAATAAGGATGTTGACTCAAAAGGATTTGCAGTGCCGTTAGAGTAGCTATCAAAGGAATGGATATATTAATGATGCTCATAATGAAAAGAATGAAAAGAAAGAAAGATAACATGTCACTATAAATTAGGTTCATATATCTCATTATTCCTTCATTATTTTTCGAGCTCTTTTCTTTATGAAATCTCTCATAATTTGATGTAGAACTCCCAACAATATGGAGCCACATTCAGACACACATATCTAGTTGAGATTAAAAAAATGGCTTATAAAAATTTTTTGAATTAAAAATTTATACTCAAATTTTTTTAAAAAAAATAGTAAAAAAAAGTTGTCTTAAATGAAGCCTCTAAATTAATTTCAAGTTTTAAAAAGGAATTTGAAATTGACTCGAATTTATTTCAAGCCAATTTAGAGAGCTTTGATTATTTTAAAAGATGCATTTAAAAATTTTAGAATTCTTTTTCTAGAGATTGAAATTGTCTCCTTGCACGAAGTTCCACGAGAGCTTCATTTGGCATTGTAAAAAAAGAGTCACATCAATGACTATAAAATTATCAAAAAAATAATAAAAATTTTAAAATCTTTCAAAACTTGAAATTTAGCTTAATTGATCTGAGTACAGCTAAAGTCAATTCAAAACATACAAATATATATATATATATATAATATAATGCAATTATAGATATTAAAATATAATTTTTAATTAATATTTTATTAATTAAAAAAGAGCTCATCTTTTAAAATAATTCATAATTTATGTATAATAAATAGGTTTAATTTGTTTTATTTTCATAGTTTTAATTTATAAAAATAGCTTAATATTTTATTTAAAGATATACGATTAAATTTGATAGATCTATTATGTTGCTTATATTTTTTTAAATGGAAAAATTCCATTTTAAAAATTAGAGTAGCTCCAAAGAAAGATGATAATAGAAAACATTCTTAAATGATTTGGCCACATAAAATTTTGACCTCATGATATGATAAGACAATAAATATATTAAATTCGACCTATATTAATAAAAGTAAAAATAGATCTAAAAAATTTTAATTAGAATTTTAAAACTAATCTTATTTTTAATAAATTTAAATAAAAAAATTTTACTCATGTAATGCATAAAAACTTGATGTTGTATAAAAAAATCTTTTTCACTTTTAACAACATCAAACCTTTATTCGACTACACGAGGTTAACTACATGAATCTTTTTTCTCCATTGTGTCATATTAAAATTTAAATTCTCGTTTAAATCTAATAAAAAAATCATTTCTAATATTTTTCTAACCAAGTCTTTTTGAATCTACTCTACTTAATATAAATCAAATCTAATACCTCCACTTTCCTAACCTAACCGGGTCATCAAAAGGCCGTCGTTTTATGTGATCAAATCATCTAAGACAACTCTCTCTAATCTTATCTTCTACTGGAGATACTCCAACTTTTTCACGTTTATGCTCATTTCATATCCTGTCTCTAAGGATAAAGCCACTCATCTACCTGAGCATCCTCATCTCTGCAACACTTAACTTAGTACTATGCTTCTCTTTGGTATCTTGTCTCTTATCTTTTTCACTTTTAACCCAAAAATAAAACAATAAGTCACAAAATTTATAAGGGCCATCTCAGAAGGTATCTTATTATTTTAAATTTTAGTGAACCATCTCCCATTAAACATATTTTTCTTACATTTTTAATTATAAACTCATACATCTGCATTCTACTTTTATTATCACGCCTACTTTGCTCGATTCCCAACCGAAAACTTCATGGTTGTGAATCTTTCTATATTAAATCATATGTAAGAATAAATAAATATAAACTCAATTTAGAATTTCAAAAAAACAAAAAAAAATTAAACCTACTGAGTAACGGTACAATGGCTTCTTTCAAATTTCCAGAGCTTTAAAGTTACTACTTTACCCCTAAGAAAAACACTTAATTTCAAAAACAACATAAAACAAACCAATACACACTGGAATTCAGTAAACTATCAAACCAAAAACAAATTTCCAAACCCTAACCCTACAGAATTCAACAACAATCTTCATACAAAAATATAAGGATAATGGTGAGGTCTTCCCTCTATTATTACCAGATCAAATATAAATACTCAAATAACAGAATGCTCTTCAAGTCACAGAGGCAAATGGCTGACCTGAACCTCACATTACAAGATAACAAGACTGATCTGAAATAATAAAATGCAATTCAAATGAAGGGGGGGTATGGTTCAACTCGTGCGTAATTGAGAGCCAAATACCAGTAATATGTACATTATGATGGTACTATGTAGCAATCTCTATTGCTACTGAACCATAGCATATAGCTCAATGGTTTAAACTAGCATTCATACCTACAAAAATGCCAAAAAAAAAAAGAGAAAAAAAAGATTACCTGTATCCTAGTGTACAACTAGAGAAGCCAAGTTGCTTCATATGCCCCTTTAAACGGATGCAAAACAGGCAATCGACCAAGCAGACACTGCACCATGGATTAATGAAATCTACTCATATTCTGTACAATTCTCTCAGCTATACAAGCTTGCTTCAAAACTTTCTCAACAATGGCAGAATCGTCTAAATTATAAAAGTACACTGGACAACCATTACTCCGACTCTGCTTTTTTCTTTGACAGGATACGCTCAAGAATCGACAACCTTCGATGAACTAGACATCAGGGACTCCCACAGAGGTCTCGATGACTAGAACTGAATAACCATTCAATGATCTCGATAATCAACTGTGTTTCTCACGGGTTATCCACCAGGTTCTTGCCGTTCACAAGACTCAGAATCATGTGCTGCTGAACCATCCTTTTGAAGAGAACCAACAGGAACATATACAAAACCTTTAGGAAGTCTCAGGTTTTGCAAGGATGCTTGATAGGAAGTCATCACCTTTTCCTTTGGAAGACTTTTTATGTCCTATAGAACTAAAAGAGCAAGAATCAGCACAATGCACAAAAGGTTAGTGTTTAAATGCATAAGCATTCAATTACCTTCCTATCTTTAGATCTTGTTTCTCCACCATCTGCTGCATTTGAAACACGAGAAGTTGGTCTTTGAGGAAGTTTTTTGCCAGCGAACACAATCCTATCAGCTATCTTCCTTTTATTAGATAGCTGAGATGTGGAGCTATCATCAGTTCTTCTATCAACATCCATCAGAAGCCTGCAGGATTGCCTTCCATGGATAGTACTACTATCTACGGTCATGTCATCACGCCTTTGAAATGTTCCACTACACGATGGATTGTCTATAGAAGTGGTGGCAGATTCTGAACTAATGCCAAGTGCGAAGGAGCTACGAACCATAGCTGAGAAGGCAACACAATCTCTCCTTGAAGCAAGTATCCCATGTGAGCAAACCACCAAATCTCTCTGTCAAAAGACAACCAAACGTTAGAAACACACATGAATGGTTAGAGCTGCAAATGGCCTAGAAAAAGCAATTTACTGGTTGAGCTGCATCCAGTACAATTACAACACTAAATGGTTTCTTATCAAAATGTCAAAACTTTAAAGTAAATTTAAGTCAAAAGACCAAAAAATAAGATAAATTGCAAGATGTTACATGCGTTCAATAAGCTCAATTTAAGCCTATCAAAAAGGAAATAGTCTAGTTGTGACGAAAGAATCATTAGGGTTGATCAATAAAAGTTTTATGAGAGGCTTAATAGGTTTGAATAGGTATTATGTTAATGCATTTAAAGGGTCAATTAAATAATAATTTCTTCCCAAATCAGGCCCATGGAATCCCAAAGGGAAGCTAAAGATGAGAATACAATTAACGCAAAGGTTAACGGATCACAAGCAACTGTTGTCCCAAAATCTAGTGCAATTAGTATTTCAATTGATGCTTTCACTCAAATGATTGCAGCAGTAACTTAGCTAATCCAAGATTCTAGGCCCAATATAGTGGAGGTAGCATTGCTACTACAAATAAATACTTAAAACTTATTTTGAGACACGCGACCACTTTTTTTAAAGTTGAAGAGCCTGTCAAAGCTGCGAACTAGTTGATCCGTATTGAGAAGATACTTGATGGTATGTTCTGCCCTATGGGAAAAACAAAAAAAAAAAGAATTGCCTACCACCTTTGCAGGTCAGTCTCAAGACAAATTTAGATGTTGAACTGACTCTCAAATTTAGATGGTTGTCTAATTGTGCCTCTTTCTACAAAATAGCAAATGCATGACAAATTTCTAAGGTTGGAGCAAGGTGATCAGTCAATTTTGTAGTACGAGTCAGAATTTAATAATCTTACAAGGTTTGTGCCTCAAATAATGTTTTAATGCAGGCGAAATGTATCACTAATTTTTATGTGGACTAAGGGGGTACAATTAGACAACCATTGGTTTCCTTAGGAAACAAACATTACTAAGTACTGAAAGAGAGTGTTAGGAAAGTTGAAATTGATTTTCAAACCACTTTGGAGCACAAAAATTTGCACTAAAAGAGAAAGCATTGAGGCGAATGAACAGGCTACTTAGTTAGCAGGGTCCACTTGGAAAAAGACAGTCCAATACTAGCAAAGTTAGTAGAGATGTTTCTAGTAATTCTATGAGAACTTGTGTTAAGCGTGGGAAGTTGCATCAAGTAGAATGTCTTTTGGGTTCCAATGTATGCTATTTGTGTTGCCAACTAGGGTAGCAAATAAGGAATCGACCCAACTTTGCTCAGAGGTTTACGCCAAATGTTAAATGAAATTTTTTTTATAAAGGATCTATTAATAAGCAGAAGATGACTAAGTATGATGCACTGACTCTTAGTAAGAATCAACCAAAGAAAGAATGTACATCACCGAGTATATATTCTAACTCGGCAGGAGTCTAAGGAACCTACTAACGTGAATAGACATACAAGTTTCATCAAAGATAAAAATTGTTGAAGTGTTGCTATTACAAGTGCATATTAATTTGTTGTCAATAAATACTGAATTGAAATATCTTGCTTTACGACTTTAGAAATGCACTTTATATAAGCACCCGTGCCTAACGAATCTAAGTTCAAATTATTACACAAAAATATTAAGGGGTAACAATGTTTAGGTTTATCTAATGATAATATTTAGTGAATATATTAGATTATATAATTGTAACTAGTAATAATATGCAAATTTCGTGAACTAAATTTTTATAGTGGGGAGATTGTAAAGATGTAAAATTTTATTTAGTTAATTAAAAATATTAATTAATTAAAATATTATCGATATTTAAGACTTAATTGAGTGGTTGAAACCAAATTTATGTGAAATAGATTAATTTCTCCGAGTGGTTGAAACCAAATTTATGTGAAATAGATTAATTTCTCCAAAATTATTTATGCATAAAATACAATTTTTGAGAGTTAAAATTTTAATTATTTAGCAAATTATAAATAGGTTAAAAAAATGAAATGAAGCGTTTGGTCGGGTCAATTGATATTGAATCGACCCAAATGAGTCATTTACATGCCTTTAAAAGACGAGAAAGTATTTTGGGAGGCAACAAACAGACCAAGTGTGGGTGAGACCAAGTCCAAGAGTGAGAGGAAGAGTGTGTGAGAGGGAAAGGGCGAGGGATATTTGAGTGGAGACGTGCTCATGCATGCACACACGAGATAGAGAGAGAGAAATAGCAAAGGGGGGAAGCGTAGCTACACTCAAGCATGCAAGTGGCCAAGCCCTAGGACTGAAATTGCGGGTTTGGGTTGATTTTAGGAACGAGGAAGAAAGATTTAGAGCTTCCTTTTCCTCTTCTTCTTTAAATTTAATGGTAAACTTGAAAATATCAATTCTATAACTAAGATGAAATTCATTCTACCCTAAGTTCTAGGGTCATTTAGATCAATGCTACAAGATCACAAGGATTAGTAAGGGTTTTTGCAAGGATTTTTCCTCCCCTTTCTTCTAGCAAAGGTAAAACCTAACCGAAAGCTTTTCAAAGGTATGATTAAGATGAAATTAGCATGAGTTAGTGTTCAACTCAAGATTTTTCCTCAATTGGACTGATGCATGTTAATACATAAGGATCTATTGAGGACTTCATGTGTAAGGTCCGGATTGTTGTTTGATTCTATAAGATTGAAATTTTTTATATAAAGAAATTATTTGTATACTACAACAACAACAACATCATCAAGCCTTTATCTCACTATGTGGGGTTGGCTACATAACTCCTTTTCTCCATCATATCCCGTTAAGAGTCAATTTCTCATTAAATTCAATAAAAAAAAGTTCATTTATAATATTTTCTAACCAAATCTTTTTAGGTCTACATCTACCTTTCTTAACATAGGCCAAATCTAATTCATCTACTCTCATAACCAGGTCATCGAAAGGCCGACATTTTATGTGGCCAAACCATCTAAGGTGACTCTAATCTCATCTGCCACTAGAGCTACTCCAACCTTTTCTTGTATGTGCTCATTTCACATTCTGTCTCTAAGAGTAAAGCCACTCATCCACTTAAGCATCCTCATCTCTATAGCACTAAACTTAATTTTATGCATCTCTTTTAATAGAATATCTTACTATTTAACATTACATATTTTTCCTAACTCATACATATGTAATGTTAAATTGAAATTAAATGTATGAGTTAGAAATAATATGTAAAGTTAATTAATAAGATATTATATAAAAGATTTAAATTATGAGTAATTAAGTAGATAATTAATAAGGTTTATTAATTATATTAACATTTATGTTTATGATAGCCTTTAAATGAAAATTGGTTTAGGATTTTTATATGTTTGGTAATAAGATAAGATACAAATAACTTTATCAAAGAAAATTTACATTTCTTAGAAGATAGTTACTCACTTATCATTGCTTTATAAAATAATCCATCATGCTAGAGCTAAGCCAAGATATTTATTTCCTTAGGAAAGTAATCGCCTAAGAGGAAAGGAGTCTGAGAGTCATAAATGATGGCCTGCTCATAGGCGTGAAGTTAATAATAATAAAGATATAAATTTATGAGGAATATTAAGATGTGTCTAGGTATCAAGGACAACAAATCTTTGGTCCATCACCTCAAATATAATCTTAGAATCCTCCAACGGTGGTCACTATATTATTAACACCAAATTAAATTAGTTAGATACTCATCATTTTCCAAAGGCTACAACACCAAAATTAACCCCCTGACGATATGAGCAATATTTATTGAAGCACTAAGCTTGAAGATTATCAAATCCCAATCGTCCTTTGACACTTGATCTCACGGCTAGGATGGGAATCCATGGGAGGCTCACCTGGATCACGCCGATCTTTATTAAATCCCATCCATCCCATGACACTTGATCCCATGGCCAGGATGGGAATCCGTGAGAGGCTCACCTGGATCACGCCAATCTCCTTACATATTTGGGTGGCTGATTTAGGAAGGATTATATTAGGGCAATTATCCATGAATCTATAATTATTTATTTATTTATTAAGATGTCTTGTATAGATATATAAATAGGGATACTTTTATGCAATAAAATCCTCTCCGACTCTCTGAATTTAAACATAGTATCAGAGCCTTCATTGTCATTGTCGGAATTCTGAGTTTTTTGTATTGTCGTGCCTTCCCTTGTTGTTGCTATGCCTCTCTATAACCAACGCAGCCTTCATTATTATTCTGCTTGATATAGCCTTCATCTTTATCCTTTGCCGCCGCAATGTCTGAAGCAAATTTCTCCCAAAGCTTTGACCAAATAAAATACTCTATAGTGCACCAAGGAAGAAGCAGAATCCATGATCATAATATATAAACTTCCTATTGCTTAAATGGGAAGAATTATTCGAAGTTGTCTCAATTTGTGAAGACCTACTTGAAGGGGAAAAGTAAGATGAATCACCTCCTTGGGGTAGGACCAAAAGAAAAAAAAATCCTAATTTTTGGGCATGGGATGAAGCAGAATCCATGATCATGTCATGGCTGTGGAATTCCATGACTCTAGAAATTAGTGATACTTTCATGTTCTTATCTACTGCAAAAGACATGAATGCCGCCAGGAAAACTTTCTCAAAAGCTCGGGATGATGCACAAATCTTCGAAATTAAAGTCAAGGTGGGAAGCAAGATCACGACTGAATATGTCACTCTACTTCAAAGCTTGTGGCAAGAACTTGATCACTATAGATGCATAGAGACAAAGTGTCCAAAAGATGATGTTATCCTAAAAAGCTTTATTGAGAAAGATAGAGCGCATGACTTTCTTGTAGGATTAAATACTGAGTTTGACCAAGTTAGAGTTCAGATCCTTGGCAAAGAGGAGACAACCTCACTAAATGAGACAATTTCTCTCATTCACGCTAAGGAAAGCCGACGAGGGATAATATTGGAACTAAAGGTTCCTGAAGGTTCAACAATGGTGATAGCTAAAGAAGCGTCATGGAAGAAAAGACGTAAGGATTTCTCAAAACCTAAAGACTCCATTTGGTGCAGCTATTGCAAAAAAATCAAGACACGTAGAGGATACATGCTAGAAGTTATATGAAAAACCCCCAAGTAAGAAGTAGAATCAAAGAAGTGGACAAAAAGGAACATCACAAGCTAACACTACGACAAGTCAACCCAGCCCAGAAACATAGTCCAACTTCAGAGAGCTCAAAAAAGAAGATATTGATAAGTTAAAACAACTCCTGATATCCCTTAAAAAGTCACCTACATTTTCTTCTCTTGCTTTAGGTAAGTTTCACTTGCCTATATTCATTGGATTAAGCGTCTCTAGAAATTATTTGAAAGGTGTATGGATCATTGAATTAGAAGCCACATATCATATGACACACTCCACGGCCCACTTCATCAACTACACTCCTTACCCGAGTGATAAGAAAATCATCATTGTTGATGGTTCTCTTACCACAGTAGCAGGCCAAAGAGACATACCCTTATCTCCCTCCCTCACTCTCAAA
This sequence comes from Dendrobium chrysotoxum, assembly GCA_019925795.1. Classification (NCBI taxonomy): domain Eukaryota; kingdom Viridiplantae; phylum Streptophyta; class Magnoliopsida; order Asparagales; family Orchidaceae; genus Dendrobium; species Dendrobium chrysotoxum. The sequence continues at coordinate 28,632,129 of CM034310.1, forward strand.
AAAATACTCCACTTATCTCAATTATCCACAACCTAATTTCCATACAAAAACTTATTAGTGATCTTGATTATCAAGTCCTATTTTACCCTACTTGTTGCTTATTTCAGGACCAAGCATCGGAGAAAAATATTGGACTTGCAAAGGAGAGAGTGGATATTTTATGTTATCCCTATTTAATAAAAAATCTCCAATTTGGCTTCATTATTTTAAATTAGGACATCCATCTTTTGATGTCTTAAAAAATATGTAACCATAACTTTTTTATAAGTTGAAAAATGAATATTTTTATTGTGAAACCTATGAACAAGCCAAGTATAAACGAGTTTCTTTTTCAAACAAAAATGAGAGAAGTCATACCCCCGTCTATCTTATTCATAGTGATATCTGGGGACCCTAAAAAATTCTTAACATCCCAGGTGCTTGATGGTTTGTATCCTTTATTGATGACTACACTTGAGTCTCTTAGCTCTTTCTCCTCAAAAACAAATTCAATGTTAGCACAATCTTTCCCATTTTTCAAATCATGATTCAAAATCAATTCGGGGTGAAAATAAAAAATTTCGTTCCGACAATGCCAAAGATTACTTTAAACAAACCATATCTTCCTACTTTTAACAGGATATCATTCATGAGTCTTCCTGCATTCATACCCCACAACAAAATAGAGTTACAGAAGGAAAAAATGGCCACCTTCTTGCCTCCACCAGTGCATTTCAATTCCACCATAATGTACTCAAATCCTTAGGGGGGGAAGCCCTTCTGACTGCCACATATGTCATAAACCTACCTTCAACAACCTTGGGACTAAAAACACCAATTAATATTCTATCCTCTCTTTACCCTGAACTTCGAATCCATAACAACCTGATGTAGGCAAGGGGGATCCCTTGTTTTTCTCGTGGCTGGCTGTTCGGTTTCTTGCTTCTCCCGTGGTTTGCCTGTTCGGGTCCCTGCTTTTCCCGTGGATTGCCTGTTCGGGTCCCTGGCTGTTGTTCGGTTCCTGTTCTTGGTTGTCCTGGTTCCCTTGCTGTGGCTCCTCGGTTCCTGTTGCTGTCCCGATTCATGGCTGTGGCTGTTTGGCTTTTGGGAGCCTTTATTGCTGCCTTTTTTCTAAAGGTTTTCCTATTTTTGGTTGGCTGTTTTGGGCGGCTGTTTATTGTCTTTTGGGCTGCTTCTTCATTTATATAAAGAGGAGTTTTGTGGTTGTTTTAAGAAAGTATTATGAAGTGATAATTGTTGGAAAACAAAATCTACGGTTTTAGGATAGCTTGCGAGCTATGCATTTTCTTTGTCTTGGACTTCTTACCTCTTTCTTCTCTCCGCAAATGATCACCTCATCTATATCTTTCTTCTAAAACTGTTATAATATTTAAGATGTGTCATGTTATATTTTAAAGATTAAGTGTTGTGTTTATTTCTATAGAAGTTATCATTAAATTGTTGTTTTTAGTAGTTTTTATTATATTTTGAAGACTTGCAAATTTTGTAATTGTGGGCGATTTCTTGCCTGCATCATAATTGTTGGAAAACAAAACTTGCGGGTTTTAGGATAGCTTGCGAGCTATGCCTTTTCTTCGTCTCAGACTTCTTACCTCTTTCTTCTCTCCGCAAGTGACCACCTCATATGTATCTTTCTTCTAAAACTATGTGTCATGTTATGTTTTAAAGATTAAGTGTTGTGTTTGTTTCTATAGAAGTTATCGTTAAATTGTTGTTTTTAGTAGTTTTTATTATATTTGGAAAACTTACAAATTTTGTAATTGTGGGCGATTTCTTGCCTGAATCAATTTGGTATCAGAGCTTTGGTTGTGGTGCAAGTTTTTTTTTTTTTTGAGTATTTAGAAAATATATGTTTATAATAATGAGCAGTCCACGCAACCAGCCTACAAAGACTTCAAATTAGAATACAAAAGAGCCAGCATGAAGACTTTCCGGATGAGCCAACCTAAATGATCTGAATCAAACTCATCGGGAGATGAGTTTTCTCCACCTAGGGAGAATCTAATGTAGGCGGCGGCGGCGGGGGGGTCCCTTGTTTTTTCCCGTGGCTAGCTGTTTGGTTTCTTGCTTCTCCTATGGTTTACCTGTTCGGGTCCCTGCTTTTCCTGTGGATTGCCTATTCGGGTCCCTAGCTGATGTTCGGTTCCTGTTCTTGGCTGTCCTGATTCCCTTGCTGTGGCTCCTCGGTTCCTGTTGCTATCCCGATTCATGGCTGTGGCTGTTTAGTTTCTGGGAGCCTTTATTGCTGCCTTTTTTCCAAAGGTTTTCCTGTTTTTGGTTGGCTGTTTTTGGCGGCTGCTTAGTGTCTTTTGGGCTGCTTCTTCATCTATATAAAGGGGAGTTTTATGGCTGTTTTAAGTAAGTATTATGAAGTGATAATTTGATGCAATCAAAAGTACAGGACAACCATGATTGCAAAATAGCTATACGTCTTCCTTTTAAAATAAAAAGATTACAACTCAAAAGACCCTTTTTATAGATAAAATACTTAAAACAAAACACATTGACTCAACCTAAAGAAGCTTGAGAAGAAAGATACAAATGACTGGGACACTTGCGGAGAGAAGAAAGAGGTCAGAAGCCCGAGACGAAATATAGCTCGCAAGCTATAGAGAGGAGAAGAGGAAGAAGGCTAGCTCGCAAGCTAGGAAAAACCGCAGGTTTACATTCCAAATATTTTTATTTATCCAAAATCTGCTCTCTCAAAATGCCACAAAACATCACACATATATAGGAGAAAAGAGGCAGCCAAACAGCCCCAAATGCCTCTAGCCGATCCAATCAGGAAAGGGGAAACAGAAGGCTAGCAGGCGGCTCCAGAAGAAGCACCCAAGAAGTCACACGGGGAATAGGAACAGCCAGGGCATGGATCAGGCGCTAGGCAGAGAAACTGAAAGGCCAAAAGGAGGAGGGGAAGAACCCGGACACAGCAATAATGAGCTGAAAAGGCAAGCAGCTTCCAACAAAGTAGAAAAAACCAATAACCAAATCAGCCGACCCCCCCTTGCCTACATCAAATTCTCCCCTGGTGGAGAAAACTCATCTCCCGATGAGTTCGATTCAGATCATGTAGGTTGGGTCATCTGGAGAGTCTTCATGCTGGCTCTTTTGTATCCTAATTTGAAGTCTTTGTAGGCTGGTTGCGTGAACTGCTCATTATTATAAACATATGTTTTCTAAATACTAAAAAAAAACAAGACTTGCACCACAACCAAAGCTCTGATACTAAATTGATGCAATCAAAAGTATAGGACAACTACGATTACAAAACAACTATACGTCTTCCTTTTAAAATAAAAAGATTACAACTCAAAAGACCCTTTTTATAGATAAAAGACTTAAAACAAAACACATTGACTCAACCTAAAGAAGCTTGAGAAGAAAGATGCAAATGAGGTGGACACTTGCGGAGAGAAGAAAGAGGTAAGAAGCCTGAGACGAAATATAGCTCGCAAGCTATAGATAGGAGAAGAGGAAGAAGGCTAGCTTGCAAGCTAGGAAAACCCGCAGGTTTACATTCCAAATATTTTCATTTACCCAAAATCTGCTCTCTCAAAATGACACAAAACATCACATATATATATAGGAGAAAAGAGGCAGCCAAATAGCCCTAAATGCCTCCAGCCGATCCAATCAGGAAAGGGGAAACAGAAGGCCAGTAGGCGGCTCTAGAAGCAGCACCTGAGAAGTCACACGGGGAATAGGAACAGCCAGGACACGAAACAGGCGCCAGGCAGAGAAATCGAAAGGCCAAAAGGAGGAGGGGAAGAATCGGGACACAACAATAATAAGCTGAAAAGGCAGCATTAATGAGTTGAAAATATAGCAGCTTCCAACAAAGCAGAAAAAAATTTCCTGGTCATAATAAATGATATTCATATTCCTAATAATATTTCTGAGGTTTTACCTGATGAAAATTAGAAAAGTGGCATGAAAGATGAAATGCAGGCTCTGGAGAAGAATAATACCTGGGAGATCAACGACCTACCAGTAGGAAAAAGACCAATCGATTTCAAATGGGTGTTCTATGTGAAATATAAAGCTGATGATACAGTAGAAAGGTATAAGGTAAAATTGGTAACTAAAAGGTACACTCAGATGTATGGCATTAACTACCAGAAAACTTTTTCACCTATAGCCAAGATGAACATCATGAGGATCCTGCTCTCATTAGCAGCTAATTATAATTGGCATCTGGAACAGTTGGATATCAAAATGCATTTCTATACGGGGACTTGTAGGAAAAAATATTTATGGAGATTCTACCAGAATTCAAGGAGAAATATGGAGGTGACAAAGTGTGTAGGTTAAAAAGACTCTATATGAGCTAAAGCAGTCACCTAGAGCTTGGTTTAAAAGATTCTCAAAAATTATGCTACTCAATGGATATCGACAAAGCCAAGGGGACCATACATTATTCTTCAAACACTCAGACTCAAGGGTAGTCACAGTTTTATTAGTTTATGTTGATGATATCATCTTGACTGAAAATGATGAAAATGAGAAAGTGATTCTAAGGAAATATCTTGCCAAAGAATTTGAGATCAAAGAACTTGACAGATTAAAATATTTCCTTGGAATTGAAGTGGCCCACTCCAGCAAATGAATCTTCATTTCACAACAAAATTATATTAATGATCATCTTAAAGAAACAGGTAAACTAGCTTCTAAACTAGCACTAACACCAGTAGAATCAAATCTCAAATTGGGGGGAGCTAAAGAAGATCCATACGTAGATAAGGGATCTTACCAAAGACTTGTGAGAAAATTGATCTATCTTTCCCACACCAGACCATATATAACCTTTGTTGTAAGCATTGTCAGCCAGTTCATACAAAATTCAAAGCAAACTCACATGCAAGCTGTAGATAGAATATTACACTACCTTAAAAGAAATCAAAGTAAAAGGATTCTCTTCAGAAGAGACTATATAATAATCCCATAAGCATACGCAGTATCACCAGTAGATAGACGATCTACCTCAGGATACTGCACATTCCTTGGAGGAAACTTTGTTACATGGAGGAGCAAGAAACATAATGTGGTGGCAAAGTCTAGTGCAGAAGCAAAGTATAGAGCTATAGCCTTGGAAATATGTGATCTACTATGGATCAAGATGATTCTAGAAGACCTAAGAATCAAGTGGGAAGGACCTATGAAGCTACACCGTGACAACAAATCAGTAATAAGTATAGCTCACAATCCGGTTCAGCATGACAAGACTAAGCACAAAGAAGCGGCCAAACATTTCATAAAGGAGAAATTAAACAATGGTCTTACATGTATCTACCATGTCTCATCAAAAGATTAGCTTACAGACATTCTAACCAAGGGACTTAATACCTTATTGGGACTAATTACCAAGCTGGGAATGATAGATCTGTATCCCCTGGCTTGAGAGGAAGTATTAAATCCCACCCGTCTCTTGACACTTTATCCCACGGCCAGGATGGGAATACATGGGAGGCTCACCTGGATCACGCTGATCTTTGTTAAATCCCAACCGTCCCTTGGCACTTAATCCCACGGCCAAGATGGGAATCTGTGGGAGGCTCACCTAGATCACATTGATCTCCTTCCACATTTGGGTGGCTAATTTAGGAAGGATTATATTAGGGCAATTATGTATGATTATGTAATTATTTGTTTCTTTATTAAAATATCTTATATAGATCTATAAATAGGGATAATTTTACGCAATAAAATCAAGCTTTTCCCTCTCTGATTCTATGAATTTAACAATGATAAAAAATTGATCACGTGCTTTTGAAGTGTAAAATCATAAAAGAACCAAAAAACATATCAAGATAGTCAAAGTTTACGAAGGTTGCAAATGGAAAATAATGTAAATAGAAGTTTTTCGAGAATGAAGAAATCGTTACTAGAGGTGTTGCATGGGGAACATAAAAATAATAATATGACGCACAGCTGTTAAATGACTCACAAAATAATATAGAAATAGAGAATGAATAAGAGAATAAACGCTGAGCAAAATTTAAATTCAAATGCAACAACGTGGTTGCACAGGAATGCTTATTTTCTGTGGTCAAAACGTATGGGCCACGTGTAATGCACTAGCCAAAAAACATGATGCAGTTCCAAACTATGAGGTGCAAAGTTTGGAGAATATTTTCCAGCCACAAGGACAGATGATGGAACATGCATTTATCCTAGCATACGTGCTCTAGAAAATCATAATGAACATCGAAGAATCTACTCGAATATTTGGGCATGAACATGATACAACCACAGTTGAAGTTACATTGAACAGGGCTTGAGCAACCGTCTACCATCCAATTTCAAAATTGCAAGATGCGACTGAAAAGTATTATAGCTCTTGAACTGCCTCAGTTTGGACAATAATCTCAACCTCTTTTGAACTAGCTTTTTTAAGTCGGTAGAATAAAATAAATAAATTGTTTCATTTGGAAATAATATTTTGCATAAACAACCTACTAACATTTAAAGTTATTAATAGATCATTATTTTTAGTTATACCGACAAGACCTAACAATGAATTTTCTTATATAATCTCATTTTTTCATCAAAATTAAAATAAATGAAAACATCAGTTTAACCCCAAGGAGTACATTTTATACTGATATGTTTTTAAATTGTCCAAAAACTTTTATTAAAACAATATCATGACAAATGTTACTAACTATTTGACAGTATTTGCAAGGTCAGCCAGACTGGGGAAGGAACTTGGTTACGACTTCAGCTACAGAAACTAGGACAGTTTTATAGTAAGTGCATTTATACAGCCCAAACAGATGTGAAAAAAAAAAAAATGAAGCTTCCTTACGAATGCTAACAATGGAGCATATACCGGCCATAAGCTTAAAAAAAATCACTTAAAAGGCTTTAAGCTTGAATCACCTTAACAAGTTGAGAAATTTAAGAAAACCTAAAATCAGTTATTAAACAAAAACAAATACAATAACCAAAGATGTTTTGTCCATAAAATCTACAACTTGAAACAAAAAAAGTACTAAGTGGTAAAAGGGAAAGGCCCTAACTTATCTTCTCATATATCTTCTATCTTAAATCACAATCAATGAGGGATAAATAATGGCCTACAACTGTAATATTTAGCGAACAAAAGTAATAAAGACCATGTCTGAAAATACAAAATGATTCAGAAAATAGCTATCAATTTATGCAGCACAGACAAACAACTTTACACAAGTGTACCTTTAGTTTCTCCCTTCTAATAATTCGCTCACAAAGAAGGCGTACTTTCTCTAGGTCAACCTGAAAAAGAATTTCAATGTTAAGTAAACCAATGGGTAGATCTTCAATATACAGCAATATTTTTAAAGGCATATGTAGGGTATGGGCAAGTTAAAAACAATGTACAAAAACATTGGCATCATACCCAAAGAGGCTTTATTTGAAGTAATAACATAACTACAAGAAAAAGCACTTGTGACTAATGTTTCAGAAATAAAATTTTCCTAGGCAACTTCAAATTTGATGCCCTTGAATGGTTCCTAACTACATGAATTGCTAATTATAAACATTGCAATAGTTAAAAATGGTGTTATGACAATCAAAAATATTTTCTTCAATATGAAGCGTTTTATTTATCTCAAATAACGGTGAAATTTCCTATTAAGAAAATAATTATAGCATGCGGATATTCTCTTCAAAAAACCTGCCACCCATGGCTCAGAAGTGATTTTTGTTAATAGCAGCTAGAAATAACAATGAGTTCAGACTTACCCTCACTTGCTTTATATTCTTAAGCTCCTCAGCACCATGCTGACTATCAACCTAGAAATAAATATGAAAACAGAATAAGATAAACATACAAGGCAGCATCACCACAACGGTGATGTACAACATAATATTCCAGCGATACAAATTATATATTATTTTGGAATTAATTACACAAATGATATTAAGAAATCACACGAAAATAAAAAACCAAGCTTAGGACTGATTATTGCATTGTAGAAGGGGAGTTGGGAGGGTACCTTTTCTCTCTGCTCCACGCTATGTTTTTCACAGTAGGCCTTGTGCTGGAACCTGCCACCAATAGCTTTTATGTTCATGAATAAGCCAGCACTTCTAGCACAGGTTGGATGAAATTTAGCCTGGCAATGTCCATAGCTGCACTGCATAGAATGAAAAAAAAGAACAAAATGCACATATCCATATGAGGTAAACCATCAATTTACAAATTATATTCACAGAGACAGATTACAAACCTTAAGGCACAGACCAAGTCTGTTATGACAGATACAGCAAGTATTTATGTCCTTTTCCTTCGAAATAGCATCCTGCAGAACAGGATCAAACAGCATAGGTCAGGAAAGGTAAAATTTGATGCAACACCATAGGATATAAAATGAATCATTAGAAAAAAAAAAAAAGCAGGACGAAGCACAAAATGATCACCATTCCCCCGACCAGATTTTGCTGGCCCCTTTTGTATGTTGATTCCAGCAACCACTACAAGAAGAGATATACGTGACAACTCTAGAAAAAGAATATCTTTAAGAATAATGACCTAATAATTGAAGTAATGAGAATGAAAAAAAGGGTAAAATGAAATAAGCTTGAAATACCTCAGCACAGAAGGCATGAACCCATTCTCCATTTGTTGACTTGCGGAATGCACCAGTAACACCACTGCATAAACTACACTGGGCTCTAGAACAAGTCTTTTCACTGCTACCCAATTGTTGATTCCCAGGACTTGCCTGTAAGGATGTAACCTCACAAAACTCACATCGCCATGGACCAGCGGGGTCTTTAAGCCTACGATAGCAATCCAAGTGAACAGCAACCTGCTAGTGTTTCAATAAACAATCAATACCAGAGGAAAAATAGCAATGTATGATGAAGAATGAATCACATGGAAATGTACCTTGCAGCTAGAACAAACAAAAATACGGTTCACTATTGTCTCAGTCCGCCAACAAACATCACAGAACAATATATTTTCCTTGGCAAAATCTGGAAACTTTAAGTCACCAGAATGCTTATCTGATGAAACTTTAGTAACAGAAGATCTTGAAATAGTTTCCTTTGGACGTGGCACCGGTGGAGAATATGTTGTTGCTCTCCTAGTGGCCGTATTACCATAAAGAGGATTCTGCTGAAGAGCCAAAGAAAATACATACTCATAACCAAATTAGGGGTAGTGTTGCTAACATATGAAAATGAAAAGTACAAAAAATAATATTAGAAGAAATCATACGATTAACATTTTCAAGATAATATTGTTGGAAAATATGAGAGAAGAGAAATACATATTTTCCCATTCACATAGGTAAAAGATGTATAATATATGAGAAACCTAGCCCAATTTGTAGGCCTAGATTTAGAAATAAACTAAGAGCAACAATCAACCATAACCAGCTCTAAGGAGGGAAAAAACAGGAAATCTATTAAACCTAATATATAAAATTAATGTGAAGGATGCTAAATTCAATTGATTCTAAGTTAAGAAATCGTGGCACATGACAACACCTAGGGCAGAATTTCGAAAGGCATATGCACTTGCCAGCCTGTAGAAGGGAGGCTCCACACTTGACAGCTTTTATGCAAGAGGACAGCAGGGAACATCAGGCATAGGTGCAGTGACCAGCTGAAAAAGCAAGTGCTTGCAGCTAGCTGGCAGGAAGAATGGTGAAGGATTGAAAGCAGGTAGGAGATTTGCCAACTTGCGCCTCCTAATATTAAGTTTGGCATCTTTCAGAAGCCTCAAAATTTCTTAAGGTACTATAGATGATCCTTATAACTATTTTTGTACACAAAAATGTAGATTGAATAACCAGTTATGAATTTATCTAAAAAGGGCACAATACCACATTCATCAATCTTATGAAGGTAGTTGGCACATTGAAAAGTCCAAATTGCATCACCGGACATTCATATAATTCCTATCTTATTTAGAGGGCAATCTTCTACTAGTGATAGTAGCATTTCAATTCTAGCTTTGGAGACGTACTTATTTGGTTTTAGTTGATCAATCAATTCCTCAACTAGTGGTAATGGATAGTAGTTCTTGATGGTAAACATGCTTAGTGCTATGTAATCGGCGCAAATCCACCATTCTTCTTCAACTTAAGTATCATTGATGATCCACAAGATAATTGCTCGTCCTAATTGCTCTCTACCCTATTAGTTCTACCACCTAATGCCTAATCTACTCAAATTTCAGTGGAATGGCAGACCATGCTCCACGGCTCTCATAGCTAATAAACCTTTCACTTCCTAGAAAAAGGAGAGAAGATTCCTACAATATAAGGTTAACTTGCTTACCATCAGAAGGGCCAGCTGCAGAGAAAACAAAAGCTAATTTTATCTAATTTTGCAGTCATTTCAAGGCCAAGCGCACAAGAAACAAATGCAAGTTTATCTAATCTATCATATCACACGCATAGTACAAAATCAAGATTGAAAATAGCCATCTTTTTTTTTTATTGAAGATAACAAGATCAGCATTAAAGAAAGTAATAGCTATGGAAACAATGCGAGGAAAATCATTTTAGCAATTTAAACTGTTATGACTGTCTACAATAGGTAACTTCATGCTTCCATTAGTATGGATTGCCACAGGTCAAATGACGCATATCAAAGAGGCATGATCTTGAAGGTGACCACGTTAATGTTATCACTCCATGATTGCAAAGTTGAGGATAAACTATTGGTCATCCTTGTATCATACAATCGTCTTGAATCATGCCAATGAGTAACAATTTGGATGGGATATAATTTGCAAATTTATTATGTTGTTTGGTACCTCAAAAACCATGTTTTTTGATTTCCCGTATCAAAGATAAAGAAAACTAAAACAATCTTGGCCTATATATATAGCTTAAGGAGTTCATACTTAGCCTCATCTCGCTAGCAAGCATGAGCTAAAGAAGGCGACTTTTGTTGTTCCCTTCTTCTGAACCACTTCTAGAGTTGTCCTTCTAGTTGTATAGCCTATATCAGTAATTGTTCTTACTGTCCAATAGGTTGTTCTGGTTTTTATTTCTATTTGGAGTGTTGTAAGAGTTATTCCGAAGATGCAGCTTGCTATTTTTACAAGGCAAATTGCTATTCAATTACATTGGCAGGTTATGGTAGCTACTATACTTGTTGTAAAGCCCTTTATTTTGCTGATTTCTGCAATTTTTTCTTCTGAATGGCTTCTTATGTGCAATTAAAGATAGTGTGAGATTCGACTGTGATACCCCACCAATCTACAATCTTTTTGCATATTCCACAATGGTCTACTTTGGCCTCAATTATGGGTGGAGCTTCCAACACTTGCCCTTAACATAGCCATAGTGCTGGCAATGTGTATAAAAAACAAACATTTATTGTTTTGTTGGTCTTGATTGCATTTTCCTATATCTTGTTAATTGCAGCTGCCCTTGTCCTTATGATAGTTGTTCTTTTCACTAGTCATAGGTTGATTTTTGGCTTTTATGCCCATTGAATAGGCACCTATTTCTTCATTCAAGGCAATTCGGAACAACTCCGATTCCTAGTGTAGGTTTTCATATAGCTCTGCGATAAACTTCATTGGGGTTTTCAAAAACCTAACTATATGCAAGAATCAAGAGTGAACTAAAATTCAAAATTCAAAACCAACTCCTGAAAAGCAGGATAAACCTATTCTTAAGCCTAACATACTGAAAAAGAGTAAGTCAATCAGAACAAGAGATAATAATTAAAATTCTACAGGATCAAACACACCAACAGACCACTCTCGGGCCAATTCGACCAGCCCCAAGGAGACCAACCTTGCCACCCTGGGATGGTTGTTGCCGATCTACTTCCTTAGTTGGCGGCCAACTTGATTGCTAGCTATTTTTTCCTCATCAGGTGGTTCTCCAACTAGTCCATATTCACCTAGATCAATGGCAATTGTTTTCAAAGATGTTAAACCTATGATTCACAAATCAATTTGAACATGTATTCATGTTACCTTAGGTCTATTCCTTCTTCCTAATTCTCTAACACTAATTATATCAAGATGCTTAATTTGTGCATTTTTTACACCTTTTGATGTGCATATCCAAAACATGAAAATTTATTTTCAATATTATTATCTTCAATACATATCCAAATGCTTCTAGTAGTATAATTATTTTTCAATTTAACCTTTTGAGTTTCGTCAAACGTCCATTTTAATATGCTTATGCTTATTTTTGTCTAATTGAACTAGCTAACAAAGAATTTTTTTGGTCAAACACTCGAATCCATATAATTTCTTCAGCCTAGTTGTAATTTTATAAAATTTATCTTTTGAGACTCAATGATATCCTCTTATCATATAATACTCATAAGAGACTCATCATTTTAACATCTCAGCCTTAACTCTAAGAGTTATAATATTATCTCTCTCTCTTTATTCTTTTGTATAATAGATCCAAAATATAAAACATATCACATCTAAGTATCCTTTTAACTTCTAATAATATTAGTTGATACTTGTTAAGATCACCACTAAATTTGTATTTCATATATTCAATCTTTATTCCACAATTCTAAGCCTTTTATCTTCGATTTTTTTTCATTATTCTATTCTTTTATTTCTTTTAACAGATATTTCATCAATTAAATTATGTTATTAAAAAAACTTAAATTAAATAATTTACTTTGAGCAATATTTATAAGCATCATTGTTAAATCCCAACCATTCTCTTTAAAAAGAGATCCTACATCACGAAGCATGATCCGTGGGAAGCCTGCATGAATCACGCCAATCACGATGATTTCTTTCCATAGTGAAGTAGCTGATTTAGGAAGGAATATATGAGGGCAATTATGCCTGATTTTTGTAATTTAGTTATTTCTTTATTTACCACACTGTATAGATCTATAAATAGGGATGAAATTGTGTAATAAAGTATGAGTTTTTCCTCTCAAATCCCTGATTTCAACATGGTATCAAAGCCACGAAGGAAGTAAAGAGGAAACCATCGAAAGTAGAGCGAGAAGGACGGAGCCGGAGCCTAGCGGGACGAAGCCTTACAGGATGGAGCCTGAAGCTAGAGCCGACGGAACCTAGCGGAAGATGAAGACGAAGACGAACCCTGAGTTGCGAACAGAAAAACTGAGACGAAGCCTCGCGGACGGAACCGGAAGCCTCGATCTTGTGGGACGGAGCTTTGCCGACGGAAGACGAAGCCTCGCGGATGAAACAGGAAGCCTCGATCTCGCGGGACGAAGCTTTGCCGATGGAAGACGAAGACAAAGTCTTCCACTACGGGACAGAGCCTGTGGGACGAAGCTTGCAGGATGGAGAAGCTAGTGGGACTGAACCTCTTGAGTCCGCTCACGCATGGGATTTCTGAACCCGTGAGACCGAATAAGGCGACCTAATTTAATAAGGCTTGAGACCTGATTAAAACCTTATAAATATCAACCTTTATTGCTGATATAATTACATCAAATCAACTTTCATTGCTGATATAATTAAAAGTAGTCTTTATTACTACCTATTATTGTGATACCACAATGAAGATTCTAACACACCAAGAACGAGGTAATCTTCAAAGCATGCAGCCTTCCTATCGATACGGGAAGAATTACCTAAAATGATCTCAATTTGTGAAGACCTATTTAAAAGGTAAAGGAAAAATACGCCACCTCCTCGGAGGAGGACCAAAAGGAGAGGATCCTAATTTTGGGGCATGGGATGAAGCAGACTTCATGATTATGTCATGGTTGTGGAATTCCATGATGCCAAAAATTAGCAATACCTTTATGTTCCTTTCTAGTGCAAATGACATATGGGATGCCGCGTGCAAATGACATATGGGATGCCGCCAGACAAACTTTTTCAAAAGTCGGGATGCTGCTCAAGTCTTTGAAATTAAAATAAAAGTAGGAAGCACAAAACAAAAAAGCAAGACTGTGACGAAGTATGCCACTCTTCTAAAAAACCTATGGCAAGAACTTGATCACTACAAATGCATAAAGACCAGATGTCCAGAAGATGTTGTTATCTTAAAAAATTTCATTGAAAAAGATAGAGTTTATGATTTTCTTGCAAGACTAAATGCGGAATTTGATCAAGTAAGAGTCCAAATCCTTGGCAAAGAGGAGCCACCATCACTAAATGAAATCATTGCTCTCATCCGCGCTGAAGAAAGCAGACGAGGTGTAATGTTGGAGCCAAAAGTAGTTGAAAGCTCGGCAATGATAATCAGAGAAGCACCATGGAAGCAGAAAGGTAAAGACTCTGCAAAATTCAAAGACAGAGACTCTCTTTGGTGTAACTATTGCAAGAAATCAAGACATACAAAGGAGACATGCTAGAAGATACACGGAAATCCCCCAAGTAAGGAGTGGAACCAAAAAATGAGAAAAGAGACACATCATATACCAACACCACAACAAGTCAGCCTAACCCAAAAACACCGACCAACTTCAAAGAACTCAATAAAGAAGACATTGACAAACTAAAGCAACTCCTGGTATTCCTTGAAAAACCAAATGCATCTTAGTCTCTTGCACTTTCAGGTAAGTTTTCTATTTCCATTGGTTTAAGCACCTCTAAAAATCATTTAAAAGGATTATGGATCATTGACTCAGAAGCCACAGATCACATGACACACTCACCTACCAACTTCATCAACTATACTCCTTGCCCAAGTGACAAGAAAATCATCACTATTGATGATTCTCTTACCACAGTAGCTGGCCAAGGAAACATACCCTTATCTCCCTCCCTCACTCTAAAAAATGCACTCCACGTATCACAATTATCCACAAACCTAATATCTATACAGAAACTTACCAATGACCATAATTGTCAAGTACTATTTAACCCTGCCTATTGCTTATTTCAGGACTAGAGATCGGGGAAGATGATTGGACTTGCTAAAGAGAGAGCTGGACTGTATTACCTGGAAGAGCTGAACAAATCTACAAATAGTTACTCTATGTTATCCCTAGTTGATAGGAGATCCACTATCTGGCTTCAGCATTATAGATTAAGACATCCATCTTTTGTTATCCTAAAACATGTGTATCCAAAACTTTTCCAGAAGTTAGAAAATGAATATTTTCATTGTTAAACTTGTGAGTTAGCTAAACATAAAAGAGCTTCTTTTCCAAATAAAAATGAGAGATGTGATACTCTTTTCTATCTTATTCATAGTGATATATGGGGACCCTCAAAAGTCCCTAAAATCTCTGGGGCACGCTGGTTTATATCGTTAATTGATGATTGCACTCAAGTCTCTTGGATCTATCTCCTCAAAAATAAATCCGACGTTAGCACCATTCTTCCCATTTCACACCATGATCCATAATCAATTGGGGGTAAAAATAAGAAAATTTCGTTCCAACAATGCTAAAGACTATTTCAACCAAACCCTATCCTTCTACTTCCAAAATGAGGGTATCATCCATGAGTCCTCCTGCGTTCACACCCTACAACAAAATGGGGTTGCGAAAAGAAAAAATGGTCACCTTTTAGCTTCCACTCGTGCTTTCTTATTCCACCATAATACACCTAAATCCTATTGGGGGGAAGCCCACCTAACTGTCACTTACCTCATAAACCGACTACCTTCAACAGCCCTTGGTCTAAAAATTCAATTGGAGATTTTGTCCTCCTTTTATCCCGAGTTTCGAACACATAATAACCTTACACCTAGAATCTTTAAGTGCACTGCCTATGTTCACATTCACAATCAAAATAGAGGAAAATTAGATCCAAGAGAACTCAAATGCATCTTTGTTGGATATTCAGCCACCCAAAAAGGTTACAAGTGTTATCATCCCCCCACAAAAAAAATCCTTGTCTCTGTTGATGTTACCTTTGATGAACAAAATTCCTATTTTCTCAAACCTCATCTTCAGGGGGAGACTGAAATTGAGGAAGATGAGGAAAGTGAGCTTGTCCCTCTTGACCTTCCTCCACCACCTCAAACCAATCCTCTTGAAATCAAAAATAGGAAAATTGAATACAAAGCTATCAGTAGATTTGGGAATGTATATTCCAGGCGTACAAGTTCAAACTGTGCTCCGAAGCAGTTCTAAGAATTTGAACCATCTCCTGAAATTAAGATAAATACAAACTCACCACCTCACATGTACCCTATAACTAACTCTATTTCCTTCAATAATTTTTTATCCTCATACAAAAACTTTCACACTAGAAGATATTCATATTCCTAATAATATTTCTGAGGCCTTATCTGATGAAAATTAAAAAAATGCCATGAAAGATTAAATGTAAGCCTTAGAAAAGAACAATACGTGGGAAATCATCAACCTTCTGAAAAGAAAAAAACTAGTTGGCTGCAAATGGGTGTTCTCTATAAAATACAAAGTTGATGGTACACTAGAAAGGTACAAAGCAAGATTAGTGGCGAAAGGGTATACTCAAACATATGGCATTGACTACCAGGAAATCTTTGCACCTTTAGCCAAGATGAATATTGTCAGGATCCTACTCTCACTAGCAGCCAAGTACAACTGGCATCTGAAACAACTAGAAGTAAAAAAAGCATTCCTACATGGGGACTTGGAGGAGGAGATATTTATAGAGATACCACCAGGATTTAAGAAAAAATCTGGAGGTGACAAGGTGTGCAAGTCGAGAAAAGCTCTATATGGGCTAAAACAATCACCTAAGGCATGGTTTGGAAGATTCTCAAAATTCATGCTTCTTAATGGGTATCGATATAGTCAAGGGGACCATACACTATTCTTTAAGCACTCAGACTCTGGGAGAGTCACAATATTATTAGTGTATGTGGATGATATTATCTTGACTGGAAAAAATGAAGAGGAGAAAGTTAGTCTAAGGAAAAGTCTTATCAAAGAATTTGACATCAAAGAACTTGGTAGACTAAAATACTTTCTCGAAATTGAAGTAGCCCACTCCAGCAAAAGAATCTTCATTTCATAACAAAAATACATTAAAGATCTTCTGAAGAAAATAGGTAAAACTAGCTTGTAAACCAACACCAACACTAGTAGAACCAAATCTTAAACTAGGAGAAGCTAAAGAAAATCTAGATGTAGATAAAGGGGCTTACTAGAGACTTGTGAGAAAATTGATATACCTTTCCCACACCAGACCAAATATAACATTTATTGTAAGTATGGTCAGTCAATATATGCAAAATCCAAAACAAACTCATATGCAAGTAGTAGACAGAATACTGCACTACCTTAAGGGTAACCAAGAAAAAGGGATTCTCTTTAGAAGAGGCCACGGAATAACCCTAGAGGCATACACTGATGCTGATTATGCAGGATCACTAGTGGACAGAAGATCAACTTCTGGGTACTGCACATTCCTTAGAGGAAACCTAGTTACATGGAAAAGCAAGAAACAGAACGTGGTGGCAAGATCGAGTGTAGAAGCAGAATATAGGGCTATGGCCTTTGGAATATGTGAGGTACTATGAATCAAGATGATTCTAGAAGATTTAAGGATCAAGTGGGATTAAAATTTTTGAAATTAAAACTAAAATTATTATTATTATTATTATTATTATTATTATTATTTTATTAAAGAAACGTTCAATAAGATTTTTTAGAAAATTATAATTACTTGAAAATTATATTTAATAAATATTTAATTAAAAATGACTAAAATACTCTAATATTTAACACCATTAACTCCAACATTTGATGTTAAGACCAAAAAAGTTATATTTTAAAGAGTTGAGAGACCAAATTAGTCCCTCAAAAGAGTTGGGGACTAATTTAGTCCCTTACAAAGAGTGAGGGATCATTTTAGTCCTTTTCTCTTTTATTATATGAATAATATGTTTAATTCCTCTATAATTAACACAATTTCAATGTATGCTTTGTTAACCCTATAACTAACCAAATCTCACAAGGTGTATTCTTTGATCTAAACATTTACCTTTATGTAGCTTCATCATAGCTAATTCACTTTATAAGATTAATATATAACATATCAAATATTTTATTCATATTGTTCTTCCAAAAATTAGTTTTCTTAAAACACTCATTTGGTAATTTCTTTAAGTAGTAATCCATTTTTCATTGATGTCCTTGTATAACTAAAAGCATACTATGCCAGCTTCTAAAGAATCTAACATAATCAAAAATCGGATCCATGATCTCTTGACTTATTTAGCTATTCTAAAGTTTTTTCTTCTTGCTATCAAACATATTATATAAATCATAAAAAATTGTAACTTTTATTTTGCTCACTACATGCTTTGTAAGTCTTCTAGTTCTCTTATAATTAATGTAACTCTCGCTAGTATAAAGGAACATTTTCCCTCTAATAATTTTGTATATCCTCAGTCCAAAGAAAAAAGTCCTTATATGAATATAATTTTTTTTCTTGACTCTCCTAAAACTTCTAAAATAATTTTCTTAATGAAATTAATCATCTTTTCCCACATCAAATTTAGCAAAACTAAAGAATTTTAATTTATCTCTCTTGGTAACATATCTTAGAAAATTAATAATTTCTTTTTCTTTAAATTCCACCACTTTATACCCAAAAAATTATGACTATAAAAAACATTAAAAAATTTTAGCCGATTTCCATTATGTGAAGCTTCGCTCGACTACCAAATAAATCATGGTAAAATAGAAATATGTAGAATTTATTGCCGTGCATCCTCCTTAATATCTAGTACCAACTATAGATCACATGTTCTAGGGAATGAAGTAGAGATCATTTGCATATATGTGCGAAATAGCAATATAATTGATATATGAGTTTAAGAAAATATTTAAAAACCTGTTGACTCGAACTAACTCCATCAAATGCATCTTTACGTAGCATAGAATTCCTAGAAGAGGCGGCAGCAGCAGTTGCCGCAGCAAGAATCGCTTGAGCTTCTTTATGACGTCTCTCTTTCCTCCCTTTTTTCTTCGCTTCTTTAACTTCACAAATATATTGATTGACAAGTACCATATCCCATCTTTTTCTCCTGAATGCATCAAGCTCTTGAGAAAGATGGTTGATCATCCTATTAATCAACTCTTCTGCATAAAAAAAAAGGATCATTAATATCATAACATATAAAATATATCAAATAAAAAATATTGTTGAATCATGAGAAGAAGAAATTAAAAAAGCTCAAGCTTAAGAATCCTATATACATACATATATAGGAGAACGTCAGTTGCAGCCATGATACTATTAAAAACAATTTTAGAAAAAAATAATTATAGGTAATTGCATGCTAGAAATGGAAGGCGGAAGGTATGAAGCTATGATTAACAGTCCAACTAGTTGTAATTGGCAGATAGCAAAACACATATACATACATACATACAACATCTAGAATTAGGTGGCTGTAATACTTTTAGTACGAACAATCTATTTTCTCATCAAGTTTGATTAACGATCAAATCTTCATAAAAATTTATCAAAATGGATTATCCAGTTATTCTTAGGTTGTAAATCAATGCCAACAATCTTGATGTTGCATTTGAAGGTAATATTACAGAAAAATATGTGGAGAATGTAATTTTCCACATAAAATGATAGATGATGATACCTATTTTTTTAGGGGATAGAAACATATCCTACATACTTTAATCAATGATATGGTGCATGCCAAATCAATTACTTTTTTTTTGGCTCGCGGATAGTTACAAATTTAAACCTACATTGATAGCAAGAGAAATCCTTCATGCAATTGACGTCAAATCTCAAACCCAAGACCTATGCCCTAAAAACTAGAAAGCCTATCGATTGAGCCAGGTCCTTTCAATAGTTATAAATAAAAATTAGACATTTCTCCTATGAGAAAAATGAATATTCTCCGCCTAATTTTATTTTGTAATCTACTGCTTTAAATAATCTTTAAACACAAAATCATACCATTGATAGTGATATACAATTTGAAAAACAATGAGTCAAATTTCATCAATTTTCATAATCTTTTTATAACTCATCGAGCATGCAGACAAATTGTGAATTTTCCTTTTAAAAGTTAAGCTTTACCCATATATTTCACCAAGTAAAACTGCTTAATATATGCTAAGTACAATCATAAACTCATGTATTTAACCCCAACCCATTCAAAAGTCTCTATACTTTGAAATTCTAATAACATTCCCATTTAATTGTAGCCATGATTAAGAAAACTTCAATTTGTTTGATTGATAATTAAATGATCTTTAAAATTAATAAAACAAGGCATAAAACTACTTTCAATGATGTTGAACATAGTAGATGGCTTTGATTTTGCATTTAAAGACCACAATATTGAAACTCAATTGTGTAGAGAATGATGATTCTATTCATAAGAGAAGAAAAATCCATCCCTTTACTAATATACATATGATAAATCTTTATGAACCTAAGATGCATACTTGAAAAACATGAAATGAAAAGAAACTGTTTAAGAGCTTAAAGCACAACTTCTCACAGCTAGGAAACTTGAGGGCAAAACTGAATGAATAAGAAAGACGCCTGACCACATGAATGCTTGATTGAAGCAACCCTATCAAGTAAACAGTTTTGCAAGTACAGCAACTCTCCTTCAATTTCATCTGTAGGTGAAATATCCAAGAACTGCATATTTTTAACCTTTGCCAATTGGTCCAAATTTGCTGCAATGGATGGACAACCCTCAACAGTCTTGGTTTCAGTGGTTTTCAATCTATCTGCACAAAAAGCCATCTTCAGTAGAAATATTCTATTATCACCATAATCTGACAAGGAATAATGAACAATACAACATAATATAAAAAAAATCTCATACTACAACAGGTAGAAGAAAAGAGAATAGTACCATTATAGCTAGTTTTTATGCTTCTTTGTTTGTGAAGTAAGCACCAATGATTTTGAAGTTCTCTCAACTTTTTCAGGATGAATGGATGAATAAATGACCTAGAACATGGCACAACATCTCTGCATCCATAGAACGAGAAAATTTCAGGAAAAATGTTGTTTAGGAAACTAACTATACAAAAAACACATTACCATAATACAAACCTAATAAGCTCCTAAAAATTAGGAAAAGGTTGTCAGAAAGAAAAAAGATTTACTGGTTATTTAGGTTTCCAGCCAAACTCGCATCATAATCTGGACGCTCTAAGTTGTCAGTCTTTAGCTCAATAATTTCAGCCTCAAAATTTGGACTATCTTCCACAATACGATGTGAACAATCTGATACATCTTTTAAGTCACCTCCTTCTGGCTTATCTGGAGTTACAACCATTTTTTATTTTGATAAACCGCCATCAACAAAATTAATCATATAATACTCGTCGAGAAACTTAGATCTAAAAAGATGCTATCATCAAAGTACAAGTTAATCAGAGCAGTCGAGCTATTGCAAATTTTTTAATACGTAGTAAAAACCTTAAACAGCACTTCTATACATCATTCATTCTTAACTTTCAAAAACTACAAGCTTTTCCCTCGCTTAGTTCCCTGCCTTAAGATTGTTGAACAGTGTTAGTTTTGCGGCTCCAAGACTGTTGAACAGTGCCTACTAGAACTAACCCAGAATAAACAACGATCAAATTTTAAACAAAATTTCTGACCAACTAAACTATGGAGAATGGATAATGTAAAAGGTTCATTTGGAAATCCAACGCTTTTTGGATAATAGATATTTAAGGATAATGCCAGTTAGATAAGCCAACCAGTATCACAACTTCGTATTTCAAAAGAACAGTGTGATAACATATCAAATTCAAGAGTCTCATTAAATAATATCCTTGAAATACATTAAATAATATCCAGAAAGATATATTTTGAAGATCAGACAAATGGAGCATCATAATAAAGCAAGCGTGTCCCATTTAATAATTTTTTTAAAGGATATTTATACGTTTTAGACATAAGGCAAATGGGACATGGTACTAAACAGTACAATGATTAAACCTCTAGGAATATTGGTAATGTTTGGTTTTCTTTATACATATACAAGTACATAAGTTTCATCTGGTTCTGCTTTTTTCTTGCTTAACTTTTCAAAAAAAAATAGTTTTATTTTTATGAGAAATATGCTTGGAAAATCACCAATCTGCAAGGTCACCTTCTCTATGACTTCATAAAACATAGACTTATGGAGTAACTCGTATTTCTATTCAAGAGTATGATCATTTAATTTCATAAACTACAACAGAAACACATCTATAATAATGAAGCCTTAGATATATAAATATCCTGACCTGCTTGTATCCAAATTATTCAAGATTGTTGTTTCACCATAAGAACGACCATGTTAATTGGAGAAATATTTTGCTATTTTTTTGCACTTCAATAGCATTTATTACAAAATAATATAGTAATACCTCACTTTGAAAGTTTATCTGAGTTAAAAACTAGAAAACTCCCATGAGAAATATCCTTTGCCGCCAGAAATTTAAACAATCTTTGATATCAACAACCGAAAATATTTATATATATAAGTCTTAGCCTTTTAAAAGGCTTCCTAGCAGAAAACAGTGAATAACGTTCAATTTTAATTATTTTACATGGGCAACAAATTCAAAATAAAGAGTAATCCACAGTTTCCCTAGTGGTGACGGTATTTTGAGACAGAGCTAAACTAAAACATATAAAAGAATTTGTTAAACATGAGTCTTCCAAAATTGCCAGATCAGCTATCTTATGTGTTCCAGCGTATTGTGCAACAGAAAAAAAAATTAAAAAGATGTAGAGGATTCATAAAGTTGGCCACAAGTAATTGAGATAAGCCAAACGATAAAGCTGACCTCGTTAGACAACCATCAAGATGAGCTCATTTAACACACATCAAGAATTAATAGAGAAAGAACCATAAAGTCTACTCCAATAAAAAGTTGGAAAAAAGCCAAAGATACAAATTGTGTTGAAAAATGTACAAAAATTGACTAAGGCTTCGTTTGGGACGGCTTTCTTACTGCTTTAAGAAACAGTAAGAAAGCCGTCCCAAACGAAGCCTAAGTTTAATGTAAAGTTTGATTTACCCATGAAATTAACGAGACTTCAAATAAAAATTAATATAATTAGTATTCTCATTAATTATATAATGAATAAATTTGCATTTTTACATGAAACTAAAAGAAAGGAGAAAACTACATAAACTTTGATGAATATTATAATCTAAAAGACATGGCAAGGATAGTTGTAGACTAAAAGATAATTTCTTAAAAATGAATAGGATTAATGATACAATGATTGCTATTAAATTAATTATCAAGGAGGACATTATAAATGGTGTTAGTAATTATGCACCTCATCTTGGATCAAAATATATTGAAATTTTGATTTTATAAAAATATGTATAAACTATTAATAAATCATATCTCAAATGAGAAGGGTTGTAATTGAGTCAAGCCGATTTGTGAGCCGGATCGGGCTAGACTCGATAAATGGCTTATTGTTATAATAATTTTATAAAAATATATTGAAATTTTGATTTTATAAAAATATTTCTTCCTCATATC
Source organism: Dendrobium chrysotoxum (assembly GCA_019925795.1). NCBI lineage: Eukaryota > Viridiplantae > Streptophyta > Magnoliopsida > Asparagales > Orchidaceae > Dendrobium > Dendrobium chrysotoxum. The sequence continues at coordinate 28,655,490 of CM034310.1, forward strand.
AAGAGTTTTCTTATTATTTCTTATTTTATTTTTTATTCATTTTATCTTATTGTTATAATAATTGCCTAAAGAAGAATAATTTTCTCTTTTATGATAAATGAACTTGCTTGTGAGCCGACTCGAACTTGTAAAATTAAGTTCAACCTCAATTAATTAACCATGCTCAAGCTCAACCCAATTGTGACTCAAGCTCGACTCATTTACACCACTAAATGAGAGGATAAATTATTGGTGGCGACTTAAACTAACAAATAAATTTCAAATAGCATCAGCTATGATATAATTTATAATAAGAATGAAAAAAAAATTAAAAGTAGAAGCTATACTTATAGTACCATAGAATCTTGTGATAACAAAAACATACTTAGAAAAACAAGAAGAGTAGAAAAACAACAAGAGAACTAAGATATTTTCAAAAGTCAACTTACTAAATCATAATATTTTTTTTCTTAAAAAAAGAAAAAAGGCCTTCTAGAAAATTTTCAAGATAAGTCCATAAGAAGTTCAAGTATTAACCATAAAGCGGTTGATGTGGATGTCTAGTTTAGAAGCATAAACAAATCAAAATATATTAAAATATATATTTAAAGTAGGATAAGATAGAAAAAATTAGGTGAGAAGTTAATCTTTTACGAGAATTGTCTAAAGATACAAATAAAATCATAAAATCGCGTCAAATTTGATGCGGGATAGTATTGTTGCATTAAAGTTTAAGTTGAGCATAGAAATATATCATATAAAAGGATACTAGAAAAATCATTGTGCTTTAGAGAGTGGCAAAACAAAAAAAGTATTTGAGACTTATAATAGTTATAATGAAGCTAGGAGTAGTAAGCAAAGAAAAAAGTTACAACTCTTCATGATTTATATAATAAGCAAAGTGCTACAAAGGAGAAAAAAAGGAGAGAAAAATAGCCAAGGCAAAAGATAGGTTTTTATGAGACTTTAATTAAGTTATGTGGGTTAGAATCAAAGATAATTAAGTTTCATTTAAAGATGAAAACATCAAGCAAAAAATGAAAATACTATTTTAGAATTACTCAACAAGAGTTTTAAAGGAAAAAAATCCCCATTAAAAAAAATATAATTAGTGAATATAATCATGAAACATATTATAGATTTATTCAATAAGGTAAAGTTGAGTTCACATCAAAGAAGATGCATAAGTAAATAATGCAAAAAGAAAAAAGGAAATGCTTTATGTTTAAATGAGACATCTTTTCAGATTTTCAGAGATGAGGAAATGGTTCAACAAGATTTTTTAATAAAATATAAAAAAATAAGAGAATGTCAAATAGTTGGACAAAAAACACTTTCATAATAGTATTTAAGAACAAAGAAGATGATCAATGATAATTATAAAATAAACAAACTTATGAATAATACAATAAACTTATTGGATAAAGAATAGAAATATTGAGCATTGGTTAAGAAAAATTGCATTAATATGGAAAACTCGACTACCACAAAGATTCACTATGTAGGTGATTTTTATGAGGTAATTGACGGAAAAGTATAAAGAACAAACAAAGAATCTTCAAAATATTTTATGAATCCTAACAAAGCACATGATTGAGTATCATGAGAATTTATTTGGCATGCAATAAGAAGCAAGTCCATTAAAAATATGCATGATAAGCATTAAATAGCATTCTTGGTTATGGATTAACCAAAAATTTCCAATCACAATAGAATTATGTAAATATTAATTCAATATATTTCTTGCATTTGTTATACGGTTGCTTACAAAGGATTAGGATTATAAGCAAACAAATACGCTCAACAAAAAACTCGATACTTGTTCATATGAGGCTCCTCAATGTTTCTTTATTTGGATAATTGACAAGATAAAACAAAATTTTGAAGTTTGACATATAAACAAAAAAAATGTGAACATCATCCCGCTCAATCATTGATATTCGTAAACATGCTATTACTTGTTTAACAGTAGCTTGCTAAGACCTTGATAAAAAATTAATTTAATAATAATTCAATTGCCTTTTAACAAATTATTCTATGTTCACCAATATTCTTCAAAAGTTATTATAATAATAGAAGTATAAATATGATGAAAATGTTGAACAAATAGCTAAATGAATCTATTTAAAACCTAATTTTATTTTTATTTTTTATCAGCATTTGAAAAAAACATTAAATTTAAAAGAGAAGCACAATACTAAGTTATGTGTTGCGGAGATGAGGATGCTCAGGTGGATGAGTGGATTTACTCTTAGAGACAGGATACGAAATGAGCATATACGTGAAAAGGTTGGAGTAGCTCCAGTGGAGGATAAGATTAGAGAGAGTCGCCTTAGATGGTTTGGTCACATAAAATGGTGGCCTTTCGATGACCCAGTTAGAAAAGTAGAGGTATTAGATTTGACTTATATTAAGAAAGTTAGAGGTAGACCTAAAAAGACTTGGTTAGAAAATATTAGAAATGATCTTTCTTTATTAGATTTAAACGAGAATTTGACTTTGAACCAGACACAATGGAGAAAAAGGATTCCTATGATGCACCGACACTCCATTTTAAGAGGGTATGCAGTGTCGGACACGTGTCAGACACGAACACGCGTCCGACACGGCGGGGACACGTGTCGGACATGTTATGAGTGTGTCTCATTTAAAAAAAAAAAATCGGACACGCGTGTTTGGCTATAAAGTGCAACAAAAAGAGTAAAATTTTTCCCTTAACTGCGCTTTAGTTGCGCTTTAGGTGCGCTTTAGGTGCGCTTTAGTTGCGCTTTTGCTTCGCTTACAATAAAATTTCTGCCCCTTGACCCCGCGACCTGACCGGGCAGGTCGAACCCCGCCAGGGGGCAGCGCCCCCTTGGACCCCTGGCTGCCCGGCATATTGTTGTATTCATCATCTTTAGGAGATACCTTTGCACATACTCATTTATTCAATCGATGAAGAGGAATAAAATAACTCCACAACGAGCTGAAGATTTAGTTTATGTGCATACAAATCTTCGTCTTCTATCAAGGAAGACCCCACTTTATATGACAGGTGATAACAAGATGTGGGATGTTGCTGGAGATGGGTTCGAGTGCCTTGATGATATGGGATTATTGGAGGTTGCAAATCTTTCTCTAGATGAACCAGAATTGGAAGCAATGATATTCAATGATGATGATATTGAAGGCCAAAGACCAACCTCTGAATCTAATTCTATCATTCCCTCTATTGAGTAGTTGAACCTTCATGTTGTACTAAATGATATTTGGCTTATATTTTTGTGATTGTACTAAACATTTTAATGTTATAAGCTAAACAAGTCCTCATGACATTGATTTATTATTGCTTACAATTTCCAATATGGTCTCACCTTTATTTCTATATATTATATTAAAAAAATTATTATGCCGTGTCCACGCCGCACCCGCGTCCTATATTTCTAAAAAATGCCGTGTCCCGTGTCTGTGTCGTGTCCGTGTCGGTGCATCTTAGAAGGATTCATGTTGCCGACCCCACTTAGTGGAACAAAGGCTTGATGTTGTTGTTGTTGTTGTTGTTGTGTATTTGAAAAAACATTAAATAAATACTTCATGGATTGATTAAAATTTTAACTTTCTTTTAAATTAATATTTAATAATGAAAATATTAAGCAAATACCTAGATGGATGATCAAAAATCTATATTTGTTATTCATAGAATATTAGAAATAATGCTAAGTGAACCATTGTCAATTTTGATAATAATTAATAAATCTAATTATTATTAGTAATGAGACTTTGTCTAAATCATTACCATCTTATATATAGTTAGTTGGTCTCAATTAAAATACAAATACGGCTCACATTCAATAAGAAAATTAATATATAAGCTTGACAAGATTTTGAAACTTACGTCAGGTTCAAGTTTTACTGGAGTTCGATAAGAAAATAAATGAATGAGAATAAACAATACGATAGTTAATTCGATTCATTAACCCTAAAGAATATCCAAGTGAAATATAATAATAATAACTTTTGAAATATAATAATAATAACTTTAAGATATGAGCAGATGAAATTCTATTTGGTAGGATTTATCTTTTACAATAATAAAAGTTAAGTTCAAATGATGAAGAAATTATATTTAAAAGGAGTTAGTATTAGTTGAAACAAAATGAAGCATAACATATGCAATTTTAATGAGTTTGAAATTGAAATTATGACTCAATATTGCCAGAAGATCAAGTAAGATATCTAATTGTGATGAGTTTGAACTAGTATTATTAAAAGAATGCTTTAAGAGCAATGCGCTGGCCGTGCACATCACTTGCCTATAAAGCTCAAGCTCACAATAAAATGTGTGTATCATGCTAATGCTAATTCGCCACATCGCATCATAGATGCAGTAGGATTTGGCTAAACAAAATTGAGGTTCGCATTTTATAGTTTGATTCAACACCTGCTCCAATAATTGGGCGTTCGCTTCAAACCATTATTTCTTATGATCACTGAGTTAATGCTTGTTAGTTCTCCATTCTCTACAATTGAAAATAGTAATTTCTTATTGATTCTTCTCTTCACACTCCCTCACTTGCTAATTTCTAATGAACTTCTCTTTGGTTCTTGTAGTTAGCACGAGTAGCTTCTCCCTAATAAATTTGATCTCAAGAATGCTTCTCAACACCTCATCTTCACAATGTCTTCGCCTCTCAATCTCTAATTGGTCAATCAATCTCATAAGTATCATTGATTTTTTAAGTATTCATTTATCACTTCATTATTTATATCCTTAACTCTTTTTCTTTTCTTTTGAATAGTTGAAATTTATGTTTGAACGTACAATTATATTAGTTGGATATTATTACCTAATTTAGTTTAAGTTTGGCTAAATAAATAATTATTGTATGCACATAATATATGTATACATATGACATATAAGCAATGAATGCTCTAACTAGCAGAAGTGACGCTTCACTTTGCATATTAGGCATTTCGGCAAAAAGAAATTCTTGTGCATTCCCTCATTCTTGAAAAACATTGGTTTGAACATTTTGGATGTACTATAGAAGAATGGAGAAATATATAAGTATATAAATTTTAGTGTTAAGGTTGTAGGATGGTTAAATTGGTTGTGTAAAGAGATTTATGTAGAGTGGATTTAAGCAACATTCAATAGGAATAAATGGAGAATGTTGATTCATAAAGTCTACTCTAAATAGTTGGAATAACAAACGATGATAAGGAGGATGTTTGACCATGTTGTCTCATTAGTCCCAAGTTCACATACTTGCTTAAGACAATAACTAACTTGTAAAACTAAAAGAATTGCAAAACAAAATATCTATGGTGACTAAACAACTCAGATATATTTAATTAAAATATGATTCAAGAAGATACAAGCATACCTCCATTTTCATAAAGTAGTTTCCTTGAAGCATTTGACTCTATAAAACTGGTAGCATTTCCCGAGGTCTGAGAAAAGTCAAGACAACCAATTCAAATATGGATAATAAGGGTCAACAAATTAAGAATTTGAACAACTCAGTTTGCAGGCAATTAAATGAATATGGTCAAAGGCTAAAGGTATCTCTCTACCGAGATGTATAAATTCAAAACTATCAATTCAGAATGTAGCTTTAAACCAGTTCTAAAAGCCAAATCCAAAAAGAACCATCATAGTTATCAACCACATGCATCACAAATTAGAACCGAAAATTGCTAGGAAGCATATCACTCAATGCAAGAAAATTACAAAAATAAATATTTCAAGGCCTTCAAGTTGTTTTTGTGTCAAATAAAGAATACTTGATGCAATCAAGAAGACAAAAAACAAATTTTATAGTTTAATCAATAGAATAAATTTGGAAAAATGGTTGAAAATATTTATTTACCCTGGAAAAGGATGAGCAGAGCCACAGAAATGGGAACACGGTCTCATCTCATATGATAATTGCTATTCATTTATTTTGCATTATCATCTAAACCTAAAGTTTTTGGAATGAAAGAAGATGAGGTAGATTGAAGCTTCCAAGTTCCAACCTAGTCATATATAATTCAGGTAACCAAATGCCCGAATCGACTGCATATTTTCAATTTCCGCCTCTTCTAGAAGTTTTCCCAGAGAAAAGCTGCTCAGATGTAATAAGGGAAGAAAAGAATGAGATGATTTATTTCAAAAACAAGAAACACATAATAGCATTTCAGATACCTAGGAAATATAAGTGATACGTTGAAGGTGTAGTTCATACAAGGACAGAAACCATAACGAATTGATATACGTTCATCACCAATCATGACCAAGCATGATTAATTAAATTGGCCATTATCCAATTCATTCACAAAGTATCTCATCATCCGCTCAAGTACTTCTGAGTGCTAGATGGTTTGATAGAACACCATCTAGGCATCTATAGTCTCTCTTCCAATTTCCACTGGAAAGGTGGCACGTTCATAGCACCATGTCAGAATGATGAACGCATATGAAAAATATCCAAATTCCTTACCAAGGCTCCTATCACTGCTATAGGTTTTATGAATATAACATGGTATAAGAGGAAATCTAGAATTTATTATTCACACTTTAAGCAGCTAAATATGCCTTCTTTAGTGAAATATGACCAACTAATGACAAATTAGTTAGATCACAGCTTTTGACAATTCCTTTGCCTTCCCTCTAAAGGATTACGCATATTTAACAATATAAGTAAAATTTAATTGGGACTGAACAAATTACAAATCATACTTCCCAAGTAAGCAATTTCAATTATTGCCTCCCTCTACGTCCTCCAAGGCATCTTCCAAGTTCCCGTAGCGGGAAAAGCAACATAATACTGGCAACATCACCATTTGGATACCCAAGTGGAAGCATATCAAATTAGGAAAGTAAGAAGGCTTTCATTACCACTTTCACCCTTAATAAACCAGTAAATCAGACAGGTTGCTTAAGCGCCATGTAAACGACCTAACTGCATAGTAATCACTTCACAACTTGGCTGCTCAATCTTTCCGTAACAATTTAAGAAACACAACAAATGACATAGAATGACCTCATTGGCTATTTTTTCACAAATCATGATTATCAAAGGGACCAAAACATCTGAATGGCACAGTGACCAAGGAGCAGATGATAGTTGCAAGTCTTCTTGAATGAAATTAACCAAATTAAAAAAATGCCCAATCAGCATACTAATCTAGATACGGCTATATAAGTAAAAGAGGATGTCTACAAGGAACCATTAAACTAGATTGAAATTCCTCCTTGACTTCCAATTATAATGTACAACACACTACAGCGAGAACTCAGAATTTAGCACTCTCATTCACCAATGCATTACTAGAAAGATAAAGAAATGCATAGCACCGGAAAATAACATTTCTGCAACGTTGAACTCCTTAAGATGAAAATCTTCAATATTTCCAAGACGTGCAGTGCCATCAGCATCTGTTACCACATCATTCATAAGATCGTTACATTCACCACCAACCACAGCAACAATTTTCAGGTTACTATCATCTTGAAGAAATGCTTCTCAAAATCAAGACAACGCATTATCAAACGGTTGAATCATGTTTAATATTATTTCTCATACACAATGGCTGTGACTTGACAAGTGGATGATCAGTAACTTCTCAAGACTTGATTGTATCTCGGTCAATTGTCCCATGTAAACAAGAAGCACTTGGTTCACCAAATCTAGTAACTAAACTATCAGATGATATTGTACAACCATTTCTACTTTCCAAATGGCAAGTAGAAGGTTGCACGTACACAAAATTTTGAAGCCACTGAATTATTTTAACTTCAATTCAGAAGGAAGAGATGTGACCTCATCCTGCCACATTAATTGCAATGTTTAGTAAAAACATTCCATAAAAGAAGTCAGCGGTCAAACTAGTTTATAAGTAAATACCACTCATAGATGATTCCAAGGAAGCTAACGACACACCTAGCTCTAATGCAACATCAGCAATACTGATTTTCCTACAATCAATAACCTGAACAGGTAAAATTAGAAGGCTAAAATACAAAACACTAACAAAACTTAAGAAAAGAAATTAGGATGACATACAAACAGAATCTTGATTTTAATTTTACATTTTACCTTTCTGAAATTTTTGATGACATCAGATGTATTTTGAAGAACATTCCCATTATCAGGAGCCACAAAACCTTCCATTTTATTTGACTGTGCACCTCCGCCATCTGGTCTTAGCTTTATCACCAAATTTTCTTTATCGAGGTTTGAATCATTTTTCACCTCATCAGAATTAGAATTAGTTTTTTCATCTAGCACCACGTTGCTATCTTTACTCCTACGGGTAATTTTTATCTTGGGCAATCTCTTAATGGGTATGCTTCCAGGCAAAAGCTTTCCAACCATATCATCTTTACCAATTGTACTAGGATGTTCAGTGCCTGCAATGCTATCAATAGTTTGAAGAGAGGAATGCTTTGAACAGAAAACTCGCAACTCAACCTGCACAATTTTTCAAAGCAAATACATAAATATTATTGAAATCTGACCAGAGCTAGAAAGAAGTGAAGGAAAACATACATTATCAAGACCAAGCTTTCCCCAGATCTCCATTTGATGATTAGCAGCCCTGGCGCAAACAGGGTGGACAGATGTGCGACAAGTTCCTGAAGAAATCACAGAAATATAATGTCAACAGATAATAGAATAGGATAAGTTGGTGTGAAAATAATATTGACAAAAAACAAATGAATCATCATCGGTGAAATGTTTCAAAAAAGTTCATCCTCCATAATACATTTAAAGAACAACTATGGAGCTTCTAGCTCAAATATAAACTAGCATTAGCAGGCCATGTCTTTAAATTGGAATAGACAAAAATTAAGATGCTTCCTGACCAGATGTATTTCATCTGCTTTATCATTAAAAAAAAACTAAGTACTATATTTTTGAAGACCAACAGCAATTCAGCAACATTCAGAACACTAATTCAATAATGGATTGGCATTTAAATGAAAATGGAGGAATACATAAGGTTTTATAATAAAGTCGTTCACCATTATGATTGGAGATTAGAAGTTCGAATTATAGAAAAAAAAATCTCTGCAGTGCAGAGGACGTAAATTCAAAATAGAATGATTTAAAATCTTCAATCAGTTAGACATGTCAAAATTGCTTTTACAATCCATGTTCCTAATAACATAATGATGCAAGACTATGAAACAAGGACACTTCAAAATGCCTTCTGTGTCGCACCCAGACATGCCTCGAACATTTCTTTGACATATGTTTGACGTGCTAAAAACCACACCTAATATGTCATTTTCCAAAAATTAGATTCGGAAAAATAGCCTGTATATGGCACATTTAGGAGACATTATAACATTTTTTATCGATTCAAATAATTTTTGAATGACTTGGTATGGCATCTTAAAACATTGATTTTTGACAGCCATCCTATTTCATTTTTTGCATCAACATCATCATTTTTTTTTGGTCTGAGCCTCAAAACATTGATTTTTGACAACCATCCTATTTCATTTTTTGCATCAATGTCATCATTTTTTGCGTCTAAGCCTCAATGAGCCCTAATTCCTCACCTAAAACCTGGTCTCCAACTCATTGAACCTGTAAGCTTACAGCTTCTCCTCCAAGCTACCACTCCTTCATCAAGCTTGCTCCTTCTCTATTACTTTTCACTACAGCCCGTCTCTCCTTTAATATTTCTCACACCACAAACACTCTCGATCTCTATTGTGATGCTGTTCGAGACCTTCTCTTCAACTCAGCAACACTTTGGCCCCCTTTCTCAAGTGTGATGTTAACTTTACAGCCACTAACCCAAACTTCAATATCCATGAATAATTCTTGAACGATGTTTTTGTTCTTCACTATGCCTCCACAAATGAAAGTTTCATTTATATTTTGCATCGAATCCTTAAATTTTCTTCAAAAAAAGTGTTGTTTTTCAATAATAAAGGCTTATTCTATTTGTATTTTAAACTTTGTTTTATTGATTATAATAGAAGAATGGCTTTTCAATTAGTTACTGATTCACTTTGCAACGATTTCAAAGACGATGATAATATGCCCCTGTGAATATGTTTAACAAAGTCATGCCTAATGATTAACACCAATGCCGGGGTGTTGATATCAATTGGTAAAAGTGATGAAATATTGAGAAGCAATTGTAATTAATGCAATTTCATATGTTCTTTTGTTAATCCCTAAACTTGTTACATGGCACATATAATACTATACTTTCTTGTGCTATGCTTTTTAATAAAATTATTGCAATGAGGTCATTTGATTGATCATATGAAATAATTTATTAAAAAATATCATCTGAATTGTGTGTAGTATTTTACTTTTACAATTATATCATGTCAGTGCGTCAACCATGTTCATGCCATGTATCGATATCTATGCTTCATTGAAAACAATTCAACACAAAGATCATTTCAATTATAATACAAGCAACAAAACAACCTAAGGCTTTATTTATTCATTTAAATTGTGTTATACGGAGTTGGGATGTGCTGACTGAAATAAAGTCTTTCCATATCATTGAAACAAAGAATTTGTTCTATAAATGCATCATCCACATTCCTAAAGTTGTGGAGAGATAATGCACATCGTAGAAATTTCATCACGTGTTCTCCCAAAAGTGTGGCATGTCATGATTTTGAAAAGCAATGCATTCGAAACCAAAATTTGAGCACAGAAAGCATGACCCTAGAGCTAGGAATATTTTCAGAAATAATTGGTTCACTAAGATAGTATTATAAAATCATTCCAAAAAATATTAGAAGCCAAACAAAGATAATATCCAAGCCAAAAACTTCATCAACGACTAAGAAATCATACTTAAAATGCAAGTGGCCTAAATGAAAGAAAAATGGCAATGCAAAAAAGCAAGACTAGTGAATCTACACAAGCAACATTTTGGTGAAAGAAGCTGCTAACAAATGGCTTTCAGAAAATGGGGGGATTTCATAATGTTCTTCACAACAAGCGTACAAATCCATCCAAATAGCAGCATTAAATGTCAAATGTCTAGACAAGATAATGGTGCTATCCAGAACTTCAAATGAATCAGGTTTTTTCCCAAAAACATTTGAATGAGGATATATCTGGGCAAAGTGACAGAGACCACGTACCATGGCTACAACGCACACAAGTGCCATGCTTCACCTTGCACAAGTAGCAAACCAGTCTCCTTCGAGCATCCTGCAAGCCTTCAACATTCATTACTGGTTCCATGACCCCTACATCCTCCACATGCATGCTGGGTATCCACAGACAACAAAACAAGTGAACAAACTTTGTCTCTTCACTACCTTCCAAGTTCCCCGCTAAAGGTTTCAGCGCTCCACTGGCTTTTGGGCAAAGCAGGCAGGGACTGGTGCTAGCGTACTCATCATCAGCGTTTCTCTGAGATTTTCTTCCCGCTGCCTCCAAATAATTACACCATGAGCACAACCAGCCACCAGCAGGAACCTCATGAACACCATAACATTTCTGGTGAACTGAAACGTTGCAAGAATCACATAAAAGAAGACGGTTAGACTTCACGTCACTTTCTCCCAAGCAACAAAAGTCACAGCGTGGCGTGGCAGCTCCTGCGGCTTCTATACGAGGAAGATGCAATAGCTGTTCTAAACCTGCGTCTTCACCAAGGAGCTTCCTTTTCTTAGAAGGTCTTCCTGAAGTGAGAAGAAATCTCTGCTTACACCCCAGAATCCAATTCAGTGAATTTTTGTCCTCCACCTCAGGCTCTTCCAATGGCAGTGCGCTACTTAAAATCACCTCACCGTCACTTTGCATGGCCGGAGCCGCCTCCACCTGAACGCTCCCCAACTCTGCTTTAACTACTTTCGAGCTGGTAACTGCATCCGTTTCACCCGGTGGACACTCATCAAGGACTGCTGCTTCAACCTTCACAGCCTGTTCTAGAACATTTTCCGAGCCAGGAATGTAGAAACAAGAATCTGGAGGTAATCGAGTAACCAAGAGATCGATGTCATCCAAAGTTATGGGCCTGAAGTACGCCTCGGTCTTCTCCCACATGCTCAAACAAGCCGGCGGCCGCCCAGGCCCGACGGCTTTGCCAGCAGCATCTTCTTGTACCTTGCGGTGCTTCCTCCGTCCATCTGACTTCTTATGCAAGTTTGCCGACAGTGCCAAAGGCAGCGTCCCATATCTCGGAACCGTCTCGTCGGAATCAAAAGGGCAGCGCTCGGTTAACGCTTTCCTCGCCTGCGTGTAAAGATCCACCCCCGGCGCCACCAACGGGGTGGCCATCGACAGGCCGCCAGTAGAAGGCAAGGAAGGGGATGGTATCGTCTCCGAGGCACCAGATCCGGCGGCGGAGGTGCCGGTTGTCGCCCGCCGCTTGGATCGGCCACCTGTCATCGCCTCGATCCGTAACGAGAACCCATGGAACGAACCACGGGCAGGAGAACAATGAGTGAATCGGACCAGATCTTCACGTCATCTGGTGGCGGCTGCCGGTAATTCCTTGGATTAGGGTTAGGGTTTCGTTTCAGTGTTTTCTTTTTTTTTTTCTCGACTATCCCCTTTTCTCTTGCTTCAATTTCGGATCCGATTGGAGGAAAGGGAACAAATTTTTATTTTTGGGCCTTTTCTAACCTTTTTTTATTTTTTTAGCTCGGAATGTAGCTATGGAATCGGTTGGAGTTCTTTCACGTATGGATAAATTAATGTTCGCTAAGCTTTGTTCTTTATAAATTAAAGAGGATTCCGGTCACCGATGGTGAGCGAGAGTGGGGCTTGTTCGTTGGTTCTCCTCTTGGGTGTGTGGAAACTTGTCGAGCTTACGTGTTTTTCATTACGTTTGCGGTTGGATTAGATCCATTTGGATGCTTATGATTTATCATAGAATTTTTAAATATATAATTTATTTGAATTAAATTAATAATTATGTATTAGAAGTTATCTTGGTAAAAAAAATAATAATTGACTTAATTATGAAATTAATTAAAATGTTACAATCAAACCATCTAATCTTCAATTTTTTAATGAGTCTAATATTTTATTATAATAATATATGCTGACTATGTATTGTTTTAATAATAAAAATATTTTTAAAAAAATTCATTTATAATAGTCAGAAGTTCAATCAATATGTCAATATATCCTACTACAAAAAATAAAATAAAAGTATATTGATCTAAATTTGTGATTCTGAAATCAATTCAACCTCACTAGAGTAGACTTTGCCCTCTTTCCAAAAAAGACACAAAATTATAGAGTGAGCTAAGAGCTCAGTAAGTTATCAAAATCTACAACTACAATCAATGCAAGACAATAAAAATAGTATGTATATAATCAATCAATTCATATCAGTATAAAAAATGTAGGAGTATGAACATATAATCATTAATATGAACAATATTAATTCATGTAAATTGTGAGAATCAAGACAAGTAATGTAATATGGAAGCCAGTGCACAACAACCATATAGGGATTAGCATGTTCTGTCATTTTTATATCCACATTAAATATAACACGACAAGTCTGTCATGAATATGTGTATGTCTATAAGTTATATTTTATTCCCATATATATGTCATTCTATGTATATTAGTATTCATATCATATCAAGTAAATGTTATATAACTATTATTTATATGTTGTGCAGTATCAATGCATGTAAATCATATGTTATATCAAATGCAATGTATTTTATATCTTATGCATTTCATATGAATAATGTATTCTTACATCAATCTTATAAGTGATATCATGTGTTTGTATCAATCATATTCTAGATCATATTCATATCATGTTATACCTTATCACTTATACAATTTATCATAAATGCTCATATCATATGAATATACAAGCAAGGCATGACATCTAGCTATCTATGATATTTTTTTGTATTAACTCCCACATGCCAATCTTATAGAAATCAGTCTCAATCACATCAATTATGTTATCAAGAATCAGTCTCATATAACATGTCACAAAGTCAGGTGGCTTTCATGTTAGAAGTTGTTACTTTTATGCTCATCGGCGTATCATGTCATATCAGTCAGTCTCATTATACCTCTCTTTTCATATCTCTAGGATTACACTACAAACCGTCTTTAAAGGAAAACTCATTGGCTCACCCTCTTGTATATGATATCATGTCTCCATCTAAATTGAATCAGTCAATCATTTTCAGCTAGCATTTCCAGCATGTGCCCCCGCTTAAGGTGGTGAGGGATTTAAAAAAAAAATACTTTTTGATATTTTTATTTAATTTTTTTAACCTAAGGTCACGACGCTCAGGACACTAACACTACTACGCTCACTCAAATTTTAGGAGACCCGAGTGCTTGGCATTGCAGTGCCCAGTATACTCGCCACAATTGTAATGACCCTTAATTTCTTTAATATAAAATTTGAACTATAACAATCAAATAATATTTTAGAAGTCATTATAAGTCTAATTTGTAAACCATCTTCGCCATAAAATATATATTATTATGCTTTAATTTTAAAATTTTTTCCTAATTTTATGAGTAGTGTAAATACAAAAAATAAGAAGTTCCATATTTAATTGTAATTCCTTAAGAAATCGACACATCGGTACAAGTGGATTTACTGGGATCATTAGGTGTTCATTTTATAAACTGATTTCACCAAAGCTTTTAAGACATTATGGATTTTTTTTTATAACTTTTGGATCCCCGAATTTGAAGATATAAAATAATTTATTAGATTTTATGCTTAAAACTAAATAATTGGTATAATTACTAATGCGTCCTTAGATTATGTTACCATAGAAATCTTAATCCACTTCATGTAATCTTTATTTCCCTTTTCCTTTTCATTTTCCTAAACCAGAGAATGAGAATCATATTTGAGAAGAAAATTAAAAGAGAGGAACCACTACAGGAAAATCGTCAATTACCGGCGAAATTTCTGGCAGATTTCCGGTGGAAGAGTTTCCGGTGGATTTCCGGCGGATTTCTTTAAAATATTTCTGACAAATTTTTAAGCAAAATTTCCAGCGGTTTTTCCGACGGATTTATTTCCGGCGGACTTTCCGGCGGATTTTCCGACGGATTTTAATAATTTCTGAAAATATCATTTATTCAAAATTTAATTAATTAGTAATTTTATAGTTTATTTTAATTAATTATTAATTTTAAAATTCATTTTAATTAATTATTAATTTAATAATAAAGTTTAATTAATGTTTACTTTAATAACTTATTTTGATTATTAGTTTAAAAAAATAAACTTTAATTAATTATTATTAAACTAAAATTAGTAATTAATTGTAATATTCTATAAGTTTTAATATAAATATAAAAAAATAATGATTTAATAAGTTTTGCATATATGGTGTGATGGTCGGAGCGCATGTTCGCGGGCACACGCAGGTGGGCGGGGTTCGAACCCCGCCTTGTGCGCAGGTGAGGCGGGTGAGCACACGGGGCGGGTCGGAGCTGCAGCGCGCAAGCGGGGCTGGCGGGGTCGGAGTGGGCCTGCAGCGGGCTGGTCTGGGAGCAGCGGCAGCCGGAGTTCAGGCTTCGCTTGGCGGCATTTTAAATGTTTTTTTATTATTTTGGCGGCTTGTCCGCCTGACAAATTTCCGGCGGCAATAATCCGCCGGAAAATATTTTCCGGCGGTTTTTATTAGCTGAAAATTTTTTCTGACGCGTGTTTTACCTGCGAAAAAATTTTCACCGGAAATCCGCCGGAAACTTTCAAAATCCGCTGGAATATAAAGAATTTTCCGCAGGTAATATGTGATTTTCCTATAGTGAAGCTAGGGTTTGGGGGTTGTAGAGCCATTTTTGCCAGTTAGTCCAATTGAAAAAATTATTCATCTCAAGGTAGGCTTCTGATTTTAGTGATTTTATTTATTTTATATTTTCTTAATTTTAATTTGGTCAGAACTTACAAAAGTTACGATTAAACAAACTTCAACAATACAACTTCTAGTATGTTATAATTTAAATCATTTTACATGTATTGACATGAATATATTAAATTTTTACTAGATATTTTTGTATTGTTAGGGAAATGTATAACTTGAGAAATTTAGAAAATATGAAAATTAGATAAATACTTGTCAAAACCACATAATACTTGTGCATAACATGCATAATTATTATAATTTATTTATTATGATTATATATATATATATATATATATATGTGTGTGTGTGTGTGTGTGTGTGTGTGTGTGTGAAAATGAGTATATTAATTTTTTTTAATGAATGTCATTACTCATGATTCATATGTATATTTTATATGCATTAGACTAATACAATGAGCTGAATATTGAGCATAATATCACTTGTTTAATATGTTATATATATTATAAAATATATACATATATATATAAGAAATGTTGGTCAGAAATGATTGAGTGATTCAGTTGATTGGAGACATATTACCATGTACAAGAGGGTGGGCCAACGAGCTTTCCTTTTAAAATAAAGTTTGTGGTATAATATCACATGATTTATATAATATAGATGATTAGCATATATAGACACTATAAGACAGACATATGTTAATGATATGTTAATGATATAATAAGTTGCTATATAAACTATTTTATAATTATTAGATATATGATTGTCAGAACTTATTGAGCACTATTCACATGATTATTGATTATGACTGATATTGCTTATACTAATTTTCTTACTTATATGATAGAAACTGATCACATTGACTGCTGCATATTTTACAGTTATATGTTCATATTAATATTGATTAAATGATTACATGTATAGTATTTACAGTATCTTGCATTCATTTTAATTGTAGAGTCTGATAACCTACTAAGCTATTAGTTTACTTTGTGGTTTTATATATTTTTAGGAAGGGGTTAGGATATTATGGAGTAAAAACAAATCAGGGATTCAGGTTTCATTTTGTTCGTGTATTTTAGTTTTCATTCTTTTGCAATCAAGATCTTAGAAAGTTAAAATTATTGTAATGATTGATTTCATGATTTTTTGTACATAAATTTTGAGGGATAAATATAGTTTTATATTTTAATGTATATGATTTTTAGTTGCTTTTGCTGGATTGATTTATGTTGATTAGTTAAGAGATTAAAATAGGCTATTATTCCAAAATTTGATCTTGGGGCATCCCAACAATGCTCCCTAAAATTTTTTTCTAGAAATTTTAGTGAAATTAAACTTGAGCTTATTAGAATTCTTTTACATTTAGATCTTGAGGTGTTACAAAAGTTATATTAGAGTAATGGTTGGTGGAAGAATTGAATTTTGACTAGAGCAATAAAAATTGATTAAGAGGGGTAGAAGTTGGTAGTGTTAAGATTTATTTTCTTTGCATTCATAACATTCATATGTATGATTAAATTATATTCTGTTAGAAAAGAGAACTATATTAAGTGCAATGGATCCATCTGGCCATAATGTGCCAAATGAGCAAATTATAGTTGTCTTGATGAGTTCTGATAGTATGATGATGTTTATTAATTTATAGCTCAATTGAAGAGTGATGCTCATAGTAGATAGGTTGGGAGCAAGAAGACTAAGGAAGATAACCACTCATACATATTCCATAAGTTGAAGTCCCCATTATTTAAAGGAGATGTAGAACCATATGTATCAAAAGATTGATTATTGAGAACTAAGAAGATATTTAACAACATACTATATGTAGAGACTAGTAAAGTACAAAAAACAGTGTTCTTATTGGAAGGTAAATCTGAGAGATGGTGGA